>CM055902.1:36751213-37391213 GCA_029582155.1 Panopea generosa
TGCCATCAGCAGTGATTTAAAATTTTGTAACCATCTTGACTTTCTCTTCAGTTTAAAACATCACAGCAAAATAATGTTTTCTCTATGTTGACAATAGTCAGTTTGATAATTTGTTACCAAGTTTATAGATTTAATCAGTGGTTATATAATACAATGTGCAGTTTGTCCTTAAATTGCAGAAGGATTTCTTTGTTTTCAAATTGTTCTGTGTGTCAGCCATGACTCATCTTGACTTGTGGTTTAGCTTAGGAAATAAATTGATACTGCAAAAATGTACAGTCAAATATGGATTTGATATCTTGTTGGAATACGAGTAGATTCCATAAAACAGATATCAAGATGGCATTACAATCATTTTCAGGATCAATGAAATAAAAAGTATAATCCAGTGAGTGGTTTAATGTCACATTTCAAGACCTCTGACCCTGTGGTAGTGGGTTAGAGCCTTGTCCAATGCATCACTCAATACATGTATGTAAAAAAGAAGTTGCACATTAACATAAAAAGAAAGCACAAGGTTTTAAACAGATGAGAAATATAAGCAGGTATTTGTGTAAATGGGGGTGGGGACTCTTTGTGGTCACAGGAAACAAAGCTATTTTTTTTTTTATTTGGCCTAAGTAGGTATTGCATAAATTGTCCCATCAAACCATCAATAATACATCTTTGTTTACTCTCCAGAGAAATGCTTTATACCCAAGAAGGTAATTCAAAGTATCTATCATGATTTAAAATTTGTAATTACATGGACAATAGCCATAAATAACATTAAGCACCTATGATTATGTACCATATAGATGTAAATGTTCCACCCACCTGTCCAGGAAGTGTTTGATTGACACTTGATGATCATCTTTACATGTAATTACCATTCACCTGCCCCAGACTTGACCTATGTAATTTGTACAGTGGGTTGGCTGTCCGGATTATATACCATCCTAAGCCTTTATAGTTTATGTCATGGGTTATCTGCTGGACAAAAGCAGGGCACATAATGTTTATGTTCATTTTTAATGAGTTTTTAAACGGGTGGGGGAATCTGTGATGTAATAGCCCGCAGCGTGATACTCTCTAATTATAACTAAATGGTGAAGATCCTTCAGGCACAGCTATAATATTACACGATCTTGATCAAGTGAAGTAAGAAATAAATAAAGGAATGAAAATGGATGAATATTGAATGAATGACTGAAGTTTTACATCATATTGGCTGGCAAAGTCCATATTGCACAGTTTCCAAAGATAAATTTCAATGATTAAGGATTTTTAAAGCCCCAACTGCAATTTAAAAAACGAGATGACTGGACAGGTTTTTATATACACTCAAACCTGTCTTAAGTAGCCAGTCAAGGGAAGAAGCAAAAGTGACCTTTTAAGACAGGTTGTTGCTTAATACAGGTTAATTTACTCTGAAAGCATAGCAATGGGAAATAGAAAATATGATTGTTTAAGACAGGTGGCTGCTTAATAGAGGTGACCACACAGGTTTGACTAGACATGATTCTTAATTGAGAGAGATCTTTTTTTAAATTGCACAGTCCCCATTGCATAAACGTTTTGGTTAATAATTTGGCAAACTGTTAGAATATCATAAATACCAGTATATTTACTTGGCCAAAAAAAAAAAAAAAAAAAAAAAAGAAAAAAAAGCAGCAGACACAGGCCATAAAACATACACTAGCAGGCATATTGGCAGTATCATGGTGTTTTTTTATCTACTTCAAGCTGCCAAGTGACACAGAGGACATTTTGCGATGCGATGGATTCGTCATCGTTTATATTACATATTAATACATATATACAGGCAGATGTTGTCTGCTGTCCGCAGGTTGCTGCGTTGTATCATATTCCTGATTAATTGTTCTCTGTTGTCAATAATATGTAATTACATATACACCATCCCTTGCACTGTCGTCATATTGTGATAAATGTGGCCCCAGTGTGTATTATGGGGACATACAGTCATTGTCTAGTAGTAACAATAATCATCATCATCACTAGTATCATCATTAGAAACATCACTACTATTACAACCAGAATTCCTGCGGCGGCAACTGCATCTTAGTAACAATAATCCAAAGCATCCCCACCTTCACAAACACACCAACATCACTAACACTGCATCTTCAGTAATAAATCATCATCATCAACCACTGGCACCATCTTCATCATCATCATCATCAAAACCTTTGATACAAAAATGATAGATTATATAAATAAAGTAACAAAACAAACATCTGTGTTTTATATAAAGTAGGAAGAGAAACATAAAACAAAATAGACATTACCAGTAGTTCAATTAATTCAAATGGTATACTTCTAAGAAATAACACCGTAATAAATCACCTTTGTGTTTGACTGGTTGGGTACGGTGCTGTGAAGTTGAATAGTGCAAATCAGAACAACTGTTTCATTATAGAATTATTAAGATATGCCTGATAAACACAAAATTTATCTGATAAAAACATAACTTCCTTCTTTGTGTGGTTGCCATGGAGTTTTTCTTTAAAAAAAAATTTTTTTTAATATAAATATTTTTACTGGGTGACCGAATCCCTGATACTGTATTTATTCATTTTGATAAAACTATATGATAAAAATCAATGTCACTTTTTGACTAAAATGACAAGAATGTATTTTAATATTTTGTAATATTTTGTTATTGTTACTTTAATTTCTTTATCAGGACACAATTCACTTCCTTATAATGCACAACTTGTTCACCAATTACAATTACATGGATACTGATCTTCAAAAACTTCTTTCTCAAAAATCCACATTATTTTCTTCTCCGGCACTCCTCTGAACTCTTTCTGATTTTTTTTTTTGAAACTTAGTAGAACAAGAAGAAAAATGAATGAAACTGTCATTTTCAGGTATATGCAAGATAACTTTTGTGGCTAAACAATTCCTATCATTTTGCATACTGCATTTCTTGCAAATTTCTTTGCTGTATGTATAGATGTGGACTATATTTTGCATTTTTGTTTTTTGTGAATGTGCGATTTTATACGTGTTGTTCTACTTACAACAGGAGAAAGGAATGTTTCGAGTCGTGCAAACTGAAAAGTGTGCAGCATGTCAGAAAACAGTTTATGCGATGGAAAAACTAGAGATGAACGGACATATTTACCATAGGAATTGCTTCAAATGTTCCCATTGTAGTGCACGATTAACGTAAGATTAATAAACTAGACTTATGTGTGCAGAGGGAGACGGTCAGCGGTGGCAGACATTTTGTTTTTTTGTTCTGAATTATCCAAAAATGATTGAATGTTATTGAAGATAATTCTTAAAAAAAAATAATTTTTTTTTAAAAAATTGGGGATATTTTTAAAAATACTCTATTAAGTTTAAAAAAAAAAAAAGATAATAAAAAATAATGAATATTTTCAATATATGCATTTTAGAAAACAATTTTTTATGAAATATGGATATTTCAAAAATAAGCTTTGATATAAAATTTAAAGAAAGGTAAAATTTGGTTTAGTCATTGACATTTTACTTAGATTGTACTACATAAAAAACATTTTGACATTTCGGATGACACGCACAAGGTTATCAAAATCCCTGCTACCTTTGATTCCAATCCCTAAATGCCATTTGACGACTGCCTGTTTTCCCATACTAACTTGTATTTTGAATGCTTTTTTTCTTGTGAATGCCGTTTTGTATATTGTAGTAACATTACAGAAATTAATTAACAGTTTTACAGGAAACAAAATGTACATTTGCAAAAGGTAGGTAAATGGTTGCCATGGTGACTGCACTCCGTTGATTGCCACATTTAAAGGTAAGATTATTGTAGCGTGATAGTCATTAAGTAAACAAGTCAGCTAAGGCTAGTGAAATGAAACAGATAAAATCTCCAACAAACTCAGAGATAAGCAAATAGAAACAAGATATTTGAGAATTTCATTATTGCATTAAAATCTAAAAATTTAATATTCAAAATTCATTATCCAATATTCACTTGAATTCATGAATAATGAGGGTATGCAAAATTGAAAGTGCTAAGGCTCACATATAGAAGTTGGTTGGTAATGTATACAGCATACATTACAAATTTATTGCCTGAGAAAAAGAAAATCACTTGTTAATTTTATAATTTAAGAAAATCATATAATTTATTATATTCCCTAGTCTTTGTTTTTACCGATTTAGTAACAAAAAATGGATATGATGTCTGCTTGGTCAGACCGGAGGTCACCATGGCAGATGAATTATAAAGATTTAAAAATTGGCATAAAGTTTTATGTTTTATCTTTATTTTTTCTATGTAAACTATAACCGGATTGAGGGACATTCATGGTTAAAGTTCATTTATCTGTCACTGCTGATTCTGGTAATGGGTTCAAACTTGGCTTTGTTCCAAACCTTCATTAAGTAGTTACTGCTCCCCAGCCACCATTTTTAAATTGCTATGTGTAAAAAATGTTGTTAAAAGTCTTTAAAAATAAAAGGCAGAAAAAAAAACAACTTATTTTGACCTTTGCATTGTAGAATGGTATTATATACTGTAGGGAGAAACTATTAGTCTCATTGCAATGATTTATCCCCATGTAGTACTCTACACATGGTATGACTCCACCATGACTTCACACGGACAGTTTATTACTCATCTCCTCCCTGACTGATTGATCTGTGGAAATATATACCAATCTTTTATGGCCTGGCCTTGACACTAGGGAGTTCCTTGTTACACTCCAACATGCAAGCCTGATAGGGTATAAATAACATAATTTATGATAGGAATAAAATATCGTAGGAGTGACATGTGACCGGACTGTTTCGCCAACATTTTACTTAAATACTTTAAAACTAAGTTTTTATTGATTATTTATCTATTATAGAATCGTTATCGATGAAACAATATGCAGTTTTACTGGAACCAGTCTAAATTCATGGTCACCTGGCTGCTTTCCTTAGATTTAGATTTTTAAGTATTTAAGTATGTTGGTGAAACGGGAGCCTCGCTTTTGTTTCACCAACATTTAACACGTTATTATTAAGTTGACTGTTTATTTATTCAATATCAGTTAAACCATGATGCAGTAAAAGTACCGAAAACAATCTAAAAAAACATGATCGCCTGGATGCTTTTCTTAGACTTAAGGGAACCAGGCGCATGAAAATCATCAGTCTTTGATTAAACAACTCTCATTTGACTTAAGTTCTAACAATGTTTTTTAAACACACAACTTGCTGACTTCACTTCCATCCATTATTTTAGACAGTTCAATTATTATTCGAGATGTTGTTTTTAAGTAAGATCTTTTTTCAAAGAATGGTGATGGGGCATTAAATCCTTCGTCTGTCCGTCCGCACATGCAAATGGGTATTTAAGTGGCTAGGGTCTGAAAAGAAAATTTGACAGTTGAAAAAAAAATATGTGACTTTAACGGAATGCTTTAATGTGGCTAAATATCTGTTATACAAGTAACCAGCTGGGCGCATAGAAGCCACGTAAATACCTATTTGTTAAGAATGTCTTGTTTCTTTGTCCAGAAAATTTGTGACTTCTGAAGGGGTGTATGAACTCAATTGATATTTTGTGTGTACCTGATATTTGTCAACATCAGTCAAAATAAACAGGGGTTATGACCCCTTTTTAACTTAAAATCTGTTAAAAAAAACTGGATGCCGATCAATAGGGTGGGCATTTGTGTTGACAGACACATTTCTTTTTCCTACGGAGATCCAGACAATGGTGACCCCTGAGTTACCAGGTTTTGACTTGTTCACTAGCTGTTCTAGGTGTACATTGTTTGCAAAACTGGATGGTAAGCTTGAGTTAACAGAGAATAAACGTCCCAGTAGGAGAAACGCGTATATCTGATCCATCTTCGTGGTTTTACATCGATATGTTGGTTCAGTTGAGTCAATAAAATATTCTAGTATATTAGTATTTGAGTCAATAAAAAACCCTTGGGAATAATATAGATTTTATTGTCATAAATAATGAAAGATTCGATCCACAACTTGGCTCTACAGAGCTACTTTGTGGTTCTGCTAACAGTCAAAACAGTACAGGGCAACTAAGTGTGGTGTGTCGTCAATTTCTCCTGATTCTTGGTTTTAGGAATGGTCAATTCCATCTGATTCTTGGTTTTAGGATTGGTCAATTCCATTTGATTCTTGTTTTTAGGAATGGTCAATTCCATCTGATTCTTTGTTTAAAAAATGGTCAATTCCATCTGATTCTTGGTTTTAGGAATGGTCAATTCCATCTGATTCTTTGTTTAAGGAATGGTCAATTCCATCTGATTCTTGGTTTTAGGAATGGTCAATTCAATCTGATTCTTGGTTTTAGGAATGGTCAATTCCATCTGATTCTTGGTTTTAGGAAGGGTCAATTCCATCTGATTCTTGGTTTTAGGAAAGGTCAATTCCATCTGATTCTTGGTTTAAGGAATGGTCAATTCCATCTGATTCTTGGTTTTAGGAATGGTCAATTCCATCTGATTCTTGGTTTTAGGAATGGTCAATTCCATCTGACTCTTGGTTTTAGGAATGGTCAGTTATCCATCTGATTCTTGGTTTATGGAATGGTCAATTCCATCTGATTCTTTGTTTTTGGAATGGTCAAATCCATCTGATTCTTGGCTTTGGGTATGGTCAATTCCATCTGATTCTTGGTTTTAGCAATGGTCAGTTTCATCTGATTCTTGGTTTAAGGAATGGTCATTTCCATCTGATTCTTGGTTTTAGGAGTGGTCAATTTCATCTGATTCTTGGTTTTAGGAATGGTCAATTCCATCTGATTCTTGGTTTTAGGAATGGTCAATTTCATCTGATTCTTGGTTTTAGGAATGGTCAAATTCATCTGATTCTTGGTTAAAGGAATGGTCAATTCCATCTGATTCTTGGTTTTAGGAATGGTCAATTCCATCTGATTCTTGGTTTTAGGAATGGAATTCAGTCTACTATCTTTTGAATGAACGACTAATCCATAAAAAAACACCTTGTTTGTGCATATAAACATTTAAGCCTAGCTGTTACAGAGTTCAGGCAGGAGAACTGCACATTTTAATTTAGCCTATGTGTTCTGGCATGGGGACTGCACATTTTAAATGAAAGAGAATGAAGAGAATAAACTACAAACTCTAAATATCCACAGAATTTTGGGTTTCACCTGCTGCACTGTTATGTCTGGTATTAAATGAGAAATTCCTGGGAACAGTCGGACTAATTATGGGAAAAAAATATTCAATAGATCTAATCCCAGAAGCCAGTCTCATTTCACATAAAAGCCCCGAATAACAATAGGTGTAATTATAGATTATATTATCATTGATCACAGTCCTGGACATATACCAGAAGTTACTTGTAAATGGAATAAATGAGCGTTTTATGACATTATTATTACATGTATTGTAATTACAGAAATTCCAGTCAGCTGCACTTGCTTTACCCTGGTCTTTTCATCATTATTTCATAATCATAACAACCACAGAAATTCCAGTCAGCCGCACTTGCTTTACCTTGGTCTTTTCATCATTATTTCATAATTATAACAACCACAGAATTTTCCAGTCAATTACTGGTCTATTCATTGTTATTCGCAATGAAAACACCAGGGTAAACTTATTTCATATTACAACCACAGAAGTTCCTGTCAAGTTAAACTTGCTTTACCCTGGTCATTGTTATTTCGTGTAACAACCACAGAAGTTCCATTCAAGTTAAACTTGCTTTAACCTGGTCATTGTTATTTCATGTAACAACCACAGAAATTACAGTCAAGTTAAACTTGCTTTACCCTGGTCATTGTTATTTTATGTAACAACCACAGAAATTCCAGTCAAGTTAAACTTGCTTTAACCGGGTCATTGTTATTTCTTGTAACAACCACAGAAATTCCAGCCAAGTTAAACTTGCTCTACCCTGGTCATTGTTATTTCATGTAACAACCACAGAAATTCCCGTTTTATGCTTAATTTTTATCATATTGGCTTGTCCATAATATATCTTCAAATGTATGAAAGGCAATCCAAGAGATAACTGCCAATGTATGAAAGTTCAGAGTGAAAAACCAAAAGTATATTCTCAGAGTTACCTTCCCTTTACATCCCTTTTCCCTTTCCAAACAACGTAGCTTATATAATTAATTACCTAAGTGGGAGCATCCATGTTGCGAGAGTTAAGTTGGGCCATCCCATATTACATTTAACCACAGATATACTAGTCGGCTGGCTGTATGGTTTTTTGTTTTTCTATTTTCTCGATAAATATTACTTATATAGACATTTTTAAGAAAAAGAAAAAATAGAAAAGACAAAATGTGCTCTACTGACTGAGCTAATGGGGCTGACGATCTCTGGCATATAAGGTAAGTGTTCTCTTATATATATATATAATGTTAAATGAAAGGAGCATCAAGTACAATAATTACTTTACTCAAGTACCCAAAATGAATTAAAGGTAAGGTATCCACAACAACAGAAAAGGACACAGGTTTGTATGAAGTGTGCCAGTCTGCATGTTTATAATTATGCATCTTGACTTACATATACTGGAGTACCAGTCTAGTTTTATTTGAATGTTTTATTTACAGTGGTTGTAGAGATTAGACAGGTAAGTACTGTGAGAAAAGAGACAAATAGTGCTTTTACAGCCATTTTGAATTTGATATGAGAGTTATATTCATGTAAAAGAAGATTATTGTATCTCCAACTTTACTTAGTATGTTGTAAAATCAGTTATGAATCAACATATACTGTGTTTTGCTTTGTCATAAATGCAGGAAACCTGAGTCGCAATTAATTTTAATTGTTTTAAAGAATAGTTTAAATGACCAGTTTTAGGTTGCATGCAATGTTTGACACATATCGTGGACCAATGTGATTTTATATAATGATGAGAATGGAACATGCTATAGATTTTCACTTGAGTATTTTTCAAATGTATGGAAGCCATATCCCGGCTATGCATTCTCCGAGGTTTAAACTACAGAGTATTCTGACACCAAATTCCGAGGTTTTGATAAAACAAACACGTGAGCATTTGTATAAGGTGGCAAAAATCACAGAAATTGGTATAAAAACACAGACACTTTTTGTATACCTCCGAGTATTCGGACATTCCGTATTGTTGTTTTTTATAATCCTCGGAAGATACTATACAAACCTCGGAAAATTCATACCGAGGATAATATTACTTATTTCAGTTAATGGTAAAGAGTTTCTGTTCTTGAGTTTATTTGTTTGTGTTACAGATCTGTATGAAACTTTGTATATTGTTATTCCAGCCCAAAAACATTCAGCATGAATGAAGGCGTGATATACTGCACCAACCATTTTAAACAGCTTTTTGCACGGAAGGGAAATTATGACGAGGGTTTCGGCCGACAACAGTACAAGAAGAAATGGCAGGGAGAGAAACCGGAAGGTGCAACAGCCACATCTTAAACTTCTAGTTAGCGTAGTCGTGTATATTGTGTACATTTAACTAGTTAAGCATTTTTTGTCATTTGTTTCCTTCCATTTAAAGGCTGGGTATTTGAAACAGAATGCAAAACGATCATGTTTAAAAATTAATATAGAAAAGACAGAAGGACAGACATCAGAAAATGTAAATTTATATTGACAAAATGTCAATATCATTTTTTTTATAAAGATGAAAGAATTTCAGTACGAGAACTATTGTTTGCTCTTTTGTGTGAAAAAAAAAGAATTCTGTTTAATGCCCAGCCATGAAGTTTGAATGTTAATTATGACTGTTACGTTAATGATCAAAATGAATGGGTCGTGTGTGAACAAAAAAATCATTGTCATTTGTCTAATTAAGTCTTTCCAATCATTGCCGTATTTAATGAAACCATCATCATAGTAACAATTGATACTGTGTCAAATATACGTTTATAATGATGACATCGTAGTGTAAATTTATTATAATAATTTCTCAATTCCTTGTGTTATAACTAGAAAGACAATAGTACTACGCAAGTTACACAAAAAAACAAAAGAGAATGTCATACTTAAATATTTAGAAGAAAAAAAAAATGAAAGGATATATCATTCATTGAATCGGAAGATAAGAAAGTTCATAATCATTGTTGGCAATAACTATAGTTATATCTTTTCAAGTGATTTAGCTATTCAAGGTTGGCAAAATGATTGTAGTTATAAATGAATATAAACAGAATAAAAACATAAAAAATTGTAATCAGTTTAAATACAAGATATTTCTATATTTAATTAACACGTCAATTAGACAGAACAAGAAATCTTTCATTTTAATAATTTAGAAGATTTCATTTTACCCGATTTTTAAATTACCGTATACCCCTTGAATAAATTATCTTCAACAAATAAATGCCCCCACCCAATTTTATGGAGCTTTAAATGATTTACCATGCTGAAAGGAGGAAGGTGGGGGGGGGGGGGGGAATAAATGTTTTACAAAATGCATCGCCCTTGGAGGTATATATTCGAGGATGTAGGCTGGGGAGGAGGGGGGGGGGGGGGGGGGGGGCAAATAAACGCCCTGTTTTACAAAATGTATCGCCCCCTGGAGGTGTTTATTCAGGGATGTACGGTATTTGAAACACTTATTGGACACTGATTGCCTTACAGAATCATGTTGTAAATATCATTGATATAAAGTCATTGAAGATTTGAGTGAAATATGGTGCCAGTTACTGCGTGTGCTACAAGATGATACCTTTTTTTTGCCTGACCATGTCTCAGTTATAAGTTACTTACTTACGTTGCCAGCAGTAAGATTGCAGAAGGTATCTTTCCTGCTAGATGGTAAAATCTGGTTCCCTGTTAATATTGCATTTATCATAAAGGTGGTAAAACCTAGTTCCTGGTTGTTATTGCAACTGTTGCAGTAATGGTAAAATCTATTTCCCCGATTAATTTTACAACAGGTACAAAGGTGATAATACACTTGGTTCCCGGTTTTTTGAATTGGTACAAATATGGCAATAAAAACGGATCCATATTTGAATGATTTGCATTTTGTATTCATGTTGTCATCTCGCTTGGATTGGTTGATGTTTCTGAAATATTTTAGCAAGCCATCCATCTTTGTTGACATTCATGTGCTTATTCAATAACACGACCATCCTTAAATTTGGTTCCCTTTGTAAAGTAAGATTGTAATAAAAACAGGGTACCAGTTCAGTTAAATAGATATATTTATGTTTTTGTGATTTTGGAAAAAAGAGGATCGATCAGCCCTATTCAGTATTAATTTTGAAATTTTAAATTTGGAAGATGAGTTTGACCAGAGTAGGCCCTCACTAGCCTTTCGTGACCTTTATATATTGTATGAGGTCAAGACCTGCAGTTTTAACAGAAATGGTTACGATATTGGAGATACTTTACTACTGTATTTAGAAGTGGTTCCTTTTCAGGCAGGTTTCTCCTGTCTCTGAAGGTAGGCGCTGTTCTTGCATAATTTGTGATCGTTGATAACAGATCTGACATTGCTATAGATTTTGTTAAAAAATATACAAAGATCATTCCATTGTCATTCAGTCAAAACTTTCCAATAATGGAATAGTCCTAAAACAAGAATGATAGTCAGTTGTAGACACTTGACAAAATACAAGTTAAACACATTCTGTGTGTATATAATAATATTTATTATATTGGGGAAATTATCATATTAAAATCATCTAAGAAATTCTAGCAGAATCTGTTGTCATAGTGTTATGTGAAATGAGTAAACTGCACAGAAGTACAAGTTAGTTGGGTCTACCTGGGTCAGTTTTCACATAATGAGGTGGAAAGTAGAATGAGATTAAAAAAGAAACAGAAAGTTTTCTGTAATAAAAGGTCTTTGTTATTTCGGCTTGGTTTTTCCAAATCAAGTTATGTTGTGGGATATAAGCTGTTTGAAGAATTCACTAAACTGGTGAATATCTTCTGCAGCATGTTGGTTGTAATCCAAAACCTAGCAGAAAAGACCTTACACAGTTATTTGGTTCAAAGACAATGATAAATTTGGTTTGTGAATTTTTGTCGGAGATACATTTGAAAAGGTTAACATTACTGAACGTTAGTCGGAGAGGTATCTTAGCATGTTGTATGACTGAATGTAAGTCAGAGAGATATTTGAGCACATTACATGATTGAATGTTAGTCGGAGAGATATATGAGCAGGTTGAATAACTGAATGTTGTCAGAAATTCGAGCAGTACATGTTACTCGTAGAGACATTTGAACATGTTACGTTACTGACAGTTGGTCGTCGAGAAGCATTTGAGCAGGTTATATTTATCTACTGTATGTATGTACCCAAAATTGTCGTTTTCAATGATGCACTGTTGAGAATTCCTCATCTTATATGAAAATAAAGCTTTTTAACCATTCTTCCAGCTTTGTATGAAACAAAAGCATTGTAAAGTTGTTCAATGTTTTGTGATAGAATAAAGTGCCAATTAGGATGTATAAAAAAATAATGATCGTAAGCATGAAAACTTACGAGAAATTGTATTTTTTTTATGCCAACATTTATATGACCTACAAGTTAGTCCTGATCAGATTTTGATTTGAGAACTTGGTTCAGAATTCATATTGACGAAGTTATGAAATTAAAATTGTGTATCGAGATTGCAGGAGAAATAAGTCCAATCTAGGAGATTGTTTTTACTTGGTTTAAAATGAAATAAATTCTTTACAGCATTATGAATTCAACTTGTAATTAATTGCTAAATTTGTGAATCAACTGTCCATGTCTCAAATATCATAGCTTGCCATCTATATCTGGTTCAGTGATTTCTGTGGAGGACTTAATGTGTAAATTTATAATTGCCACAAAGTCGTATGTGTAAAAGTGTTAAAAAAATCTCAGAATCCTACCAGAATGGACACATTTGAACCGAATTGAAATGATTGTTTTGTAACAGACATTTCCTGCAGGAAGTGGAAACCGGACTTATAACCAGACTATGTTTATATATTGTATAGTAATATCATACAGTAATATTGTACAGTAATATCATACAGTAATATTGTATAGTAATGCAACTCTGCTTCACTTTTAACACCTCGTGCACACATGTAAAATCTTGATGAGCAACAAGACTCTATGGTCATGTGGTCCAAGTTGTATGTGCTTGCTCCAAAAATTCGGATTTTTTAATCACCAGTAATTTCACAACAAAGCCGCCACAGTTGTCGATTGAGTCGCCCTCTATATATAATGAATTTACTTACTAATATTAAGTGTCCGCTCTTATCAGAATTGTTATTGGGGTGTGTACCATATCATACAGGAAACCCGATAGTTTGATGAAGTGGTAAATGACGTGTACGTTGTCATAGTGTGTGCTGTACGCATAAACCCGATAGTTTGATGTAGCGATAAATGGCATGTACGGCGTCATATTGCTTGCTGTACGCATAAACCAGATAGTTTGATGTAGCGATAAATGGCGCGTACGTTGTCATATTGCATGCTGTACGCATAAACCACATGACCATAGGTTATACTCGCACGGCTGAATAATTATAAAAAAAATGATACATTTGATAACAATAAGATTGTGGTTACTTTCTGACAGTTTATCTTGCGTCGCAGTTGGATGCTATTGTTTCGTTTGAATTGCTCATTAACTATTAACGTTTGATATTGTCTTATTTGTGCTACGTTTATTATTTTATTTTCATCCATTATGTATTTTTTTGTACAGGAAAATATTTATACAATAATGTATAGGCATGTATGTGTATGTAATAATCGTAAAAACAGCCGGTTATTCGTTTATGCAAGAAAAAAGCGTGGAGGCATGTCTTGGTCACACATTTGTTGCTGGACTGCAAGTGGCCTCTACGTTCATTTTCATTATAATTTTTCATAATATTCATTTTTGTCATCAGAACTGAACTTGTGTATTAATATATGTACAATGTACTCTCTTCAGCTATTGCAGTAATATCTTATTTTCTATATTAAACGATGTATACCTCGGAGGAGAAGACTTGAAAATCCAGACTTAGCTGAAAGTATTCCGATATCATTATAGTTCATCAGTAGTCTTATATCTCGATATTTATGATGTTATAAAATCCTGAATTTATCCATAAATAAATCCAAAAATGTTGGAACAGTTACATGCACAATGAATGATGTGGACATGATTTTTTTCATTGATAGAAGTAGAAGAAAAATCAGTTGAAATTGTTTTAAGAAGTGCATTTGTGTTCATATTAAAATAAAAAAGGAATGGATAAAAAAAGGTTTCTGCAGATATCTCATTGCATCCCATACATCAAAATTTGACATTTATATACTGTTAACATTGACATGCTCTCATTACATATTAAAAAAAATATGCAAAACTTTACAGCAGTAAAAGTTATATAATATAGGATTTGATCCAAGGTTCTGTATGCAGAGTTGTTCCTGACTATAAACCACATTTTGGTGCATAAAGTTGTTATGAAACGTGAAGGCACACAAAACTACACGATCAGTAAAGTTCCAATGATATGGTCGGTAGTAATTAAAGTAGTTAGGATTTCAGCCTTGGGTCCAATTGTATATTTTGTAATTGATGTTTTCTTTTGTACTTGCTTATAATCTGCACAGCAGTCTGCTAGACATACTAGATTATGCGACTTTTGCCAATAAAATCCAGAATGGAAATCTGTCTTCTTGTTTTGCTTTACCCTACCAATTGCTGTAATGCTAGTCATTTTGGTTTGTTAGCTTCAATATTTTTCATTCATAACTCATTCATTGAACCTATATAAATTTTGTTATTTAATACCATTTTAAGTGCTACTGGCCAAAGGCCAGCAGGACTTATGTCATGGTAAATTGTCAGTCGTCTGTCATCGTCTGTGTTAGCCTTCTTCTTGTAGACACAATAGCACCTTCATTTTTCATTGAATCTTAACCAAACTTGCACAGCAATTATATATAACCATAGAGTTATATAGGGAAAATGTTGTACAGCAGTTATATAACCACAAGATCTCGGGGACAAGTTCTTGACCCAGCATCATTTGACCACAAATTCCCTGCCACAGGGTAGCCAAATTTTAAGAAACATTTTTTCTGAAAGTTCAAGGCATAGACCTTGAGGGCCCCCTAAAAGATTTGTTGAAGTCGGGTCCACAGGATCAAATTTTGGGCCGTCACAGTGGTCAGTTTTACATAGTTATATAGGGAAAATGTAGATGTGGTAGTACTTTCATTTTTCATTAAATCTTAACCAAACTTGCACAGCAATTTGAACCAGTGTCATTCGACCACAAATGCCCCCACCACAGGGCTTATAAGCACATTTTAAGCAAAATTTAAAAAAACCCAGATTTCCCCGAAAGTTCAAGACCCACACCTCAGATATTTTACATGTAGCATCTGTTGCCAGTGGAGCAATTCAGGTCATCTTGGGCCTCCTGTTTTATAATTTATTATACATTTTGCGATTTAAGCAGTTTAGTGTCATTTTTATGCCAACAATGGCTAACAGATGATCATTTGACCGAACCTCTCTTTCCTTGGATCCGGATGGTTAACCAGAACCCAAGCACACTCATCTCCACAACTTAACAATAATTTTCCCACTTGAATAAGTTGTGAGACGAATGACAATTTGACATGCTGTCATATATCAATCATCACAAAGACAGTGGCTCGGTGAGGATTCAAACTCTTAACATTTGAATTGATGGTCAGATGTGTGACTGACTGAGCTAACCAGACCAGGCTTATAAAAAGCAGTGTTGATATTATAATAGGTCCAGTCAGATGAATCTGGTTTCCGTTTCGACTGTAGCAATTCACTTTCATTGAAGCAAACTTCACTGTAGCTGTTCCATTAACCAACTTGCTGTTCCATTAACTTACTTGCTGTTCCATTAACCAACTTGCTGTTCCATTAATTGACTTGCTGTTCCATTAACCAATTTGTAACATTTTGTCCACAAAAGATGCTGGATAAATGATAAATAGGACATTGATATGGACTGTGTACATCAAGAATATACATACATGGAATGAACTTAATATTGAGTACAGTCGAGAGATATCAACTCGAATGTAACAAGTGAGCTTGTATCACGTGAATTAATTTATTCCTTAATCTCTAATAGGTGCTTAATTGCTTGTATTTTTTTATGCTGTGAAACATCTCAGTATTACATACATCTTGAAGCATATACATGTATATTTTACTCCAAGTTCAGATCTTTAAGTCGCCTCATATAGAATGTTAAACTATACGGAGATCCAAAAATTTAGTCGGTGCTTTCATGCAAGTTGAACTATTATTCGATATTTTTTTCAAATTTAACTACATTTGTCAAAGTATGTAGATTAACTTCATCAAATTTTAAGATTTATTCTGTAGTCTGGCTGAAAGGTATTGCCCCTTAAATATATTAAACAGCATTTTGTTAAATTAAAGCACTATTTGTCTAGATAAACAACTGAAACTGTTTAAATAATGAGAGATTACACCACAGAATGTGAAGCTTATAAAAATATTCATAACAAATCATAACTGTACATGCATTCCCACTTGAAAGTTAAGAAAGTTGGTAAATTACCTCCCTTTACATTGAAATAAGAACGATTTAGGAGATATCACCAAAATGAAAGTTGGTATAATTGTTTAAATCAATGATTCTGTTTGTAACAACCAAATTTCAAGTTTAGACTGCATTTTCCAAATGTCAATACCTTTGCCAGCCACAAATCCGGCTTTAAGTATAGAATGAATGAATAGGGTTTTGAACACATTATAGGTTATTTGACGCCAACAGGAAGAAGATTCCAGGTTCACTCTACATGTACAAAAACAACAAATTAACATACAGATTTAAAAAAATTACACCAACAAATGAATATGGAGAATGAATCTAGATCCTTGATATCTGCTGAACTAGTTTCAGCAAATTCCATCTTATTACTAAATTGTCGCTTCTTACATTATGAGCCTCAGTGATCCTATTCTTGCCATTACTCATATGGCTCCCTGGAACCACACAGGGGTTGATAATCTAACCACAATAGTGAACACAAGAGGCCCAAGAGGGCCTGAGGACGCTCTACTGACTCATAGTGGCCATAGCACTTTTTGAAATTCTCCTATGCAATAGAAATATCGGGGCGGGGTCATTTTTAACCCTAGGGACAAGATTTGAACAAATCTAACAAAACTACAGTTGGTCATCATTACTGCATAAACATTTTGAAAATATGCTGGGCCGTTCATGAGAAGAAGATTTTTTAAGTTTTGAACTATTTTTAGTAACTGCAGCCATCTTGAATTTCAGATCAAAAAAAAAAAATCTTCTGTATAGTCAATCTCCTATGCAACAGAAACATGCATGTGAAGTTTCAGTTTAATCGGCCTAGTGGTTTCAGAAGAGATGAAAGAAAAAGAGAATTTTCTGTTTTCCCATAGTATCCCTATGTAAAATTCTAAGTCCCCTTACAGGGCTTCTATAAATTTTAGCCACTTAATTCTTATCTGCAATCAAACCCCTGCACATAGGGATAATTTATGCCAAATATGTGCAAATCTGACATGCCGGTTCTTAAGAAAACGATTTCAGTAAATCCCAATTTGTACCCTTTTGGAGCCCCTCCTGACCCCTTAAGACAGTGGAACCCATTCATTTTTACAAAATCTGAACCTCCTTCACCTAACAGTGCTTCTGTTAAGATATAGCAAAATCATTTCCATTTTAAAAAAAGAAAATAAATAAATATTATAATGACATGTGTCCCCTAATTGAACCCTCGGGGCGGGGTCATATTTAACCCTAGGGACACCATTTGAACAATCTAACAAAACTATAGTTGGTCATCATTACTACATAAACATTTTGAAAATCTGTTGGGCCGTACATGAGAAGAAGATTTTTTAAGTTTTGGACTATTTTTAGTAACTGCAGCCATCTTGAATTTCAGATCAAAAAAAAAAATTTCTGTATAGTCTCCTATGCAACAGAAACATGCATGTGAAGATTCATTTTAATTGGCCTAGTGGTTTCAGAAAAGATGAAAGAAAAAGAAAATTTTCTGTTTTCCCATAGTATCCCTATGTAAAATTCTAAGTCCCCTTCCAGGGTCCTATAAATTTTAGCCCCTTATTCTTATCTGCAATCGAACCCCTACACATAGGGATAATTTATGCCAAATATGAACAAATATGACATACCGGTTCTTAAGAAAACGATTTTAGTAATTCCCAATTTTTACCCTTTTGGGGCACCTCCTGACCCCTTAAGACAGTGGAACCCAGTCATTTTTACAAAATCTGAACCTCCTTCACCTTACAATGCTTCTGTGAAGATATAGGCAAAATCATTTCCATTTAAAAAAAAAATAAAAAAAATATTATAATGACATGTGTCCCCTTATTGAACCCTCGGGGCGGGGTCATATTGAACCCTAGGGACACCATTTGAACAAATCTAACAATACTATAGTTGGTCATCATTACTACATAAACATTTTGAAAATCTGTTGGGCCGTTCATGAGAAGAAGATTTTTTAAGTTTTGGACTATTTTTAGTAACGGCGGCCATCTTGAATTTAAGATAAAAAAAAAATCTTCTATATAGTCTCCTATGCAACAGAAACATGCATGTGAAGTTTCATTTTATTTGGCCTAGTGGTTTCAGAATAGATGAAAGAAAAAGAAAATTTTCTGTTTTCCCATAGTATCCCTATGTAAAATTCTAAGTCCCCTTACAGGACCCCTATAAATTTTAGCCCCTTAATTCTTATCTGCAATCAAACCCCTACACATAAGGATAATTTATGCCAAATTTGAACAAATCTGACATGCTGGTTCTTAAGAAAACGATTTTAGTAATTCCCAATTTTTACCCTTTTTGGGCCCCTCCTGACCCCATAAGACAGTGGAACCCAGTCATTTTTACAAATCTGAACCTCCTTCACCAAACAATGCTTCTGTGAAGATATAGGCAAAATCATTTCCATTTTAAAAAAAAAAAAAAAAAAAAAATATTATAATGACATGTGTCCCCTTATTGAACCCTCGGGGCGGGGTCATATTGAACCCTACGGACAGCATTTGAACAAATCTAACAATACTATAGTTGGTCATCATTACTACATAAACATTTTGAAAATCTGTTGGGCCGTTCATGAGAAGAAGATTTTTTAAGTTTTGGACTATTTTTAGTAACGGTGGCCATCTTGAATTTCAGATCGAAAAAAAAAAATCTTCTGTATAGTCTCTTATGCAACAGAAACATGCATGTGAAGTTTCAGTTTAATTGGCCTAGTGGTTTCAGAGAAAGTGCTGCTAACAGACGACGGACGACAGACAACGCGCCATCGCATAAGCACTTCTGGCCTTTGGCCAGTAGAGCTAATGACAAAAAATGATACAATGAACAGGACACCCATTCATAGGATTCCTACCCCTCTGCAGAGATCGGCAGTGATTCTAGTCTTAGCCGGAACCACATGGGCACGGCTTTAAGTATACCCTATGAGATTTCACATATATATTTACAAACTAAACTTTGGTATTCCGTATAGTTCTACTAATTTGTACAAATTACATTGCAGTGGTCATCCTCGGCACGGGTTCCACATTTCCTACGTAGATATTGCTCCCGACAATTTTGAGCATGTCCATCTTTTAACCTTATTCTATAAGTGGTTTATTGTCATTTGCAACATTACAGTGAATATCTAGAATGCATATTAATAAACTTGTTTGTTAAACCAGTCGGCCTGCAAAATTTCAGTCTTTCTCAAAATGTATCCAGAGAGAAATGTGCACAATTTTTCAGCTTCAGTAGTGAGAGACGAGCGATCTGCATTACCAACGGCAATCACCATTGCATCCCTCCCCTCAAAAGCATCATTTTAAAAACATTTTAATAGCCTACATAACAAAAGTATCAGTAATAACAGATGACCTTCCATCTGTACTTTTGAAGATAAACTCCTGACAGAGAATGTCGACAGAATTGGTTTGACATTCATACTGCATAATCGTATAAAAAAAATGATAAACAAAAATAAAGTACAAATGGCGAAATAATTCCGTCATTATTCATAACAAAGTTATGGCATATTGATTGCACTCTATCCATGTTACAATTACCATTGCATTCTCTTTCATACTTTTGAAGATATACTCCAGGAACAACTTCTGTAACTTTGTTCCAGGCAAGAATTTGGATGCCCCAGCAGCAGCTACATGCTCAACTTTCAGTGATAAAGATTTATTACAATGAATAAGGAATTTCATATTCTCAATAGATATTTTTAAGGTTTATATAAACAAGAGGGCCAAAATGGCCCTATATCGCTCACCTGACTAACCTTGAGTCACCCAACATAGTAGATTATATAATACATGTACACTCAAAATTCCAGAAAGATGAGATGGGCAAATAGTTAGAATTTTGATTTGTTTTGAAGATGTAACAGGTGCATAGAAGAGTTCAAACTTGGTAGAGGTTCACCCATGTTAATGTCAGTGAAATTACATCAAAATCAGGTCAGTAGATTCTGTCAAGAAGGCTTTTGAAGTATTTTACTATAGCTGCCAAGTCTTTGAACCAAGATAAAAATCCAATTCCAGCACAAAACTAACCTGTTATGTTTAAGAACGGTTTCAAACTAAAGCATCAGACTAAACTATTGTGCATGAAACAATCCACAGTTCCAGCACAATAAATATTCCTATGAGTTTCAATCACAAGCCTTCCCAAAGTCTATCGCTTGAAAGAATCTTTGTCGCAGTGCACTCTCCGCCAAAAACAATTAAGCTCCTCCTGCAAGATTTCAAGTACACTTTGACACTGAATATCTCAAGCAGACTTCTTGCTGTGATAAAATTAGCTAAAAATATGGTATTGCTTTATTATGAAGCAGTAAACCATCCGTCTGAACCATAAAAACTCTGACTTTTATATTCAGAAAAATACTTATTTTAAAATGGTTCATGATATATGAATAATATTTCAATCATTGATTATAATTGTATCATTCATCTTTTTATGATGAATTTAAAACTTTTAAAACTTATATCTGGTATAATATTGTATAATAATAGCAAAAAAAAAAGTTTATTTAAAGAGTTTATTACCTCTTCTTATAATAATTGCTATATACAGACATTTATGCTATAAAACGAGGGAAGTAATTTGACATAAAACTAACCCCACCCCCTGGCTGCAATGTTTTTTGACGAATCAAGATGGCTTGAACAAACTTGGTAGAGAGTCAACCAAGGAACATTTCTGTGAAATTATTTTAAAATCGAGCCAGTAGTTTCTGACCAGAAGATTTTTTAAGTTTTTACTATAGCTTATATAACAAGAGGCCCAAGAGGGCCTGAGGACGCTCTACTGACTCATAGTGGCCATTGCACTTTTTGAAATTCTACTATACAATAGAAACATCAGGGCGGGGTCATTTTTAACTCTAGGGACACCATTTGAACAAATCTAACAATACTACAGTTGGTTATCATTACTACATAAACATTTTGAAAATCAGTTTGACTGTTCATGAGAAGATTTTTTAAGGTTTGGACTATTTTTAGTAATGGTGGCCATCTTGAATTTTAGATAGAAAAAAAATAAATCTTTTGTATAGTCTCCTATGCAATAGAAAACATCGATGTGAAGTTTCAGTTTAATTGGCCTAGTGGTTTCAGAATTAATGAAAAATAAAAGAGAATTTTCTGTTTTCCCACGGTATCCCTATGTAAAATTCTAAGTCCCCTTACAGGGCCCCTATATATTTTAGCCCAAATTCTTATCTGCAATCAAACCCCTACACTTAGGGATAATTTATATCAAATATGTACAAAGCTGACATACCGGTTTTTAAGAAAACAATTTTACTAATTCCCAATTTGTACCCTTTTGGGGCCCCTCCTGACCCCTTAAGACATAAGAACCCAGTCATTTTTACAAATCTTAACCTCCTTTACCTAATAATGCTTTAGTGAAAATATAGGCAAAATAATTTCCATTTAAAAAAAAATATATATATATTATATTGACATGTGTCCCCCAATTGAATTCCTGGGGCAGGGTCATTTTTAACCCTAGGGACACCATTTGAACAAATCTAACAGAACTATAGTTGGTCATCATTACTACATAAACATTTTGAAAATCTGTTCGGCCGTTCATGAGAACAAGACTTTTAAGTTTTGGACTATTTTTAGTAACGGTGGCCATCTTGAATTTCAGATCGAAAAAAAAAATCTTCAGTATAGTCTCCTATGTAATAGAAACACCCATGTGAAGTTTCAGTTTAATTGGCCAAGTGGTTTAAGAACAGATGAAAGAAAAAGAGAATTTTCTGTTTTCCCACAGTATCCCTATGTAAAATTCTAAGTCCCCTAACAGGGCCCCTATATATATTTAGCCCCTAAATTCTTATCTGCAATCAAACCCCTACACATAGGGACAATTTATGCAAAATATGAACAAATATGACATATCGGTTCTTAAGAAAACAAATTTACTAATTCCCAATTTTTACCCTTTTGGGGCCCCTCCTGACCCCTGAAGACAGTGGAACCCAGTCATTTTTACAAATCTGAACCTCCTTCATCACACAATGCTTTTATGAAGATAAAGGCAAAATCATTTCCATTTAAAAAAAAATAAAAAAAAATATTATAATGACATGTGTCCCCTAATTGAACCCTTAGGGCGGGGTCATATTTAACCCTAGGGACACCATTTGAACAAATCTAACAAAACTATAGTTGGTCATCATTACTACATAAACATTTTGAAAATCTGTTGGGCCGTTCATGAGAAGAAGATTTTTTTAGTTTTGGACTATTTTTAGTAATGGCGGCCATCTTGAATTTCAGATCGAAAAAAAAAAATCTTCTGTATAGTCTCCTATGCAACAGAAACACCCATGTGAAGTTTCAGTTTAATTGGCCTAGTGGTTTCAGAGAAAGTGCTGCTGACAGACGACGGACGACAGACAACGCGCCATCGCATAAGCACTTCTAGCCTTTGGCCAGTACAGCTAATAAACTAACCCCATCCCCTGGCCGCCATGTTTTTTGACGTATCTAGATGGCTTGAACAAAGTTGGTAGAGGGTCACCCAAGTAACATTTTTGTGAAATTTTATCAAAATTGGCCCAGTGGTTTCAAAGGAGAAGTTGTTAGAAGCTAAAAGTTAACGACGGATGATGGACACAAGGCAATCATCACAAAAGTTCACCTGTGAACCTTCGGCTCAGGTAAGCTAAAAAACAAGAGGGCCAAGATGGGACTATGTCGCTCACCTGACTAACCTTGAGTCACCCAACTTTAGTAGATTATATAATACATGTACACTCAAAATTCCAGAAAAACGAGATGGGCAAGTAGTTAGAATTTTTATTTGTTTTGAAGATGTAACAGATGCGTATAAGAGTTTAAACTTGGTAGAGGTTCACCCAAAGTAAATGTCAGTGAAATTACATCGAAATCAGGTCAGTAGATTCTGACAAAAAGGCTTTTAAAGTTTTTACTTTGGCTGCCCATATATATTAAACTTGCACCTCACTGTGGCGGTCATGTTTTTCAACAAATCACAACGGATTGAACAAACATTGTAAAGGATCACCCAAGGAACATTTCTGCGAAACTGTTTTAAATTCTGACAAGAAGATTTTTTAAGTTTTTACTATAGCTTATATAGTAAACTAACCCCAACCCCCTATCTGCCATGTTTTTTGACAAATCACTACAGTTTGAACAAACTTGGTGAAGGGTCCTCCAAGGAACATTTCTGTGATTTTTTTTTAAAATAAGAGCCAGTAGTTTCTGACAAGATTTTTTAAGTTTTTACTAATTAAACTTGCCCCACCCTCTGGCAGTCATGTTTTTTGACGAATCAAGATGGCTTGAATAAACCTAGTAGAGGGTCACCCAAAGATCATTTCTGTGAAATTATTTTAAAATCAAGCCAGCAGTTTCCGACAATAACATTTTTTAAGTTTTTACTATAGCTTATATAGTAAACTAACCCTGCCCCCTGGCCACCATGTTTTTTGACGAATCAAGATGGCTTGAACAACGTGGTAGAGGGTCACCCAAGGAACATTTCTGTGAAATGATTTTAAAATCGAGCCAGTTGTTTCTAACAAGAAGATATTTTAAGTTTTTACTATAGCTTAAATAGTAAACTAACCACACCCGCTGGCCGCCATGTTTTTTGACAAATCAAGATGGTTTGAACAAACCTGGTAGATGGTATCTGTGAAATTATTTTAAAATCGAGCCAGTTGTTTCTGACGCGAAGATCTTTAAGTTTTACTAAAGCTTATATAGAAAACTAACCACACCCCCTGGCCGCCATGTTTTTAGACGAATCAAAATGGCTTGAACAAACTTGGTAGAGGGTCACCAAAGGAACATTTCTGTGAAATTATTTTAAAATTGAACCGGTCGTTTCTGACAAGAAGATTTTTTAAGTTTTTACTAATAAAACTTGCCCCAGCCCCCTGGCCGCCATGTTTTTTGACGAATCAAGATGGCTTGAACTAACTTGGTAGAGGGTCACGCAAGGAACATTTCTGTGAAGTTATATCAAAATTGGCCCGGTGGTTTCAGAGAAGTTGTTAGAAGCTAAAAGTTTACGACGGACGACAGACACCAGGTGATCACAATAGCTCACCTGTGAGCCTTTGGCTCAGGTGAGCTAAAAAGCTAATTGAATATTTGAGTGAATATATGTTGTACAGTCGCTCCCTTCCACTTTCAATATAATTTCAGAGATCTGCAACATGTTATTGTACAAGCATCAAGCAAGTTTATAAAAGCCTGTCTGGCTATTGGCCAGTCGAGCTGAAAATGATATGTGAAGGCTTTACAAAATATCACATAAAAATTAAGAATCATTCAACAAGTTTCAAATCAAACTGTGGCCAACTGGCAAATGATTGGACCAGTGGTACTGAATCCATCTCCTTTGATCATTAAACATAAATCTTTTATTCTGGTATGTATATACTGACAATGAACACAGAAATAAATCTTGCAGATGAATTTTAATGATAAATGAGTGTACACATGGATTCGCGAAAGCTATGGAAAATGAAATGTTTATTGAAAGACATGTTAATGCGAAAAGATCTATAACTTCTGCAAATGTGAAACTGTATTTTTTCTTCTTTAAATGTTGACAGTTCACATAATAAAATGTCTGAAAGTGATAAAGTCATTAAATAATGCCAATTTAGGAATTCCCTTTCCAAATTGTCGCTGCAGTAAATCGACAATTGTAAATAAATCATAAAATGTGAAAAGCTCTAAAATTAATATTGCTACCTAATAATGTAGTTATTCATTTTTTGTAAATTTCCTTTATTCAATTTAACATTTGTGAGAGTGTAGACAGCAACAAACGGTGCAAACTACATCTAGCTACAATCATACGTAGATAGATTTCTGGGTTGTATTCTATCTTAGTTGACCTTAAAGTGAAAACATTTGCATTATCACTATTTGATAATGCATTAGAAAACTAACTTTGTCTTGAATTTCCCCTAATTAGAAATCTTTTCTAGCAAAACAAAGTATATTAAACAGCAAAATTACCCATGTTAAGACTGGGTAGTTCTCCCACCATTAACATTGCTATGTAAATATTTTTAAACTTAAAATGCAAGCTTATTCAAGTCTAACAAACTTAAATGTCTTCACAAACATAACACTCCAAGTTTTAAAGAATCTTAGTCATGTGAAACTTGACCAAGAAAGCAAACAGAAATTAACCTTGCAACCAGCTTCAATTTTAACAATGTACACCCTGACCATTGGTAAATACACCCTATTACAGCTCAACCAAAAACATTTGTTCAAGTATTGTTTTGTCCAAACTGCTATGAACATGGTCAAGTTATCATCTGTATACTTCTGTACATTTGTTTGTGTGTGGGTCTCTGTCTGTAAATCATACAGAACACACAGACCAGAAAAAGAATTACTCATCATCATCACAAAAAACTACCAAGTAAAGCTTCTCATAGAGAAAAGCATTTTTAACGAGTGACAACAATACAAAATCAACATAATAGTCGGAGGAACACAACTGAAACCGTGGTATTCTCCACCCACCATGTTCACACACTATCCATATATCACAGGAAAGTTTATTCACTTTCTTCATATACATGATAAAACTCATTTCAAAATCATTTCTGCTTTAGATGAAAAGAATACATCTGTAATAATTAATTTCATTCAATATCACTTACTACTCACCAACATTTTGAGATTTTACATAAATATTGCTTCAAATCCTTTGCCTTTGGTGCATTTGCAGACAACACAGTACATGCAGTGTTGGACAGCACATGTAGTGTTGGAGGTTGCAACAGTAAGTCGTAATATGAATTAAATCAAAACAGCTGTAACCTGTTTACTTTAAAAATGTGCGACAGTCAAATACAGTATGAAACTTGGCAAGAAAAACCAGATCCTATTTAATATATATCAAACTGTGAGAATGACAAAACATGCAAGTCACGATAAGACGACAATGAACACAAGAATGAAAATGAGAACAGTTTGTGTAAATGTATACAAAGTTCCATCAGACTGAATTTATGAAAATAAATGAATTTATATAAATGAACACAAGATTTCCACAAGATATAAAATATTGTCTTGCACTGTCATATTGAATTTGACATTATAGCAGTTTTTTTTATCTCCATACTGACTAACCACTTAACCACACAGGTGTCCTCTTTCCGTTTAAAAATTAAAAGCTAAAAAATGGTGCAAGACTTAATTTTTTTCTACAGTAGCAGGTTCCAGTTATCATAATATTCAATTAACATGATTTTGAGAAAATGGTGTCCAATTGTATTTTAATATTGTCCAAGGTGCATCAAATTACATGTATATTAATTCACCTTGTAACTGTTAAATGCTTCTTTCTACTCATCCTTGTAACAATCAGATTCCCAGACGGGCAAAAAAGTTTGATCATATAAAATTAACAAGGCAGCCAGGTATTTACACCGCACAATTTTATTACAACACAGCTGTATTATCCAAGCTCGTGGCTCGTTCATTCTATGTTTCCTTCGCAATGTAGAAATGTTACGTCATGCAAGTCACCTGTCTGCACTATGCATTTCTTTTATGCCAGCACCATCCCGCCATCTCTACACACAACCATTTGGTACGTACACATATATATCAGCACGTGGCGAGGGTTATTTTTTTTTTTTTAGAATACATATATAATGTATGAAAACATTTGATTGAGCCCCATAATAAGATTGTATGCGTCTAACGCCTTGAAGAAGTAATGTGTTAATTGACTGAAATCTGAAACTGTTTTGATAATTTTTGACTCTATATTTATTTTTTGTATGTTACATTACTAACAAGAAAACATCACATTACAACACGGCCAGCATTATCTATAGAGGAGACTCAATGGCTAAATGTTGTCACTTTAAGAAATGACGCTAAAAACACAGTCTATATCACAACTGGAGAAGACTGATTGGTCAATAGGTAGTAACCATGGCAACCAAGTAGCAATTGCTACTAGCGCATCTTGTACTTTAGAGAGTCCGAAATCTTCGACAGTTCTCCATCAAACTCCACATCCACTTCAAAATCAAGATCCCTCTGAAATAAAAGTTTAAATTGAATATCAAAAATTTGAATTTGAATGGGGTAAAACTTCATTTCAACAAATTTCAGGCTATATATGGCATATCCAGTTTTATTGATGAAGAAAGACCTCAGAATGAATCTTTGTTGAACCAACTCCTTTTACAAGTAGCTGACACACACAGTTTTTGGAGTGATTGGGACTCGAACCTACAAACTAAGCGGTGAGAGGCAGTGGGACTCGAACCTACGACGAGGTATCTTGAGACAGCGCCTTAGACCACTAGGCAATTGAAGATCCCAGAATATAACACTGATGATATTGAACTTTGAAAAAATATGCCAATGATGGTAACACTGAACTTAAATCAGAACAATTATTTAATTGATGACATTGAGCATAAATTAACACAACATAGTCCATATTAATGACATACAATTTAAACAGAATATAGCCAAAATTTATGACATTGAGCATTAAACAGAAAATGGCAAAAAATTACAAAATCAATCAACCAGGTTGATCCATTAAAATAGCTGTATGTATGTTTCAGTACAGCATTTATGCATGTGTACACCCCATTGAATGTTGTGAATTAATATTTATTTAAAAGGTATTCTGTTCAAAAAGAATATATACAATCAAAAGTCAATTAAATATAGATATCTGCGAAAAACAAAGGTGTGAAAAACACGAAAACAGGTTAAGTGTGAAAACAGATAACAACAAATGTAGTCAAAAGAAAATTTGTGAAAATTTCGAACATAAGCCAAACACCAGATGCCTCAAGTTGCTTGGGATAGCACATAATGGTAATTTAAGAGACTAAACAGTGTCCTTGAGTTAGCCCATGTGCTGCCTTATGTTTCCCCCTAATTTAACAAAAAAAAAACAGTAACCCCAATTTTTTTATTACAATTACTCTCAGGGAAATATTTTCTGGTTAAACTAATTTTTTTAAAAATTACTTTTAAGGAAGAATTTTCTGGTTAAATAAACTAGTTTTCTTTTTAAAAATTACTCTTAGGGAAGAATTTTCTGGTTAAATAAACTAAGGAAACCTGCAACTGGTCAGACTAATGTCGCTACTTGTCAGTTTGTTGTATATGTATCATGTGATGCAAAATTTACGCAAGATCAGGGGACCCTGGCCAATGTCCCCCAAAGTGAGGGGAGGTCCCTGCACTGTAATTAAAACAAGAGCATATCCATAAAGTGATAGGGCTGTTACTTACATTGTTCTTTTTGTTCGGCTGCATGGATATAGTCCCTGTAATCTCCTCTCCCCTCTTCACGGTGAGATCTGTCTCATTGAAGTAAAATACGGTCTGTTTCCAGTGTGTGTAAGGTGCTTCAGGAGCTACAAAACAAACATCTCAAGTATAAATATGGGGCAGTACAGCATAGAACAGTGTTGGTTGCTCATGCCAGAGCTGGGCCTAAATGCATCAAAATTTTGATTCCGAGATTTGACAACAATAAATGAATTGCTACATTATCATCCCCGCCCGCATCCTTAAAAACATTTTTTTTTTAAAAAAATATAAATAAAATCCCCCCACCCCCATTTTTTAAGAAAAATTTGGATGATAATCTGGCAATTAATTCATTATGGCCTTAGACTCAATTGTCAAATATTTAAGATTCAGATAAGATTTATTAAACAAGCAAATTACTATATTTATTTGCCAAAACAAGCAGTTTTAATGACTATTTAACAGAAAATGTTACAGAATCACATGTATTACCCATACTTGTATATTTACAGGGCTTGACCAAATGTTAAGATTTTGAGTCAGAGTTTGATACGCAGACTCAAATTATTTATGTATTCAGGCCCAGAAGTAGTATACCACCGACTGAACCCTCTTAAAAACAACACCGAGTACTGGCACCAAGGTTATTAAACACTTTTCATGCTCAACTTAAACTTTGTACTGAAACACAATTTCCAGGATGCCTATATCAACACATATTAATGGACAGACGCTTGACCTACAATTTGAAAGTATTTATGCACATCTGAGGTAGAAAGTCACAAGTGTATTAATCTTTGTTGTTGTAATGAGTCTTAACATTTATGAGTTAAGCACGAAACAAAGTTTTTTAACCTCGGACCCAGGGTCTACCGAAGAAATGACTTGAGCAGTCCATGTAAATTCTAGAGTTGACTTCAGCCAATATAAATTAGTTTAAAACTAAATCAAAATAAGATTTCAAGAGGAAATGGTTTTAAGGAGTGTTGTGATAACCAAACCCAGGGTCGTGTGCTTTAAATGTTTGTGAAATAAACAGTAAGATAATTATATAAATTAATTGCAAGATTATCATCAAAAATTTCTTTAAAGGGGCGGGGGGTGGGTCAGGGTTTTTATTTCATTTTTTTTAAATTTCTAGGTGTTTTTTTATTATTTTGTTATGAAGATAAAAAGGATCAGGGCAGACCTGTTTGACAATCTAGCAATTAATTTATTATGGCCTAAGAGATATATCGAGAAGATTAATTCAACACTTACTCTACTATTTTTCCATTTTTAACAACATTCTGTACAAACTAGGAGTAACAAGAGAAAATGTATCTTATAACATCTTTTTAATTGAATATAAAGAACTTTGGCTCATCAGTTCTTGAGAAGAAATTTTTTGAAATTTCCCAATTTTATCCTTTTATGGGACCCTGCTGGCCCCTTATGTTAATAAAATCCTCCTTCAAAGGACCCAGTATAAACTGTTATAACTAACAATGCTCCAGACATCAAGACGATTGAAATCATACCATAATTACAAAAAAGTCCTGTTTTCCCATGATAGTCCCTTGTAAAATAAGTAACGCCTTAATTAAGGGTCCTAATGTACCCTAGCCCATTTATTTGAACAAACTTGAAAACCCTGTTATAGAGATGAATGGGCAATGGGACCAATTCAAACAATAAAACAAAGGTATTTACCATAAACAAATAACTAATGTGCCATGTTCTATGCCAAAATACAAGGAGCATTTGACAAGTCAGTGCACTAAGCCTGTATTTCTGTTATCTTTTATCAAATAATCATAATTGCATATGTATAGAAAGGGGATTCAATTGCCGAATCAGTGATCACGAATGCAAAACATGTTTTTGGGAGGGGAATGGGACAGAACTCCTGGGAGTTCTATAACCTTAGGTCTGTTTAAATGGAATATATCAGGAAAAAACAACATAAATGTCTAAAGAAATAAAAACAATTGACTAAAATGAAGAAAAGGTATCTCATTATCATTATTAAATAAAATCTAAATGGGTTCGTTAATCAAATCTGCCAAAGTGTGACAAAATCAATATTTTAATTGGAGTGGTAACCTTGAAATGAAACCCCCATTCTAAAAATAGACAGCACTTAAAATACCATTTGATGACTTTGCAATGTCATTCAGACTCTTTCTAAGATGAAATAATTTTTACTACGTATAAACCTGTATAACGGATCAAACAGAAATAAAAGTGAAATCACTAGTCCCATTTAATACGTCACAAAACTCTGTCGCAATTTTAAGCGGGAATTTTTTTTTAGCCTAACCTAGACGTGTAGCCCAAATTAGGAAATCCCTTTTCAATATATTAGTATGGCATGTTTATATAGATATCCTTTTGGCAATAAGGGGTCAGTGAGTATATAATAGGCATGATGTATACTGGGAAAAATGTTGATAGCCAATATTAAAATTTTAAAAAAATCCTGATAAATTCCATTTAAACCAAGACCCTCCCTCGTCTGCATATACTTGAGTAATAAATGATACTTACCAGTAGAGAAACCAGTTCTCTTGTGACATTTGGTAAATTCCATGTTGAAGAATGTAACTAATGCGTGTACATAGTCGTTCCTACGACACGTCAGGTGGAACGGAGCAGTGAAATGGAGATCTTCTTCCTTCACCGTGTATATGTCAACTTCCTGCGAAGATAAACCATGTTCATAATGTAACTGCCATTAAACAAAGGACTTTTAAAGCAAAGAATGTAACAATACAGTAGAACTTCTTTGACTCGACCACGGATTGCTCAAACACCACATAAAGTTCAAACCACTTATCTGGTACCGGCTGAACTTCCTGTTTTGATGTTTAAACATGTACATGTATGGTATGATGTTGAGCAATGTTTGACTTGAACAAACTTTATATCAAACTATCTTGACCAGTCCTGTCCGGTTCGAGCCATCAAAGTCCAACTGTATACCACATATATTCATAGGTGACCATCCAAGGAAATTAAACATATATCTGATTTCTGAGTGCTGGAGTGTGACCATGGTTTTGGAATGCTTAGGAGCAAACGATAGTTATATGAACCATGTAACTTGGTGATAATAATTTTATATACTTGGAAACACAACACTGAATAGTATCTGAATAGTCTAGCTTTGTTGAGATCTCACGTTAACTAATGATATTTCTAACTGTCCAATATACGGCTGGGCTTTCTATAGTCTCCTTTTTTTCTTCCACATCCATCAACAACCATGCATGCAGTTGCACTTAATATGAGCAAGTAAACAAGTGTACCAAATATAAACATGTATACAAGTGTACCAAATATAAGCATGTATACAAGTGTACCAAATATAAGCATGTATACAAGTGTACCAAATATAAACATGTATACAAGTGTACCAAATATAAACATGTATACAAGTGTACCAAATATAAGCAGGTATACAAGTGTACCAAATATGAACATGTATACAAGTGTACCGTGTACCAAATATACACATGTATACAAGAGTACCAAATATAAACATGTATACAAGTGTACCAAATATAAGCATGTATAAAGGTGTACCAAATATATAAGCATATATGCAATTGTACCAAATATAAGCATTTCTGCAAGTGTATCAAATATAAACATGTATACAAGTGTACCAAATATAAGCATGTATAAAAGTGTACCAAATATATAAGCATATATGCAATTGTACCAAATATAAGCATTTCTGCAAGTGTATCAAATATAAACATGTATACAAGTGTACCAAATATATGCATAGATACAAGTGTACTAAATATAAATGTGTATAGAGGTATACTAAATATAAGCGTGTACATATACAAGTGCACCAAATACAAGCATATATAAAAATGTACCAAATACAAGCATGTATACAGCTGTACCAAATAAAAGCGTGTATTAAAGTGTACCAAATAAAAGTGTGTATACAAGCGTACCAAATAAAATCATATATACAAGTGTACCATATAGGTTTGGCTTCAAATTTGGTGCAAAAAAATGAAGTGTGAAGTGATTGCAACTCCAGATGGACACAACTGGCATCCAACTCCTGTGATCCAGATCTAATACCTCACCTTAATTAAGCATGCGTTGGTGACGACTTGTTTTGGATCTACAACATCAACCAAGGGTTCGGAGATGGCCATCTTTCTTATTGTGCTCATATCAAAACCATATACACTGTCCCACCCTGAAACACAATATCAATTCCATGGTTTTAATACAGTGGAAATAGTACAAAGGGTGTAAAGTTGACAGAAGTACTACAAATGGACCTGGTACATCAGCAAGACCATAACTCTTTATCCCTTTTAGAAAACATGAGAAGGTACCTCTGTAGCCAAGTGGTCTAAGATGCCGTCTCAGGATCACTTACATCTCACCGCTGAGATCATAGGTATGAGTCCCGCTTGGTCCAAAACCTTTCTGTAGTTTCATTTTTTTTCTTTTTTGAAGCAGCAGTTCAGCCAAATTACCCTTGCCAAAACATTTGTTTTTTTCCCAATGTAAGTAAAATTCCCTTCAAAATATTTGTTTTTGTTTAAAGGGGTTAAAGGTCAGTTTACCATTTTAAAACAATATGAACAGGTGATGTTGATACCTATTAATGTTTTATACAATTTACAGGTCAACATCACTGATTTTCATTGTTTGAAACCGATAAACTAGCATTGAACCCCAGGCCGGACTGGATTAGCTCAGTCGGTTACGTGTCTGACAATCAATCCAGGGGTCGCGAGTTCAATTCCTCGCTGGGCAACTGTATCCGTGATTTTTTATATACGGTATTGTGTCTCATTATAATTTGTCTCTCACTGCTGATTCATGAGGGGAAGTTATCAGCTACTTGTGGAGATGGGGTGTGCTTGAGTACTGGTTAACCTTCAAGAATCCCAGGAAACAGTGATTAGATTAACTGATCATCTATTAGCCCTCGACAACATAAAAATGACGCTAAATATTCAATTAATCATTAAACCCCATAAAAAAACAAAGATCAACTTTAATTGGATGGTTACATTACAAAATAAAGCAAAGGTACTTACAATTAATTTTTTCGTCTTTGTACTGCCTGTCTTCTATGGCTGTGACATATAAGGTGGCTCTGTCTGGGAATATCATACCATTGGTCGCCTAGACAAGTATAATGTGCATGCTTACTTCATGGATGTGAATTATCTTGCTATATGTTAAAATTGTTTAAAAGATTTTTTTTAATGGGACTGAACGCCATTTTCAACACATTTCAGGTTAAATATGGCATACTTGTGGAGGAAGACCACAGTCTGAGTCAGACTGAGTAGAACCACCGTCCTTCCACAAATAACTGGCAAACATTCTCACATTTTTGAGTAAGTGGGATTCAAACCTACAACCTTGAGACGGCGCCTTAAACCACTAGGCCTTGTTTAACAGATGTTGTCTGTGTTGATCTTGAAACTGACAATATTGAAGGTCGACAGATATTGGACTTAGAATGACTACATGATTTATCGAACTTTAGTCCAAAGAAGGACAAGACAAAAACAAAAACACTGATAGCAAATAAAACTAGAAATGCATCCATGGGACACAGATGCCCCTACTTTGTAACTACATTGTAGATATAAAGCCAAATATCAAATTTCATCAAAATCAGTCCATCAATAGGCGGAAACTGTCAGCCAATGAGTCCAGATCACCTAATTAATATGCACCAATTTCATCCATTGTTGAACTTGACCTGGGTATTGTTGATATAAAGCCAAATAAAAATTTACGTCAAAATCGGTCCATAAATAAAGACTTTAGAGGTCGGAAACTATCAGCCAATCAGAGCCCAGAACACCTGATGCAGGGATTTTGTACGGAAATTGAACTTGAGCTGTAGTTTATCACCATACATTTTTCTACCAAATATGAATCAAATCCATCCAACCCTTCAAGAGATATCGAGCGGATTCTTGACATTTGTTAATAATCTTAGTCCAAAAAGGGGCATAACTCCATCAAAAATCATCAGATCGGAACGAAATACGACCTCGCCCTGTATTACCTGAATATTGAGACACAATATTGGTTTAAATCTGTTAATTAAAACTTAAGATATAAGTCGGAAACCATTTTCGTACATACGTGACGTACGTATGGACAGCATTGATACTACCGGTATATGCCCCACATTGAAAAAGCGGAGGCATAAAAATACTTATGGTAAAAATGTTTTGAGTAGAGCTCTTTTACATGTGTAGATATGGAGGGATACAACAAACATTCATTTTTTCCCACCTGGAGTCAGTTACATTTTACATGTAATATTATCAATCAAAACATTTTTTATACCTGTTGTTCTAAATCACACTTTCCTCAGTAGAAGAAGTGAGCAAATAGAGCATGTTGCCCAAGGTCACCACACATGACCACAGCAGACGACTAAACCTGTTACCCTCCCAACCTGTGTCCACTTGAGTGAATTTACTCACTTTTACCAAGAACAGTTTACTCTTAAAAATAATGAAGCGAAAAAAAAAATCCTGCTTAATAATTAAAACAGTTTTGTAAACAGCACATACCAGCCACTTGTCTCTGGCAAACAGCACTGTCTGTAACATGGATTCATAGAAGAGACAATATCCCATCCACTCACTGATGATAATGTCCACTTTCTCCACTCCCTCAGGTAGGGAAACCTCCTCTACTTTACCTCGTACCAATGTTATAGCTAGAATGGAGAAAAAACAAATTGTGAAAGAGAATTTTTTTTTTAAATATCATGCTTGCTATAATTATGATATTGTACAATGTAGTGGGTATATGATAGCCAAACAAACACAACTAGAAATACCAGGACCTACCCAGGGGAGGGGGATCTTGTTGCCACCACATTTGCCAATAGAGATGAAATTTGAAACATTAAAGCCAACATTGACTCAGTTTCCATATAACATATTCTTCTAAATTTGAATGCATTTTCTAATTTTTGTCCTTTTTGGTACTTTCTCCTATTTAACTAAATACAGAACAGTTTTTGCTAGTGTTTGAGCAATTAAATGAAATATACATCAGGAGACGATGTCACTTTCATAAATAACAGTTAACCTTGATTATGATTTACCCCAATCAAACTAATGTAATTATGTAATGAACTTTTACTGGAATAGCTTTCAATTTTCTGGAAGTCATCATCTTTTGTGTTCCTTTATTTGCACATGTATGCACGCAAATCAGCTCAAAAGCAAAGAGTATATAAATTAATTGATATACCGTCCTGAATAACACAACTCAATTGATTGTTGTATAATTTAGAATGTGAATATTCAATTTATCATTACATGTATGCTGTCAATACTAAAGGAAAGATGACAGGGCTTTACATCAATGCCTGCCCGCCCAACTGTCTGGGACAACTGAATCATGAGTACGGACAAATAAAATACAAAACTGCTAGCCTGACTTGACAAGTGAAAATTCAGGAATTAAACATGGCATCCCTTTTGCATATCCTGTCTTTAAACTTTAATAATTATTTTTAAAGAAATTAAGAAAATTACGTGGTACAGGCTCTTCCACTACACGTAACAATATATGTGTAATGTATAGTAAATGTCTCAAAAATGCGATATTCATGTAGAAGTCTACATTAAAATCATAAAATTAGAAAATCTCCAAACTTCTCTCCTCAAATATTTCTTTTGGTTTCTATACATTTTGAAATTGGGAACTTTGTTACTTTTGATTGGGATAAAAAGATACTATTTGCCATTGGGAATGGGGCAGAATACTGTACTTTCTCTACATGTATTTAAAGTACATGGTTGGATTTTTATTTCTATTACTACCTGGCATTCAAAACTACCATATAGCATTAACTTACTTTTGTCTAAATGGTTGGCCTCTATGATCTTCTGTGCATGTTCAATAATACCAGAACATTCAATCTGAAATAAAAACATTAATTATTGACCATTTCAACAAGCAAAAACAAGCAGAAATACCGACATGCATGATTGGATCACTAAGCTGAAACCAGTTACAACACATTTGTTTCCATGGCTCCCATTTTGAAATTACCATTTCAACAACTGTTGAAAAATCACATTAAAACTAATTGGTGAAATATGGATTTGATGGTACTTGCACACAGAGCTTTAACCAGAATTTCTAAGCCAAACAAGGAACATAATTTGCATTATATTAAAGCAAGAGTTATTATCTAACTAAGTTATTGAAGGAGGCTTGATGACTTGGAAGTGTAATGTGATGTTTTAATACAATACATGCAATGATTACCGAGATATAGCGTTGCATGCAAAACTTAAACCAAGGTGCAACTCACGCGGCGTTGTCAATGTTTAGGCGAGTAGAATAGTCCTCCTTATTCTCTGAATAGACGTGCATTAAAATGGTGTTAAAAAACCCTTACGGTCGGAATGCAATTTTAGGGTTGGTCAAATAACCCTAGACACAGGTTGTTTTTTCTTGCCTAATAACCAATATTTATATAGCATTTCTTATACTGACATTAAATACTGTCGTGCTTTGATTTAGGGTTTGAATTATCAATTGCATGCAGGGGATGGGGGTGTTATTTATTTTAAAAAGATTTTTTATAAAATAAAATGGGGCAGAGCAGCATGTAAATATGCAGGCAGGCATGATAATCTAGCAATCAATTTATTGTTGCCTTATAAGGACCTACAATGTTCAATGCATGTAAACAACAAGAGTTGTTAGAAGACAACAAAGCTCCCCCTTTGGTGTCCAAGTCCAAAAAGGGCCATAACTGTCCAGAGTTATGGTTCTTATCTCTGTGTGTTTCATTGATGATGATGAACACATATGCGAAGTTTCATTCACATCCAATGAGTGGTTGCATAGATAACTTAAACGCAAAAGTTTAACCTGGGTGTCTTCAGAAGACGACAATGCCAGGGTCATGGCAATAGCTCTCCTTGGACTTCGTCCCAGCCAGCTAAAAATAGGACAATTTGTATACTCACACCAATGACTCTAGCAGCGCCAGCCTTGGCAGCAAACATACACAGGATGCCGGTACCACAGCCAACATCCAACACAGTCTTGCCTTTAAATAAGTGTTTGTTGTGATATATCGAGTTTCTGTAGGTCAGTGTGCGGACTTCATCTTTCAACATTTCCTGCAATCAGACAACATAATGACTCTATACAATAGTCTTCAACTATCAATTAACTTTTTCTATAAACATGAATATTAGCTTTGAGAACATTTTATTTATATTCTAATTAAAATAAAAGCTGAATAGATTTTATTGATCATGCACACAATATTTAATAACTGGAACATTGTTGACATTTTTAATTTGCCAATGCGGCCCCAGTTCAACAAATGAAGTCATGGGACACCAAACAGTGGGATTTTTTAGCAATTTTTATAGCCATTATTAGGTCATATTCCCAATGGCAAACAGTGATTTTTATCTCCCTCAAATGAGTGGTAAATATTCCCAATTGAAAGCTTAAATAAATTAAAATTGAAACTTGGCATAATTACTTGATAAAATAAACAAAGTTTTCCCCATTTTGAGTTGAGTATGAACTTGATTCTTCATTTAAATTGGCAGTGAAGCAAGTGTACACATTTTATAAAGTTAAACAAATAACCAATTCTGAGGGTATGAGTCATCTTTTCAAAACGGTGATAAAACCTAAGTGGCTAGTTGATACGAACCTCATGGATACCAAAGTGAGCATATGAATCAAAGTAATAATCCTTTGAAGTCATGTCACCTTCTTCTGTATTGTTGACTTCTCCATTTGTGGTACTGCTAGGACCGTTCGTGCTTGCTTGCTACAAAAGGTAAGTATCCTCAATAATTAGATATAAAGATTTTATTATTTGACTTAGGCCAAATAAAAAAAGTTTTGTTTCAAGTGACCTGACAAGAGTCAATATTTTAACCCCAGAGTAAAAAAAAAATTTTGTCTTTCGCTCCTTTTTGATCCATGAAGACAAAAAGAAATTCTTACCTACTGACGCATTTTTCCCCGTTAAAAATCATGTTTTATATGATTTTAAAAATGAATATATTATTACAATGAGAAACTTCTTTATCAGTAAAAAAAATACACAGACTGTTGGGTTTTCCTATATTCGAGTCATGTGTCCAAGCACCTGTTAGGGAAAACTGTTACTATATTTAGCATATGTTGAACACTGTATTTTGTGTTGTCCATTTACCTTCTATTTATCACAAGTCATTGTTTAACTTTCAAAACTCACAAGTATACCAGTAACCAAATAAAATACTTGTTTAATTGAGTCGTTAATTGTTTTAGTGAATCAACGGGCGATCCAATTATCTTACCAGTTGACCATAATACAAGACATTAACCAGTTTTTCTTCCAGCCTAAAGGTGTTACCAGACAGAAATGTCAAGTGTAATTTACTGTGTGTAAAAATACATTGGTCAAAAGTGAGTCAACTAGAAAATTTGCATGTCTATGCACGAGAGTACATGTAAAATGAAACCCCTGGACATACCAAGGAATTATAAACGGATTGAATTTTTGTGAACACTCGCGTGTTTGCGCAAAGTCTTGTTTTCAATTATCTTAACTCCCATTCATTTCAGGAACATAAATCAAAATTCTTACATTGCAGAATGAAATTCTCATCAAAACAAAACCATTCCCATAAATTTGTGTTTAAAATTGTTGAAGTACTTGTAATTACAATTTTGTATACTGCAGCTAAAACGACGACAAATTATGAAATTTTATTTCAGGGTCTACAATTGATGTGTACCCTCCGGTTTTGATGCGCGACATTTCAAGTTGACCCATTTTTAAAGCGTGGAAATTATGGCCGATGCACATTATTGATGCCCGGCAAGTTTGGATGAAGCATCAGTCCAACAACATATTGAGCTACATCACACTGGTTTTACTGCTACCGTTTCAGTGCGTGGACATTTTGACCAATATCGCCACCTCCCGCATAATCTACAACTTGCTGATGTAGTGTTTACAACACGCACGTAATTGACAGTCACTGGGTTAAAAGTTCAGCCAATCACAGCGCGCATATAAGTAAACAAGGCGAGCTAGGTAGAGTTGTATTTTGATGAACATAATTTGAGGTCAGGCATGATCGTGGCCGACTGATTAGATAAGTGGATTGCCGATTATTGGCTCAAGTGAATTAATTAACGACAACTTGATTGAAATATCTGACTGGATTACCGACGTACTTGCTAGTTTCCAAACTGGGCCATATTGAAAAATTGTTTGTTTCCTGTTGCGCAACTTACACACGAGACCCCCCCCCCCCACAACTCAAAACAATTTTATTGCCATTTCTTAACACCATTTTTTTTCTCGATTAATTTTATAATTCGACTTTTTGATAATTTGATGTTATGATCAATCATTATTAGCACAGTTTGGACTAAGCACTGCCACATGCAATATGCAAGATGATTTTAGACAATGCAAGTTGAAATGCGGGGCAAATAAAAGATCGAATGCGATTCTGACTGAAAAATAAGCTTGGAAAAACTGTCCAAAAGAAAGTTAAACTACGAAGTCATGTACGATACTGTTCCGGTATTTTATTCTTATTTACTTTGAACGCCGTTAATATCATTAAAGCATTCGTCAATGATCATTAGAAAACTCTTGTTATATCTTGGAAACTTTTCATAACAAACTGTCCGCCATTTGTTTTATAAGGTAGTGTATTGCGCATGTGCTGCTTTTTTACTTTCTGTTTACACATCGGAGTGTTTTGGAAAATTTCCTGGACTTTTTGTTTTTGAGAGTGTAATTTATTGCCACTTGGAGATTGATCTGACTAAAGTATTTGTGTGTCTTTTTGTAGGTCTAGAACAAATAATCTGACGAATGCAGTGACAATATGTGCATGTCTTTATTATCAGTAACCAATGTTTATGTTTGAATATGATTATGCAAATATGATTATATGAATTTATGTTGTAAAGCTGCTTTTGTGATTTTTAAAATAAAATGATAGTATATAGTAGTAAGGCCTGTTCCATTTAAACATACAATCCAATCATGGACGGGACTTTGAAATTGGACCCTCACTTTTTATATTAGAATATTATTATTTTCCTTCCATGGGTGTGATGTATGTTAACATAGAACAGCCCATAAAATTTATCTTGTTATTCATTATAAATATTAAAACAGGAAAAAAATAAAAAAAATAAAAGTTTATATATTGTTTTATTTGATTTCTTGCAATATATTATATACATATATAATACATGCCAACACATAGAAATTGACTTCCAACAACAAAATCTGGAGATGTTTAATGCAATTTAACGCATAATACCATTCGTTCATATTGACTCTCAAGATTTCATTTTTGACTCTCCGGATTTTGGGGTCAGGGGTCAAATGACTCCACTTTCGAGTCCTATATAGAACCCTGGTATATTAGACAAGATATAATTACAGCCCGCTTTGATGAACAGAAGTCTTGTCTTGTAGGTTTGATTTACTCTCACACATTGCATACAGCATTTTGGCGAGCAATACAAAGATGACTAAGTTACCAGTGGACAGTATCGCTACTTCTCCCGGTTATTACCTAAATGGTTATGTTGATTCTAAGTTGGTTTAAACATATTTTATTTTGAATATCTTACAACAAACAATTTTGTCAAAAGGATTGGAATGAAAGACAAGCTGATTCTTGAAGTTGATGGTTAATGTGTCTGTTGCTGTTCTCCAGAGGTAGATTTCACCATGTTGCTGCTTACTGAACTGCTGTTGTGCTTCTTTGACATAAGAAACAATCCTGTCTGCGGGCACGCCAAAAACATGTTATACGATGGTTAAATGGTCCCTCCTTGTAAAGAAGATGTGATCTAGTTAAAATATCCCTGCCACTCCTCTTGATCATCACTTGAGGTCGCAGAAGACTGTGTGAACACGAAGAACTGCAGGAGTCCGCACTGACTCGAGGTGCTTAGGTTTCTGGATCCAAGGTTGACAGCTCCTGCCTCTCACAAGTAGGTTCCAGTGTCCGTGTGATTTTGTAATTATAGCAATTAACCTATTAACAAACCACTGATAATCACATGTCCAAGACCTTGACCTACTGTGAAGATTGGAGTGGAGGTGCATAGGTTTATCCTGCTCGACAGTCGCTTGAAGAGTTAATACCAGGTCTCACCTAAAGTGACAGTAGTCACCAGTTCAATTACTAACCCATACTTTGTTGCTAAACTTCCAATACTATTGGTAAACTTCAACCATGTCACTATACAAACTAGCTGAACAGCGAGACTGCTGTAAGTGTACTATAGATGTACATTCACTACACACCAATCTGCTTCTTACCATTCTTGCTGTATATTGGATTATCACACATTTTTAAATGCTATATATAACAATGAAATCAAGGTTGACAAAACATCTACCTATCTTGAACACAAAATTGTGGTAGACAAACTGTTCTGTAGATGAATCCACCAATAGCCAAAGCAAGAAGCTTACTTGCCCATGTACAAACACAAATGAATACACTAGGCTAACAAGCATTTCAAATCATTAAAACGAACTTCAATTGGGTTGATTTGACCCAAATAATAAAATACACAAGACTGGCCTATTGTTAGCAGAAAAGACAATGCAATTTAAAGACGATCATCAGATCAATTTCAAAACTATGGCTTCAATTCAAACGTTTACATGGGCAGTGAACATGTCACATAGATTATATGTGTATGAATAGCAGCAGTAAAATAACCAATGTTGCCTTTGTTACAAATATTACGCAAAACATGTTAGGAACATCGAGACGGTTTCCATTTTTCAAGATATTAACAAATAAACAATGTCATTTACTACAGCACCCTCCACAAATACGTAACTTACATCAAACAACAGTTAAATAAAGAAATATCAACACGAAGACAACATAAATCAAGTTAATTTTCTATTTTACTTACCGCCTCCATGTGTTCAGCCATTTCTTTTTCTACTGCGCGCACATGTGTTAAAAAATCAGTTTGGTGTAGTGTTATTTTGGGTTAAAATCTATAGTCTTCGACATTTTGTGGAGGACAGTCTATTTTGTGCAAATTTCAATGACGTCATGTAAAACAAAATGTCAGCCCCCATGGACGAGGAAGCAAAACAAAGTTGACAGTATACTAACTTTCCATATTACGTGATAAATTATTGAAAGTGGGCCCGATGAATGCAACATAATGCATATATTGACATTTGTAACAAGTTTAATTGTTTTCACGAGCGTGTCAAACGGCTATGATAGAATTCTGCCAAATGGTAAATAAAAAAACACGATTTTTTTCACAATTGTTATTGTTGTCATTACATTAAAATAGCTAATGTTTATGTTTATACAAGCACAAGCGTACAAACTCAGTTAATTCCGTCCCTGTGTTTAAAACAGACAGGTTTACAGTATGCTGTGAAATGAATGAGATTATCAAAAAAAATTGTTAGAAAAACTTTTTAAAGTTTTGTTAAACCCATACTTGATAAAGGGAATTAGGGAACAGTAATTTATTATATTATTACATACATAACAATTATTATATTCATGAGATATATGATACAGTTATTAATCATTAAAATATTCATGAAATAAACATGGTAGCGTTAAACTTGATAATTTGTGTTGCACATTGTAATAAGAAGTATACGTTTTTTTTAATGTTTAAACAATTAAGTTAACAGTTTTTAAAAATTAAAGGTAAATTTGATTACTCGGGTCGTACATTGTGCAAACCATTACAACAATTATTTGAACAAGGAAAACAATACGCGTTTGATTGAAAGCGTATCGTTTAAACGATTAAACCAAAGACGTAACAAGAAAATCAATTTATGTTTGATTACAAATATCTAAACGCCAATACAGACGTCACACATTGTGCAAACAAATAAACATGTTGTTCATACATCCCAGTTATTAGAATAATTAAATCAATTTGCGTTTGATTTAAAATCATCTTGATTATTTATGTTGGGAATATGCAAATAAATAGACACAATGTTGACACAATGTAAATCAATTTGCATTTAGTAAAACATGTATTTTGATATTTAAAAACTGTAAATTAAAAATATCAATTTTATATACATGATTTGATGTAATACTTAAACAGACTGTTATTTGTTGTTATACTAGATTTAAGTGTTTTATATTGTTAACTTGGATAACTTTAAAATGGATGATTTGTGTATAACCTGTCGGTTAGAGAGAGAGAGAGAAAGAGAGAGAGAGAGAGAGAGAGAGAGAGAGAGAGAGAGAGAGAGAGATGCTTCAATATATGGTGAACTTGGTAGGGTGCCACTTTACATAAACAGATACGCACAAATATTAAAATATTGGTTTAAAGTTATCCATTCAAATAATTTGATAATTACCAACATATACAACTACGTCTTAATCAACAACAACGTTCGTGGTGGATCATGGCCTGTTAAAGTAAAACATCTACTAGATACATATGGTTTCTCCGATATATGGTAATATCCTGATCATGTAAATGTACCTTCCTTCATAAATAATTTTAGACAGCGTGCTATAGATACTTTCCGTCAAGAATGGTATGCAGATTTAAACAGTAACAGAGTGCTTAATATATTTTATGTTCACTTAAAAACGACTTTTGAATATGAGGCATATTTATCAATCATTGTTTCTTCAAAGCTTAGAAAACTCATTACGCGAATGCGTATATCTGCAAACAATTTACGCATAAATACAGCTCGATTTAGGACGAGAGTGCCACGAAATGAACGATTGTGTCAGATATGTCCCCGAATAGTCCATAATGACATTGAGGATGAACTACATTTTATGCTCAAATGCAAATGTTTTGCAGATCTAAGAACAACATACATAAGGAGATACTTCTATGTTCGTCCTAATATGATTACATTTTTACAATTATTAAATACGAAAAATAAGTAAGAGTTGAACAGTTTGTGTTTTTATATCAGACTAGCCACTGTCAGACGAGACAGTCTATTTCACATTTTAGGAATTTCGTAATCAACTTGTAAACTTGTTTTATTATTCCATAACTTATTTTCTGATTCATACTCCGCTTTTTTCTACTATGAACCATTTGTATTGCTTCAAATTAAATTATAATATTACATCTGTGTGCGAGTTTTTGTGCGCGGGCGTTTATACGTGTGCGTGAGTGTTTACATGTGTGCGTGTGTGTGCGTGAGAGTGTGTGTGTGTGTTTTAGAGAGAGTGTGTTGAATATGTGACATACTGTTTGTAAATTCATTGTTGTATGACTATGTACTATCATGTATATGTCAAATAAAATGTATTTCTGTTTAACAATCATTGATTATTATATGTGTACTATGTATTAAATTCCCGTTACCAGTCATTTTTTATATAACAATCGCGCAGTAATTATTATGTGCATTTCAAATTATATAATAACTATTCAGTATATTACTTTTTTAATTAGAAATACCAAAAAATAAATGCTATAATTTATAAAATAAAAATGGGGCCGGATTGACCATGCTAAATGGGGCCGGATTAACCAAGGACGTTTTGTCTAGGGGCCGGATTGGTAGCGGGGCCGGATTTGCGTGGGGCCGGATTGTCCATAACTCTGTTAAAAAAATAACCAATCTAGATTCTATTATATTACCACAGATGTTCTAGATGTCAGTTTACCTGGGAATACCGCAAGGATTGTGACTGTACCAGCACTTGGTTCTGTGATTCTACATGCTGCAGGAGTGACTGAAGATGTGAGCTTCATTGTCTGCCAGGCACATGCACAACTTGTTAACATCATTCTGTCTACAAAGGTGACTATTTACTTGGCCTTGATCTAAATTCATCAACTCTTTGAGCCTGAATAAAGGCTCAAAGAATTAAAATAATCTAAATCAAAAGCAGTCAATTTAACATGGAAATGAATACATTTGTTCCTGAAATAGGCAAATTTTATGATTAATCATTTAGTTGTGTGCAGTAGTTTCAGATTAATCTTTCATTTTTTAAATGTCAAATGCTTTAGTTTATTTTTTTACATGCAGAGTATGTTTTATGCCCTGAGGTTATAAGACTTTTTTTTCGTGCTCGGCTCAAATTCATACTCAAAAACAATTTCCAGGGTTACACCTAATTTGAAAGTACTAATACTGATTAAAGGGAGTATATTAGGAATTTTTAAAATTGGCTCTAAATGATTTTTCCAATATATAATGCCTATAACTGTATACTCACTGGTCGAGTATTGCTAAAAGGATATCTATATAAAGATACCAAAATTAATGTATTGAAAAGGGAATTCCTAACTTGAGCTATGCGCCTGTGTTAGACTAAAATAGATTTCCGGCTTAAAATTACAACATATTTATTATGTGACATATCAAAATAGCTACATGGTTCCATTTTCATTTCAATTCAAACCATTATACAGACTTACACCCTGTACAAATTGTTTCATTTTAGAAAGAGTCTTAATTACAATGCTGAAGGATATTTATTTAAACATGCCAAAATGATATATATAAAAGGGAATCCCTTACTTGGGCCATGGGCCTAGGTTAAACTAAAATAAATTTCCCTCATATTTTGTGACATATTTAATGTGTTGTGTAATTTCATTTTCATATCAGTTTGATCTGTTACACAGGTATACACGTAGTAAAAATTGTTTCATCTTAGAAAGAATCAGAATGACGCCTAGCGGTATTTAAGTGCTGTATATTGTATAGTTTACCACTTCAATTTAAATATCAAGTTTGCTACGGTTTGGTGGATTTGACATGCCAAACCATTTGGATTATTTTATTAATGATAATGAGATGCATATTATTCATTTTAAAAATAATTTTATTTTTTTCAGACATTTAAAGCATTTGTTCCTTTAAGGTTGAAAGTTACAGGTACAGTCAAACCTGTGTGAGCAGTCACCTCTATTAAGCAGCCTTTTGTCTTAAGCAGCCAAATTCTCTATTTCCATGTTCTATATTATTAGAGCAAATTTACCTGTATTAAGCAACAACCTATCTTAAAAGGCCACTTTTGCTACTTCTCTTGATTAGCTGCTTAAGACAGGTTTGACTGTATATAGATTTATTTTGTTATAACGAGTCCATGAACTCTTTAGTTAAGCAGAGTTTTATAATCTCAAACCCTGTTCTTTTTCCATGTTGCTCTTATGAGATGTCACCTGAATACTGATAGTACTGTTGAGTTTCCATCTTTGTAGTGAGTCCACATTCAATCCTGTTGTAATACTTATTGCATATATAAAACCAGGATCAAGCCCCGCCATTTTATTTTAAGGTACTTAAGCTGTTAAAAATCCATTGTTTAATTCTTGTCTTCTTGTGGTAAAACATATGGAAATCAATGAAACACAAATACCGCAGCTGTGGTCCAGTGGTAGAGCATTCGCCTTGCATCTTAGGTTCGATCCTAGGCTGGTTCATAGTAAATATTGTAATAGAAGCTTCCTCGCTTGGTGCTCAGCATTTTGAGAATAGTTCTAGGTCTGGGTGGCCTAGTGTCAGTATAAATAAAACTGAGTTCAGACAGTCAGACATGTGTCTGTGGCATGATAATCCAGTGTGCCCCACAGTGGATATGCTTAGAATACTGTCTCAAGTAGACACTGTCATAATATGACTGAAAAACACCTTTTAACAACAACAACAAAAAACACAAACACTTCCTTGATGTAACCTACATAATGAAATTACATATATTTTTATGAGTCATATATTTGGGTCATCTATAGTTATGAGCCCGTCTGCTTCTGGGTAAGAACAGGATCACTGTTACAGATGGGGAGCAATTCTCCAAATGGATGTCATGTCCATTTCATCATTTATAGCTCACCTGAGCTGAAGGCTCACAGGTGAGCTTTTGTGATCGCCTGGTGTCCGTCATCTGTCGTCCGTCGTCCGTCGTAACTTTTAGCTTCTAACAACTTCTTCTCTAAAACCACTGGGCCAATTTCAATATAACTTCACAGAAATGTTCCTTGGGTGACCCTTTACCAAGTTTGTTCAAGCCATCTTGATGCATCAAAAAACATGATTGCCAGGGGGCGGGGCAAGTTTAATTAGTAAAAACTTAAAAAATCTTCTTATCAGAAACTACTGGCTCGATTATAAAATAATTTCATAGAATTGTTCCTTGGAGAACCCTTCACCAAGTTTGTTCAAACTGTAGTGATTCGTCAAAAAACATGGCGGCTAGGGGGTGGGGTTAGTTTGTTATATAAGCTATGTTAAAAAACATGACCGCCACAGTGAGGTGCTAGTTTACTCTATAGACAGCTATAGTAAAAACTTCAAAAGCATACTTGTCAGAATCTACTGACCTGATTTCAATGTAATTTCACTGACATTTACCATGGGTGAACCTCTACCAAGTTTGAACTCTTCTACGCATCTGTTACATCTTCAAAACAAATCAAAGCTCTAACTACTTGCTCATTTCATTTTTCTGGAATTTTGAGTGTACATGTATTATATAATCTAATTGAGTTGATGACTCAAGTGAGTCAGGTGAGCGATATTGGGCCATATTGGCACTCTTGTTTTGTCATGATGTTGGTTAATTTACTAACCCCTGTGTGATTTGAAAACCTGTGTCAAATAAGTGACAGCAAGAATTTTCTTCATTGTAGGAGGCTGCTGGTTGAGAATTGAATTGAATTTGTTGAAACTGTGTAGATGTGATGGCATCAGGAATCTAGTTTCAATCGGCATGATCTTTATTTTTGATGTGTTTTTATTTCAGTCTGTATGCTAATTTGTTTTTTTCGTACATGGAGAGTGAGCTGCACATTTACCTTCCTTTTGGCATCATATAATACACGTAATGTGGTGTTTCCCCTTAAAACCTCAATTCATTCATTCATTCATTCATTCATTCATTCATTCATTCATTCATTCATTCATTCATTCATTCATTCATTCATTTAGTGTTTTTGTTAGTTTGTTCGTTCATTCTGATGTTATATACCAACTTATGGTTTCAGCCAACATTATATCATGACACATCAGTGCGAGGACGAGACATTGGCATGGTCACCGTGGAAGAACCATGGATATGGTATCTATACTCCAATAGCTCTGAAGATGCCCAGGTGCTTGTACACTTGACATACCTGACTGAAAACGGTATGTCTAACTTGTTGTGTGGAAATTGATTTGGCAAAATTATTGATTGATTCGTTCATTGATTGAATAACAGATGATCAGTTAACCTAACCACTGTTTCCTGAGATCCTGAAAGGTTAACCAGTGTTACAGCACACCCCATCTCTGCAAGTAACTGATAACTTTCCCACTTAAATCAGCGGTGAGAGACGAATGATAATGAGATGCAGTGTCATATATCAATCTTCAGGGAGACTTTGGTCAAGCAGGGATTTGAACTCACGACCTCTGAATTGATAGTCAAAAGTGCTATTGACTGAGTTAATCAGGGTCTGGTCTTAAAAAATAATGTTTCCTTGAAAGTTTTTTAATCAGTGCAGGTGTCAAGGTTCTAGACTTATTCTGCATATTCATTTGTTATTGTGTTGCTTTTTTCATTTCAATCTCTACATTAATTTGTAGTTTTTGTATATGGAGAGTGAATCTGGAATGTTCAATCTGTATGTTAACATGTCCTTTTTATACTTGGATAATCTTCAATCTGTATGTTAGCATGTTGTTTTCATACATGGGGAGTGAGTCTGGAATCTTTAATCTGTATATTAATATGTTGTTTTTGAACATGGAGAGTGAATCTGGAATCTTCAGTCTGTATGTTAATGGGCTGTTTTTGTACATGGAGAGTGAGTCTGGAATCTTCAGTCTATATGTTAACATGTTGTTTTCATACATGGAGAGTGAGTCTGGAATCTTCAATCTGTATATTTATATGTTGTTTTTGTACATGGAGAGTGAGTCTGGAGTCTTCAATCTGTATGTTAACATGTTGTTTTCATACATGGAGAGTGAGTCTGGAATCTTCAATCTGTATATTTATATGTTGTTTTTGTACATGGAGAGTGAGTCTGGAATCTTCAATCTGTATATTTTTTATGTTGTTTTGTACATGGAGAGTGAGTCTGGAATCTTCAAGCTGTATATTAACATGTTGTTTTGTACATGGATAGTGAGTCTGGAACGTTCAATCTGTATGTAAACATGTTGTTTTCATACATGGAGAGTTTGTCTGGAATCTTCAATCTGTATGTTAACATGTTGTTTTTGTACATGGAGAGTGAGTCTGGAATCTTCAATCTGTATGTTAACATGTTGTTTTTGTACATGGAGAGTGAATCTGGAATCTTCAGTCTGTATAATTATATGTTGTTTTTGTACATGGAGAGTGAGTCTGGAGTCTTCAATCTGTATGTTAACATGTTGTTTTCATACATGGAGAGTGAGTTTGGAATCTTCAATCTGTATGTTAACATGTTGTTTTCATACATCGAGAGTGAGTCTGGAGTCTTCAACCTGTATGTTAACATGTTGTTTTCATACATGGAGAGTGAGTCTGGAATCTTCAATCTGTATGTTAACATGTTGTTTTCATACATGGAGAGTGAGTCTTGAATCTTCAATCTGTATGTTAACATGTTGTTTTTGTACATGGAGAGTGAGTCTGGCATCTTCAATCTGTATGTTAATATGTTGTTTTGTTTATGGAAAGTAAGTCTGGAATCTTCAATCTGTATGTTAATATGTTGTTTTGTACATTGAGAGTGAGTCTGGAATTTTCAATCTGTATGTTAACATGTTGTTTTATACATGGAGAGTGAGTCTGGAATCTTCAATCTGTATGTTAACATGTTGTTTTATACATGGAGAGTTAGTCTGGAATCTTCAATCTGTATGTTAATATGTTGTTTTTGTACATGGAGAGTGAATCTAGAATCTTCCATTTGTATGTTAACATGTTGTTTTTGTACATGTAGAGTGAGTCTGGAATCTTAAATCTGTATGTTAATATGTTGTTTGTGTACATTGAGAGTGAGTCTGGAATCTTCAATCTGTATGTTAATATGTTGTTTTGTACATTGAGAGTAAGTCTGGAATCTTCAATCTGTATGTAAATATATTATTTTGTACATGAAGAGTGAGTCTGGAATCTTCAATCTGTATGTTAATATGTTGTTTCGTACATGGAGAGTAAGTCTGGAATCTTCAGTCTGTATGTTAATATGTTGTTTTGTTTATGGAAGTAAGTCTGGAATCTTCAATCTGTATGTTAATATGTTGTTTTGTACATTGAGAGTGAGTCTGGAATTTTCAATCTGTATGTTAATATGTTGTTTTATACATGGAAAGTGAGTCTGGAATCTTCAATCTGTATATTTATATGTTGTTTTCATACATGGAGAGTGAGTCTGGAATCTTCAATCTGTATGTTAATATGTTGTTTTTGTACATGGAGAGTGAGTCTGGAATCTTCAATCTGTATGTTAATATGTTGTTTTGTACATGGAGAGTGAGTCTGGAATCTTCAATCTGTATGTTAACATGTTGTTTTCATACATGGAGAGTGAGTCTGGAATCTTCAATCTGTATGTTAATATGTTGTTTTTGTACATGGAGAGTGAGTCTGGCATCTTCAATCTGTATGTTAATATGTTGTTTTGTACATGGAGAGTGAGTCTGGAATCTTCAATCTGTATGTTAATATGTTGTTTTTGTACATGGAGAGTGAGTCTGGAATCTTTAATTTGTATGTTAACATGTTGTTTTCATACATGGAGAGTGAGTCTGGAATCTTCAAGCTGTATGTTAATATGTTGTTTTGTACATTGAGAGTGAGTCTGGAATTTTCAATCTGTATGTTAACATGTTGTTTTATACATGGAGAGTGAGTCTGGAATCTTCAATCTGTATGTTAACATGTTGTTTTATACATGGAGAGTTAGTCTGGAATCTTCAATCTGTATGTTAATATGTTGTTTTTGTACATGGAGAGTGAATCTAGAATCTTCCATTTGTATGTTAATATGTTGTTTTTGTACATGTAGAGTGAGTCTGGAATCTTAAATCTGTATGTTAATATGTTGTTTGTGTACATGGAGAGTGAGTCTGGAATCTTCAATCTGTATGTTAATATGTTGTTTTGTACATGGAAAGTAAGTCTGGAATCTTCAATCTGTATGTAATTATATTATTTTGTACATGGAGAGTGAGTCTGGAATCTTCAATCTGTATGTTAATATGTTGTTTCGTACATGGAGAGTAAGTCTGGAATCTTCAATCTGTATGTTAATATGTTGTTTTGTTTATGGTAAGTAAGTCTGGAATCTTTAATCTGTATGTTAATATGTTGTTTTGTACATTGAGAGTGAGTCTGGAATTTTCAATCTGTATGTTAATATGTTGTTTTATACATGGAAAGTGAGTCTGGAATCTTCAATCTGTATATTTATATGTTGTTTTCATACATGGAGAGTGAGTCTGGAATCTTCAATCTGTATGTTAATATGTTGTTTTTGTACATGGAGAGTGAGTCTGGAATCTTCAATCTGTATGTTAATATGTTGTTTTGTACATGGAGAGTGAGCCTGGAATCTTCAATCTGTATGTTAACATGTTGTTTTCATACATTGAGAGTGAGTCTGGAATCTTCAATCTGTATGTTAACATGTTGTTTTCATACATGGAGAGTGAGTCTGGAATCTTCAATCTGTATATTTATATGTTGTTTTTGTACATGGAGAGTGAGTCTGGAATCTCCAATCTGTATGTTAATATGTTGTTTTTGTACATGGAGGGTAAGTCTGGAATCTTCAATCTGTATGTTTATATGTTGTTTTGTACATGGAGAGTAAGTCTGGAATCTTCAATCTGTATGTTAATATGTTGTTTTTGTATGTGGAGAATGAGTCAGGAATTTTCAGTATGTATTTTAACATGTTGTTTTTGTGCATAAAGAGTGAGTCTCGAATCTTCAATCTGTATATTTATATGTTGTTTTTGTACATGGAGAGTGAGTCTGGAATCTTCAATCTGTATGTTAATATGTTGTTTTTGTACATGGAGGGTAAGTCTGGAATCTTCAATCTGTATGTTTATATGTTGTTTTGTACATGGAGAGTAAGTCTGGAATCTTCAATCTGTATGTTAATATGTTGTTTTTGTATGTGGAGAGTGAGTCAGGAATTTTCAGTATGTATTTTAACATGTTGTTTTTGTACATAAAGAGTGAATCTGGAATATTCAGTATGTATGTTAATATGTTGCTTTTGTACATGGAGAGTGGGCCTGGAATCTTCAATCTGTATGTTAATATGTTGTTTTTGTACATGGAGAGTGAGTCTCGAATCTATATCTGTATGTTATAACATGTTTTTTTTGTACATGGAGAGTGAGCCTGAAATCTTCAAGCTGTATGTTAATATGTTGTTTTGTACATGGAGAGTAAGTCTGGAATTTCAATCTGTATGTTAACATGTTGTTTTTGTACATGGAGAGTGAATCTAGAATCTTCCATTTGTATGTTAATATGTTGTTTGTACATGTAGAGTGAGCCTGAAATCTTTAATCTGTATGGTGTTTGTGTACATGGAGAGTGAGTCTGGAATCTTCAATCTGTATGTTAATATGTTGTTTTGTACATGGAGAGTAAGTCTGGAATCTTCAATCTGTATGTTTACATGTTGTTTTGTACATGGAGAGTGAGCCTGGAATCTTCAATCTGTATGTTAATTTGTTGTTTTGTACATGGAGAGTGAGTCTGGAATCTTCAATCTGTATGTTAATATGTTGTTTTTGTACATGGAAAGTAAGTCTGGAATCTTCAATCTGTTTGTTAACATGTTGTTTTGTACATGGAGAGTAAGTGTGGAATCTTCAATCTGTATGTTAACATGTTGTTTTGTACATGGAGAGTGAGCCTGGAATCTTCAATCTGTATGTTTATATGTTGTTTTGTACATGGAGAGTGAGCCTGGAATCTTAAATCTGTATGTTAATATGTTGTTTTGTACATGGAGAGTGAGCCTGGAATCTTCAATCTGTATGTTAATATGTTGTTTTGTACATTGAGAGTGAGCCTGGAATCTTCAATCTGTATGTTAACATGTTGTTTTGTACATGGAGAGTGAGCCTGGAAACTTCAATCTGTATGTTAACATGTTGTTTTGTACATGGAGAGTGAGTCTGGAATCTTCAATCTGTATGTTAACATGTTGTTTTGTACATGGAGAGTGAGTCTTGAATCTTCAATCTGTATGTTAACATGTTGTTTTTGTACATGGAGAGTGAGTCTGGAATCTTCAATCTGTATGTTAATATGTTGTTTTTGTACATGGAGAGTGAGCCTGGAATCTTCAATCTGTATGTTAATATGTTGTTTTGTACATGGAGAGTGAGTCTGGAATCTTCAATCTGTATGTTTATATGATGTTTTGTACATGGAGAGTAAGTCTGGAATCTTCAATCTGTATGTAAACATGTTGTTTTGTACATGGAGAGTGAGTCTGGAATCTTCAATTTGTATGTTAATATGTTGTTTTTCTACATGGAGAGTGAGTCTGGAATCTTCAGTCTGTATGTTAACATGTTGTTTTGTACATGGAGAGTGAGTCTGGAATCTTCAATCTGTATGTTAACATGTTGTTTTTGTACATGGAGAGTGAGCCTGGAACATTCCTCCCAGTTGGTATTGTGTAACTGATTGATGTTGGTACACCATAAAATCCCAGTTCATTCTTTCAAGACTTTTTTATCCCTCACCGCAGACGTTGTAGGTTCAAGCCCATCTCATTCTTGATATTTCAGGTGAGGAACATGCGAGTTATTTTCAACCTCCTGCATTTTGGTGTCAAATATTGGCTTGCAAGCAGGAAATTTATAACATTTTACATGTTTGAATGTATATATCTAGATCCTCACAGCCTGTCTAGAGGCTGTAATGTTTATTTTTAGATCCCCTACCCAGAGGCTGTAATGTTTGTGTGTTTATTTCTACATCCCCTACCAAGAGGCTGTAATGTTTGTATGTTTATTTCTAGATCCCCTGTCTGGAGGCTGTAATGTTTGTATGTTTATTTCTAGATCCCCTACCCAGAGGCTGTAATGTTTGCATGTTTATTATTAGATCCCTTGTCTGGAGGCTGTAATGTTTGTATGTTTATTTCTAGTTCCCCTACCCAGAGGCTGTAATGTATGTATCTTTATTTCTAGGCCCCTTACCCAGAAGCTGTAATGTTTGTTTGTTTATTTCTACATCCCCTGTCTGGAGGTTGTAATGTTTGTATGTTTATTTCTACATCCCCTGTTTGAAGGCTGTAATGTTTGTATGTTTATTTTTAGATCAACTTTCTGAAAGCTGTAATGTTTGTATGTTTATTTCTACATCCCCTACATGGAGGCTGTAATGTTTGTATGTTTATTTCTAGTTCCCCTACATGGAGGCTGTAATGTTTGTATGTTTATTTCTAGATCCCCTACCTGGAGGCTGAAATGTTTGTTTGTTTATTTCTAGATCCCCTACCTGAAGGCTGTTATGGTTGTATTTTTAATTCTAAATCCCCTACCAAGAGGCTGTAATGTCTGTATGTTTATTTCTACACCCCCTGTCTGGAGGCTGTAATGTCTGTATGTTTGTTTCTACATCCCCTGTTTGGAGGCTGTAATGTTTTTATTTTTATTTCTAGATCCCCTACCTAGAGGCTGTAATGTTTGTATGTTTAATTCTAGATCCCCTACCTGGAGGCTGTAATGTTTGTATGTTTATTTCTAGATCCCCTACATGGAGGCTGTAATGTTTGTATGTTTAATTCTAAATCCCCTACCCAGAAGCATTAAATGTCTGTATGTTTATTTCTAGATCCCCTGTCTGGAGGCTGTAATGTTTGTATGTTTGTTTCTACATCCCCTGTCTGGAGGCTGTAATGTCTGTATGTTTGTTTCTACATCCCCTGTCTGGAGGCTGTAATGTTTGTATGTTTGTTTCTAGATCCCCAACTTGGAGGCTGTTATGTCTGTATGTTTATTTCTACATCCCCTGTCTGAAGGCTGTAATGTCTGTATGTTTGTTTCTACATCCCCTGTCTGGAGGCTGTAATGTCTGTTTGTTTGTTTTTTCATCCCCTGTCTGGAGGCTGTAATGTTTGTATGTTTGTTTGTAGATCCCCTATCTGGAGGCTGTAATGTTTGTACGTTTATTTCTACATCCCCTGTCTGGAGGCTGTAATGTCTGTACGTTTGTTTCTTCACCCCCTGTCTGGAGGCTGTAATGTTTGTATGTTTGTTTCTACATCCCCTGTCTGGAGGCTGTAATGTCTGTATGTTTGTTTCTTCATCTCCTGTCTGGAGGCTGTAATGTTTGTATGTTTGTTTCTAGATCCCCTACCTTGAGGTTGTAATGTTTGTATGTTTATTTCTACATCCCCTGTCTGGAGGCTGTAATGTTTGTATGTTTATTTTTTTCATCCCCTGTCTGGAGGCTGTAATGTTTGTATGTTTGTTTCTACATCCCCTGTCTGGAGGCTGTAATATTTACATGTTTATTTCTAGATCCCCTGTCTGGAGGTTGTAATATTTGCATGTTTATTTCTAGATCCCCGGTCTGGAGGCTATAATGTTTGTATGTTTTTTTCTAGATCCCCTGTCTGGAGGCTGTAATGTTTGTATGTTTATTTCTAGATCCCCTGTCTGGAGGCTGTAATGTTTGTATGTTTATTTCTAGATCCCCTGTCTGGAGGCTATAATGTTTGTATGTTTATTTCTAGATCCCCTGTCTGGAGGCTGTAATGTTTGTATGTTTATTTCTAGATCCCCTGTCTGGAGGCTGTAATGTTTGTATGTTTATTTCTAGATCCCCTGTCTGGAGGCTGTAATATTTCCATGTTTATTTCTAGATCCCCTGTCTGGAAGTTGTAATGTTTGTATGTTTATTTCTAGATCCCCTGTCTGGAGGCTGTTATATTTGCATGTTTATTTCTAGATCCCCTGTCTGGAGGCTGTAATGTTTGTATGTTTATTTCTAGATCCCCTGTCTGGAGGCTGTAATGTTTGTATGTTTATTTCTAGATACCCTGTCTGGAAGCTGTAATGTTTGTATGTTTATTTCTAGATCCCCTACCTGGAGGTTGTAATCAGGAGTTTAATCTAGAGAATGATCCAAACATACATTTGGATGTCCAAGACACAAAAACAAGAGGTATGTAGACAAAGTATGGAATATATGGCATTTTCTTGGTTTCTGTTGTTATTCCAGCCTGATCCATCACCATTTTGGTGATAATTACCAGTGCTTATACAGTTATGCCAGTTTTGGCTACAATATTCCCAATTTTGACTAGAGAATTGCCAGTTTTAACTACAGTGTTGCCTATTTTGACTACATGATTGTCATTTTTGACTACAGTGTTGCCAATTTGGATTACACTACGGTATTGCCAGTTTTTTTACTACAATATTGCCAGTTTTGACAACAGTATTGCCAGTTTTGACTACAATTCTGCCAGTTTTGACAACATTTATGCCAGTTTTGACTACAGGATTGCCAATTTTGATGCCAGTTTTGACTACAGTATTGCCAGTTTTGACTACAGGAATACCAGTTTTGACTACAATATTACCAGTTTTGACTACAAGGTTGCCAGGTTTTGACTACAGTATTGCCAGTTTTGACTACAGGATTGCCCATTTCAATAACAGGATTATGCTTTGACTACAATATTGCCAGTTTATACTACAGGATTGCCAGTTTTGACTCAAATTTAATATTTTCTCAGAACTTTGTGAACTTTTTTACACTTGTTTAACTGCTTATCAACATAAAGTCTCAGATCTGTTTGAAACTAAAATGGACCTACTGTCATTGGCTGAGTCATCACACACTTGAATTGTAAAAGTTTAACCCCACTAAATTTTTTTTATATGATATTAAGTATTTTTACATTAGACTACACAATCCAGTTAGATCTGACTGTCATTGACTAAGTTACTTACCCTGGAATTGTTAGAAATGCTATATATAGCCTTGTTAATACTTTAATTTTTAATGTTTTTATTACCATCAGTTTATGATGCTTGACCAAGTTTATGCAAATGATGAACATATTATTAAACCTGGCCCCGCCTTCTGAGAAGCAATACATTTAATGTTGTTTATATTTGTATAGAAAAAATGTACAGGAATTATGAATGTGAATCTATATTGTATAATACTACAGCTGTAGCATACCAGTAGAGCAACCTCAGGTCCAATTGGGCCTCTTTTTATAATTTAAATAAAATAGTGTTCTATATTGGTTGATTAAATTATATGTAAAAAATGTATGTACATGTATTTTCATATTAGAAATTACCTGATCTTGGCCGAATCAAACCAAATGGAGCTTTTTGCCTTTTTGCCCCTCGTCTTTTCAGCAACCAAAAAAAACGGAGGGACATAGTAATGCAACTTGTCCATTTGTCAATTTGTCTGTCCATTAAAATTTACAATGTGGGAACAGTTTTTGTTCACATTATTAGCCTTTTGTTTAATATGAGCACCAATTAATGACTTACGTGGAGCTTGTGTTCCAGTGGTAGAGCATCAGACTCGGGACTGGAAAATCGTGAACTCAATCCTCCATCACGGTTATGTTGGGTCTGTCCTTGGGCAAGACACTTTCTTTGCATATGCTTAGTGCTTGTTCTACCAAGGAAGACTTCAAGTGTGTCTAATTTGTAAGAACTTGTTTCACAATCTGTGTAAAATAAATAAGTTTAAATCAATTAATGATTTATGAATTATTTATTTGATTTCAGTGGAGTTTCAGTGGTCCAATACAGGGTATATATACAACGCGCCTGTATTTCCACAGTGTGAGGACACCACCTACCAGTCATACCTGCGATATCAGGGTTATGTACACTATATACAGGGAGGTGACTTCCAGCAAGATACCTACTTTGACAAATTGAAGTTGATGTTAATGGCAGACGACATTGTTAAACACGGTACATGGGTAAGTAGTCTGTGCTTTGACTTTATGTCCGTGTGTAAGTTTTGTGCCCAGTTATAAGTTATTAGGTCGGGCAATGTTTAGTTACAAAATTATTACCCATAACATATTAAGGTATATAAAGATTTTACTGTATCATCGAGGCCCTCCCAGGTGAGGGGTCCCTGTTCCCTCCCCAGATCCCCAAAAGTATTTGCCATAGTTCCCCAAAAGTATTTATCCCATTTCTCTAAAATTAGGACTGATCCCTGGATCCCTGAAAGTAATGGCCAGTGTTCCCGAGGTCTTTAAAAATAATTGGCCATGTTCCCTAGATCTCCAAAAGCCCAGGGAGAGCCTCATCAGTGTTAGTTGTGCAACAACTCAACTTATGCATTGTATTATTTAATCCGTATACTGTTCTGCTTTTCTCATAGCAAAACAAAATGCCAAACCACTAAAAATAGGTTTTTGCAAGGGACAGGATAATATGCGAGTTCAGTGGGGTAATAGAATATTGGGTACTTTGGTGCAATTTTTTTAACAATCTCAGCTCATTTGCTGGGCCTCTGTTACAACAGTCACACCGGTATAAATGATCACCTCTTTTGAGCAGCTACATTTGTTATTTCCCATTTATTTGCTTTCAGAGCAAATTAACATGCATTAAACAACAACTTGTCTTAAAAAGCCACTTTTGCTCCTTCCCTTGACTGGCTGCTTAAGACAGGTTTGACTGTATTTAAACGATAAGTGCACAAGTACAAGAGCAGTCACAGACACACAGGTGCCAAGTTTGTCAATGTGTTTAAATGTTGTCACTTATTGTACAGGTACCATTAAATTGCATCTCCACACTAAATGTATTAATCAGTACTCTGCACCTTGTCCAATCTTTACAATAATTCAAAGCATTTTCTTTGACTTGTTACTTAAATATAAATAAAATGATTATCTCTCAAGAAAATATTTATGTTTCATGTTTATTTACAGCTTTCAGCATCAGTGAAACAAAGGTTTCTATATTTTTGAAATAGAAAAACAAACATTTTCAAACATTTTGAATTTAAATTGATCCTTAGTTTCTATAGAAAGAATTTAATTTGTAGGCAGCAGAAATGGTACTTTCAGTTCAATAATGAGTCTTCTGAATCTTCAAATAATGAAAATTTGTCTATTGAACATGAAAATAGAAAGGTTTTGAAACAAATTAGTTTTTTAAATATCTGAATTTATGTATTAGATTTAATTGAAACACTAAGGAAAAACATTAAATTGTACCCCTAACAGAATATGGAGGTGTGTCGAAATATTGAACACTGATTGGTTGATTACTTTGATGATGTCATGTCAAAATTATGAATATGAAGTATAGATGGTAAACCAACGCAAAACATGCTCTTGATTTTTGCAGCTTCGAGAAATAAGCAGCACTGCGTCACAAAAGTCCTTCCTGGACATTTCATCATACAGACACCAGGGGGTTATATATGCTGTCGTAGTTCAGGTCAATAATGAGAAAGACAGGATACACACGCAAGCTGCCTACATTCCCGTTGTCACATACGCGTGTGAAAATGATGACATGAACAAGTGTAAACAAAAAGGTAGATTTCTTTTATACCGGTATACATTTATGTTATCTCTGACAGAATGTTAATTTTGCACTGTTTTACATATAAAAATATATATTTCTGAATCATTGAAAACATTACCTTGGTTCTTAAAGTGCCTTGTTTTTTAATTAAAGTTATTTATTTTACATTGATTGTGAAACAAGTTCTTACAACTTTGAAGTCTTCCTGGGTAGAACCAGTACTAAGCAAATGCAGATAAAGTACCTTGCTCAATGACACCACACAAAGCCATGGGGGAAGATCAAACCCATGGCTAACCAATCATGGGTCATCTACCATGCCTTGTTTCAAAATATCTGGGGCCCATTTCACTCACGTTTGCAAGTTTTTAAACTTCTTAGTGTAAAATTTTATGTTATGAAAAAAAGTTGTGAAATTCATTTTGTGTTTAGCTTTCATCATTTTTTACAAATTTCGCTAGCCTTATAAATGGTATTCATTTTAAAAATTGCAAAAATACTGCGCAGCTGAAACGGTCCTAGATGTCTCAATTTGCTCATACAAATTCTTGAGACTTGCGAAGGTTAGTGAAACAGGGCCCCATTGCTCAAAATATGCATTTTGGCACAGTTATGGTCCTTTTTGAACTAAGACATCCAGAGGCGAGCTTTGTTGGTCTTCTGACAACTCTTGTTGAAATGTTTCATATGAAATTTGATGGTTTATATTAAAATATGAAAGAAATGTGTATATATACTGGTTTTTATTTACTATCTTTATTTATGTTTCAGATATTGCAGGTATTATATTTGCCACCCTAGGTGGAGTTCTAGGATTGTTTTTATGCTTTTTTGGACATAGATTTTTCAAAATGGGTAAGTGTATATCGGTATTGTAAAGTAACTAAGGGTATAATTTATCAAGAAATGGTATGAAATGTATCTTCTACAATGCCTATGTTGTTACTTAAAACATCAAGATTGTCATTTTTATAAAGAACTGTATAATTCTACTTTTATATTTGATATGAGTTTTACATGGTACATGTATTTAGCTCACCTGAGCTGAAGGTCCGTCCATATGTACCTGCGTCCATCCGTAAACAATTGCTTCAAACTATATCTCTGAATGTACTGACAGATCAAGAATGATCCTTGAATGGTCCTCTACAAAAATTGCTTAAACATATGTGATCCATGTGAACTCTAGTTGCCATGGCAACATAAAGGAAAAACTTTAAATATATTCTCATTTAAAATGGGTGGTCAGAATTTAGATTTATTTTGGTACAAACGATCAATATGTGACACTCTACCAAAATAGCTCAAATTAACTTGATCTGTTTAAAAACAGGGCTGCCAGGGAACATAGCTTATTTTCCTTATTTATCTGTATGACTTTTTTATTGAGAGAAAAACTTTTTCTCTGCCACCAATGTTACAAATTAAAAATAATTTAGACACTTGTGGTAAAGACATAATCAGTTAAGTTGGCTGACACAGGTGAGCGATATAAGGGTCGCGGTGGCCCTCTTGTTTATATATATTACATAACTTTGCATACTTAAATGAAATATTCTGATTTTCTTTTTCAGAGAACTTCATATTTGGCTTCATCCTGCTTGCTCTGATATTTTACCAAGTGTTTTCCCTTGAGACGGACATTAATTTACTGGCCATTCTGGTGCTGTCGGCCCTGTTTGGGTTAATTGGTGGCATTCTGTTACTTGGCCTCTGGTGGTACAAGGGAATACCAGTACTCAATGTGATATTTATAAGTTTGGTAGCAGGCTATATAATGTCCAGCGTCCTGTTCTACACACCATTTGGTAGGTTATTGCTAAGTTTTGATTATTTCTAGTAATAGACGTTTTCTTTCACATTTGTAACTGACAAACTTTCTCATTTGAAGATTTTGGACTAAGCTGTGCTCAAACCATCAATCTAGTAATAGGACATAGACATCAAGACATCCAAGTTTACTTGAGTACATTTTGCTTTTGATAAAATTATAATAAATCATTTAAAAGTAAAATGTACAGTGGAATTTCGATGGCTTGAACCCTACAGGACTGAACAAAATTGTTCAAGTTAAGGGTTGTTAGAGCCAAATATTGTTCAAAATCATACCATACATGTGCATACATGTACAAGCATCGAAATAGGAATATGGCCAGGACCAGATAAGTGGTTCAAGTTTTGTAAAGTGTTCCAGCCATCCGTTTTCGAGTCAACGCAGTTCTGCTGTAACATGAATATTGCAATCCTGAAGAATACCCCAAAACTAATCTGAGTAGAACCACCATCCTTCCGCAAGTAACTAGCAAACTTTCTCAAGTTTTTGGAGCGAGCAGGACTCCAACCTATAACCTTAGGGGTGAGAGGTAAGTGATGTTGAGATGGCGCTTTAGACCACTCAGCCTAGTCTGGTTTAAACATTTAGTCAAATAAATCCCTCAGTACTTGAACATGTTTTACTGAACATCATGATTTCTGTAAAGTATATACTAAAGCCTACATTTTGTTTTTCAATATTTAGTATTTCAATACATTTGTATTTTGTACATCATATTTCCGTATTTCAGCTAACCTGACCTACTGGGACTCGCCATTCAATTACGGTGCCACATTTGCGTGTGGGGTTCTCATTGGACCTGTGTTTATGCTCTTCTTCACCAGATTTGTAAGTGAATAACCTAACTTTTCACCGTTAAAAATTTATTGCTAGATTCTCATCCAAAATTTTTTTAAAGAGGGGTAGTGGGGGAGGATTTTAGTTGTGTTTTTTTGTTGTTGAAATTATTGTTGTTTCTTATAAAAATATAAAAAAATATATATATTTTTTTTTTTTATGAAAATAAAAATGGTCGGGGCAGCATGAAAATTAGAGTGCAGACGGGAATGATAATCTAGCAACTAATTTTTATTATTGCTTAACATACCAGTTCAGTATTGTAATAAACCCACAACATATTTTTTATTTTCACATACTAAGTCTGTAATAACACCAATTTATCACCAACATCCATTTAGCTGAGCTTTCTATATAGTCATATTTTACTGCCCCACTGGAGTGTCATTCCACAAACACATGGTATGGTACCCAACCCAGTCATATTTTACTGCCCCACTGGAGTATCATTCTGCAAACACATAATATGGTATCACACCCAGTCATATTTTACTGCCCCACTGGAGTATCATTCCACAGATGCATGGTATGGTACCCCACCCAGTCATATTTTACTGTCCCACTGGAGTATCATTCCACAAACACATGATATGGTACCTCACCCAGTCATATTTTACTGCCCCACTGGAGTATCATTCTGCAAACACATGATATGGTACCACACCCAGTCATATTTTACTGCCCCACTGGAGTATCATTCCACAGATGCATGGTATGGTACCCCAACCAGTCATATTTTACTGCCCCACTGGAGTATCATTCCACAAACACATGGTATGGTACCACACCCAGTCATATTTTACTGCCCCACTGGAGTATCATTCCACAGACACATGGTATGGTACCCCACCCAGTCATATTTTACTGCCACACTGTAGTATCATGCCACAGACACATGGTATGGTACCCCACCCAGTCATATTTTACTGCCCCACTGGAGTATCATTCCACAGACACATGGTATGGTACCCCACCCAGTCATATTTTACTGTCCCACTGTAGTATCATTCCACAGACGCATGGTACGGTACCCCAACCAGTCATATTTTACTGTCCTACTCGAGTATCATTCCACGAACACATGATATGGTATCCCACCCAGTCATATTTTACTGCCCCACTGGAATATCATTCTGCAAACACATAATATGGTACCACACCCAGTCATATTTTACTGCCCCACTGGAGTATCATTCCACAGACACATGGTACGGTACCCCAACCAGTCATATTTTACTGTCCCACTGTAGTATCATTCCACAGACGCATGGTACGGTACCCCAACCAGTCATATTTTACTGTCCCACTGGAGTATCATTCCACAGATGCATGGTATGGTACCCCCCCAGTCATATTTTACTGTCACACTGTAGTATCATTCCACAGACGCATGGTACGGTACCCCAACCAGTCATATTTTACTGTCCTACTCGAGTATCATTCCACGAACACATGATATGGTATCCCACCCAGTCATATTTTACTGCCCCACTGGAGTATCATTCTGCAAACACATAATATGGTACCACACCCAGTCATATTTTACTGCCCCACTGGAGTATCATTCCACAGATGCATGGTACGGTACCCCAACCAGTCATATTTTACTGTCCCACTGGAGTATCATTCCACAGATGCATGGTATGGTACCCCACCCAGTCATATTTTACTGTCACACTGTAGTATCATTCCACAGACGCATGGTACGGTACCCCAACCAGTCATATTTTACTGTCCTACTCGAGTATCATTCCACGAACACATGATATGGTATCCCACCCAGTCATATTTTACTGCCCCACTGGAATATCATTCTGCAAACACATAATATGGTACCACACCCAGTCATATTTTACTGCCCCACTGGAGTATCATTCCACAGACACATGGTACGGTACCCCAACCAGTCATATTTTACTGTCCCACTGTAGTATCATTCCACAGACGCATGGTACGGTACCCCAACCAGTCATATTTTACTGTCCCACTGGAGTATCATTCCACAGATGCATGGTATGGTACCCCACCCAGTCATATTTTACTGTCCCACTGTAGTATCATTCCACAAACGCATGGTACGGTACCCCAACCAGTCATATTTTACTGTCCCACTGGAGTATCATTCCACAGATGCATGGTATGGTACCCCTACCAGTCATATTTTACTGTCCCACTGTAGTATCATTCCACAGACGCATGGTACGGTACCCCAACCAGTCATATTTTACTGTCCTACTCGAGTATCATTCCACGAACACATGATATGGTATCCCACCCAGTCATATTTTACTGCCCCACTGGAATATCATTCTGCAAACACATAATATGGTACCACACCCAGTCATATTTTACTGCCCCACTGGAGTATCATTCCACAGATGCTTGGTATGGTACCCCAACCAGTCATATTTTACTGTCCCACTGTAGTATCATTCCACAGACACATGGTATGGTACCCCACCCAGTCATATTTTACTGTCCCACTGGAGTATCATTCCACAGACACATGGTATGGTACCCCACCCAGTCATATTTTACTGCCCCACTGGAGTATCATTCCACAGACACATGGTATGGTACCCCACCCAGTCATATTTTACTGTCCCACCGGAGTATCATTCCACAGATGCATGGTATGGTACCCCACCCAGTCATATTTTACTGTCCCACTGTAGTATCATTCCACAGATGCATGGTATGGTACCCCACCCAGTCATATTTTACTGTCCTACTGGAGTATCATTCCACAAACACATGATATGGTACCCCACCCAGTCATATTTTACTGCTGCACTGGAGTATCATTCTGCAAACACATAATATGGTACCACACCCAGTCATATTTTACTGCCCCACTGGAGTATCATTCCACAGATGCATGGTATGGTACCCCACCCAGTCATATTTTACTGTCCCACTGAAGTATCATTCCACAAACACATGGTATGGTACCCCACCCAGTCATATTTTACTGCCCCATTGGAGTATCATTCCGCAAACACATGGTATGGTACCACACCAAGTCATACTATACTGCCACACTGGAGTATCATTCCACAGATGCATGGTATGGTACCCCACCCAGTCATATTTTAGTGCCCCACTGGAGTATCATTCCGCAAACACATGATATGGTACCCCACCCAGTCATATTTTACTGCCCCACTGGAGAATCATTCCGCAAACACATAATATGGTACCCCACCCAGTCATATTTTACTGCTCCACTGGAGTATCATTCTACAGATGCATGGTATGGTACCCCACCCAGTCATATTTTACTGCTCCACTGGAGTATCATTCTACAGATGCATGGTATGGTTCCCCACCCAGTCATATTTTAGTGCCCCACTGGAGTATCATTCCGCAAACACATGATATGGTACCCCACCCAGTCATATTTTACTGCCCCACTGGAGAATCATTCCGCAAACACATAATATGGTACCCCACCCAGTCATATTTTACTGCCCCACTGGAGTATCATTCCGCAAACACATAATATGGTACCCAAGCCAGTCATATTTTACTGCCCCACTGGAGTATCATTCCGCAAACACATGATATGGTACCCCACCCAGTCATATTTTACTGCCCCACTAGAGTATCATTTCGCAAACACATAATATGGTACCACACCCAGTCATATTTTACTGCCCCACTGGAGTATCATTCCACAGACGCATGGTATGGTTCCCCACCCAGTCATATTTTACATCCACACTGGAGTATCATTCTGCAAACACATAATATGGTACCCCACCCAGTCATATTTTACTGTCACACTGTAGTATCATGCCACAGACATATGCCATGGTACCCCAACAAGTCATATTTTACTGCCACACTGGAGTATCATGCCACAGACGCATGGTATGGTACCCCACCCAATCATATTTTACTGTCACACTGTAGTATCATGCCACAGACACATGCCATGGTACCCCACCCTATCATATTTTACTGTCACACTGTAGTATCATGCCACAGACACATGCCATGGTACCCCAACAAGTCATATTTTACTGTTACACTGGAGTATCATGCCACAGACACATGGTATGGTACCCCACCCTGTCATATTTTACTGTCACACAGTAGTATCATGCCATAGACACATGCCATGGTACCCCATCTAGTAATATTTTACTGCCACACTGGAGTATCATGCCACAGACGCATGGTATGGTACCCAACCCAGTCATATGTTACTGTCACAATGTAGTTTAATGCCACAGACACATGCCATGGTACCCCGTCTTGTAATATTTTACTGCCACACTGGAGTATCATGCCACAGACGCATGGTAAGGTACCCCACCGAGTCATATTTTACTGTCACACTGTAGTATCATGCCACAGACACATGCCATGGTACCCCAACAAGTCATATTTTACTGCCACACTGGAGTATCATGCCACAGACATATGGTATGGTACCCCACCCTGTCATATTTTACTGTCACATTGTAGTATCATGCCACAGACACATGCCATGGTACCCCATCTAGTAATATTTTACTGCCACACTGAAGTATCATGCCACAGACACATGGTATGGTACCCAACCCAGTCATATGTTACTGTAACACTGTAGTATCATGCCACAGACACATGCCATGGTACCCCGTCTAGTAATATTTTACTGCCACACTGGAGTATCATGCCACAGAAGCAAGGTATGGTACCCCACCCAGTCATATTTTACTGTCACACTGTAGTATCATGCCACAGGCACATGCCATGGTACCCCACCCAGTCATATTTTACTGCCATCTGGAGTGTCTTTCCACAGACACATGGTATGGTACCCCACCCAGTCATATTTTACTGCCACACTGTAGTATCATGCCACAGACACATGGTATGGTACCCCATCTAGTAATATTTTACTGTCACACTGTAGTATCATGCCACAGACACATGGTATGGTACCCAACCCAGTCATATTTTACTGTCACACTGTAGTATCAAGCCACAGACACATGGTATGGTACCCAACCCAGTCATTTTTTACTGTCACACTGTAGTATCAAGCCACAGACACTTGGTATGGTACCCAACCCAGTCATATTTTACTGCCACACTGGAGTATCATTCCACAGACACATGGTATGGTACCACACCCAGTCATATTTTACTGTCACACTGTAGTATCATGCCACAGACACATGGTATGGTACCCCACCCAGTCATATTTTACTGTCACACTGTAGTATCATGCCACAAACATATGGTATGGTACCCCACCCAGTCATATTTTACTGTCACACTGTAGTATCATGCCACAGACACATGCCATGGTACCCCAACCAGTCATATTTTACTGCCACACTGTAGTATCATGCCACAGACACATGGTATGGTACCCAACCCAGTCATATTTTACTGCCACACTGGAGTATCATGCTACAGACACATGGTATGGTACCCCACCCAGTCATATTTTACTGTCACACTGTAGTATCATGCCACAGACACATGGTATGGTACCCAACCCAGTCATATTTTACTGTCACACTGTAGTATCATGCTACAGACACATGGTATGGTACCCCACCCAGTCATATTTTACTGTCACACTGTAGTATCATGCTACAGACACATGGTATGGTACCCCACCCAGTCATATTTTACTGTCACACTGTAATAACATGCCACAAACACATAGAATGGTACCCCACCCAGTCATATTTTACTGTCACACTGTAGTATCATGCCACAGACACATGGTATGGTACCCCTCCCAGTCTTATTTTACTGTCACACTGTAGTATCATGCCACAGACACATGGTATGGTACCCCACCCAGTCATATTTTACTGTCATACTGTAGTATCATGCCACAGACACATGGTATGGTACCCAACCCAGTCATATTTTACTGCCACACTGGAGTATCATTCCACAGACACATGGTATGGTACCGCACCCAATCATATTTTACTGTCACACTGTAGTATCATGCCACAGACACATGGTATGGTACCCCACCCAGTCATATTTTACTGTCACACTGTAGTATCATGCCACAAACATATGGTATGGTACCCCACCCAGTCATATTTTACTGCCACACTGTAGTATCATGCCACAGACACATGGTATGGTACCACACCCTGTCATATTTTACTGTCACACTGTAATAACATGCCACAGACACATGGTATGGTACCCCACCCAGTCATATTTTATTGCCCCACTGTAATAACATGCCACAGACACATGGTATGGTACCTCACCCAGTCATATTTTACTGTCACACTGTAATAACATGCCACAGACACATGGTATGGTACCCCACCCAGTCATATTTTACTGTCACAATGTAGTATCATGCCACAGACACATGGTATGGTACCCCACCCAGTCATATTTTACTGTCACACTGTAGTATCATGCCACAGACACATGGTATGGTACCCCACCCAGTCATATTTTACTGTCGCACTGTAGTATCATGCCACAGACACATGGTATGGTACCCCACCCAGTCATATTTTACTGCCACACTGGAGTATCATTCCACAGACGCATGGTATGGTACCCCACCCAGTCATATTTTACTGTCACACTGTAGTATCATGCCACAGACACATGGTATGGTAACACACCCAGTCATATTTTACTGCCACACTGTAGTATCATGCCACAGACATATGATATGGTACCACACCCAGTCATATTTTACTGTCACACTGTAGTATCAAGCCACAGACACATGGTATGGTACCCCACCCAGTCATATTTTACTGTCACACTGTAATAACATGCCACAGACATATGGTATGGTACCCCGCGCAGTCATATTTTACTATCACACTGTAGTATCAAGCCACAGACACATGGTATGGTACCCCACCCAGTCATATTTTACTGTCACACTGTAGTATCATGCCACAGACACATGGTATGGTACCCCACCCAGTCATATTTTACTGCCACACTGTAGTATCATGCCACAGACACATGGTATGGTACCCCACCCAGTCATATTTTACTGCCACACTGGAGTATCATGCCACAGACACATGGTATGGTACCCCACCCAGTCGTAGTTTACTGTCACACTGTAGTATCATGTCACAGACACATGGTAGGTACCCAACCCAGTCATATTTTACTGTCACACTGGAGTATCATGCCGCAGACATATGGTATGGTACCACACCCAGTCATATTTTACTGTCACACTGTAATAACATGCCACAGACATATGGTATGGTACCCCGCGCAGTCATATTTTACTATCACACTGTAGTATCAAGCCACAGACACATGGTATGGTACCCCACCCAGTCATATTTTACTGTCACACTGTAGTATCATGCCACAGACACATGGTATGGTACCCCACCCAGTCATATTTTACTGCCACACTGGAGTATCATGTCACAGACACATGATATGGTACCCCACCCAGTCATATTCTACTGTCATACTGTAGTATCATGCCACAGACACATGGTATGGTACCCAACCCAGTCATATTTTACTGTCCGACTGTACTATCATGTCACAGACACATGGTAGGTACCCCACCTAGTCATATTTTACTGCACACTGAATTATCATGCCACAGATACATGATATGGTACCCCACCCTGTCATATTTTACTGCACACTGGATTATCATGCCACAGATACATGATATGGTACCCCACCTAGTCATATTTTACTGACATTGAACAGACCAGGTCTACAACTTTCCTCTATTGTCAGCCAAGCATGAACACTTCTAGAATTATTTTTACATTATCAAGTATATGACCTTGCAGGGCATTGACCCTCAAAAACCTTCCACATCTGAGGTTCTCAACTAGACCACAGCAGTAGAGTAGAAGTTTGGTGTGGTGAACACGCTACAGTATTTGAACATTTTATCTCCTCTTATTTTGGGTGTCAGGTTTGGTAAGCTCAGTCAGTAGCACTTTTAAGTGTCAATTAAGGACAATTTTAAGTGTCAATTAAGGAGACTTTTAAGTGTCAATTAAGGAGTCCTGAGTTTGTTTACCCGCCCAGTCACTGTCTCCGTGATGATTGAGATACGACATTGCATCTCATTATTGTTTGTCTCTCATCACTGATTCATGTGGGAAAGTTATCAGTTACTTGCAGAGCTGTGTATGCTCGAGTTATGGTTAACCTTCAAGGATCCCAGGAAAGAGTGGTTAGGTTAACTGATCATTTGTTAACCCTCGTTGGCAAAACAATGACACTAAATATTCAAACTTACATGGTGCAATTGTTAAAAAAATTGTTTCTTGTTTAAATCAGTAATCAATCATGCATGAATCAATTTTCAATTTTATATTTCAGCTGAGCATTTTCAGTTGTGCACTTCTTGGGTCCTATGGCATTATTGTTGCTTTGGATACGTACTTAGATGGGGGTATGAGGTATATCATACTTAATTCTCTACGTCATGGCAAAGACAAGGATTATGTGAAAGTCATCATTACTGGTCCTTTCACTGCAACAGGTAGGCATGGTTTATAGTTGCTTAAAGGGAGTATATCAGGAAACACACTATAAAATGTTTTAAAAAATTAATTATTAAAATGGATTCAAAGCATCCGATTTTCATTAACAAATAAAAGCAGAACGGTTTGGTATGTCAAATCCACCAAAATGTGATAAAATGGAGTGGTAAACTTGAAACGAAATCCCTATTCTAAAAATAGACAACACTTAAATACTGCTTGATGACCGTCTTTCTGACTCTTTCTAAGATGAAACAATAATCACTACGTGTAAACCTGTATTAAGGATCATTTGATCATTTTTGTCTAACCTAGATGAGTAGCCCAAGCATAAAAGTGTCCCTGAAATTGATACAAGTGTATACATTTATTGACAAGATCTACAGTATATATCTAAGGCCATTGTAAATTAATTGCTAGATTATCATCCAAACTTTTCTTAAAAACGGGAGGGCGGGAGGATTTTATTTTTATGCCCCCCAAAATTTTTTTTTGGGTGGCCATATAGTAATCGCAGCATCCATCTGACCTTCCATCCGGTATTTCGTTTCTGGCATGTAACTTTGTCATGCATAGATGAATTTTAATGATACTTGCTACAAATGATCATTATAACATGACGACGTGTCATGAGTAAGACCCACACCTGTACCTCAAAGGTCAAGGTCACAATTTTAGTTTGTTTGATAACACTTTGAGTTGGTGTGAGATTTCGTGTCCGGCCTGTAACTTTATCATCGATAGATGAATTTTAATGATACTTGCTACAAATGATCAACATAACATGACGACGTGTCGCAAGTAACACCCTGACCCCCCAAAGGTCATGGTCACAATTTGAGTTTGTTTGACAACACTGAGTCTGTGTGAGATTTCGTGTCCGACCTGTAACTTTGTCATGCATAGATGGATTTTATAAATACTTGCTACAAATGATCAACATAAGATGATGATGTGTCGAGAGTTAGATCCATACCTCAAAGGTCAAGGTCACACTTTGAGTTTGTTTGACAACACTTTCAGTCTGTCTGAGATTTCGTGTCCGGCCTGTAACTTTGTCATGCATAGATAGATTTTTGTTAATACTAGCTACAAATGATCAACATAACATGACGATGTGTCGCGCGTACATCCAGAATCCCACTTCAGAGGTCAAAGTCACAATTTTACTTTGTTTGATGACACTTTCAGTCTGATTGAGATTTTGTGTTCAGTCCAAAACTTAGTCACCTATGGATAAATTTCGAAAACACTTGTCTCAATTCATCAGCATGACATTACAAAGTGTTGCGTGTAAGACCCACAAAGGTCAAGGCCACACTTTGAGTTTGTTTGACAACACTTTCAGTCTGTGTGAGATTTCTTGTCTGGTCTGGAACTTTGTCATTTGTGGATAAATTATAAAAACACTTGGGTTAGTTGATCAACATGACATAATTAAATGTTGCATGTAAGACCAAGAACCTTTCCTCAAAAGTCAAGGTCACACTTCCAATTTGTTTGATATTGCGTGTCTGGTCTGTGACTTTGTCTTTAATTTGGCTCAATTAATCAAGATGACATGACGATGTGTCATTAGTAAGACCTAGACCCGTACCTCAAAGGTCAAGGTCACACTTTGAGTATGTATGACAACACTTTGAATCTGTTTGAGATTTCAAGTCTGTCCTTTAACTTTATCATACATGGATGGATTTCAAAAACACTTGGCTCAATTTATCAATTGATCAACAATTGATCAACAATTGATTTGTAACTTACATTTAGGGATTTTAAAATAGCTTGACATAAGTGATCAGCATGTCATGATAATGTTTCACCTGCATTTAACTGTTGAAATACCCAGACTATTACATCAGATGTCAAGATCAAGGTTACACAAAGGTCAAGGTCATGCTTTAATGTAAAAAAAACCCATTAAATTGAATGTCTAGTCTGAAACATCAGTCTGTAACTCTTGATATTCATGGATACAATGCTACTTATTATATCATATATTGGTATTTTTCACAGACCATTTAGGGGGCATGCGACACTTAACAGTGACATTTCTTGTTTTCTTTCATTTTTAAAATTTTTGATGTTTTTTATTATTTATTTTTTTATGAAAATAAAAAACGGTCGGGGCAGCATGAAAATTAGGGGAGAGGATGGGGATAATAATCTAGCAATTAATTTTTTATTATGGCCTAATGTTGAAACTTGTATTTTCAAACTTAAACCTAAGAATATTTTTAAGAATGGCCAGGTCAGTAGACCCCAGTATTGTTTAATGTATTTGCAATAAATGTCTTCTTGCAGAAATTTCACTGACGGTTGTTTGGTTACTTCTGGTTGCTGCAGGGATCAGTTTCCAGATTTTCCGAGAGAGAAAAAAAGCTCCTTTTCCACCATGTCCACGTAGTCAACAGAATAGAGCGAAGGACTTGCGGAGATTTCTCAGAACTGGTACAGATTCGTCATCTGAGAGAGAACCTTTGATAAGAGGAGGTTTGCAGAATACCTCCACAGAGAGAGAGCCTTTGATTAGGGGAGATAATCAGAGACAGTATAATACCTCCGTAGAGAGAGAGCCTTTGTATAGGGGAGATAATGAGAGTCAGTATAATACCTCCACATGGAGAGAGCCTTTGATTAGGAGAGATAATCAGAGACATTATGAGAGTTCTGGCAATGAGATAGTGACGGAGAATATGGAGGAAAATAGTGCAATAACTAGACCTAAGATGGTCTGATATTTTGATGTGATATCTCCATGGTATCTTTCATATTCACATCAGATTGTCTTGAAAATAAATGTCTGGAGTTCAGAATGATTTTTTTTTTATTTTTTATGGTATTAGGGATTGTACAAAGTTGCCTTTAAACAAGCTTGATGCAGCATGAATAATTTCAGAGCTATATTGTCACTAAAATTTTGAAAAAAATGCAGAAAACTGGCAGGACAAGGGTTACAATATGTATACATTTAACCAATCAATTGTAAATTGATTGTTTAAGTTTGCACAACATGCTATATTGTACCTTATTGTCGCCCCTCATTGCCACACTTGGAACAGTCTCCAATCTTCCCTGTGGTCCTCCTTGTTTCAGTACCTTATTGTCGCTCCTCATTGCCACACTTGGAACAATCTCCAATCTTCCCTGTGGTCCTCCTTGTTTCACCTTATTGACTTTGGAGCCCAAAACTGTTATTAGATATTTATATGAATTGTTGTTAATGTATCCAGATTGATAAGTTTTGGCAAAGATCACAGAACAAAAATTAATTGTTTATGGGAAATACCTGGTTTTATTCAGCATTAATTTTGGACATGCCCTGCCCAGTTGTTTCATATTTATCTGGATCATGGCTTCTAAAATTCCACAATGCAAATTGGTCCAGGGTTTTTATTGCCATAAGAATCACTGCCGTAAGAATCACACTTTTTCCTTTTAAAACCACTGTACATTATGCCCATGCATGTATATATACCCTAATACCCCACCCACCAAGCCGCCCCACCTGATTTTTGTTTTCTATTAAATAAAATACTCTGCACCATAACTGTTTTACTGACCCAATCCCCCCTTTTTTTATCTGTTTATTGTGCATGTCATTATATATGTACTATATGTCATTATATGTGTAATACAGTTCATTTTGTGTAGTACTGTTCATTTTATGTATACTACTTGTCATTACATATGTACTCCACATCATTAAATGTGTACTACATATCATTATATGTGTACTACATGTCATTATATGTGTACTACATATCATTATATGTGTACTACATGTCATTATATGTGTACTACATGTCATTATATGTGTACTACATGCATTATATGTATGCTACATGTCATTATATGCGTATTTTTCTAGTGAAATGCCAAACAGATTTTGAAAACATTTATGCAGAAATGATCATGTAATGGTGTTCTATTCGATGTGTACAAATGTATCATTTGGGTTAAAAATGACCCAGCCCCTGCCCTGAGGGCTGAATTAAGGAACATGTAATTATAACAGACTTTTTTCTTTTTAGATTAAACAGATTTTAATGTAATTTTCACAGAAGATTGTTAGGTCATGGAGATTCAGTTTTATTAAAATGACTTAATTCCACTGTCTTGATGGGTCAGGAGGGGCCTCAAAAGGGTAAAAATGTGTAAATAAATTATCCCAATAAGCAGAGGTTTTATATGCATCAAGTGGTTATGATGTATATGGGCTCTGTGAGGGGACTTGACAGGGACAGCTACTCTCCCAACAAAATATCTACAGCTCTCCAGACAAACTTATTTTTTGAAATGTTAATTCAGTTCACCCTGGAAATTCACATTTTGAGCATAATTTTACTGTGGTCAGCAGGCACTTAAGGTCACTTGGACATGGTGTTTAGATGCTCAAATATTTATGTAATTAATTTTTTTCCCCCAATTCTCTTATGAACCACTGCATGTACAGCTAGTCATACCATACATATTGTGACATCTTGATGGAGGTGAATTTACATAAACTTTATCAGACTTGTTTTCAGGTCCAGTCTACTGTGTATTTGTATATGTAAAACATAAAAGAATGAAACCAATCACCATTATGTTGAAAAAGTTGACTGACCTTGACCTACTTAATGAATTGCATGTATTTTGATGATATTGGGTGGTTACCTAGCCAGTCACATCTGTTTGGGCTATTCGTATTTTGCATATATTATGGTAACCTGGTTGGGGTGCTCCTATTAACGTCATTATTGCTCTTGTTAACGTCATTATAGTGTTTCTACATTATATTATTTTATATTTATAACAAACTACAATGTACTTGAATAATCTCTAAAAAATTTGTTAATAAATTCTATATAAAGGTTAAGTGTTTGTTTATTATAGTATCACTCCTGTTGAAATGGTCAGCCACAATGGGCTAATGAGACACATTTTTGTTGTACACTTACTTCCCGAAAGCTATCCTTTTGTCAGGCGTCAGGCTGTTAGGTATTTGGTACCCCTAAATTTAACTAGCTGCTGGGTGAACAACCGGCTGCATCAGATAAAAAAACAAGTGCTTCCACCAGGATTCGAACATTCGACTTTCCGCTTTTGAGGTGGATGCCTTAACCACCAGGCCATGGTAGGTGGTATATGAGGGGGGATCAGAAAGTTTGTAGAGTTTTGCCATAACTTTTTTTATTTATCATTGTATTTTAATAATTCTCAGGGAGCATGTGCCACTATATATTTGCAGTAATTTTGCAAAAAAATTTATAACTTTTCATCATTAATTTATATTCTATAGTAACTATGGAAACGTCGATTTACGTAGTCGGGGCAGTTTTTGCTTTTTTTCTACCGTTACTATTCAAACAAGCGTAGCGTTGCCAAAACGTGTTTTATTTTTAATTAAAAAATATCGATGTGTGCTGTATTGAATGCTTGTTTACATCCTTTAAAAAAATGACACCAATTATGCGCATTTCAAAATGACGTCAATAATATGATGTTACGGTATGCCATTTTGTTTGAAACAAAATGACGTTGGGGCTCTTGAAAATGGATAAGCAGCGAAATACCGCAGTTCTGTAAAGTTCTGCTCCATGTTAGGTAATACACCTACTCATAAAGAGAAACAAAGTGTATATATGGTGAATCAAATGTTTCAAGGTCTCTAGTGTTTAAATGTCACACAATCAATGTTTTTGAGATAGCCGGGAATTATTTTTGTTGAATACAACGTCATCATTTTGCCCCGACATATCTAACTGCTATGCTTTGAATAGTGCCTTATTTTCCTAAATAGTTGACGTATCATGCTAAAATTTTCAAAATATGTCCCATATACATTTATTTCAAATACAATAACACTATTGTGCATTGTATAATTGACATAAATAAGTTATGGCAATAGTCTACAAACTTCCTGATCCCCCCTCGTATATGTAGATATTTGCAGTTTTATTTTCATTTTAATGATCAATAACCAATGATCAATGATCAATGATCGATAATCAATGATCGATAACCAATGATCGATAACCAATGATCGATAATCAATGATCGATAACCAATAATCGATAATCAATGATCGATAATCAATGATCGATAACCAATGATCGATAATCAATGATCAATAATCAATGATCGATAACCAATGATCGATAATCAATGATCAATGTTGTTAGAACTTGTCCAAGGCCTTTTTGTCCTTACTTAGATGACAGGATCACTGAATTTATTTGTTTTCTTTTGTGTGAATATTGATTAATTTAATATTTAGTGTCATTTTTATGGCATCAACGACTTACAAACAATCAGTTAACCTATCACTCTATCTAGGTTCCTGGAAGGTTAACCAGTACTTGAGCAAATTTTAACAAAAAGTAACTGATAGCTTTCCCACTTGAATCAGCGATGAGAGGTGAATGATAATGAGAAGTATTCGTATATTAATCGTAAGGGAGACTGGTCGGACAGAGATTTGAAAATGATACCGACTTCGCTAACAGGGTCTGGCTTTGCATCATTGTATTCTACCATCAGAAGCCAGTATTTCTAATTATAAGGACCTAATCTAGAAATCAGATTAAATAAACATGAGGGCCAATCTGGCCCTATATCGCTAACCTGACTGACCTTGAGTCACCCAAATTAAGTAGGTTATATAATACATGTACATTAAAAATTCCAGAAAAATGAGATGGGCAAGTAGATAGAATTTTGATTTGTTTTGACGATGTAAAAGATGCGTAGAAGAGTTCAAACTTGGTAGAGGTTCACCCATGGTAAATGTCAGTGAAATAACATTGAAATCAGGTCAGTAGATTCTGACAAGAAGGCTTTTGAAGTTTTTACTATAGCTGCCTATATAGTAAATTGGCACCTCACTGTGGCGGTCATGTTTTTTAACAAATCACAACGGCTTGAACAAACTTGGTAAAGGGTTAGGCAAGGAACTTATTTGCGAAATTATTTTAAAATCGATCCAGTGGGATCTGACAAGAAGATTTTTTAAGTTTTTACTATAGCTTATATAGTAAACTAACCCCACCCGCTGGCCGTCATGTTTTTAGACAAATCACTACGGTTTGAACAAACTTGGTGAGAGTCCAAGGAACATTTCTGTGAAATAATTTTAAAATCGAACCAGTAGTTTCTGACAAGAAGATTTTTTTTTAAGTTCTTACTAATTAATTTTTCCCCGCCCCCTAGCGGCCATGTTTTTTGACGAATTAAGATGACTTGAACAAACTTGGTAGATTGTCACCCGAGGAACATTTCTGTGAAGTTATATCAAAATTGGCCCAGTGGTTTCCGGCAAGAAGTTTTTACTATAGCTTATATAGTAAACTAACCCCACCCCCTGGCCGCCATGTTTTTTGATGAATCACTACGGTTTGAACAAACTTGGTGAAGGGTCCTCCAAGTAACATTTTTGTGAATTTATTTTAAAATCGAGCCAGTAGTTTCTGACAAGAAGGTTTTTTAAGTTTTTACTATAGCGTATATAGTAAACTAACCCCACCCCCTGGCCGCCATGTTTTTTGACGAATCACTACGGTTTGAACATACTTGGTGAACATACTTGGTGAAGATTTATTAAGTTTTTACTAATCAAACTTGCCCTGCCCCCTGGCGGCCATGTTTTTTGACAAATCAAGATGGGTTGAACAAACTTGGTAGAGGGTCACCCAAGGAACATTTCTGTGAAATTATTGTAAAATCAAGCCAGTAGTTTCTGACAAGAAGGTTTTTTAAGTTTTTACTATAGCGTATATAGTAAACTAACCCCACCCCCTGGCCGCCATGTTTTTTGACGAATCACTACGGTTTGAACATACTTGGTGAAGGCCCTCCAAGGAACATTTCTGCGAAATTATTTTAAAATCGAGCCAGTAGTTTCTGACAAGAAGATTTTTTAAATTTTTACTAATTAAACTTGCCCCGCCCCCTGGCGACCATGTTTTTTGACAAATAAAGATGAGTTGATTAAAGTTGGTAGAGGGTCACCCAAGGAACATTTCTGTGAAGTTAAATCAAAATTGGCCCAGTGTTTTCAGAGGAGAAGCTAAAAGTTAATGACAGACGACAGACAACGGACACCAGGCGATCACAAAAGCTCACCTATGAGCCTTCGGCTAAGGTGAGCTAAAAAAACGCTAAACCGGAGACCTCTATAAACCAGGCATTTTGTTTGGTACCAATTTGTCAGGATTACAGAGGTTAGACTTTATCTGTTCATCTCCAAGACATTATAAATTGTGAGGTATTTATTGCCAACAAGCGGAATTTCTGTTTATTCTTTTATTTTTTTACATGTAAATAAATAACTTAGAACATTATGTATTCAATGTATATTAGAAGGGTAACATATTAATAAACAGAGAAGTAGTGCACTATATAAAATGTTGCCAGCTCATGCCAGAGGTTGTGGGTTTGATCCCAGGCTCAACCTGCTGGCCTCCCGAAAACAACTCTGTACCGTCTCTACCAAGGAGAAGGATTCGAGAGCCATTTATATACCAGTATTCTCTGAATTTTCTTCAAAAGCAAAAATAGATAAGTATAAACTAAATGTGTTACAATGTTAGTTAAGAATCTGACAGTGTATAAATATTACATGCTGTTGAGGCTGACAGTGAATTTGTTACCCTGAGGGTGATATTGTCAACCTGAGGAAGACTGCCTGGATTGACAGTATATTTCCAAAGATTGACAATATTTTTTTATAATTCTGAACAAAATTTACTGCTATATAGTATAATTTTATATCAAATATAAATAAATAAAAAAGATGAAGATATTTGAAGAACAAAACTACTGTACCACTGTTTGACATTGACCATCTTTAAAATAACAGAGCTTTAAGGGTACCAACAGAAACAACAACAAAAACATCAATTTAATAATGTTGCTTAATATAGGTTCATTTGCTCTAAAAGCATAGAAATGGGAAATAGCAAATGTGGCTGCTTAAGACAAGTGTCGGCTCAATAGAGGTGACCACTTACACAGGTTTGACCGAATTTCAGAAATAATAATAAAATTAACCCTGCTGAGGCATGCTCTAGTACTGGTTAATTACAGACTCTACTTAGTACAATAAATAAATAGAATTAATTAAAATTGTGAAAATGAGAGTGATATTGACACAGGTTTTTTTTTTTTAGTAAAAAACCCATATTTATCTTATTAAATCTCAAGGATTGATCATTATGGTAAATTTGCGGACAACACTAATAAAATCCACATTTATGTAAGTACACTGTCACTTATTTTACGAGTATTGATGTCATTTTCACCGATATTCTTCATCTTTTTTTTAACACCATTTTTAACACATTTCAGGTTATATATGGCATTTCCCAGATATTCAAAATTATACTGCATTTCTTATATCAGTAATATTGTGGTATCCATAGCAACAGGGTAACAAAGGTAGTGCCACAGCTCAAAATAGTGAACAATTTGATAGGTAAATGTGTGAAAAATGCCAAGCCAGTACCTGTAAAATTCCAAGGAAATCATACATCATTGAAGTAACATCATCAATGTCTACATATGTCATTTCATACATAATGTTGTGTGCAAGTGTTGGGGATTTAAACAAACTTACATTGAAAAGACTTGCTCACAAGCAAAATTGGCGCCTTAAGAAAAAGTGAAAGACAACGATCTATTCAGTTTTGTGTTAATATGAGCAGTCTAGACGATAGCTTATTAAAGTTTCAGGAATTCCATTTGTTGCATGTTCTCAATTCTAGACTACGAGTGACACAAATGGTACATTGAGTGATGAGAAACTGTAAAAATAATGACAGATGTGGTCACCCTATATCAAAATCATGCAAAAGTGATGTCGACTTGGTAAAAGAACTCTTTAACAATACAATTCATAAATAAGCTGCGAAACAGATCATATGGGGTTCAGTTCAGTGCACAGGATAATTGACCGGACATGAGAACGACTCTCGTTCCGCCCACTGGCCACGTAGCATTGTTTGTCCAAGTAAATACAATGTAAAAATTACAAAGGCATCATTGGCCTGCCTTAGGAAAAGGGCGGTGTAGCAACCAATATCTATCACTGATTGGATTATCTACTTGTACGATTGACAGCCCATATCAGGTCAATTAACGTTTCAGTGCTCACTGTGTTCTCTGATTGCTGAAGGAGTATGCAAAGAAGCGATGACTGACAGAACAACAAACATTTCTTGCATTAAAAGAAATTACATCAGCGGTGGCTGGCCATATATGGCTTGTTTGAAATGTATGTAACGGCTATGTTTGACAATATATTTTTTTCACATTTTACGCAGTTCGCAGTTGGATTAAATATAAAACATGGAAAATGTCAAATAAAGTCAACATCTCATTTTCATTTTATGAGCGTTGTCCAGGACAACTATTGATTAACAATTTCCAATACATTTCTGCTTGTAACTTCCATTTACATGTAATTGTAACACAGACATTATGTTGTTATTGTTGTTTCAACTCAATTAAGGAACCCACCATTAATCACACTACTCAGAACAACATTATTTTGTCATGCAAATATTCATTATCTCCCTTGGTGTATATTCGAATTATTTACCTATTTAGACAGTTTGAACAATAATGAATACATCTTAACGCGACAGCTGTGTTAACAACTAAAATACTGGCATAAAACTGTGGAATCCTGCAGTTCATTTGTTAGTTTTATTATGCGCCTAGATCATTCGGGATCCTGCGGTTCTTGCTGTTCTTGTTCCTCACCCTTTGGCGTTTTCTCGCCAGACTTCTCATCATCTTCAGTCTCTTGTTTCTCTTCTTCCTCTGCACCAGCCTGACACGATTTATCTTCACGTTCCATGCTGTCCATAATTCGGAATTTTGTAGTGGAGCAAATTTCTAAAAGTTCTCTCAGACCTTTGTTCTCAATTTCCAGCTGAGTGAGACGTTCTCTATCTTTGACCGATGCATCTTCGTCTACATTAACAGATTTCTGCATCACGTTGGCCATTTCACAAATCTTGTTAATTAATTTCTCCATATCCTGAAAATAATTTTTAGTAAGATTCATTTTAATTTAGACTTAATTATTTCAAATCAATTGTGAAACAAAATCTTACAACTGGGACAAATCATGCTCAAAGTCTGCCTGGGTAGAATCTGTACTACCAGTGAGCAAATGTGGAAAAAGTGTATCGCCCAACGACATCATGCATCACAATAGTGGATGATGGAAACCACAACCCTCGGGTCCTGGTGCTGATATTCTTTAACTAGATGAGAACTTAATAAAACTTTAATTTAAACTAATATCGACTATTGAAATACAGTCAAACCTGTCTTAAGCAGCCGGTCAAATGAAGGAGCAAAAATGGCCTTTTAAGACAGGTTGTTGCTTAATAGAGGTTAATATGCTCTGAAAGCATGGAAATGTGAAATAGTAAATATGATTGCTTAAGACAAGTGGGTGCTTAATAGAGATGACCACTTACACAGGTTTGACTGTACATATAGTCACAAGTATTTATACTAGATACTTAAGGGTTACTATAACGAGCCCTTGCAGATCAGTGATTGAATGTTGTCTCATTATGGTGAAAATTTGTGGCACATTATTTCAAAATTTGTCAACAGATTTACAAAATAACCTTATCTTGACCTTGATCTTTGACCTAGGGACCTGGGTCTTGTGTGCAACATATCGTCTGATTATGGTGGAAATTTGTACCATGTTATTTCAAAATATGTTCACTGGTTTACAAGATATGGAGGGGACACGAAATTTTGTACCTATTTCTGACCTTGAACCTCCAAGTGTGACTTTGACATTTGAGATATGGACCTGGGTCTTATGCAGGACACATCATCTGCGTATGGTAAAAATTTGTGACATGTTACTTTAAAACCCTCTATGCATGAAAAAAATATAGCCCAGACAAGATTAGATGCACACACATACACAGAACTGCCATTGTGATGACTACGAGCTCACTGCAAGTGGGCTCAACAAAAGTACTATAGACTTAATTTTCACAATACTATACTTTACCAGTAATACTAATCTTGAATTACAGGGTACACATTTTATACACATATTTTAAATAAAAATGTTTTTTTATTCTTGTGACACCTATTCCTCGGTATTCATGATATTTGTAACATACTGATGCCTGAAGCTTGTCTGTGCTTCTGGATATGTCTTACATACCTGAGATTGGTCACTGCTACCAGAAATAGCTTACATACCTGAGATTGGTCACTGCTACCAAAAATAGCTTACATACCTGAGATTGGTCAGTGCTACCAGAAATAGCTTACATACCTGAGATTGGTTCGTGCTACCAGAAATACCTTACATACCTGAGATTGGTCAGTGCTACCAGATATACCATACATACCTGAGATTGGTCACAGCTACCATAAATAGCTTACATACCTTAGATTGGTCAGTGCTACCAGAAATAGCTTACATACCTGAGATTGGTCACTGCTACCAGAAATAGCTTACATACCTGAGATTGGTCAGTGCTACCAGATATACCTTACATACCTGAGATTGGTCAGTGCTACCAGAAATAGCTTACATACCTGAGATTGGTCAGTGCTACCAGAAATAGCTTACATACCTGAGATTGGTCAGTGCTACCAGAAATACCTTACATACCTGAGATTGGTCAGTGCTACCAGAAATAGCTTACATACCTGAGATTGGTCAGTGCTACCAGATATACCTTACATACCTGAGATTGGTCAGTGCTACCAGAAATAGCTTACATACCTGAGATTGGTTCGTGCTACCAGAAATACCTTACATACCTGAGATTGGTCAGTGCTACCAGATATACCATACATACCTGAGATTGGTCACAGCTACCATAAATAGCTTACATACCTTAGATTGGTCAGTGCTACCAGAAATAGCTTACATACCTGAGATTGGTCACTGCTACCAGAAATAGCTTACATACCTGAGATTGGTCAGTGCTACCAGATATACCTTACATACCTGAGATTGGTCAGTGCTACCAGAAATAGCTTACATACCTGAGATTGGTCAGTGTTACCAGAAATAGCTTACATACCTGAGATTGGTCAGTGCTACCAGAAATACCTTACATACCTGAGATTGGTCAGTGCTACCAGATATAGCTTACATAACTGAGATTGGTCAGTGTTACCAGAAATAGCTTACATACCTGAGATTGATCACAGCTACCATAAATAGCTTACATACCTGAGATTGGTCAGTGCTACCAGAAATACTTTACATACCTGGGATTGGTCAGTGCTACCAGAAATACCTTACATACCTGAGATTGGTCAGTGCTACCAGATATACCTTACATACCTGAGATTGGTCAGTACTACCAGAAATAGTTTACATATCTGAGATTGGTCAGTGCTACCAGAAATACCTTACATACCTGAGATTGGTCAGTGCTACCAGATATACCTTACATACCTTAGATTGGTCAGTGCTACCAGAAATAGCTTACATACCTGAGATTGGTCAGTGCTACCAGAAATACCTTACATACCTGAGATTGGTCAGTGCTACCAGAAATAGCTTACATACCTGAGATTGGTCAGTGCTACCAGATATACCTTACATACCTGAGATTGGTCAGTACTACCAGAAATAGCTAACATACCTGAGATTGGTCAGTGCTACCAAATATACCTTACATACCTGAGATTGGTCAGTACTACCAGAAATGGCTTACATACCCGAGATTGGTCAGTGCTACCAGATATACCTTACATACCTGAGATTGGTCAGTACTACCAGAAATAGCTAATATACCTGAGATTGGTCAGTGCTACCAAATATACCTTACATACCTGAGATTGGTCAGTGCTACCAGAAATAGCTAACATACCTGAGATTGGTCAGTGCTACCAAATATACCTTACATACCTGAGATTGGTCAGTGCTACCAGGTATAACTTTCATACCTGAGATTGGTCAGTACTACCAGAAATAGCTTACAGACCTGAGATTGGTCAGTGCTACCAGATATACCTTTCATACCTGAGATTGGTCAGTGCTATACAAAATAGCTTACATACCTAGGACTGGTCACTTCTACCAGAAATAGTTTACATACCTGAGATTGGTCTGTGCTACCAGAAATAACTAACATACCTGGGACTGGTCAGTGTTACCAAAAATAGCTTACATACCTGAGATTGGTCACAGCTACCAGAAATAGCTTACATACCTTAGATTGGTCACTGCTACCAGATATAGCTTACATACCTGAGATTGGTCACTGCTACCAGATATAGCTTACATACCTGAGATTGGTCACTGCTACCAGATATAGCTTACATACATGAGATTGGTCTGTGCTACCAGATATAGCTTACATACCTGAGATTGGTCACTGCTACCAGATATAGCTTACATACCTGAGATTGGTCACTGCTACCAGATATAGCTTACATACATGAGATTGGTCTGTGCTACCAGATATAGCTTACATACCTGAGATTGGTCAGTGCCACCAGAAAAAAGCTCACATACATGAGATTGGTCACTGTTACCAAAATACTTTTCATACCTGAGATTTGTCAGTGCTACCAGAAATAGTTAACATACCTAAGATTGGCCAGTGCTACCAGCAATACTTTACATACCTGAGATTGTCAGTGCTACCAGAAATTCCTTACATACCTGAGATTGGTCAATGCTACTAAAAATAGCTTACATACCTGTGATAAGTCTGTGCTACCAGAAATAGCTTACATACCTGAGATTGGTCACTGCTACCAGAAATAGTTTACATACCTGAGATTGGTCACTGCTACCAGCAATACTTTACATACCTGAGATTGTCAGTGCTACCAGAAATTCCTTACATACCTGAGATTGGTCAATGCTACTAAAAATAGCTGACATACCTGAGAAAAGTCTGTGCTACCAGAAATAGCTTATATACCTGAGATTGGTCACTGCTACCAGAAATAGTTTACATACCTGAGATTGGTCAGTGCTACCAGATATACCTTACATACCTGAGATTGGTCAGTGCTACCAGAAATAGCTTACATACGTGAGATTGGTCAGTGTTATCAGTAATAGTTTGCATACCTAAGATTGGTCAGTGCTACCAGATATACCTTGCATACCTGAGACTGGTCAGTGCTACCAGACTAGTTTACATACCTGAGATTGGCCAGTACTACCAGTAATAGCTTACATACCTGAGATTGGTCAGTGCTACCAGATATAGCTTACATACTTCAGATTGGTCAGTGCTACCAGATATACTTTACATACCTGAGATTGGTCAGTACTACCAGATATACCTTACATACCTGAGATTGGTCAGTGCTACCAGAATAGCTTACATACCTGAAATTGGTTAGTGCTATTAGGTATAGGTTACATACCTGAGATTGGTCAGTGCTACCAGATATAGCTTTCTCCCATTTATTTGTCTCAATCAATGTGTTGACTTGTTCTCTGTATTTCTTCATGATGAGCTCCAGTGCAGACTGGTGCTCCTCCAGTGCCAGGCGTAGTTCCCGGTTCTCCTGCTGTAATTCCCTGATCTGCCGGTTCTCCTGCGCTATACCAATCACTAAGGTGGAACGAGGTCTGTGCTTGGCTATCTCATTTAGCTCTGTAATATCATCTTGGTACTGAAACATGAACAATTGTATTATATCCTTTAGCGTTAATGTCAACATTGTTGAAGTCATGTCACGACAAAATCTGCTTAAGAAAGTGTTCTAAGTGCTTCTAACTCACAGATGTTTCATGCCACAGACTTTTCTCTCTGTAACAGAACAATAGATAAAATTAGTGTGGTTGTTGTTGTATGCTGTTTAGCAACGCTTTCAACAATTTTTCAGTTATATTGCTACGGTGTGTACTTGAGACAGTATTCTGAGTGCTGCCACACTGCATGAGTATCATGCCGCAGACCCCACCCAGCCACATTATACTGACACCAAGGTCAACTAGACCTAAAACTATCTTCTAAATGCTGAACACCAAGCAAGGAAGCTTCTAGTACCATTATTTGAGTCTTTGGTATGACCTGGCCAGGCACTGAACCCACAACCTTGCGCATGCAGATGCTCTTCCCTTAGATTACCAATGCAGCAGATCAAATAAAATCTAATCCATTTAAAAAATCTTAAATCAAATAACAGGTTTGAATGACCTGTGCTCATGAACATATATCTGAGGCAAACAAAGCCATATGCAAAACAAATATTATGCATAATCTATTTTGGAAACTAAAGGGCCTGTCTGGCTCAGAGGATAACACATCTGACGGTCCAGTATTCACCAACCATTCTTAAGAATATTCTTAGACTTGAACTAAAGAATGAATTTTGAAGAGACACTTAGAGACCATTTTTGTGACCAAAATTTGCAAGCATGTAGGGACACCCACTATATAGTCCAGCAAACTCACACAACTAGTCTATCTGTCATGGCAAACTTTATATCTAATGTTGAAATTTGGATTATCAAGCGTAAGTCTAAGAATATTCTCATAAATGGTTGGTGAATACGACCCCAGAGGTCACGAGTTTGAATCCCTGCCCAGTCAAAATCTTTGTGATTACTGGTCGTGAACTGTTCTGCAACCATGCATATCCAACCTCAAAATAGGTGGGGAGGTAGTCATTGACTTGCAGGAATAAGGTGTGTCTTGTACTAGTTAATCGTCCAGTAGAACGATAATTAGATGTCCAGACTGCCATTAGATAAGTGAAATACTGATAAAAAAAAAGGCAAAGTTTAAAAAAAAATTGAGAAAATGTTTTTTTGTACAATTCACAACCATACACAGCTGACAATATTTCATCTATTTCACATTTATGTAAATTTATAGATTACCATACAGCTGCAATTGTAAACATGAATAGGTGCCGCCAAAAGAAAGGCATTGTTCCCTTGTATATAAATATTGCAAGACATTTCACAGAAACAATCTTTTCATACAAAGTGTTTTAAATTTGCTTATATCTTAAAATATTTATTCGGCCATATAAATAAGTACATGTATCCATTTGCCCAATAATAACGCCCCACCCACCCCCAAAAGTTGTTTCTGGTGGCCAGACCGACCTTAATTTTTCACTGTTGACCATAATTTTTTATACCTAATTTTTTTACCTACACCCACCCCTCCGCCTCTTAAAAAAAATTTTTTTTTCATCCATCGAGGTCTTAAAGAAATGTGAGGAAACATGTCACTATCTTTTGCATTATTTTTGCTGACAGCATCACAAAATTATTTAAACAATTATGTATTAGATAAAACCAAGTATTAGACTATGTACATGTAGATGTTTCTTTGATGAGATTTGTTAAAATTAGATTTATTATTAAAATATTTTGTAAATACAAAAGAAATCAGAAAGGGAACATTTCAGATACTCACAGACTCATTCATTGAAATGTCAATTTCTAGTCACTGTAAGAGATGGGTTTTTTTTAAAAAAAACATTCTCTTTCTAGTGTTTGTGAGAAACACATTAAATAATTAATATTATGTATAATGTATAGATATGTCTTGTAGCCACATAAAAACAGAGTTTGAGATTATAAGGAATAAGGACTTTTTGTTGAAATGCTGTTTTTTAAATATCACCCTATATTAAAAAGATATGTAAATGTGGAGGTAGAGGTATAATATTTAAAACAGATTTATCATTTACTTTCTTATTTTATCAAATATTTTATCAAATCATTAACACAATTACTGTGATGTAGTGGACAGTGGCAGTGGTACAATGTCGCAAAAATGACAATGTTGATATTTTTAATAATATATACAGCAAAAACCTACATAAACAGATAATGCTTCAAAAAAAAATACCTACCCACCATTTTTTTTTTTTAACCATACCACCAGAAACTTTTTGGGGTCCTAAGGATCCATTCTCAACTGTTGTTTCGAACATTTAATTAACATTGAACAGACAAAATATTATTGGATACATGCATACATTATCAATAACATAATTATTAACAAAGTCGCAGTAATATTTTCCTACTCCTACCAAGGATTTGTATAGAAGGATAGGAATCTTGCATCTCATGACTAAATGTTTATGAAATAGCACACGAAGGATTCATAATTTGCAAATTAATCATTTACAATTCGCAGGCAACTGATTTCTTGTACATAAACTGTAAGTTGTATGTAATCTTAGAGTATACATATTTTGTAATCTCAAGTACTTCAACAATTTTAACCACACATTTCTGGGAATGGTATCGTTTTGATGACAATTTCATTCTGAAGTGTAAGAATTTTGATTTGTGATCCTGAGATGAATGGATGTTAAGATAATTAAAAGCGAGATATTGAGAGATTTTACGTTAATACGCAAACGTTCACACAATCTCAATCAATTGCCCTTCCTTCTCTATATAATTACTTGCTCCTACCAATCTAAATTTGAGAGTTTGCGAGCCTGGGTCAAAAAAGAGGAAACAAATATTTTTTATACTACCTGCCTGCCCAAATTTGAGAGTCTGGGTCAGGCAAGAGGTAACAAACATTTTTATCCTGCCCAAATATGAGAGCCTGGGTCAGGCAAGAGGAAACCAACATTTTTGTTAACTACATTGTTAACTGTAGCCTAAAATATTATGTATATATAATATCAAAGGTCAATATGATGGCCTTTCAAAGTAGATGGGGAACAACACAAATGGGATGTTTCCTCTTACCTCTTTCATTGCTTCAATCCTCTTGTGCAGCGTCTGTGATTGAGATATAAGAATGTCTGCAGTACAGTCATGCTCTTTCAGCCTGCCCACCAATGTGGCTGCATCAGAAAGCAGCTTCTCCACAGTGTAAGCCATACAATCTACAATACAATAATCCTGATCATGAAGACTTTGCATATCGGCCGATTCAAGGGAGGGTGGACCCTGTGTGCCCCCTGCACCACCCTAAACATGACCTATGTATATTCACTACATGTATATTAATTTGGAGAATACAGTAGTCTGTAAAAAAAAAATAGCATTGTAACAATTAAACGTTATAAACAAGCATTTAGTGTCAACATCCGGTTTGTATTGAAATATTTGACGGCGATTTTTAAGATGTCGAAAAACGGTGACACCATCATACTGTAGTAAAATATTTACCATAATAATATAATATAATTTTATATAGTTAAAACAATGCCGAACAGCAGAGCAATTCATGACAATATGAAGCCAAAATATAATAAATGGTTTCAAAATATACTCATTATTCTGGGCTTTACTATGATGGCATCCTTTCACTGGCCTGAGCTTCCAAGATCAATTCTGTTACTGACAAGCGATAAGTTGTGCATGTTTAGGAAGACTTATGTTGGATCTGTTGTTGATAAATAGTTGTTAGACATATATTGCTACGATCTGAGCAAGGTATATGTAGAAGACGTTTCATTATAATGCGCATGCACAGGTTGAAACATTTAGGCATAGTGCCACCATTGCAAAAAGGAAGTGCTTCCGTGGGGTAGTCGCATAATGGCGGTTGTAAATAATCCTCAATTCTTCTTCTTTAAAAATGCATTTTCCTATTTTTAATGCTCATTTTTTTATTTGAATGGCATTATTGATGTATTTTGAACATTTCGATAGCATTGTCATGTTTGAATTGTGAATTTAGAAAAAAAAATGATGCTTGGAAATTGGGGTATGAATTCATGATTTCGGAAGTCTACTTTCACTTTGTCACCAGTGTACACACTGAGCAGAAAAAAAATCTCTTATATGACACATGACCCCTACTTTTCTCATCATATTTTGATAGTGCAGAGGTTGACAAACAGTAAAATGTAGGTTTCACTTCTTTCATTTGGGACCCTCTATGAATGACAAGCCTTCAAACTTTTATTATTTACTATAGAATAAAGAACAAAAATCAATGGTGGAGTTACACCTTTAAGGGCACGAACGTGCAGGGTTAGCATGGTAGTGGAGTGGTACGCTTCGTCCATCATTCAGACAGAGGATTTAAATACTTCGTAAAGGTGGTAGACATGATAAATAAATATCAATAAAAGCTACACAATTGTCGGCAGTTGTGAGACACAATTATTAATATAGGTTCTATTAAATCGCATACCTTTTACTGGAAATAGGCAAGATATTTCAATATTTGACAAATTGTTGAAAAACCGGAAGCTAAGAAATGAAGAGTTCTCAAAGGGCCGTTACTCTTCGTAAATAATAAAATAAATAAATTGGTAAAGTGAACGTTAGACTTATTTCCAGTACAAATACAACACTATCAGGTCAATGACAACTTACAGCAATTACAATGTGGCGAACTGTTTCCTTTGTCGAACGTGTTGAAGTAGAATTTTCCGGAAATATATTTAACCAAGCAATAATTCTCGGTGATATCGACAATGATAAGGTTTGACAAAATAATTTCCATGTCCAGAACTTTCAGTATAAAATGGTTGTTTGAATGTTTAGAGACATTTTATGTCATCTAGGGCTATCAGACGATCAGTTAACGTAATTTCGTTTTCCTGGAATCATAGAAAATTAACCAGTACTTGAGAACACCTATATCTGCTAGTAATTGTTGGCTTCTTTCTCGCTAGCCTGATATGATAAGGCGTGGATGGACAGTTTTTTTATTATTTGGATATCTGATCTGCTGTCTCTGGAGATGCAAAAATAAAAAATGTCAAAAGGCTCCTTAGAGACGTGCAATATGTCGCACTACTTTCTTGCTTGAATCAGTGGTGAGACTGAGAGGAGAATGCCAATGAGAAGCAACTGCAAGGTTTATATCATTTGTCATAGTGACTGCGATGGCATTCCAATCACGGCCTCTGAATTAATAGTCAAACCAATGTTTTTCACCGCCTAATGAAAACTCAAAATTATGCTTTTAATATCCCTTATATACCTATACGATGGTGTGACCATTTTTCAATCACTTAAGAATCGCTAAATATTTCAATGCAAAATGGATGTTGACATTGAATGCTTGTATATGATGTTTAAATAGCTATCAAATAATTATTTCTACCAAAAAGGTAACAAATACATGCTCATTGACTTCACCATTCACATTAGATCACGGTGACCCAATTTACATCAAACAAAATGGCTGCACCTGATTTCGATAACAGGACAGGACAACGCAATGTGTCAAATTAAAAATGACATGAGGCTGCAAAAGTGCAAATAAATGAAAGCAGATAAAACTGCGCTTACCTTTCACATGATTAATATTTCTCAATGGGTTAATTCCATAACAATATCAATTCACTGAACAGCATGAGGTTTTTTAATTTTTCTAATTTTATTTTTTGAAAAATCATAGTAACCAAATAAAAACTATTTTAATTATACATCTTGATATATCCACCTCTTCTTATCCATTTCTTATAACAAACCTTTTCAACTGTTAACTTATATCTATTCTTCATTTAAATGTGGTCCTGTGCTTATTCCAAACTAATTTTTTTTTTTTAAAAAAAAAATCTATTAAGAAGGTCACTTATCCGGAACCTCTATAATTTCTGACATGCACAAGCGAAATCTTTTTAAAACTTTTGACATTGACCTGTATTGTATCAGTTTTCAGCAGACGTGTTTGAAATCGATATTTGTAAACAAACTTAGCGTTTGTCAAGGTTTTATGTAAATTGAAAAATGGACATGGTGAGAAACACATTTTTTCAGATCTGTATCATAAAATGAATTTCTTACTTGTATCAGAAGCATAATTTTTTATGTACTTCATTGCATTCAGTGACCATGTGGATACTATTTGTAAATATTGCCAATTGTGTAGGAAATTAAAATACACAAACTCGATGTTCATAATTCTCGGAAGTGATCGAATTCAGGCATTGATCGAAACAGGTTACGGCACCATACATATAAGATGTCAAACAGTCACTAGAAAATTACATTTAAATGAAAGAGTCTGTGGCCTATCTGAAATAATTTCATGTGTCTAAATGTTCCCTTTCATATTTCTTTATGACCTCGATGGAATATGATTTTTTTTTTTCATCCATGAGGTCGTAAGATAATTACAGCGGGGGGTGAAATATTACACTCGGTCGGGCTACCAGAAACATTTTTTTTTTGTCTAAAGTAACTTTATGACTGTTTATTATTGATTGTCATTATTTACATGGTTGTTTTATACTCGCGGTAATAGGTGTAACCAGTATACTTGTATTTACATTATATTTTCTAACTTTAGATTTAACGTTTACGGTATATAAGTATTCCAATTTTGATATTTAAAAAAACAGGTTATACTCATTAAGCTGTAAGAACAACAGTGATTTTTTCAACACGCTGAATGTTTCATCAACAAAACAAGATTGTGGCACCAATGACTGCAATCTGGTCCTTTTTAGCTATGTCCAGGTGCAAAAAGTTTTCATTGAGAAATGAAATGCAGTTAATCCATATTTTTCACATAGATCAATTGCATTAAAATGTAAAATCTAATATTAAACATCCCCGCCCGCCTCCTAATTTTCATGCTGCTCCGACCCTTTTTATTTTCATAAAAAAAAATAAAAAAATAAAAACATTTTTTTTTTAACATCAAAAATTTTAAAAATGAAAAAAAAAAAAATCTTCCGGCCCTCCCTGTTTTTAAGAAAAATTTCGATGATAATCTAGCAATTAATTTATAATGGCCTTAAACATATCAGAAAAAACACAAATTTACAATTAAGACAAAATTTATTTATAAAAATTTAGATGTTTTGCGAATTTGTTGTTCAAATATTTTTTTATTTAATTAACTTTTGATTTGGACACCTATGTAGAACTGCAATTTCTAATGGTAGAGCAGCACTTTATATATATTTGTCAGCTTGTTTAATAAATTCAATGACTTGTATAGAAGGATTGGAAACTTGCATATCCTGGCTTAACGTTGATAAAATAGCACACGAAGGATTAATTATATGGCAATTAATTGTTCATAATACACAGGCAACTGATTTCTTGTACATAAACTGTAAGATGTATCTAATCTTAGATGTTTAAACATGTTTCGATCATGCAAAATGATCTTGAATTAAAAATATTGAGGTTTGAAGGAAAAATGCTCGTAATTTGTTATTTTAGCTGCAGTATACACATTTTGTAATTAGAAGTACTTCAACAATTTTAAACACAAATTTCTGGGAATGGTATTGTTTTGATGAGGATTTCATTCTGCAATGAAAGAATTTTGTTTTGTGTTCCTTAGATGAATGGAAGTTAAGATACTTCAAAACAGGATATTGCGAGATTTTGCGTGAATACACGAGCGTTCACAAAATCTCAGTCAGTTACCTTTCCTTTCCTATATGATTCCTTGATAAATTCAATAATTAATTAGCACTAGTGCAAGATCCTAAAGTCATCTTAAATAAGGTTGATTGTGACGTTAGAAACCAAGCCAAGATTTCAAATGTACATTCAATTTTGTATTATATTACTGCTATTACATTAGAATGTAACAATCAAGTTGTTCTGTTGATGATTTCATTACAAATTTAAGCACATTTCAGGGCAATGAACTGACCGTGGGTAATGCTGATGGGACATTGGCTATATTTAAAGGCAGAGGACAAAAACCATGGAGAAAATGTTCTAATCTTGGGATGGTATGAATGTTTTGTTTTTAATTCAATACGGTATTTCTTAAGAGTACCGTATATTTATTTGCATGTTTTTTTTCTAGTTTGTATAATATAATTGTAGAAAAAGGTATGTAAAACATCTCTACAGTTTCCCATCATAGGAGATTTATTATATTTTTTATTCTGTTTGGTTGAATACAAGCTTTATGCTATCTTCCAGATCTATTACATGTGTTGGAATAGAAGATTGATTTATTTTATCTTCACGGTTATAATACTGGTGTATGTTTTGGAATGGAAGATTTATTCTATATCGAGGTTTAATGTAATGATATATGTGTTGGAATTGAAGATTTATTCTATCTTTGAAGTTACGATATATGTGTTGGAATGAAAAATTTATTCTGTCTTTTAGGTTATGATATATATGTTGGAATGGAAGATTTATTCTATCTTCGAGGTTATGATATATATGTTGGAATGGAAGATTTATTCTATCTTTGAGGTTATGATATGTATGTTTGAATGGAAGATTTATTCTATCTTCGAGGTTATGATATATATGTTGGATTGGAAGATTTATTCTATCTTCAAGGTTATGATATATATGTTGGATTGGAAGATTTATTCTATCTTCTAGGTTATGATATATGTGTTGGATTGGAAGATTTATTCTATCTTCTAGGTTATGATATATATGTTTGAATGGAAGATTTATTCTATCTTCGAGGTTATGATATATATGTTGGAATGGAAGATTTATTCTATTTTCAAGGTTATGATATATGTTGGAATGGAAGATTTATTCTGTCTTCTAGGTTATGATATATGTGTTGGAATGGAAGATTTATTCTATCTTCAAGGTTATGATATATGTGTTGGAATGGAAGATTTATTCTATCTTCGAGGTTATGATATATGTGTTGGAATGGAAGATTTATTCTATCTTCGAGGTTATGCTATATGTGTTGGAATGGAAGATTTATTCTATCTTCGAGGTTATGATATATATGTTGGAATGGAAGATTTATTCTATCTTCGAGGTTATGATATATGTGTTGGAATGGAAGATTTATTCTATCTTCGAGGTTATGATATATGTGTTGGAATGGAAGATTTATTCTATCTTCTAGGTTATGATATATGTGTTGGAATGGAAGATTTATTCTATCTTCTAGGTTGTGATATATGTGTTGGAATGGAAGATTTATTCTATCTTCGAGGTTGTGATATATGTGTTGGAATGGAAGATTTATTCTATCTTCTAGGTTATGATATATGTGTTGGAATGGAAGATTTATTCTATCTTCTAGGTTATGATATATGTGTTGGAATGGAAGATTTATTCTATCTTCGAGGTTATGATATATATGTTGGAATGGAAGATTTATTCTATCTTCGAGGTTATGATATATGTGTTGGAATGGAAGATTTATTCTATCTTCGAGGTTATGATATATGTGTTGGAATGGAAGATTTATTCTATCTTCTAGGTTATGATATATATGTTGGAATGGAAGATTTATTCTATCTTCGAAGTTATGATATATGTGATGGAATGGAAGATTTATTCTATCTTCAAGGTTATGATATATGTGTTGGAATGGAAGATTTATTCTATCTTCAAGGTTATGATATATGTGTTGGAATGGAAGATTTATTCTATCTTCGAGGTTATGATATATATGTTGGAATGGAAGATTTATTCTATCTTCGAGGTAATGATATATATGTTGAAATAGAATATTTGCCCTTTCCTTGTGATACCAGATTGGTTTGTTTTAAAAAGGTACTTTATTCAAGGTAACATGAATACAGTTTTTTTTCTTCTTCCAAATTGTTTGCATTAGACCATATTAAAGATAATGTTCACATACATGTTTGATATAGTCGCCATGCACTGTTTACAACAAACGAAGCATACCATCGAAAAGTGCTATAAATGCATGAATTTTTTTTATTTAAAATGGATAAAAATCACCTCTGATATACTGTTTAAAAAACCCAATGCACACCCTAAACACTCATATTTCATTACCCCCCCCCCCCCCCAGAACTGAAATCCTGGATCTGCCCCTGAATTGATATGTCAGATTCACCAAAATGTAATAAAGTCAATATATAAATTGGCGGGTAAACTTAACCCTTACCCTTTCTAAAAACAGACAGCACTGAAATAACGTTTGATGACCACATCGGCATTGTGACTCATTGTCTGATGAAACAGTTTTTGCTATGTGTGAACCTGTATAACAAATCAAATTGTTATAAATGAAATCACACGACTCATTTAATAGTATGTTACAAAATATATTGCAATTTTAAGCAGGAAATTTATTTTTGTCTAACCTAAGTGTGTAACCCAAGTTAGAAAAGATATCATTTTGCCATGTTTAAATAGATATCGTTTTGGGAATACGGGGTAAGTGAGTATATATATGTATGATATATTGTAAAAAATGTTTTTAGCAAATTTTAAAATTTTGAATTCACTTTAAGTTATAAAGCAGTGTTTACATTAGGTTATAAAGCAGTGTTTACATTAGGTTGTAAAGCAGTGTTTACATTAGGTTATAAAGCAGTGTTTAAATTAGGTTATAAAACAGTGTTTACATTAGGTTATAAAGCAGTGTTTACATTAGGTTATAAAGCAGTGTTAACATTAGGTCATGAAGCAGTGTTTACATTAGGTCATAAAGCAGTGTTTACATTAGGTTATAAAGCATTGTTTACATTAGGTTATAAAGCAGTGTTTACATTAGGTCATAAAGCAGTGTTTACATTAGGTTATAAAGCACTGTTTACATTAGGTTATAAAGCAGTGTTTACATTAGGTTATAAAGCAGTGTTTACATAATAAAGCACTGTTTACATTAGGTTATAAAGCAGTGTTTACATTAGGTCATAAAGCAGTGTTTACATTAGGTCATAAAGCAATGTTTACATTAGGTCATAAAGCAGTGTTTACATTAAGTTATAAAGCACTGTTTACATTAGGTTATAAAGCAGTGTTTACATTAGGTCATAAAGCAGTGTTTACATTAGGTTATAAAGCACTGTTTACATTAAGTCATAAAGCAGTGTTTACATTAGGTTATAAAGCAGTGTTTACATTAGGTCATAAAGCAGTGTTTACATTTGGTTATAAAGCACTGTTTACATTAAGTCATAAAGCAGTGTTTACATTAGGTCATAAAGCAGTGTTTACATTAGGTTATAAAGCACTGTTTACATTAGGTTATAAAGCACTGTTTACATTAGGTTATAAAGCACTGTTTATATTAAGTCATAAAACAGTGTTTACATTAGGTTATAAAGCAGTGTTTACATTAGGTTATAAAGCAGTGTTTACATTAGGTCATGAAGCAGTGTTTACATTAGGTTATAAAGCATTGTTTACATTAGGTTATAAAGCAGTGTTTACATTAGGTCATAAAGCAGTGTTTACATTAGGTTATAAAGCACTGTTTACATTAGGTTATAAAGCAGTGTTTACATTAGGTTATAAAGCAGTGTTTACATAATAAAGCACTGTTTACATTAGGTTATAAAGCAGTGTTTACATTAGGTCATAAAGCAGTGTTTACATTAGGTCATAAAGCAATGTTTACATTAGGTCATAAAGCAGTGTTTACATTAGGTTATAAAGCACTGTTTACATTAGGTTATAAAGCAGTGTTTACATTAGGTCATAAAGCAGTGTTTACATTAGGTTATAAAGCACTGTTTACATTAAGTCATAAAGCAGTGTTTACATTAGGTTATAAAGCAGTGTTTACATTAGGTCATAAAGCAGTGTTTACATTAGGTTATAAAACACTGTTTACATTAAGTCATAAAGCAGTTTTTACATTAGGTCATTAAGCAGTGTTTACATTAGGTTATAAAGCACTGTTTACATTAGGTTATAAAGCACTGTTTACATTAGGTTATAAAGCACTGTTTATATTAAGTCATAAAGCAGTGTTTACATTAGGTCATAAAGAAGTGTTTACATTAAGTTATAAAGCACTGTTTACATTAAGTTATAAAGCAGTGTTTACATTAAAGCAGTGTTTACATTAGGTTATAAAGCAGTGTTTACATTAAGTTATAAAGCAGTGTTTACATTAGGTTATAAAGCAGTGTTTACATTAAGTTATAAAGCAGTGTTTACAATAGGTTATAAAGCAGTGTTTACATTAGGTTATAAAGCAGTGTATTCATTAGGTCATAAAGCAGTGTTTACATTAGGTCATAAAGCACTGTTTACATTAGGTTATAAAGCAATGTTTACATTAGGTCATAAAGCAGTGTTCACATTAGCACTGTTTACATGAGGTTATAAAGCGTGTTTACATTAGGTTATAAAGCAGTGTTTACATTAGGTTATAAAGCAGTGTTTACATTAGGTTATAAAGCAGTGTTTACATTAGGTTATAAAGCAGTGTTAACATTAGGTTATAAAGCACTGTTTACATTAGGTTATAAAGCAATGTTTACATTAGGTCATAAAGCAGTGTTCACATTAGCAGTGTTTACATTAGGTTATAAAGCAGTGTTTACATTAAGTTATAAAGCACTGTTTACATTAGGTTATAAAGCAGTGTTTACATTAGGTTATAAAGCACTGTTTACATTAGGTTATAAAGCACTGTTTACATTATGTTATAAAGCAGTGTTTACATTAGGTCATAAAGCAGTGTTTACAATAGGTCATAAAGCAGTGTTCACATTAGCAGTGTTTACATTAATTTATAAAGCAGTGTTCACTTTAGCAGTGTTTACAAAACAAAAAATGAAAGTTTCTTTAAAAATGCTTTCAGATCTTAGGTCATCTGTGCAAAAGTCAAGGTGGGTTATTCCAGTCACCCTGTAACCATTCTCAATTAAATTTAAAGTTGTGTGAACTCTTTCATAGAATCTTTGCCAAATTATGTTGTAGATGGTCATGTAATTGTTTTCTGACAAGAAGTAGCCGAGCAGTCCCCTGACAGCTCTTGTTAGTGCCCAGTTATGTCTCTTGTTAGTTTTTTTTCTCCCTGAATTTGTTAAAATAGAATATTTGTATTTTTTCCAGATAACATGTGTTGGAATAGGAGATTTATTTAACAAAGGAAAGGTAAAAAAACATTTATTTTTGTAGAACAACATGTAAATAAAATGTTTAGTTACGACAGTGTCACCTAATTAGGTCACTGGATATGATGGTGAAAAATAGAGGCATGTGCGATGTAGGGAGTCTATATATATATATATAAAGTATCTTTCATGGATTTGCAGTGTGGATGGAAAATTCCGTCTGGAGAGATAACTGTTTTGGCGGTAACGAGGCTCTACGGAATTTTTTATCGGCACCCACAACCCCATGAAAGATATTTTTTTGCATACAATCTGCACTATATGATTTTTTAAGATTTTTATCACAGTTCATTTATTTATAGTAGCAGAAGAATATCATAGAATTGATGAATGATAAGTCATTATGAAGTTACGTAAAAGCGCGCGGAGGGAGTATAAGATGAGATATACCTACCTAGTAAAAATATGCGGAAACCTATGTCCGGTTTTCAAGAAATAAAGTATCTAATTTTTTAATTTGACTCTATCACCAGCAAGACGAAATATTATTAAAGAGTTTCTTTATATCATGGACCAGTCTTAGATTTTATTATCTGGTGACAGTCTAAGAAAGATAAAATACTGTAACTGTGGGATTATTTGTTTGTGTAAAAAACAAAGTGTTTTTTTTCCTGACACCAGCCAAAGAGAAAATTCAATTTACTGAATATATGAGAGCATAATGCCTACTTTTTTCAGAACAATGTGTATTGCCTTACCGCAGAGGGATGGTACTATGTATTTGATGTCAAGGCTGACGATCAGTGTGCAGATGGACGTGAGGTTAGTTGTAGGCCCTCTCGCTTATCATTCCACTTAATTGTTGTGTGGATTTTTATAATGGGGACGGGCCCGATTAGCTTAGCTGATAGCGTGTCTGACTATCAATCCAGGGGTCATGAGTTTAAATCCCCATCCGTGAAGATTGATATATGACATTGCGTTACATTATCATTTGTCTCTCACTGCTGATTCAAGTGGAAAATGTATCACATACTTGCGGAGATAGGGTGTGCTCGAGTACTGGTTAACCTGCCAGAATCTCAGGAAGCAGTGGTTAGGTTAAATGGTCATCTGTTAGCCCTCGGTTGCATAAAACTGATGCTATTCAATCAATCAATCAGTGATAACAGGGTTTAGTACCATTTTCATATTTCAGGTTTTACATAGAAGCAAGATTACAATGTTATGTTTATGTCAACCCGCGTGTTTGAGCAGGTCGTTTTTTGAAGCACAGCACAGTGCTCATTCACACTACTCTGAGAACTAACAGGGAAACATTCTCACCTGAATGTTTGGATTACTTTTTAATTGCTATAGTCTGGTTATAAACAGATTGATTTTTTTAAAGATTTGCTGTTGTTATACAGTCAAACCTGTCTTAAGGAGCCAGTCAAGGGAGGGAGCAAAAGTGGTCTTTTAAAAGAGGTTGTTGCTTAATACAGGTTAATTTGCTGTGAAATCATAGAAATGGGAAATAGTAAATGTGGCTGCATAAGACAAGTGGTTGCTTAATAGAGGTGACCACTTACACAGGTTTGATTTATTCAACATTTCTCTGGGTGGAAATGAGGATGTGCAAGAAGTATGCTTAATGTACGTGTAGTAGAAGCTGAGATTCAAGCTATGAAACGACCAGAAAAACTAAATTGTAGAGAAAAGGCCATTATTCTGCCAATTTTTAAAACAGGTTTCAGAGCTTTTTTACCTTATTAAACAGAGTCGATATTTGATTACTTCCCAATTGAGACAAAAATAATTCTCCCAATTTTATTTTATTCTAAGAATAATTCTAACATTTGGTGAATAAAAACCACTTGATGTGAAGTATTACTGTAATATCTGATAATTAAACCCCCAACTTTTACTGCCTGTGTAGAAAATATTTGTAACAGAAGACTATCAAATCACAATGCTACACTAGACTATCTGCTGATGATGAATTAACACAGATCCATGTGTATAGAGTGCATTCACTTGAATTTCAAATTTTTGACAGTTAAACTGTATATAATAAACACTTTTTGAAAATTATTTTTTTGCCAATCAAATGTTCTAACAATAATCTAGTTATATGCAACATTATAACAAAAACAGTGCATTGATGATTGTGAAATTTTGTAAAATGGTTCTCTGATTTGAATCATGTACTGAATTATAAAACTTGCCCCAGAGCCATCTTGCAGCTTTTATATGGCAGTTGGGGCTTTAATGGTTATTATATGATCCTAACAGTGTTGCCATTTATTTTTCCATTTTGCTACAGACTTTAAAAATCCCAATTTCCCCTTGATCACGCTGTTTTTTTCCCTATCTCTGCCCGATTTCCCAGAAAAAAGCCCTGGGCTTATTTCACTTGTCTCCCTGAGTTTGTTGAATATCATTGGAAAACGTGTGGAATATCAGTAGTGCATGACTACTATGAGAAAACTACAAAATTTTAAACAAATAAAACACATTTTCTGTGAAGTGACGTAACATTGATGTAACTAGGGGGCCCTCATTTGACTGTTTTTGACGACAAAATTCAGCTCCATTCGCCCTGCCCTGGAATTATTTTTTTTTAACCCTACTCATAGGGGGGAATTTACTGGTTGAAGAAACTAAAAAAACCTGGGACTGGTTAGTCTCTTTTCATCTTATTATATTATGCAATATGAATTTTTCTGCATAACCACAGATACAAAGCGATATGAAAATAACATGAAAATTCCCCCCTCAGAGGGCCCTGGCCCCATTCTCCAAAAATGAAGGGGGGCCCTGAATTGTTTGACCAGTAGTTTCTCAGATATGAATTTGTTATAAATTGATAACATGAAGTTACATGTACATTGATGCCAAGAAGAGTAGATTAGATTTCGTTTTTCTTAAGATAAGATAAGCGACTTTATTTATAGAGGGTGACACATTTAGTTTAAATTAATCTTCTGTGCAGCCCTCTATTATTTACAAGATATACATCTTTAATAATTTTGACCAAAATTTCTCCTCGAGATTCATGATCCAAGATAAATAATAATATTTTCCTAAATACTGTTTCATGTTTTTCTGTTCTCATTTCCAGAGTCACGAGGATGACACGGACAATCTTAAACCATTATTTAAACAGCACTTGCCTCCTAATGGCAAAATCATGCTGACTGCAGATGTGGGTAAGTGGTGTAGTAGATTATATGTAGCCAAGGACTTATATAGGAGGATAGGAAGCTTGCATCTCTTTACTAAATCTGGATAAAATAGCATGCGAAGAATCGATTATTTGGCAAATTAATTATTCAAATTACACAGGCCACTGATTTTTTTAACATGAAATGTTAGGTGTATGTAACCTTGGGTGTTTCATAATGTTTTAAACACACAAAATGATCTTGAATTTAAGAAATTGCAGTTTGAAGTAAAATTTCAATACTTTCCTTTATTTTTTCAGTTGCAGTAAACAAATTTTGTAATCATACAACAACAATTGTAAACACAATGTTCTGCCAAAGGTCTCATTTTGTAGAGAATTTCATTGTGCAAAGAAAAATTTTAATTTGTATTTCTGAGATGAATTGAAGTTAGGATATTTATAAACGAGATTTTGCGAGAATTTGCATGAATCCGCGAGTGTTCATTACATCTCGATCAGTGGCTTTTCCTTTTCTATATAAGTTTTTGATATAACCTACAGAGAGTGATTCCGTCACATACATTTAATTCGTAAAAAAAACTTACAGATTTGTTTGCTTAATATCTGTTACATTGCATATCCAATTTCATTAAAAGGTTACATTCATACTGAATTATCAACTGGGCATCCATTGCCACCATTTAATTGGGGTTGCGTGTCCATGAACACATGCAAAGCATGAATATTGTGAAACAATACAATTAGCCCACTCTCAGCCTTTCATGAATGCACCTAGAAAATAGTGCACTCTTGGTAACAACACGGTCATGTTCATTATTAAAATCACAAGACAAGATGACCAGCAACCACTAACAGATGGATAGATTGAGTGACAATCAACAATCAGAAGCAATTGGGATACCTTTATTAATCTCTGACATACAAGTAAAATAAAAAGTGTCAGGTTTCTTTTGGAATTGAGTGTATGTTCCTTTCATATGTCATACAACAATTAATTTTGAACTGTTTTACATATAGAGAAATAAACTTCTGGAACTCTGAATACATTACCAATGGTTCTAAAAATGCTTTGTTTCCTTGGATTGTCCTCTGTTAACTTAAATATGCAGGAAAAATGGGGTTGACCAGATTGTTTTTGATTACTTTACAATTTTGGTGGTTTGATAACACCCCTTCATTTTTTACAATTCTGCCTATATGTTGCAGTGTATCACTACGCATCTTTGAAGTGTTATAGCTTCATGAAACAGTACCCAATGTCATCCAGACTTGGCAACACTCATGAAAATGCTCAAATGTTTTCATATGTACAATTAAATACAACATTTTTATGCAATCTTAACAAAAATATTGCCCAAACCAATTTACGCAGGTCCAATTCCTTGGGCTTAAAAATCTTGCCACCATCATGTAAGGGAGGTAATTCTTAAGTGAGCTTATTTGGCTGCCGTTCTATAAATTGTACAGCCATCCACTATTCTTCATATTACTCATAGGCATTAAACACGATAAATAAGGGTCCTTGATGGCCGAGTGGTCTAAGGCGCTGTGGCCAAACAACTACTCATCACTCACTGTTATGATCAAATTTGGATTTCAGATAAATAGTACAAATCTAACATACAGTCAAACCTGTGTAAGCAGTCACCTCAATTAAGCAGTCATTTGTCTTTAGCAGTCACATTGGCTATTTCCAAAGGCTATGCTTTCAGAGCAAGTTTACCTGTATTAAGCAACAATCTGTCTTAAAAGGCCATTTTTGCTCATTCCCTTGTCTGGCTGTTTAAGACAGGTTTGACCGTAGTTTAAAACCATTATTAGTATTTTAATAACTATTCAGGCTTGTTCCTATTGATACCTCTATCAGGGCTTTGTTATTACATGGCTAAATAATCCTACTCACTGACTTTGCACCTGTCATGTACTAGGTCAAGTTAGTACTTGAAGACTGAAACGGCATCAACTACGACTTCCTTTGATTCATAGTAAAATACTGAAACTCTCACCAATTCTGCAACACGTTGTAAGAACTTTCAAGTAATTTTGTCATATTTACTTTTTAGTGATAATTTACAAGATTGTAATTAATAGAAGACCATCAATCACTTTAAACATAAATTGTTGGGAATGGTCTCCTTTTTATTGGGATTTTCATGAATTTTACAAGTTGAGAGAGATCATTTGTGTTTGAGATGAATGGAACAAGATTTAGTGTGTTTCTCGTCTTTTACGTTTGCATACAAAAATAACTTTTTAATGTATCTAAGGCCATTCTTATAAAAAATGTTTGTTTGCTGTGTTCCAACCCAGTATTTTTCATGTGGGTCGGTACTCGGTAGGTAGCTATTTTTTCCCCCTATATTTTGATTTTGCATAATCATTTTAAAGATTATCCACAGAAATCATGAAAAACGCTTTGAAAGTCAATAAAAAAAGTTTGGTAGCTGCAATTTTTGAGTCAGTAGCTAGGAGCACAGCAAACAATTAATTTATAAAGGACGGCCTAATCTTATGATTTTTTTATAGATATTGATGGGAGAATGGAGCTGGCTATTGGGTATTCTGATCGTATGATACGGCTGTACAAATGGCAACCTGCTGCCACGGAGACGGATGGTGAGCAACCTGGGCGTCTAGTACAGATTGACAAGTGGCAATTAGCTGGTCAGGTAAGGCGGGGGTGGTCTTAAACCCTGGCTTCTGTTTCACTGTCGTATTTAGATTTACACTTAAATTACTTAAAAACTTAAATTTAAGAAAAGCATCCAGGTTATTAGGATTTTAGACTGGCTGCATTACATCTACATAGTTAAAACAGCATTGATTATGTAATAGATAAATAACCAATCAAAATTGTGTTGTTTACATAGACTGGTTACATAATTACAATCAATAAATAAGTTTAGTAATTTTGTTATGTTTTGGCAACCAGTCTCTTATGCTACACGAAGTCCATTCTACTAACCTTCATTAGTAGATTTTTGTTGTCAAATAAAGACACCTGTAGATGTTTCTGTTATTGTGAATTTTAAACAAGAATATTATTTACAAAGCTTACAAATGACAATAGTGAATTTCTTTTTAGACTTTTTTCTTCGTATTTTGCATGAAGAACTAAGAATGGCAGTGAAATAGGCCTACAGGTGAGTGATTTCATCATGGCCCTGTTGCGAGAATATTTAAGGAGTTCGTAAACTTACAAAGGTTAGTGAAACTGACCTACATGTGAGCGATTAGGGCCCTCATGTTACAATTATGCACAGTAAGATATTAATTTTCCATGTAGATTGGTTCCATCACGGTGAATAAGAATAAAGACAATCGTAAAGCGGAGTTACTTGCCTCACAGCCTGGCGGTACATACGTCATTCTGATCCACAGCCAAGAACCACTAATGACGGACACTGACGCGTAAGTTAAGAGGGACAAGCTGTTTTTATTTATATAATAATTTCTTTTGTTTTGTTTTTATATATTGTTGCTATGGTTATAGCTCTGTTTATATACCAAATCATAAATCTTGTGTCAAAGTTTAAGCAGTTTTTATATACATCTTTCTTCTTAGTAATATAACACATCTGACCGAATCTTATTCTAGAAAGGAAACAGTTGAATAGCAATAGCACACCTCCATTCATTTATTGTGAATTACAGTCAAACCTGTGTAAGAGGTCACCTCTATTAAGCAGCCACTTGTCTTAAGCAGCCATATTTTCTGTTTCCCATTTATATGATTTCAAAGTAAATTACCTGTATTAAGCAACAACCTGTCTTAAAAAGGTCACTTTTGCTTATTCCCTTGACTGGCTGCTTAAGACATGTTTGACTGTATATATAAACCGTTTCCAAAGCTTTGATACAGACCAATCTTGATTATTGCAGCCCTCGGTCATTATGTACCAGAGATTGTTTTAAATATATCTGTCCAGGGGGAAACAAACTGTAAATGAACTTGCCCCTTTAACAATCACCATGACCTAAAACAACAGGATAAACGGGTTTCTTTCTATTCCTGATGACATATTTTGGTTAACATTTATATTTCAGAATTGAGGCTTCAACACCAACAAACTTGATATACGACCCTCTTGTGTCGAGTAGAACCAGAAATAGTAGCATCTCTACTGAAATAGTGGGCAATATCAGAAAGGGCTCTAGACTCGTCAAAGAAAATGAATCGGACGTTCTGTATGCAATTTGTACACTAGATGGTATGTGTAAATAAAATATGTTCTTTTCTTGCATCATTCATGTTGGTCTATCATATATATGTTCTGTATTTTGTATGCTATATACTGTCATTTCTTGTGTCACTTGTGTAAGTCTACAATCTATGTTCTGTATGCAATTTGTACACTAGATATTATGTGTAATTGAAATATGCACATTCTTGTATCATTCATGTACGAATGTCTATTATATATATGTTCTGTATGCAATGTGTACACTAGATGGTATGTGTAAATGAAATATGAACTTTTCTTGTGTCATTGATGTAGGTCTATTATATATATGTTCTGTATGCACTGTGTACACTAGATGTTACCGGTATGTGTAATTGAAATATGTACTTTTCTTGTGTCATTGATGTAGGTCTTTTATATATATATTCTGTATGCACTGTGTACACTAGATGTTACCGGTATGTGTAATTGAAATATGTACTTTTCTTGTGTCATTGATGTAGGTCTTTTATATATATGTTCTGTATGCACTGTGTACACTAGATGTTACCGGTATGTGTAATTGAAATATGTACTTTTCTTGTGTCATTGATGTAGGTCTATTATATATATGTTCTGTATGCACTGTGTACACTAGATGTTACCGGTATGTGTAATTGAAATATGTACTTTTCTTGTGTCATTCATGTAGGTCTTGTGTGATATACATTGTATACATATTGTGTACATATTGTAAAACTGTTCCTATTGTGTTCATATTGTGTATCTAGTTTGTACCTAGTTTTGATCCTATATTTTATGCTTCTACGCTGCACCCTTGCGCACATTTTGTACACTTATTGTGTTCCTACTGTTTATTTCTAGCATACCTATAGTGTAAACCTAGTTTGTACCTGGTGAGATTATATTGCAATACACCTACTGCAAATCTAATGTGTACGAATTATGCACCTTTTACATACCATAAACGCCTCTAAATTGAAATAGACCTCAGTTTGGAGCCATTCGTACAACTCAAAGTTCGGTGATTATAATGAACACTCCTTCTAATGATAATAGAATGACCCGAAATCAAGACTGGAAAAGCCAGTTATTGTGATCCAGAAAGTAAATGATACAAATATGTACATATTCAGAATGGAACAGCTAACCTGCCACTTTTATATTTCTAATATCTTTGTCAAAATATTGAACAACATTATTGAAATATGTATACGACATTAACAGGTTATGTATTGGTATTACATAGCATATATGGTCTCTATTATTTCAGTCCAAATTTTTTTTTTCGGAATTACTTCGATATTTTTTGAGAAAAAACAGAAAGTACATTAAATGTCAGATGGTAGGTTAGCGGCTGTGCTGCTCAGTATAAATCATACAATTATATAAGAATAAAATACGACACGGAAATTGTCAAAATAATTGACAAAGACCTAATGTTTTATGTAATTTATCATTTGTATATGTTTGTGCCTACAGGAACCCTGGTACTGGTGGAGAATGGCCGTATATTGTGGTCACTTCAGGTGGACCATCAACTCTTCTCACTAAATAAACTAGATGTTACGGTATGTTTTTCTTCTCAGGGCTTTTCCAGAATTAAATGTATGGGGGGGTCGGACGGCAGTATAATTAAAATTTTATGCCTGGTGGGTGTTTTCATAAAAAAAAATGATGCCTTGTGGGGTAAAAGCTTATTAAAATTTTATGCCTTGCCGGTATTTCCGTCTCTGAACCGAATTTTTTCTTCAACACCGTTTTTCTTCTCGAAATTTTATACATTTTCTGCCCAGATATTTCCTCCCGTCGTATACAAAAACATAAAATTGGCCTTCTCCATGTTCCGCACCGAGTCAACATCCCGCAGCGTCCAGATTTCGGCGAGCGTCTTATCATTATCGCAGCAGTTTTTTAAATTTACCTTGATTTGACCTTTATGTTTGCCACTGACACGCGTGTTGTAACGATTGTAATACACAACCTCCAGACATCATGACCAAGTGAACGTTTTACGCGACTACACAGTTGGACACTCGATACACTGGTGATATTAATATTAGGAATTGTCTTCAATTAACTTTTTCATCTCAAACTGATTGATCTTTTTTGTTAAGACCGCCATAATATAATTACATCACCAGACAACAACATATGATTTAATTTGTTTGTTTGAAACAATTATCTACCTTCGGACTTCCCGAAAAGAAACAAGAAACATACTCTTAGTGTGAATAAATTATTAACACGGAAATGTACGAGCTAATCAGATGGCGGAATACACTCGTAGCAGGCCGTAACCCCGTCTACTTTATTAAATTGATGCCGAGATGCCGTATCACAAAATTATCTCAAGTAAATTTTACGCATTATATATCAATATATGACGTAACGGATATGTTTACAAATACTCCAATACGGAAATGAATATACAGACGTGTATATTATTAAATTCTGCAAAAACTATGATTCAACTCTACGGCGGCATTGCTATAATTATATGGCTGTTTGTCAGATAGTGTAAAACACTAATTTATTCCGCACAAAAAGAAACACCAAGAAATGCAAAGTCTATTGTGACAAAAAATTCTCATTCTTACCCCAGTGTCTGAAAAAATCATGGCGAAAAGCAGATATTTCTTAACGGTCGTACAAAAACATAAATTGGACTGTGAAATTGTCTTTGAGCATCCATAACCGGATTGTTTGCCATCGGGTGCGCGAAATAAGGTCAAATTAGATCAAACCTTTATCGATAGTAGGGAGTAAATAACATGTGTCATAATAATGTTTGTTTCACTGTCAGAGTGACGTCATCGTACATTGGCACAAGGCGTTAATGAAAGGGACAGCGTGTTCATTCTGTGCATAAATTTAGGCATGTGTAGCATAACTCTCTTTACGGATCGTATCAATTTAATAGTTATTCTTTTTTAAGAAATAAGTATACTGAAAATAAACATTTTAGAAGACAACTAGTTACAAACAAACACTAACCTTTAATTATTATTATGTTGTGTTTTTTTTCTCGTTTGTTATCTGTAGTGCCCCTTTATTTAATTCTCGACCTGAGGTAATTTGTGACGTAATCACTTGCATATCGGCATTAGATCAAAAGTGTAACGTCGGCGTACTTCAAAGAAAGTAGGCAACCGTCCAAACTAGTAATTTTGGAAGCATTACAATAAGAAAACATTAGAAAGGGGATTTAAGCCTCTTTTTTATTTTTATTTTGTGCATGGTGGTATTTTATCTAATTAAAATTTTATGCATGGTGGTATATATCACAATTAAATTTTATGCTCTGTGGGTAAAAAAAATAAGTGCCGTCCGACCCCCCCATACATTTAATTCTGGAAAAGCCCTCACTTGATCTTCTTGTAATTTGACTCAAATAGACACATGTATTGTTCATCGTAAATAATTAGATAAAATAATTTTTTTATGATTCGGAAATGTGGGCGTTGGGGAGCATCAAGAGTTATTATTATCTGTTAGTCTGTTCTGTTGTTGTATGATGTTAAGCATGGCTATCAACAATTTCTCTGTCATATTGATACAGTATTCTAAACACTGCCACACTGGAATATCATGTTGCAGACACATGATATGATACCCCACCCAGTCACATTATACTGACATTGGGCTGATCAGACATAGAACTATCCTCTAAATGCTGAGCGCCAAGGGAGGAAACTTTTAGTACGACTTATGGCAAATATCGGCATGAAACTAACCAACGATTATTCTACTTTACTACTGCACTGTTTCAATTTTCAATAAAATGAACCCAAATTTGGCCCAACTCATAGAGAAAATGTTCTATTTACTGGAAATTCAATCATTTCAAACATCAATCAAAATTTGAACGTAAACGATGAAATTGTCATATTGATTTACGTTGTTTTGTGAAACGAAGCCCAGGTCAGGTTCTTTACTTAGTTGCTCCTGTTTATTTTATATTGATCATTTTGTCACTAGTGTTTCTGACATTTTGACATGGGATCTGATCTAATGGTCCAATACAATGTCACTGTGGGGTCACACGGATTATTACTGCACTTGATACAGTAACTGTTATTTTATCTAGTGAATAAGTCAGATCACCTTATCGCACGAAAGGCTGATTTTATTATGTGAACACAAAATCCTTATTAACTTAAATTTTCCTGATTAAGTTAAACACTTTAATGTTGTCTGTGTTGCACATGTAACAATCAGTCTGGAGTTGTCTCCATCATATGTAAGTGGGCGTAGCTCCTGTATCCAGTCCGTCTGTGATAGAAGAACATTGACCTTCCTCTGCTCACTGTCCACCTGTATGATGTTGTGGGAATTTTCATCAGATACCAGTAAGCTGGTATTTCTCCATCTTACAGAGGCCCCAAGGATGTGTAAGTTGTGGCTCCTATATCCCATCTGTCTGTGATAGTAGAACATTGACCTTCATCCCCTCACTGTCCACCTGTATGATGTTGTGGGAATCTTCATCAGATACTAGTAAGTTGTCATCGCCATCTTACATAGACCCCAAGGATGTGTAAGATGTGGCTCCTGTATCCCATCTGTCTGTGATAGTAGAACATTGACATTCCTCCCCTCACTATCCACCTGTATGATGTTGTGGGAATCTTCATCAGATAAACAAAAAAATACATAGTTGCCCTCACCTGTGTTCAATCGTGATACAGACAGCCCAGCAGACGACATCATGAGCACCACAATATGACCCAGGGTGTTTGGAACATCTCTCTATATAGGCAGGGAACTAACACTTTGTTTATATATATATATATATATATATGGAGATAATTATTTGTGAATACCTAACCAAGACATAAATGTACAGACCAGACTTCAATGAGAGCGCCTAGCTACAATGCAAACCATAGACACAATATCAAGGCCTCTGCAAAACCAATAAATTTGGTGTCAACCAATACTTATATACTATGGAATTACATAAACACATCTGGATCCAGTTAAGGATTCATGACCACTCACATGCTATATAAAGGACAGATTTATATTAATATATTATAATAAAACAGAAAAGACATGTTGGAGGAGTCATAGTGCAACGTATTGCACGTCTCTAAGTATTTTTTTTATTTTGTATATCCCGAGACATTATGGTAAGAAGATTGGATATAAAAAAAAACCTGTCCATCTAAGTCATGAATATACAACAGACTACATTTGTGTTTAGTAAATTGGGAGATCTGTATTTTTGTATTAAAGATATATGCCTCATTCTGTTTTTCCATCCACCTTTCTTTCCCTTGCCTCCATTCACATTTCCATTTTTTAGCTTGACTAGTTGTAGAATAGGGGTGGCTATTGTACTTGCCACAGCATCTGCGTCAGCTTTGGGGTTTCAGGTTAAAGTTTTTTTGTCAGGTAACATATCTATGCAGTCACTCATTGGATATCAATGAAATTTCACATGTGTGTTCAGCATCATCAATGAAACACACTGAGACAAGAACCATAACTCTGGGTTACATTTTGGCACAGTTATGGCCCTTTTTAGCTTGCCAGAACAAATGTCCAAGGAGAGCTATTGCCATGACTCTGGCGTCGTCGTCGTCTTCTGTAGACACCCAGGTTAAACTTTTGCGTTTATGTTGGATAAACTCATTGGATATAAATGAAACTTCGCATGTGCTTTCAACATCATCAATAGAACACACAAAGATAAGAACCATTACTCTGGATTGCATTTTGGCAGAGTTACAGCCCTTTTTGGACTTTATTTTCAGGTTAAAGTATTTTATCAGGTAAGATATCTTTGCAACCACTCATTTGAGATGAATGAAACTTCACATGTGTGTTAACCATCATCGATGGAACACACAGAGACAAGAACCATAACTTGGGATTGCATTTTGGCAAAGTTATGACCCTTTTGGACTTAATTTTTCGTTTATAGACACCCAGGTTAAACTTTTGTGTTTATGTTGGATAAAGTCATTGGATATAAATGAAACTTCGCATGTGCTTTCACCATCATCAATAGAACACACAAAGATAAGAACCATTACTCTGGATTGCATTTTGGCAGAGTTACAGCCCTTTTTGGACTTTATTTTCAGGTTAAAGTATTTTATCAGGTAAGATATCTATGCAACCACTCATTTGATATGAATGAAACTTCACATGTGTGTTTACCATCATCGATGGAACACACAGAGACAAGAACCATAACTTGGGATTGCATTTTGGCAAAGTTATGACCCTTTTGGACTTAATTTTTCGTTTATAGACACCCAGGTTAAACTTTTGCATTTAAGTTTTATATATCTATGCAACCACTCATTGGATATGAATGAAACTTAGCATGTGTATTCACCATAACCAATGGAACACACATAGATAAGAACCATAACTCTGGATTGCATTTTGGCAGAGTAATTGCCCTTTTTGGACTGAATTTTTCATGTTAACATTTTTATATCAGGTAAACTATCTATGCAACCACTCATTGGATATGAATGAAACTTCACATGTGTGTTCACCATCATTAATGGCATACAGAGACAAGAAAGATCACTCGGGGTTGCATTTTGGAAGTTATGGCCCTTTTGGACTTAAGTTTTTGTCAGTAGACACCCAGGTTAAACTTTTGCGTTTAGTTGCGTTTAAATTTTGGTTATTGCCTCCAATCTTAATCATTGCATCATCGGCGAGCTTTGTTGTCTTCTGACAACTCTTGTATGACTTTATTTTTCAGTGTTTTTTTTTCATGTAAGATATCTATGCAACCACTTATTGGATATGAATGAAAGTGCACATGTGTGTTCAGCATCATCGATGGAACACACAAAGACAAGAACCATAACTCTGGGATGCGTTTTTGCAGAATTATGGCCCCTATAGACTAAGAAAAGTTTGTTAAAGTTTTTGAGCAGGTACATATTTCATCACCCATCATTGGATATCAATGAAACTTCACATGTCTGTTCAGCAGCATCAACGGAATGCACAGAGAAGAATACCATAACTCTGGGTTGCATTTTTACAGAGTTATGGCCCTTTTATTTTTGAGTTGGTACTTATTTCATCAACCTATCATTGAATATGAATGAAACTTCAAGTGTGCGTTCAGTATCCTCTAGGAAACTCATAGAGACAAGAAACATAATCTTGATTGCATTTTGGCATTTATTACCCTTTTAGACATAGAAGTTTGTTAGATCTTTTTAGCAGGTTAAAGTTTGTAGTACAGGTACAAGGCCTTTAACTTAGTTGTTTTACAAATAGGGTTGTGGCCTTCTCTTGAATGTGTTCAGAACCATGACCCTCGGAGCAAAATTGGGCCACTCTAAGGGGTCAAACTGTTACATAGTGTTGTAAAGGGAAAACATAAAGAATATTTTTCTACCAAACTTGAAGGCCTGGAGCTCAGTTATAATTATTCACTTCTTTAAACATTTGTGATATATTGTACAAATGTATATGTAACTGGTATATTAGCATATGATTTGAAGGTAGTGCATATATTGTACAAATGTATATGTAACTGGTATATTACCATAGGATTTGAAGGTAGTGCATATATTGTACAAATGTATATGTAACTGGTATATTACCATATGATTTGAAGGTAGTGCATATATTGTACAAATGTATATGTAACTGGTATATTACCATAGGATTTGAAGGTAGTACATATATTGTACAAATGTATATGTAACTGGTATATTACCATAGGATTTGAAGGTAGTACATATATTGTACAAATGTATATGTAACTGGTATATTACCATAGGATTTGAAGGTAGTACATATATTGTACAAATGTATATGTAACTGGTATATTACCATAGGATTTGAAGGTAGTGCATATATTGTACAAATGTATATGTAACTGGTATATTACCATATGATTTGAAGGTAGTGCATATATTGTACAAATGTATATGTAACTGGTATATTACCATTTGATTTGAAGGTAGTGCATATATTGTACAAATGTATATGTAACTGGTATATTACCATATGATTTGAAGGTAGTGCATATATTGCACAAATGTATATGTAACTGGTATATTACCATTTGATTTGAAGGTAGTGCATATATTGTACAAATGTATATGTAACTGGTATATTACCATAGGATTTGAAGGTAGTACATATATTGTACAAATGTATATGTAACTGGTATATTACCATATGATTTGAAGGTAGTGCATATATTGTACAAATGTATATGTAACTGGTATATTACCATATGATTTGAAGGTAGTGCATATATTGTACAAATGTATATGTAACTGGTATATTACCATATGATTTGAAGGTAGTGCATATATTGTACAAATGTATATGTAACTAGTAAGTTATCATATGATTTGAAGGTAGTGCATATATCACATATGTAAAACATTGATAAACTAATCTTGAAACAGAAGGTCATCTCAACTACAGCTTGCACTATAATTTAAATTCTTGCTGGAATTATTTCAGGTAGTGTTTAATTAGTATTTCTTGATATGCTTGACCAACTTATATTATTGTAGTCATGCAATTGTAGTATTTAGGGTAATTATACATACATGGTGTGCTTTAAGTTTAGGTATACGCACACCTATTTTTTTTTCAGCAATGGTTAATGAATTTATGAAGCAATTTTAAATTTTGAAAGATAAATGTAACTAAATACTTATTTAAATAATATTAAGGCAATATGTGCTGGTGTGAGAGGTGTTGTTTGTTTCATAACCCCTAATGAAAAGATTCAATAAAACCGAGTGTGCTATTTTCTTGTTTCAGATGTGTTCTGTTCTTCCAATGGATCTGTTAATCAGATATTATTGTATTGAAACCCCAATTTAAGTGTTGCTATTTGTATGTAATTGTTTAATCCTAGGGTAATGGCAAAGATGAAGTTGTGTGTTGCTCTTGGGATGGACAAACCTACATTGTCAACCATGGTAGAGAAGCAGTCCGGTACCAGTTTGAGGAAAATGTAGCTGCATTCACAGCAGGTAAGTGAATTTTATAACTGTATATCTAGGGATGGACAAACCTACATTGTCAATCATGGTAGGGAAGCAGTCTGGTACCGGTTTGAGGAAAATGTAGCGGCATTCACAGCAGGTAAGTGAACTTTATACCTGTATATCTAGGGATGGACAAACCTACGTTGTCAACCATGGTAGGGAAGCAGTCTGGTACCAGTTTGAGGAAAATGTAGCTGCATACACGGCAGGTAAGTGAACTTTATACCTGTATATCTAGGGATGGACAAACCTACATTGTCAACCATGGTAGGGAATATGTCTGGTACCAGTTTGAGGAAAATGTAGCTGCATTCACAGCAGGTAAGTGAATTTTATACCTGTATATCTAGGGATGGACAAACCTACATTGTCAACCATGGTAGGGAAGCAGTCTGGTACCAGTTTGAGGAAAATGTAGCTGCATTCACAGCAGGTAAGTGAATTTTATACCTGTATATCTAGGGATGGACAAACCTACATTGTCAACCATGGTAGAGAATCAGTCTGGTACCGGTTTGAGGAAAACGTAGCTGAATACACGGCAGGTAAGTGAACTATATACCTGTATATCTAGGGATGGACAAACCTACATTGTCAACCATGGTAGGGAAGCAATCTGGTACCGGTTTGAGGAAGATGTAGCTGCATACACGGCAGGTAAGTGAATTTTATACCTGTATATCTAGGGATGGACAAACCTACATTGTCAACCATGGTAGAGAATCAGTCTGGTACCGGTTTGAGGAAAATGTAGCTGAATACACGGCAGGTAAGTGAATTTTATACCTGTATATCTAGGAATGGACAAACCTGCATTGTCAACTATGGTAGGGAAGCAGTCTGGTACCAGTTTGAGGAAAATGTAGCCACATTCACAGCAGGTAAATAATATAAATGTAATACTAGTATATACCTGTAATCTAGGGATGGAAAACGTTCATTGCCAATGGGTGTTTTCAACCAGTGGGATCTATATCGTTTAACACTGATCCCTCAATGTTTCTACCAATACTTGTATAGTTCAATGCCGAATGTAGACCATGTGAAATTAGAAAACTAAATATGTCACAGCCATTGTCACTCAATGTCAGCTGTTTTATTTTGTAAATTTAAACACTTTAATTAAGTTTTCATTTGTTTTGTTTTAATTATTATGTCTACATTCAGGCTACTATGCTGTCAACACGGTAGATAATGTTCCGTGTTTTGTGTACGCCACATTCAACAATCGTATCTACATCTACTACAACATCAGTCTCCCGCAGGTAGAGTCCACAAACCTTATAGAAGTGATGGACAAACGTGAAGAAACTCATAAACTTCTAGCTAAACTCAACATTGACTGTAAGTTGTTTTGTAAGTTCATTTCTATTTTGCATATAGCATTGTGTATATAGGAATCTTACATCGGTTTGAAGTTCGGATAGAAAAATCTATCCCGAGGGGTAACTGTTTACACTGTAACAACAGCCTCCATTTTTCATCTGCTCTTCATAAATCTTTGTGAAATCATCAATGGATTTAATATCTGGGTCAAGTTCTTTATTCAGTTTAATCAAAGATTTATTGACTGAGTTGTTGCCTTTGAATTGTTCAAAAGTGTATCAAAAATAAGAAAGATTTGTTGAAAATGTTGTGCACATGCTTTGATCACATTTCCATTTCATTTGGAAAAAAATGGTTTGGCCCAGCCAAACAGTGACTTTCCGCATGCAAGACAGATGCTCTACCAATAACCAGCTGCTGTTTCGGGTTGACTCATTAAAACTCATATTTATTTTAGTTTTGATCAAATTGACTAAAACTAACAAAACATTACTCAAAATAACAATATACTCAAAACATCAAAATTGTAGATGAAATACTGGTATTTCAATTATTATGGGTTAAAATGTTTTGCTTATATTCAGCACCAAGCACCAAACAACTTAAAGATCTCTACCACTGGTGTCTATATGGCTGGGGCAGTAAACCGTGACCACGCCCCATTACAGCAGACAATGTTCTATCTGGAAGCAATGAGGAAAATAACAGCACTGGAGATACAACAGATTTCTTGAAAGGAAAAGAAAACTCAGCATGTGTCCCTACCATTCTAAACATTGTAATTTTAGCTCCTGTTTGAAGGAGATGAGATGAGGGGAGAAACAGAGATGCCAACTCCTCCGATTTTGGCGGAGTGAATCCGATTTTTGTACGAAAAATCCGCTCTCCGATTTTCCATGAATTGTCTCCGATTTTTAAAAAAAAGTGGTCCGGGATAAATTTCACGGGTAAAACAAATAATCAGCACCGTTTACACTGACACCGGTTTTGATGTTCTGACATTTCCGTATGCGCTACATCACTTCTAGAAGCGCTATTAATTAGGTTATCCGGAAAATACCCGAGTATTTACGAAAACAATATTGGATGATCCGGAAAGGCCGATCAACAACCTTCAAAATCCAATATGGCGGATGCAACACCGCCAAAGAAAAAAAAGTACGAACATAAACAAACATTTATTAAAAGTAACACCGATGCATGTCCTTGCTTTTCGACATCGAAGATAGGGGTGCATTATTGCATTCTGCAAGGTCTGCAATGCAGAAATTATGTTATCTCACGGTGGGATGGGTGATTTGAAAAAAACATTGCTACAAAACAGCACATCACCCGCTCAACTTGTCAGTCGTCGTCAAGGACAATATCGACAATGGTTGCGACAACTCAACCAATGGATGAGTCAGTAATTAAATCCCAATAAAGCTTAATTTGAATGTTCAATAAAGCCTCGCTTTTCATCAGTTTGTCAGCTTTTTTAATTTATTCTATAAAACTCAATCACTCAATTCTCTTTTTCATCAGGTATTATGAAATATTTCTTAATAAATACATGACTTTTTATCACTGAAAAGTGCTTAAATGCCATCTCCGAGCATCTACAACTTTAAAAAATTCTGGGGGAGAGACCCCAGACCCCCCACAAAACCCTCACTTTTGAGCACACTCCTATTTTCAGTAATTAAGGGTTGGCATCTCTGGAGAAAGGATTGACAAATGAGTTTTGCTTTAGCCAACCAAGATGAATGAACATTACCTATTTGTAAGTGTGAGGTCATGTGAGGTGAAAGAGATTGAGATCGCATAAACAATTTAATATATGTAGGTGTATCAAATACTTTTCATGGATGACAGCAACTGTTCATTTGCTCATTGAAAACTCCTCGTCACGTGACTTTCAAACTATATATAGACTAAAAACTTGAATGGAACGAAAGGAACATGCTGACCACTCTTCATCATGTGACTTTCAAACTATATATAGACTAGAAACTTGAATTGAACAAAAGGAACTTGCTGACCACTCCGCATCATGTGACTTTCAAACTATATATAGACTAGAAACTTGAATGGAACAAAAGGAACATGCTGACCACTCCTCATCATGTGACTTTCAAACTATATATAGACTAGAAACTTGAATGGAACATAAGGAACTTGCTTACTTCTCCTCATCATGTGACTTTCAAACTTTATATAGACTAGAAACTTGAATGGAACATGCTGACCACTCCTCAGCATGTGACTTTCAAACTATATATAGACTAGAAACTTAAATGGAATGAAAGGAACTGGAGATATTTAAACTATGCTGTTTATATGGTTAGGTAGTGCAGTGGATACTGCTAGCAGCTCACACCAGAGGTTGCTTGTCTGGTTCCAGACTTGGCCCGATGGTCTCTTAAAAACAACTCAGTACTGTTTCTAGCCAGGAAACAGAACTAACTTGTTTTAATGCGAGTACACAACAAAATATTTTACATATTTAATTAATAAATTCTTAGTTCATGAAAGCCTAAGTTCAGTGGATTTTTGTGATTTATTATCCCTTTATTTATTGTAAACATTCTAACACCGACATTTCCCAATAAAACGTACGCCTTAGCAATATATTAGAGTATTAAGGATAACTTATTGAATTGGCTGATCAACTAGTTTGTGTAGAGTTATTGCTCTTCAATGATCAATTTTAGTCATGATCATAAAGTTGAGTTATTACCCTTGAATGATCAATTTTGGTTATAAACTTTATTATGTCTTCCCCTTTCTGGGGACGGGACATATTGTCTTTGTATTGTCTATCCGTCTGTCAGAAATCTTGTCTGCACTTCCTCTCCTTATTCTCTGCATACCATCGCAATGTACCAGTCTGGTCATTATTAAGAGTCATGTTAAATGTTGTAAAGTAGAAATCTTGATTGCTTTTCGGCTCTTTAACCGGTAATCAGATTTTGATGATATCTAGTTATGCATATCGCTGCAGTGTTCTGGTCAAATGAGTTATTGTCCTTTGAATGTTATTAATATTTTATTAAAGTCCCATCATAGTATATACAATATAATCACATGCAATAATAAAACAGCAAAACCATACATTAAGTCACTCTCTGAAAAGTTGCAAGAGACTGAGAGGTATACTTTGTCTCATAAAACCATACAAAGTTTACATTAAATATTTCATTTTGAACAAATAAAACATTTACCTATTTTCCATGAAATTGATGTACATTGTATATACACTTATAAATACATGATAAAATTTGAGCTACAATCGTTATTCTCAAGCAAGACGTACCATAACAATACATACTTACTGCTCTAAAAGTGAACTTAAAGGAAACGTGTTAAAACACTGAGATGTTGAAAACTGCACCAGGATGTCTATATAAGTGCTTATTAAAAATTGTTTTAAGAAACCATTTATCATATATGAATAGTATAATTACGTACACTATAAAACAGTCTGTATAGATAGCTTGGTCTACTCTGTAAAATTTGAAAGCAGGTTTTGGCAAAAAGTTGTATCAAATTTGAATTACTAAATAGGAAAACTAATTTGTGTTCGTCTGTATAATCATAAAATTGTTTATTTATTATAGAAACATAAGATAACAACTGACTGATAAAGTCAGTTGTAATCTTATGTTATCATATAATGGACACTTAAGTATAATATGTATCTCATTTTCTACATCGTAATTACAAAATGGGCATACTTTTTCACAAACTGGCAACCTTTCATAGTGACCCGTTTCTATACAAATTGCGACAGTTCCACAGTGGAATTTAGACAGGGCAGATCTATGGATGTGTGGTAGAATCATTGTACATTATTTTTTCCGTTTCAAACGATGTTTTAAACAATTTGTATGTACGCAACTTATTGCCCCCTGTACTATATCTACTTTATTCCACATTGACAATATTATACCATTTAGTTTTGTATTTATTGATACAGGCAGTTTTAACACCATTAAATATTTTATGTTTCACTAAAACATTATCCATATTTGTTATATTAATACAATCAATTCTTGAAAAGTTATTTTTAACCCTATATGACCAGTTTTTACATCTAGGGCCTTTTCTATTTTAACAATACGTAAATACTTTTTTATTGAATCTTGTTACAGGCACATGATAAGATACAACAGTTAACTGTCTTGCACAAACCGGTTCCCATGCCATATCACCAGCCACTGCAGCACATGGTGCATTCCGTGTGATACCGATAAATGCTCTCACAGCTCTCTTCTGTATAGCGTCTATACATGAGAAAGGTTGGGGTCCCCAAATAGCTGCACCGTATGCTACAATATACCACACCATTGACTCAGTTTTGTATAAGCTTAATATAGCATACCACCCAATGCTTTATACTTTTAACAGACCTAACGCCCTACTGACTGATTTAGAAACAAAAGAGGCAGTGATATTATAATTCAAAAATTCGTCTAGAGTTAATCAGAGATAAATATATTTGTCTTTAATAAAATATGTCGAATTCTCTGCACTTAAATTTAAAATGTGTTTGCGGCACAGACCTAGGCCTAAAATGAACAATATTTGTTTTCAACAGGTTAATAGCCATGAAATTTGTATGACACCACTCTGGCAGCGTATTAAGCATCATCTGTAAATCCTTTCATTTTTAGCCAGAAGGACAATATCGTCAGCATATAACATTATACAAGCTTTGTTTCCATCTCCAATATCTTTTCCAATATCTAAAGATTTTATTTTTACAAGCAAAATCATTAACAAAATAATTGAAAAGTAATGGACACCCCCCTTTTCTCAGACAAGTTTTTACGTCAAACCAATCCATTTTTAGCTCACCTGAGCCAAAGGCTCACAGGTGAGCTTTTGTGATCGCCTGGTGTCCGTCGTTAACTTTTAGCTTTTAACAATTTCTCCTCTGAAACCACTGGGCCAGTTTTAATATAATTTCACAGAAATGTTCCTTGGGTGACCCTCTACCAAGTTTATTCAAGCAATCTTGATACGTCAAAAAACTTGGCGGCCAGGGGGTGGGGTAAGTTTACTATATAAGCTATAGTAAAAACTTAAAAAATCTTCTTGTCAGAAACTACTGGCTCGATTTTAAAATAATTTCATAGAAATGTTCCTTGGGTGACTCTCTATCAAGTCTGTTCAAGCCATCTTGCTTCATCAAAAAAACATGGCAGCCAGGGGGTGGGGTTAGTTTACTTCCCTTGTTTTATAGCATAAATGTCTGTATATAGCAATTATTATAAGAAGAGGTAATAAACTCTTTAAATAAACTTTTTTCTTGCTATTATTATACAATATTATACCAGATATAAGTTTTAAAAGATAATTCATCATAAAAAGATGAATGATACAATTATAATCAATGACTGAAATATTATTCATATATCATGAACCATTTTAAAATAGGTATTTTTTTCGGAATATAAAAGTCAGAGTTTTTATGGTTCAGACATCGATGGTTTACTGCTTCATAATAAAGCAATACCATTTTTTTAGCTAGTTTCATCACAGCAAGAAGTCTGCTTGAGATTTTCAGTTTCAAAGTGTACTTGAAATCTTGGAAGAGGAGCTTAATTGTTTTTGGGGGAGTGTACACTGCGACAAATATTCTTTCAAGCGATAGACTTTGGGAAGGCTTGTGTTTGAAACTCATAGGAATATTTATTGTGCTGGAACTGTGGATTGTTTCATGCACAATAGTTTAGTCTGATGCTTTAGTTTGAAACCGTTCTCAACATAACAGGTTAGTATTGTGCTGGAACTGGATTTTTATCTTAGTTTGAAGACTTAGCAGCTATAGTAAAAACTTCAAAAGCCTTCTTGTCAGAATCTACTGACCTGATTTTGATGTAATTTGACTGACATTTACCATGGGTAAACCTCTACCAAGTTTGAACTCTTCTACGCATCTGTTACATCTTTAAAACAAATCAAAATTCTAACTAATTGCCCATTTCGTCTTTCTGGAATTTTGAGTGAACATGTATTATATAATCTATTTATGTTGGGTGACTCAAGGTCAGTCAGGTGAGCGACATAGGGCCTCTTGTTACACCATTTATTTGAACACATGATGACACAAAAGTATATAAAAATTTGACAGCTTTAAACATTTTACCATTCACTTCTATATGACATAACTTGTTCTATAATAAATTTCTATTAATAGTATCGTAAAAAAAATCTATAAATGCTGAAAATGTAGAGGCTTTCCTTTTCAATCTACATGTACATTCTATTTTTTATGTTAATGATGACAGATGGTCAATTGTATTTCTCTTTTTTCTAAATCCATTTTTGTTCATCCTCTAGTTTATTATTAGATTCAACTTGACAGTATTTTATTTAAAACATAATAATACAATTTAAACATTGACGGTGCTATTGTGATACCCCTGTTATAACATACATATCATTTCTGAGCTTTACCTCCCTAATCACACACATGATTGTGATGAAACATTATTAAAAGTATCTAAATGTAATCTAATTATGCGTACATGTACTGCTGTTTCAGTTCAATGATTTTTCAGAGAGTTATAGCTCTTTAAAGATTTTAAGATACATACTTTTATCTGCACTTCACTTCCTTAACTGTTCATTAGAATTTTATGAAACATTAAAAAAATATTAGTATGAAGTCTGGTTGCACATATCATTTTGTCATTCCAGTCTTATGCTTTTGAGATACATTGTAGCTTTTTTTAAAAAAATGAAAATTTTGTCTGCACAATTCGTTCAATGAACTTCAATGAAACTTGGCAGAAAGAGTCAGTAATTACTATGTGTAATTATAGTCACATAAATTGGTCAAATGGTTTTTAATCAATATTTAGTTTGCTAGGCCATGTGTGGGTGATAATATATGCATTTTTTTTACAGCCAAGGGCAGCTGCCATTATATTACACACCTTGTAATTTAAACTGGTCGGCACATAATCTAGGGACCATGTGTTCAATCCTCAACTATGACCATGTGTTGTGGTCCTTGAGCGAGACACTATCCGCATATGGTTAGTACTGGTACTGTTCTGCCCAAGAAGTAAATATCTAAGTTGTAAGAATTTGTTTCACAATCGTTAAAGTTAAAAATGTTTAAAACATGCAAGCATTGTTGATTTCTTGCTTTAACACAGTAGTTAAACATAGGATTGTAACAAATACTATTGCAATGAATAAGGTTCGTTCTGATCAATGTTTACTTACCAGTAAGGCAAGTTCATTGTTTTTGTAGTATAGTGTTTACGTCTCACACACCAATTAATTTTGTACTGTTCTACATATAGAGACATGCACTTCTGGAACACTGGATACATTACCAATGGTTCTAAAAGTGCCTTATTCCCATAGATAGTCCTCTGTTGGTCCAAATATGCAGAAAAAAACATGGGGTTGACCAGGTTGCTTTTTCACAATTTCGATGGTTTGATGGCACCCCTTCATTTTTGACAATTCTGCCCATTTGTTGCAGTGTATCACTACGCATCTTTAAACTGTTATAGCATCATCAAACAGTTCCCAGGGTCACCCAAACTTTGCAGAAATCATGAAAATGTTCCAATGTTCCCATATGCACAAAGAAATATGACATTTTATGCATTTTTAAAAAAAAAATTACCCATCCGCTTTACACAGCTCTAATTTCTTGGGCGTAATAATCTTGCTACCGTCATGTAAGGGAGGTAATTGTTCAGTGAGACCTTGAAGAGTAGAAATTGTCACGACATTTGACTGAAATTTTTGTCGAACAAACCTTTACCATTTCTAAATATAAAAATACGCCTTTTGAATTCATCGCGCAACTGTTTTCGAATTCATGCACCAAAATAAGATGGCGGTCACACATGCATTAATCAGTTTCGGACGACTCGAAAACAGGAAAAACTGCCAAAATTTTTTAGCCATTGTACCTTAATAAAAATAATTCTAGAAAAAGAAATACTATGAAAAAGTCCTTGTATTGCCTCCTATAGTGTATCTATCTGACTGCATATTCATTTTATTGTATATGCAACATTACATAACTTAAGTGTCAAAATACATGACCATATATGGATAAATAGTTGTTTTTGCTTCAAATAATGCTCTGTTTTGTTGCAAAACTATATATTTGACTTTTTTTTATATTTATAACAAACAAATATTAATGTTTGAAGGTGCCCAGCAATAATTTGCATGTCACTGACACTAACCATGCCCCCTTTTTCAATACATGAATGAATAACATACTTGTGTACATGCATTAGATTCATTATCAACTATGAATATATCCCTTACCAATTGAGGTATCTATTAGGCATATATTAAATTCCAATACTATTTTGTTTATTTTATCAATAAAAACAGCAAATGAAAGTCACTTTAAAGTAAGAAAATTAAATGATGAATGAAAATGAGATAAAATATGGATACAGCATATTTGGCTGGACCGATAAGCTCATTGCAAAAAGACGGTTTGCTAAAGCGCATCTCTTTACCACAAATTAGTTTGAAATAAATATATAAAAGAATATCGCGATAAGAAATACTTGTCGCGAGATGACTCGTTACTTTACAGATTTTCCAAAACTGGCATAAATAATGGGCAGTTAAAACAGAGTTGTTGCAATAATTATATGAAAATTAGAAATTGTCATATTGGAGAATGCTAGACTGTTGAATGTGGAGAAAAATATTGTACACATTCAATAACAGACAGTGAAAAAACATCATCTTCAATGAGAAAAATCTATATTCTATAGCAAGCATCATGTATTTTTATTTGAAAAAAAAGTAAGAAGAACAACCGAAAGAAATCAGATGACAGTACAACAGTTTCAAGCACAGGTTAACTAAACGCTGAGAAATTATTACGCGAATCTGTTTCGCGTCATTTCAAAGATGTGGCATTTTACAATTTAACTGAATGTCCAAGAGTAGGTAAATACTGTGTATAAGCCAGACCCAGCTGCATAAATATCAACACTGAGGAGAAAAAAATGACAGTAAAACAAAAATGGCAGTCGTACGCCATACCATTAAAATGAAACGCGACAGTTTGGCGGTCGGTATATCGAAAACTGGATACAGAGCTGTTGATAACAAATATCAATGACAAAATAATGAAACAGGAAATTTCTCCATAATTCATGATCAATATAATATTAATTGATAAACAGCGACATAAAAACAACATTGCTTATACGCGAGCAAACCGTATTGTAAAAAAGCATGCGCTAAAGAGTGGAAACAGTATCGCGACAAATGTTACCATTTTTATGTGGGTGGGGTATGAATTATACATAAATAATGAGTTTCTAACACAAAAAAATGGTTTAACTTACATGAATCATGAAATCTGGATGCAGTGAATGCTCTAGACATGCTTTTGTTGTGATATATTAGCATCACTGTCTCTCTGTGTGACTTTCAATTGTTTTTAAGTGCAAACTTCTATTCATTTTAGCCAGGATTTTGAGACAGATGGCTAAAATCAAGTCTTATCACATGATGAAGCAAAGCATATTTGCATACATGATCATTTCTTTTTCAGTTAAATAGATGATCTCACTTTGTGTTCCTTCCATTGAATTGAATAAATCCTGATTCCAACATTTCCATGACAAATTTTCAGCTGCTCAGTCTCATTGCCCTATTTGCTTTACTGTTTTAGCTTCAAGTTTGGTTTTTTGCCTGTGTGACACTTCTCTATTTCACTCAAAGTCATCCATTTTTCACAAAAATACATTTATTTTTCCATTTAGAGGTTTCAAATACAGTATTTCCCATAGAAAGTGACATATTTTGAAAAAGAAAGTAAATCTGAATCACAAAGATGCAGTTTCCTCCCAGCGTCTACCGAAAATGATCTGGTTCTTGAACGTCTCACACACCAATTAATTTTGTACTGTTCTACATATAGAGACATGCACTTCTGGAACACTGGATACATTACCAATGGTTCTAAAAGTGCCTTATTCCCATAGATAGTCCTCTGTGGGTCCAAATATGCAGAAAAAAACATGGGGTTGACCAGGTTGCTTTTTCACAATTTCGATGGTTTGATGGCACCCCTTCATTTTTGACAATTCTGCCCATTTGTTGCAGTGTATCACTACGCATCTTTAAACTGTTATAGCATCATCAAACAGTTCCCAGGGTCACCCAAACTTTGCAGAAATCATGAAAATGTTCCAATGTTCCCATATGCACAAAGAAATATGACATTTTATGCATTTTTAAAAAAAAAATTACCCAACCGCTTTACACAGCTCTAATTTCTTGGGCGTAATAATCTTGCTACCGTCATGTAAGGGAGGTAATTGTTCAGTGAGACCTTTAGCGCCGTTTTCAACATTTTTATCAGTTATATCGTGACAGTGTCTACTTGAGACAGTATTCTAAGCGATATCTCACTGATACACATGATACAACAACCCACCTAGTCAAACTAAACTGAATCCAAACTGTCCTTGAAATGGTGAGCGCCCTGCGAGGAAGCTTCTGGTACTATTTTTCAAGCCTTTGGTATGACCCACCCAGGGGTCGAACCAACGACCTCGGGCATGAGAGGTGGACACTCTACCACCACTGCTGTGTGGTGTACAACAAATTGTTGAACAAAAATGAAAACAAGGATGCTGAACACAAATAGATTGAACACAATGAATAGAATTTTTAAGCCCCGCTCGAAGAAAGGGAAAAATGCATCTGTCCGTTCGTATGTCTGTCCGTTAGTCTGAAGTAAAAAATGGTTTCAATAGTTAATTCATCCCCAACAGAAGGTTAACACTTGATGTAGACCATATTCATTGGTTACAGAATGTTAACACTTGGTGTTAATCATATTCATCCCCTACAGAAGGTTAGCACTTGGTGTAAACCATATGCATACCCTACAGAAAATTAACACTTGGTGTGAACCATATTCATTGCTTACAGAATGTTAACACTTGGTGTTAAGACTGTTAACTATATTCATCCCCTACAGAAGGTTAGCACTTGGTGTAAACCATATTCATCCCCTACAGAAGGTTAGCACTTGGTGTAAACCATATTCATCCCCTACAGAAGGTTAGCACTTGGTGTAAACCATATTCATTGCTTACAGAAGGTTAGCACTTGGTGTCAACCATATTCATCCCTTACAGAAGGTTAATATTTGGTGTAAACCATATTCCTCCACTACAGAAGGTTAACACTTGGTGTAAACCATATTCATCCCCTACAGAAGGTTAACACTTGGCGTAAACCATATTCATCCACTAAAGAAGGTTAACACTTGGTGTAAACCATATTCATCCCCTACATAAAGGTTTACACTGGGTGTAATCCATGTCCATCCCCTGCAGAAGGTTAGCACTTGGTGTAAACCTTATTCACCCCCTACAGAAAGTTAACACTGGGTGTAAACTATATTCATCTTGATAATTATTTTAGTAGATATTTATAACAACATAGGGAAATTGTCCTACACGATCACTTATTCAGTTGAAGAGTTCTATTTATCTTGGGTAAAGTTTTCTATAGTAGAACAACATACAGTATATAGTGATTTTACGGGGATCGGACAATAGATTCCAAGCCATGTCTTGTGTTCCAGTTAATCGAGTTCAAGGTAATAAGCTAAACTGTATCTAATTTTACGTGCCTGCTGTTTGTAAACCTAACCAAACACTAATAATAGATACATAGAAGCACCCCCCTTGCCTAGTGGCCTAAGACACTGTCGTTTGATTACACACTATCTCGTACAGCTGAGGCTGTGTGTTTGACATAAGTTTGGTCCAAAATCTTTATGTAGGAAGGTTGGTCAGTTTCTTGCGGAAGGACGGAGGTTGAACTCAAATTGATTATGAGATCTTCCTCCACTAATAAAAATGGATATTATATCAAATATTGCATATCATGAACATTGCGTTAACCCCCATTAAAAATAAATAATAATAACGACTTCAATGTTTATAATTTGTCTCCACATTATATTATTATTACATAATATACATACAAATTTGCAATACTTGACAGTTCAATACACTAAAAATGACATAATTTAATACATTGATGTCTGCACATACATTTATAAATAACAACCTATTACACATATTATTCCTCTATCAGTTGAACAAACTAGTGCCATCACGGCCCTCTGTGCCTCTTGTCAAATGCTGTGAACATTTTCATCTATCTTAAACCATATGTAAAATATTTTATAACACGGAATTTAATACATGAATTTAATTTGATAAAAACAATGCAAGCAGAATGTCTTAAATAATGGTTTAAATGTTTGTATTCAGTTATCTCTAATACCTCTAATACAAGGTTATGGTTGTTCACACGATTTTACAGGTTATCAGGTTATATTTTATATCAATTTGTTATATTGGGGAAGGTAAAACTCACACTCTTTAGATTGATTCTGATTATAAAACCACTGTCCTTCACTCTAACGGTCCACCGTCCTTCACTCTAACGGTCCATCGTCCTTCACTCTAACTGTCCACCATATTTCACTCTAACAGTCCATCGTCCTTCACTCTAACGGTCCACCATCCTTCACTCTAATGGTCCACCATCCTTCACTCTAACGGTCCACAATCCTTCACTCTAAAGGTCCACCGTCATTCACTCTAATGGCCCACCGTCCTTCACTCTAACGGTCCACCATCCTTCACTGTAACGATCCACCGTCCTTCACTGTAATGGTCCACCGTCCTTCACTCTAATGGTCCACCATCCTTCACTCTAATAGTCCACGATCCTTCACTCTAACGGTCCATGATCCTTCACTCTAATGGTCCACCATCCTTCACTCTAACGGTCCACTGTCCTTCACTCTAACAGTCCACTGTCCTTCACTCTAATGGTCCACCATCCGACACTCTAACAGTCCACCGTCCTTCACTCTAACGGTCCACCATCCGACACTCTAACGGTCCACCATCCTTCATTCTAACAGTCCACTGTCCTTCACTCTAACGGTCCACCGTCCTTCACTCTAACTGTCCACCGTCCTTCGCTCTAGCGGTCCACCATCCTTCACTCTAATGGTCCACCGTCATTCACTCTAATGGTCCACCGTCCTTCACTCTAACAGTCCACCGTCCATCCACAACAAACTGGCAAACTTTAACACATGAATGTTGTTTCCATTGCTGTTCATTCTAATGGTCCAATACGATGTCACCGTAGGGTCAAGTGGATTATTACTGTACTTGATACAGTTAATGTTATTATTTCTAGTGAATATGTCCGATCACCGAATCGCAAAAGAGGCGGGGCTAATAGTCACTGATATTATTATGAGTACACAAAATCTTTATTAACTTATCTTTACACCCCTACTTTGTACAGACTAGGAAACAACTGTTTGAAAACTTGCCATAGCATGACATCGTCAATATTAATAAACAAGCATTCATGGTTGTATTCTTGTTTAGTTGTTATTAAACTTTCATGATTAAAGCTTTAAAGCTGTTTGTTTTGTACATGGTATCAATTAGTCTGGAGTTGTCCTTATCGTATGTTAGTGCTTGTGGGTCCTGTATCCTGTCTTTCTGTGATAGTAGAACATTGACTTTCCCTCTAATTGTCCATTTGTATGATGTTGTGGGAATCTATACCAGATAACAGTAAGTTGTGATTATCCATCACACAGAGGCCCCAGGGATCTGTAAGTAGTGGATCAGTGAAGGTGGATTGTAGCTGCCCTTGTCTGTCAACAGTTACAACACCCTTATCCAAATAAGCAATATAAACTCTGCTTCCATCATTTCTGGGAACAATCTGCAAATCTGTAAATATGGGCTGTCCTGCTGGGTTATTCTAGAATGTCTGCAGGTGAACTCCTGACAGGTTATATTAGGCACACTTTGGGGTTTGGTGTTTTGATGGAGATAAATAATTCCTCATTGTTGAAGGCGACATCATGACATTGACCATCTACCTTGAATGACTTCTCAAGTTTTAGTTTACCGGCAGCAGACACCATTCGTACCATCTGATGACTATTTAGCCTACAGCGACCTCAGCAGGACTGGTACTTCACACTACGAATGGCACACAAGGCATGTCACAGTGGTCCACAACCTTGTATAACTTGTCCAGTCTCTTCAGTTTGCCGTTCTAGGAATCAGTAATCAGCATTGATCCATCAGCTAGTAGACATGCCCCAGTTATATTACATGTATCAGAATTCCCTCTGACCTTCACATTGAAGTCACCATGAAGGACGGCAGAACTGACAGATTTACTTTGTGTACTTTCTTCATTACATGTACTAATTTCTCCTAGTAATATCTGCTTCATTAAATATTCAGAAATGGCATTGTTGATAGAAAACTTGACAGTTTTCTTCCCTGCAGATGTTTCCATCTGATCCAGCAACTCTTTACCTTCAGTTGTGTTATTCTTCCCTTCACTGACATGAATAAACACTTGTTTCACTTTCTGCTTGACAGGCTGCCAGGTGTTGATCACCGGTATCCAAGGTTGTAACCATGTCTTGTAGAGCATTGATGCCTGTATCTTACTTTCTAGGGTAGCATATTTTGTTTGTACGTCATGTTTTGCCTTCTTCACCAATGAATCCAAATGACTATTGTATCCCTGACATTGTCAATATCAACAAGACTTGCATTTTTCTCTTGATGTATTCCTTTTAAATCTACTTGCCTTACATTCTGAAGCTTGTCAAGTTCTAGTTTAACTTGTTTGATGCCATTTTTTACTTTTTTAATTTCTCTTCCCAACATTTGGTAGGTAATCAACCCCTTGGCATGACCTATATAATAGATATAAGGGTCTTTGAAAATGTATTTGAATTTATTTGGCAAGTAGTGCTTCATTGGTAAATGTTATATGAGTATATATTTGTATACTTAAAGAGGCCTCACCTATATTATTTGGCTCTTAGCAGTAAAACGGCAAATTTATATCAAACATGATATATGGATATACTATCAATAACTTATATTATGTTTTGTCTCTGTAGTGTAAAATTCTTTAATTCTATTTGCACAATACTAAATTGCAACCCGCAATAAAATCACTTGTAAGGCATAGTACCACCATTGGAAAAAGGAATTATTCGGTGGGGTAGTCGCATAATGGCGGTTATAAATAATCCTCTTTTTTTTCTTCTTTAAAAATGCATTTTCCTTATTTTAATGCTCATTTTTTTTATTTGAATGGCATTATTGATGTATTTTGAACATTTTGACAGCATTGTCATGTTTGATTTGCGAAATAAGAAGAGAAAAAATGGAACCTTCCTCTTTGTGATTCAATAAAATTTTCATCATTTACTGAACAGAGAGTCTTAGTGATACATTGCTATAAACAACGTTTCTCTTAACACCACACTTGGTTATTTGTTGACATATTTCGCTGAAAATTGGATATAATTAAATGGTCATTTTATTTCATAAGAACATAACAAACAATTACAATTGGACGTAACTTCATTTAGGGATGACAGTTACAAGAAGGTAACCCTAAAATGAAAAACTCACAATTTAATTCATGAATACCGAGTGCAGCAGCACTGTGCCCTGATGATTGCAGTATAAATAGAACATGTTATTGGTGTAACTAATATGTTCTGTATATTAATGAACTTTTAAACATATTTATGTTTTAACCCTTTACTCCATAGATACATGTTTTCCCACATCAATCACAGAAGGCCTTTGAAAACAGTGCAGGAAGAGTTCAGATTGCTTGTGACAAGCAATCTGAACACTTCCTGCACTGTTTTCCACTCTTTCAGTAATATAAAGATAATTCACCCAATAATTCAAAAGCCTTCTATATTAAAGGTGTCCAAAGGCATCTATATTAAAGGTGTCCAAAGGCGTCTATATTAGAGGTGTCCAAAGGCATCTATATTAGAGGTGTCCAAAGGCGTCTATATTAAAGGTGTCCAAAGGCGTCTATATTAGAGGTGTCCAAAGGCGTCTATATGAAGTAAAGGGTTAAGGGGATATGCAGGGGAAAAACTCTATCAATGTCTTGAAAAAATAAATCATGTTTAAAATGGATAAAATACATCTTATCATTAATAAATATCAACTGAACAATTCAGTATGTCAAATCCACCAAAACGTGATGAAATCGATATGTAAATTAGAGTGGTAAACTGGAAACGAAATCTCCAATCTTAAAATAGACAGCACTTAAATACTTGCACTATTTGATGACCTTCGCATCGTCATTTTGACTCTTTCTAATATCAAACAATTTTTACTATGTGTATACCTGTATAATGGATCATATTGAAATCAAAATGAAATTAATTGATTCATGTAATACGTAAATCTATTTTAGTCTAACCTAGGCACGTAGTCCAAAGTAGGAACACTTGACAATTGCCAAAAAGGTATTACGGTATACTAGATAGTATTCAATTCAAGCGGTTCTGTCTTTCTAATTATTACCCCTGAATTCAACAAACTTTTAGGGGACGTTCGTACAATGCTACATGTACAATATCTAAGGCCAATGGATTTACAGAGAAAATGATTTTTAAAGTTTCCTTTAAAATGTGCTTATTTATAAGCCCTGTAGCGGGGGCATTTGTGGTTGAATCACGCTGGTTCAAGAACTTGTCCGTGATCTTGTGGATATATAACTGCTGTGCAATTTTTGTCAATGAGAAATGGGATTGTTATTGTATTTCCATTTCTATGTAAAACAGTGACTCCTATGTCGGCCCTTAGTTTGACCCATGGAACCAGACTTCAACAACCCTTCCAGGGGACCTCCATACAATGTTACATGTAAAATATAATTATAAGATCTATGTCTTTCAATTTTAAAATCTCGTTCGAGATCTTGTGGTTGTATAACTGCTAAGCAAGTTTGGATAAGAGTCAATTAAAATTGAGGGTGCTATCATGTCTACACGAAATTTTAACATTTTTCTCATTATAACATTGTAAAACAGCGACTTCTTTTGTGACCTCAAAGTTGCCCTTGTGGATCTGCCTTTAACAAACCTTTTTGGGGACCTCCTTACAATGCTACATGTAAAAAATCGAAAGTCTATGTCTTGAACTTTCAGAGAAAATGTTTTTAAATTGTTTCCTTTAAAATTTGCTTATCGATGTTAGCCATCTGGCGAGGACATATATGGGGTCGAATCACGCTGTTCCCAAATATTGCCTTTACCAGTGGTCTATAGCAATACAGACTGCACAACAGACGTCATCATGAGAACCACAACATAGCTCAATGTGGTTGCCAGGGTGAATGGAACATCTCTCTACAGACAGGGAACCAACACTATGTAAAACACTGGCCTGCATCCCTGCTTTGTCCACTATCTTGTGTCTAGTCATGCCCTGAAACTTGTTGTGATGTTGACATACAGCACAGAAGTTCTGGGCACAGTCCAAACAGCCGTTCACTGCCTCCAGGTGTTTACCATCCTTTTCCACACAGGGAATACCAAAAGTCATAATAAGCCTCAGAACCTTTATCAGCCATTTTATTTGTAGGAGTGGAATTTGAACTGCGGTTATAATTAATGTCCTAGAGTTTGATAGGAACACCTCTACTTTATTCCCAGTATTGTGTTATATTTGAGACTGCAGCCATGAATGAATGCATATATGTTCAGTTTGTGGCAGTGTTATCATGTCACAGATAAATTTAAAAAAATTAGATAAAATTGTTAAATGTCTGGTTGTTGTTAGATATATGCCTATACAACAAAGTTTACTTAAAGTTGATATATAGCGACAGACAAAACTTGTTCAAATGCATTGAATACATAATCCTTTTCTCATGGTTGCAAACCCAAGCGACATTTATGTTGTTGTTGTTGTTGTATGGTGTTAAGCGTTGCTTTCAACAATTTTTCAGTCATATTGCGATGGTGTCTACTTGATACAGTATTCTAAGCACTAGACCATGCCGCGGTCTTCAAGCGACATTTAGAGTGGTGCACTAAATCGCAGGAAAAGTGCTCGCTTTAGGTAACATTTTTGCATTATATTTCATGATAATTCTCAAAACAAAGACGAACGCAGTCAGGCTCAGTATAGTGCTGAACCACCGGCGTATTTTTGTAAATTGTACCACTCCATGCCATAATCTTATAATAACATATATATATAATATAATATGCCTTTGCACTTTTTATACGAGTTTTGAATGATGACTTAATAGCACCGGCGGTTCAGCACAATCTGATCACATCGGCCTTTATGCTACGCAATACAGACGGATACATAATTTGTTACTTTCACGCGAATGAACACAGACTTGCTACACAGGCAAATAGCGTTGGTGTATTCTGGAGCTATACACAAGGTGTATTATACTGAGAATACGGAAATACCCGATGTTTCACAATTGGGTTCTGCAGTTATCCTCCCAACGCTCAGGTTAAACAATTGGATTATTTTTCTTTTCAACGTAGAGATTTGCACTCTGTTGTTCCATCTACCATTCTTCTGTCACCTCCTTCAATATTTCCATCTGTATAGTAAAGGTGTAATGATTCATCAATGTATCCGTGGATCGCGATACACTTTTCTGCCGATATGTGTATCGGGTGTTAATTGAAACTTCCAAAAGATCGCAATGCAATGCATTCTTTAGTCCTACGATGCATCGATACGATTGTCAGATATCGTGCATCGCAAATCAATTCTTAATGTAACAAAAAACTAGCTAATAAAAACTAACAAACAAAAACAGAACCATTTTTTAAAAAAAGCAAGACGAACATGTGACGGATATAACAAACATCTCTTTCCCACTATATTTCAGTTATACTGAGTTATAGTGCAGTGTATTAAGTTGTTCACTGTAAATAAAGATACTTTAAGTTGCATATGAGCATAGGTATTACATACACCTTATAAAACAATCATGGTGATTGCATAAGATACAGTTTAAAAATCAGTATCGTGATGGACATTGCATCGCGACTTAAATATTGCAATACGCATCGCCTTTTATTTTCAGGTTTCATGATGTGTATCGTTCTGACGAGTCCCATTTGAAAAAAAAATACCAATGCACAGACCTACTGTAAAGCCCATCATCTCTTCATGTTGGGGGTAGAAACCTTTGAACTACAGGTGAAACTTCATTCGAATGACCCCCCCCCCCCCCCCCCACCTCCCTATGGCCAGATGAGTTGGGATTAGAGGTCACTGATATGCAATATCGTACAACAATCATCACTGAGATTGTGGTCGGTGGGAATTTGAACTCACGACCCCTGGATTGATAGTAACATGCTATCGACTGAGCTAATCTGGCCAGGCCTATCTGATTTATAACTGCAACCCAAGTTACTGTGTGGCAGACCAAGTGAGTTCAGACCCACACCGGGAGTGTAGACCTACAACAGGAGTTTAGACTCACAGTGGGAGTGCACACCCACACTTGAAATGCAGACCCACACCAGAAATGCAGACCCACGAGAGTGCAGAACCACACCGGGAGTGCAGACCCGCACCGGTAATGCAGACCCACAATGAGAGTGCAGACCCACACCAGGAGTGCAGACCCACGAGAGTACAGACCCACATCGGGAATGCAGACCCACAGCAGGGATGCAGACCCACACAGGGAATGCAGACCCACAGCATGAATGCAGAACCACAGCAGACTTGCAGTCCTACGATTGGATTGCAGACCCACACCTGGACTGCAGACCCACACTGGGAGTGTAGACCCACACTGGGAATGTTGACCACACATTAAGTGCAGACCCACACAGGGAATGCAGACCCGCATTGGGAGTGCAGACCCACACATGTAGTGCAGACCCACACCAGGAGTATAGACACACACTGGGAGTGCAGACCAACACCGGGAGTGCAGACCCACACCGGGAATGCAGACCCACCACGGGAATGCAGAACCACACCTGGACTGCAGACCCACATCAGGAATGCAGAACCACACCTGGACTGCAGACCCACACTGGGATTGATGGCCCACACTGGGAATGCAGACCCAAACTGGCAGTGTAGACCCAAAACCGGAGTGCAAACCTAAACTGGGAGTGTAGACCCACACCAGGAGTGCAGACCCATACTGGGAGTGTAGACCCACACCTTGAATGCAGACCCGTACTGGGCGTGTAGACCCACACCTGACCGGGAGTGTAGACCCACACCAGGAGTGCAGACCCACACCTGGAGTTCAGACCCACACCTGGAGTACAGACCCACACCTGGAGTGCAGATCCGTACTGGGCGTGTAGACCCACACCTGGAGTGCAGGTCCGCACTGGAAATGCAAACCAACACCTGGACCACCTTGTGCTATCCTCTAAATGCTGAGTATCAAGCGAGGAAGCATTTATTATCATTTCTCAAGTGTTTGGTATGACATGGTCAGGTATCAAACCCACTACCATCCACATGCAAGGCAGATGATCTACCACTAGACTACCGCTGAGGTGTAAGGCGTGTTGGCGAAAACAAATGAAAACAAGGATATTGAACACAAATAGATTTTATTTATAAACTTTTTACAAATTCAACAATTAACAATGTCATGTATCACTTAGAATGTTATATATATCTAAAGTAATGAAATTAATCCATTGTTTGTTCGTCCATCCGTACATCCAAGATAAAAATTTGGTTAATTTCTGTTAGGTCAAGTTCAATATTTGTCAATGTCTGTCAGATTTTACAGGAGTTATAGTCCCTTTTCGAATCAATATCAAAAAAGGATTTCCGATCATTAGAGTGGAAATTTGTATCAACAGACAATAGGGTATAACACCACCATTTTCAATATTATAAGTGGGTTAAATATGTATGGCAGCCAGTTATATTGGTGGTGGTAGACCTCAGGCTCATGGACATGATCCAAGTAGAACCTATCCCCCTGCAAGTAAATGGCAAACTTTCTCGCACAATTTTTTGACCGAGCTAGGCTTGAACTCATAACCTCAGCCATGAGAGTTGAGTTACTGCCAGGCAGCATCTAATAACACTAAACTAAAAACATATAACCAGACTTGTCTGGTCAAATTTACAATAAACTTACTGAAATATGAGACTCAAATATGAGCACTCAATACAGTTAAAGAAACATAGGGATTCCTGTAGTATACACAATGTCTTTAGGTATCTAGAATGTCCTGGTACAAAGTTTTCTGCTGTTTTTTTGTCCGTATTAGCATAATCAGCAGCTGTAGCATCAAAAAAGACAAGGAGTAAAACTACCAGAATGATCCAAACAGAGATTCTGTAGGGGATGAATATGGTTTACACCCAGTGTTGACATTCTGTGGGGGATGAATAAGGTTTAAACTATGTGTCAACATTATGTAGGGGATGAATATGGTTTACACTCAGTGTTGACATTCTGTAGGGAATGAATAAGGTTTACACCCAGTATTGACATTCTGTAGGGGATGAATAAAGTTTATACTATGTGTCAACATTCTGTAGGGGATGAATATGGTTTACACCCAGTGCTGACATTCTGTAGGGGATGAATAAGGTTAACACCCAGTTTTGACATTATGTAGGGGAAGAATAAGGTTTATACTTTATACTATGTGTCAACATTCTGTAGGGTATGAATAAGGTTTATACTATGTGTCAACATTCTGTAGGGTATGAATATGGTTTACACCCAGTATTGACATTCTGTAGGGGATGAATAAAGTTTATACCATGTGTCAACATTCTGTAGGGGATGAATATGGTTTACACCCAGTGTTGACATTCTGTAGGGGATGAATAAGGTTAACACCCAGTTTTGACATTATGTAGGGGAAGAATAAGGTTTATACTTTATACTATGTGTCAACATTCTGTAGGGTATGAATAAGGTTTATACTTTATACTATGTGTCAACATTCTGTAGGGTATGAATAAGGTTTATACTATGTGTCAACATTTTGTAGGGTATGAATATGGTTTACACCCAGTATTGACATTCTGTAGGAGATGAATAAGGGTTTTACCCAGTGTTGACATTCTACAGGGGATGAATAAGATTTATACCAAGTGTCAACATTCTGCATGGGATGAATAAGGTTACACCCAGTTTTGACACTCTGTAGGGGATGAATATGGGTTATACCCAGTGTCGACATTCTGTAAGGGATGAATATGTTGTTGTATGGTGTTTAGCGTCACTTTCAACAATTTGTCAGTCATACCGCGACGGTGTCTACTTGAGACAGTATTCTGAGCGCTGTCACACTGGAGTATCATGCTGCAGACACATGGTATGATACCCCACCCAGTCACATTATACTGACACCGGGCCGACCAGACCTAGAACTCTCCTCTAAATGCTGAGCGTCAAGCGAGGAAGTTTCTAGTACCATTTTTAAAGTCTTTGGTATGACCCGGCTGGGGATCAAACCAACGACCTTCTGCATGCGAGGCGGACGCTCTACCACTAGACCACGCCGCAGTAGGGGATGAATAAGGTTTCCCCTAGTGTCAACATTATGTATAATAAGGTATTCACCCAGTGTCAGCATCATGTAGGGAATGAATAAGGGATTACACCCAGTGTCAACATTTTGTAGGGGATGAATAAAGTTTACACCTAGTGTCAACATTTTGTAGGGGATGAATAAGGTTTACTACTAGTGTCAACATTCTGTAGGGGATGAATAAGGTTTCACCTAGTGTCAACATTATGTATAATAAGGTATTCACCCAGTGTCAGCATCATGTAGGGAATGAATAAGGGATTACACCCAGTGTCAACATTCTGTAGGGGATGGATAAGGTTTACACCTAGTGTCAACATTCTGTAGGGGATGAATAAGGTTTACACCTAGTATCGACATTCTGTAGATAACTCAAGTTTACACAATGTGCAAAGAGACGTTTTGCATGGGACGAGTAGAGTTTACAGTGCCAACATTCTGTAGGAAATGTGAATGGTTAACACACTGTAGATTAATTATTTCAACAGCAATTTAATGTCCTTTAATTACAGTCCATGTTCCTTAAATCAATATAAAGATAAACACTGTCCTAACAGGCAATGTCATGACAGGCACTTTTGGTTGGACACAGTTTATCTTGTACACAGTCCATTTCACGACAAACACTGTCCTAACAGGCCATCTTGTACACGGTCCATTTTGCCAAACACTGTCCTAACAGACCATTTTGGACACAGCCTATCTTGTACACGGTCCATTTCATATCAAACGCTGTCAGGCAATGTCCTGACAGCACCTTAAATCACTCTACCCAGAGTTGGTTAAAACAGTACTTTTATGTACATGTACATGTATAAAGGCTTCATATATAAATATATATAGGTACAAAGTCAATGGGATTTGCACACAAGCTTTGAAAATGAGGTCTATGGCTTGACAATGCTAAACAATCTCTGTTGAGATGTCACAATATTTTACAACTAGTTAACAATGCATACATGAAGCCAGGACTTTTAGTACTTGTTGATTTACAGATTCCATCAGTCTTACAAATGAAAAAAATATAAACAAGAGGCCATGGTGAGCCTTAACGGTCACCTGAGTATCCTTGCAATGATACGAAACTAGGACACATTAATTTGGGACTCTGCAATTGTTGAACACAAATTCAAATATGAAGTCTGACTTAGAAGATTTTTTAAGTATTTCATGAATTTCACTGTTTTGGCCCCACCCCAAAGGTCCCATGGGGTGAGGATCATAAAATTCACAATTTTAATTCGACTTTAATTACCAAAACTACATACAAAATTTCATTACAATCATGCTTAAGGTTTTTTAAAAGAAATAAAAAAGTGTGAATTGTTTATGGACACACGAGACACATTGCATGACAACGGACAAAAGGAGACCGCAAAAGATCACATGAGACATTGTGTCAGGTGACCTAAATAATCACTGCTTTATTTTTTTTTTTAACAATGATTTTGCATGGAAATTTGCAGGTTCTTCACCCCCTCCCACCCACCTTCGTTAAATATAAAATGGGGAAAAAAGCCTGCAAATAACCTATATTGCTATATGGGTAATTACATCACAATTATCAAATTTGACCTCTATGTCCATCCATTATTAGCTACTTCTCCTTTTTCCCCCCCAAAAAAATTTCAGACACCAATCCAATAATTTTTGGAAAAAAATCTGTAAACCAACAAATAAATCATTCTGGCCTTATTGTAATATGAAAGTTTTGTATCACAATGATAAGCTTAACATAAAATTTTAAAAAATTCATCCCTCTTGGTGATAAATATTTACATTCCTTTTAATAATTACATCAAGGACTTATATAGAAGGATAGGAAACTTTCATCTCCTGACTAAAAGTTGATAAAATATTACATGAAGGATTAATTATTTGGCAAATTAATTATTCACAATTCACAGGCATAAAATGTAAGTTGTATGTAATCTTAAATGTTTTAATATTTTTTCATCACACAAAATGATCTTGAATTAAAGATAATGAGGTTTGAAGTAAAAAAAAAATTGCAATTTTTCTTGTTACTTAAGCTGTTGTATACAAATTTTGTAATAAAAAATACTTCAACAATTTTAAACACAAATTACTGGGAATGGTTTTGTTTTGATGAGAATTTTGTTCTGCAATGTAAGAATTTGATTTGTGCTCCTGAGATGAATGGAAGTCAAGATAATTGAAAATGAGATATTGCGAGATTTTGCATGAATATGCATGCATTCACAAAATCTCAATTAGTTGCCTTTCGTTCTCTATATAATTCCTTGAATACATGTATAATAAGTTGGATATATATAATTTCATGTAGTCTATCCATATACAAAATACATACAGAATGTAAAACGCTCAAACTTCTATTTAAAACGATTTATAAAAATTTTAGGATTTCCTATTAAATTCTGGTCACATAAATATTTGCACTACCAGTATTACATGTAAAACTAACAATGTCATGAATAACCCCTTACAAAAGTTACACACCCGCATGGTAAAAAACAAGAGCACCTGAATAGCTCTACTTGCAACAGATAATACCTGTAAAATATCTAAGGTCTAGGCCTTAAACTTTCAGAGCAAATGTTTTTTTTTAAATTTTACTTAAAATGTTCTTCTAAGCCCTGTGGCAGGGGGCATTTGTGGACAAATGATGTTGATTCAAGAACTCATCTGAAATCTGAACTCTTCCTGCACTGCTTTCAAAGGCCTCCTGTGAATGGTGCGGGAAAACGCATATCTATTGATTAAAGGGTTAAAAACAATTTCGGCAATCATTTGGATAAATTGAACAAGCTTTACTGCAAATGTAGATTCGTTGAAAGTGTTTGATCTGCATTAAATCAATTTAGTTATTTTACTTCAATTGTGATTCTTACAACTTATGCAAAACACCGTCAAAGTCTTCCTGCGCTTAACCAGTACTAAGTATATGTGGATAAAGTGTCTTGATCAAGGACACCACACATAGCCGTTGCGGAGGATCAAACCCATGACCCTCAGATCATGGATCAGATGCTCTACCACTGGATCACTCACTTCAATTCAATTAAACTCTGCACAATTAATTTATTGCATTTATTTTGTTTGTTATAGACCACAACATGTGCATCTTAACACATTAGACATCACCTCCCTGTTATTTTTGTACAATTTGTCTCTGTATAATACCGCTCAGCTGGTTGTGGCCCTGACCAGTTGCTATAATCATGGAATGGGAACCAGTTCAATATATTTAATTATTACAATGTCATTACTAAATTTTTTGCAGAAAAAAAAGAGAGGGGAGGGTTTATACCTTAAGTTGTACTATTAAAGGGCTTTATTTTAATGTAGGTGAGACCTGATATAAAAGTTGTTCAGTAAACATAATTTGTTTAGTTATTACAAAATAAAAAATTTGATGAGCATCTTAAGAAAATTGATATATTTATATAAAAAAATTTTTTTTTATAAAATAGCATTCGGCAAAATGTGAACGTGGATTGCAAGTTCGCATATCTTTACATATTAAATAATCATTCATAATTGTTACAAAATCACAACCATTATTTTCAATGATGGACAATTGTACACAACAGCAACATGGTAGGTTCTAAAAATAACAGTATTGAGCAAATAGTGTATAAAGCACAGTTTAAATACTACATGTATAAGCTGAAGAAAAAAAGAAACTTCCGCAATGTATGCGTGCAGATATATCGAAATATGAAAATAAAGTTTAAATTATTTCAGTATGTAACACACGAGTACTATAAGGTGCATTTTGTATGCAAAAGATTATGACTTGTGTTATGGGAGAAGAACGAAATTATTGGTTAAATGTGGTAGGGGTCAAAAACAAAAATCATATCTGCACTTAATTAAGCACAGCGGAAGTTGATTTTTTGTTCAGTAACGGCACATTCATAAAAATAATTTGGCATTTTTCAATAGATTTAAACAATCTTAAATAGTGTAACCAAACTAGGTCCCCGGGGGCAAAAGGCTACAGGTAGGGCTTTTACCAGTAAAATGCCTCTGCAGGACAGCGCAGGGCCTTTACTTGGGCTCTGTGAATAGTAAATCCCAGTTCCACTCGATGTCCCAGCTATTATCCCACCTGGGGAGGGCAGCCATGGCAACTGACTGGTGCATGAGTCGTAACAGAGGTGATTCCCCGACATGGGCCTCACAGCATATAGATGCTAACATGTATATTCTACCACAAATGAATAATATCTTGATTGCATCTCTTTTCAAAAACTGATTTTTTATTTTCTAAATGTATACCTATTAACCTTTAACTTCCTTAATTTCAATAACAGAGTCTTCCATTTTTTATACTTGGATCATTATACTATGTTTTCAAATCAATTTTATCAATTTTCAAATACCAATTCATTACCATTTGTCAAATATCAATTCATTATCAGCTGTCAAATACCAATTGTCAAATACCAATTCATTATCAGTTGTTAAATACCAATTTATTATCATTTGTCAAATACCAATTCATTATCAAATGCCAATTCATTATCAGTTGTCAAATACCAATTAATGATCAATTGTCAAATTTAAAATATAATTCAATAAAATTGAATGCTATTTTTTGCAAAATTTAATGTTCAACAGTTTTTTAAATCATACTTCAATTCTTAAACAAGAGCACCACAAGCAGGTGCAGACGCTCGCCTTTTTTCCAAATCTATTATGTAGGTCAAAGTCAGTGAAGTAAACCTTTTAAACATGATGTTGATAAGTTTAAAAAAATCAATACTATTACTGAAAAAATAAAATATTTAAAAAAATCACCAAAAAAATAAAGTTCTCGAAGAACAGTGTTAACTCGACTATTCTGGCCTTGTCGATCACAGAACAGTATATTAAAATGTACCATCAGAAAAACAGATATATCTGTATGAATGTAAGCATCTTTGATATTATTAGCAAAATAGTAGATATATGTATGTGCAAGTAGGATTATTAGGGCAGAATATACACTATGTTTATGTCTGGCTAAGGCTAGCTAGCCAGTACTGAAGCTGAAATAAATTTAATTTAATACAATTTTTTTTAAAATCTGGGTGTGGATGTGGGGGTGTATGTGCCACCAAAGTTTAATAAAAAGGGTTGTTTAGTTTTAGGGGTCAGGGTTGATGGTCTTTGGGTTGGTAACAAAGCTGAAATGGGGCAGAGTATTTGATTTAATACAAAAAATAAATAAATAAAAAAATGGGGGAATTAAATAATGGGGGAGGTGGATAGGGGTGGTGGTCTTTGGGTCGGTAACAAAGTTGAAATGGGGCAGAGTATTTGATTTAATACAAAACAAATTTAAAAAAAAAATTGGCAGCAGGGTGAGGGTCTAGGTTGGGCTCGGGCAGGAAAATCCATTAAATAGGTGAAGGTCAGTGATGTAAACTTTTTATTAGTTGATAATGATCAGCTTACATAGTTAATAGTATTACTGAAAAATAAAATTGAATTAAAAAAAAAAAAAAATCAAACCCAAGCTAAACAAAAAACTTCTGGTTTTAAAGCCCAAAGTATGGAAATTTATGAAAGTTAGCTGTAGATTTTGTTTCTACAATATAATATAAATGTGTTTATGAAGTTAAGTCACCAAAATATGAGTAGTTTGTTCAGAAACAGAAAAAGGTGAGCTAAACATAAAACTTTAACCAAACCTGAGCTAAACAAAAAACTTTAACCGAAGGTTTTAGAGCCCAAAGTATGTAAATTTAGCTATATACATTGTTTGTATAACATGATATTAATGTGTTTATGAAGATTAGTCACTGTAACATGAGTTGTTTGTTCATAAACAGAGAAAAAGCTGAGCTAAACATAAAGCTTTAACTAGCGGACGACGACGACGCTGACGACTTCAGGGTGACAATAGCTCTTCGTTTTTTTTCAAAAAGATGAGCTAAAAATGTAAATATTTTTTTCCAATTTTACAAAATTCATTTCATACAATATCACCAAAGTGCACATGTGCAGCAAAAATATGCATTTTTCCTGCATTTTTTGTCATTTTCAGTAATTATTTCATGCGAAAGCACTCTTGCTACCTGACACTATTTATATATATTACACAGAGTGTACCAATATCTCTATGTAGTAAGAATGCCTTCATAATAGGAGAATCTATTAAATGCCAAAAAAAAAAAAGACAAATAATATATTTCTTTAATTTTACCCTCTTTGAAATCATTCTATGAATAGAAAGGCATAAAATTAATAATACATATTTTAAAAGAATAAAGAATACACACTAATCTTTGTAGAAGAATAAGTATATATATATAAAAAAAGCATTTTACATTTGCCCATTTAAAAAAGAAAAACGTTTCAATTTACCGCTAAAGATACTGATCTCATGCTACTGGGTTCATTAATATATGAGGGTTGTCCGAAAATAGCGTATAAAAGGTTTATACTGTGCAAATTTAATGACGCTGGAAACTTTATATTGCAATAGTAAAATCATTTATCATTAAAATGTGAAAATTTCAACAATGTACACATAAAATTGTGCATTTTACAGACACACATTCAATACAAGGTACTACATTACAGCCCTTGTCGTGTAAAGTCATTTACACTATAATTACCACGCTCATTAGTTCTTCTCAAAGTGTTCACTCGCTCCAGTTGTTCTTCCGTGAGCAATCGAGATACCCACCTCGCACATACACAAGACATTGATAAGTTTTCAGAAATAGACAAATTATTTCTGTCAAAAATGTCTGTGGTTTCTCAAGCAGTCTGTCTTCATTATGCACTAGCTAAATTATTGCGTTGTCAATTTTCGCTGTTGTTCCGTTGCTCTGTTGCCAAACATATACGCATCAAATATTAACATCACAGGCAATGTTATTTGTTTGTAAATGTTTGGCCAAACAGCATTCAATCGAAGTAGTGGGAATGCAAAGTTGGATAAGCCATTTTAGAGTTGGGCTGTAAAGCCATGGCTACGGTCATAAAAAATCACTACAATAAAATGGATTAACATACCAAGTAGTAATAATATATGACATATTACTGGAAATATCTGGTGAAACATAATTGCGAAGTTTCATTACCGTACCATTATTCATTTATGAATTACACGCTATTTTGGGACAAACCTCGTTTACCATTAACCTTGTATTGTAACAACCAATAAACATTTGACTGAAATATGCTCCCTGAGCAACAAACCCAGAAGACAAACTTAGATGAATATGTTGATTTAACAAACCATTTTATCATACAAATATACATTAGTATGGACTTACAATTCTCAAAAATCAATTTGAATAAAAACAAGAAGCTAAGGCTTATAACAATACATCACAACATTCAACTACAAAAAATGATTGTCCAGTCTCGTAAAAATAATGTTCCAGGAAAAAATATTGCTATCATTGTATTCATTTCTTAACAATTACAAAAATAGGCAAATCCAGAAGCATCACTATAGGCTTAAGTTCAACTTTAGTGTTGGTATTACATATAACTGTCATATAACAATACATCCATTCTAAATATATAACTGACTTAATTCAAATAACATATATCCCTGATATACTGCTTCCTACCTAATACCCCCTCCCCAACCGCCACTACCACCAGACACTTGGGAAGCTGGCACATAATACATAATTATAAATCACATGTATATTTCAAGTTTGGTTTAAACATTTTTTTTTTTTTTTTTTTTTTTTTAATGGGGTTTAATGCCATTTTTAACACATTTCAGGTTATATATGGCATATCCAGTTTCTTTGATGGAGGACAAATCCAGTACGAATCTGAATAGAACCACTGTTCTTCCGCAAGTAACTGGCAAACTTTCTCACATAAAGATTTTGGAGCGTGCAGGACTCAAACCTACAACCTTAGCGGTGAGAGGTAAGTGACCTTGAGAAGGCACCTTAGACCACTCGGCCACGGAGGAGCCTACTTTAAACATTTTAAAGTGGACAAAACGTCTCATTACTGAAAGCATGTTTATGGTTTACACATTTCATACAAAATTTTATGTGTGATTTCTTGGGGCCTAAAACAACTGCCCTCCCTTTTACAAAATGCTTGGGTACCCGAAGGGCATTTATTCAGGGATATATGGTTTTCCTCTTACTGGCTTGGGAACCATGTTGTAGGAGTAACTGTGTCTTCAAAGTTTAAGTGACAGGAATAAATACATAAAAAACTATTCTGTGAAAAACACAAGATTTTGAGCATGTATAATAAATAACTTAGCAATTCTATCTACACCAAAAAGAATTTAGAAACGCAACATTAAGACAAACAACAATAAAACGATGATTTTTTTCATTATTTTTTTTTTTAAATTATTTGATTTGATAATATAATATCTTTCCACCTTTCTTGTAAAGTTTCATCAAAACTGTTGCTCACTTCTCTATCAATTTTAAACACAAAACCCCTTGTACCTATATTCACAAAATGAGTATCTTATATAGCCTCCATTTGCATTGATGCACGACAGCGACTTCTCATTGAATGGATACTATTTGAAATCTGGGCTTGTGGTATGATGTTCCATGCTTTAACCTTTTACTTCATATAGACGCCTTTGGACACCTCTTATATTGAAATCATTAATTCACGACATATCAGCAATGGGTGAATTATGTTTATATTAACTGACAGAGTTGAAAACAGTGCAGGGAGTGTTCAGATTGCTCATTATGAGCAATCTGAACTCTTCCTGCACTGTCTTCAATGGCCTTCTGTGATTGGTGCGGGAAAACGTGTATCTTTGGAGTAAAGGGTTAATAAGCTTTTGACGAAGTATTTGAACGTTTCTTTCAATAATTTTAGTGCGACATTGAAAAGAAAATACCATAGAAACAAAATCAAATATATAATTGGAATATCAAAATACAGACAAACCATTTCTTAACAAAATACAAACAATAAAAGTGTTGAGGTTTTTTTTTGTGAATTTAGGTAATTGGGGTTTGTATGTTTCAAATCAACAAATTATAGATTTTTATGGAACTTTCCAGAAATGGTAGAAAGATATTATATTTTCAAATAAAATAATTTTTTAAAACATCGATTAAGAAGTCAATGTTTTATTGCTGTTTACCCAAGTGTTGTTTTTCTAAAGTCTTTCAGTGTATTACATTTTACATTTATATCACATGATTTATTATAAAATTATTAGAATTTCTCCCGCATTACACACTGATGAATGTACATGTATGTAAAAATCTGAGCAACAGAATCTTAAACAAAAAACAACATTTTATTTGAAGAATATAAAAAAGTACCAGATTCATTAAATTAGAAATCAGTTTTACTTTCACATACATATCTGCCCTGATATTAATTTTTATTTTTTAAAAAAAAGTCCAAGATAATAATACCGGTAATAGCCGTTTCTAGACATTTATCTTCGACAATAAAGGCACAATATCAAGTAGTTATTATTTTGGGAATTTTTATCGTCCCCAAGTAAAAAATACACCCAGCTCACTCCATATATAATGAAATCACTTACAATAAATGCCATATATACTATATGCATGTTACATAGTATAACCAAGGAAATCCCTTCTACTTTGCATTGTTAATAAACTGCTATAATGAGATTCCGTATCACATTTTATAAACCCCACCCATAATTTTCAGTAATATAATGAAGTCCTTCATCAGTTGACAATCTCTGTAACTAATTTTAGGCAATTTTGGGCAAACATTGGCACCACTCACTACAAATATCCACCTGGTACATACGTTCAATTCACCAGAATTGCAAGAAAAACAAAACATTCCCTTATGCAGATTTCCCACACTTCCCTGATTTTAATATCTCCTTGTCCCCATTAAAGGCGCAGCCACCACATTTACTTCTCTATGCAGAACAGAACAGAATTTGAATATGCACACTTTTCATTTATATGCATATATGTTGTAACGTAATCAGCAATGCCAATTACATGTACTTAATATAAACTTAACACATTTTTAAATTTACCTGTGATGTCATTGGTGGTTCCAATGTCACAGCGCAAGAATTTTAAAAATACAAATATCTTTATATGGTATGCAAGAAAAACTAGAACCTGAGAGACTGATAAGTCGAAACTACATGCAAATATTAAACGAGGCCTTGTCTTTTAAAAAAAGATTTTTTAAATTTTGAAAAAAAAACAAGAACTGACAAGCCCCTAGTGCTGGATGAAATCTGAACATAGTGTCAGGATTTTAATAAACTTGAAAGAGTGTTATATAAGAATTCACCATAACAACTTTGGTGAAATCTATCAAGTGGTTTCCATGAAGAAGTCACTTGAAGCAAAAGTTAATGATGGACAGACGATGGATAACAGACGAGGGACACAGGACTATCACAAAATCTCACCTGTAAACCTTCGGCTCAGATGAGCTAATAAAACTTATATATACAGGTTTTATTTTACAAAATATATATATATATTTGTGATACGGAATGATGTGCAAGTTAAGACATGAACGATTGTCAACATATTCTTAAATTAAAAACACAAGTACGGCACAATATTCAAAACACAATTTAAAAATAATAAGTCACCGGTCACATAAAAGAGTAATATGTACATGCTTATGCCATCAAGGGCTAACAGATGATCATTTGACCTAACCACTGTTTCCTGGGATCCTGAAAGGTTAACCAGTACTCAACCACACCCCATCTCCGCAAGTAACTTTCTCACTTGAATCAGCGGTGAGAGAGGAATGATAATGAGACTCAATGTCTTATATCCATCATCACGGAGACTGTTTCTGGGCATGGAGTTAAACTCAAGACCCCTGGATTGATAGTCAGATGCACTACTGACTGAGCTAAACAAGCCCGGCATATAAATAAAACAACATTGAAATTTTTAAGGGGATTGAGGAAATTATATATTCTTGTGTTTTCTGAGCAGAATGGACACAACATGAGAGCTTAGTACAGAACTAGCTTACCACAATCTATTTATACAAATATTTCATAGAGTACACTGGGAAAGTAATAGCTTTTTCAGATTCAAGTCCCCAAGTCTGAATCAGATTTTTACCTCGAAGTCTGATTCATAACTTTACTCGCAAGTCTGATTCATAGCTTTAAGTTACTATTTAATTTTGCAAACTCTGACTAAAGTTTAGTACAGTAAACCAATTTTGTCTAAAGGTGAGTGCATTTAACCACCTCTAAGTTAAATCCATTTAACCAATTTTGATTGAAGTTTAGTACATTTAATCAATTCTGATTAAAGTTTAGTATATTTAACCAATTCTGATTGAAGTTTAGTACATTTAACCAATTATGACTAAAGTTAAGTACATTTAACCGATTCTGGTTGAAGTTTAGTACATTTAACCAATTATGACTAAAGTTAAGTACATTTAACCAATTCTGGTTGAAGTTCAGTACATTTAACCAATTATGATTAAAGGTCTGTACATTTAACCAATTCTGGTTGAAGTTTAGTACATTTAACCAATTATGACTAAAGGTCTGTACATTTAACCAATTCTGATTGAAGTTTAGTACATTTTACCAATTATGACTAAAGTTGTGTACATTTAACCAATTCTGATTCAAGTTTAGTACATTTAACCAATTATGACTAAAGTTTAGTACATTTAACTAATTCTCAACTAAAATATAGTACATTTAACCAATTCTGACTAAAGTTTAGTACATTTATACAATTATTATTAAAGTTTAGTATATTTAAACACCTCTGACAAGAGTTTAGAACATTTAACCAATTCTGACTAGAGTTTAGTACAGTTTACCAGTATGATGTACTTTAATAACAAAACCAACTCTGTGAAAGGATCAAATTACTTACATAAAGGGAGGTAATTGATAGTATATGTATGTTTACCTAATTACCTAATTTCTAGTCTTAATAGGTAATATTAATTTATATATCTCCTAGATTCCATTTTGATACAAAATATTATAATAATACATTGTGCAGCATATCTATGCATTGTCATATAAATACTGTACATAGTTTAATGATTGTAGTTTGTGGGGGTGGGGGGACTTGGTGGAGGGACTAAAAACCTTATAATTACAACAACAATAACAATGAGGGTGGAGAAACACATACTGAAGACAGTAAAGTACCATGTCTGCTTGATAGTCTTATTTGAGCATTTCTATAAAGTACCATGTATGCTTGTGAAATGCTTTCAACACCTTGTAGATCTATATATTTTCTTTCTTTCTTTACTTTCTATTAGGACTTACTTGGCTTATATTATAATTCATTTAATAACTCTTAGTTAATAAAGCTTTCTAAATAAATTATATGAAATCTAGAAACTGTTTGTTTCTACTTTCCATTTTCATAATTAAGTTTGTATTATGAGTCAGACTCAGATAGGAACCTTGATTATTGGGCATTTGAGTTTCCCCTAGAACCCAGCCAGCTACATCTGTATCAGTCTGTTTTGAAATTCAAAAGTTGTGACAATCATTTATCTAAATTATATTTAATTTCCAATTGCCATAAAAATAATTATTAAAGGCCCTATTCCTAACAAACTCCATCCTACAAACACCCCTGATAAATTCACAAGCATATTTACAATAGCCTATGTGTAAGTTCTAATTATTACTTGACCAATCAGTAACAGTTTACTATTTAAACACTGGCTTATTGCTTGGCATTCTCAGGATCCTCATTATCATATGACCAATCAAGAAGGCCTACTGTTGAAACATTGGCCAATCAGGAAATGTCAACTGTTCGAACTCATTGCTTGGCATTCTCAGGATCCTCTTCTTCTTCTGCAAAACAAGAAAACCCAGTACATTATACAACTGATACACATCAAGGCTCAGAATAGGTAATTTTCAGGGTATTTTACAATCTCAACTTAGCTATTTTTAAAATTGGGGTAAACTAAAAATTTCTGGAATTCTGTACACATTCAGTTTAAAGTTCATTTTGAATAAACATCTTTAAAGGGAGTGTATCAGGAAAACACGCAATAAATGTCTAAATCAATACACTCGGGTCCCGTTATAACGCGGATCTTGGGGTCCACAAAACGAAACCGCGTTACAAGCGGACCGCGTTATAGCGATAATTACCTCGAAAAAAATCGATGTCGGTTTTTCACACCTATCGTGCTGTCCTACTGTGAATGGTATTGTTTGCATTGTAATATGATACAACGCGTATTTAGTTACAACAGATACACTTAGATATGTATGAAATTAATACAAAAAAAGAAAAGAAAGAAAAACGTTTTTGTGTTTTGATTATACTAAAATTGGCAGCCATTTCCGTTTAACCCGGAAGGAGAAAAAACGGTGTCTATATAAAAAATCGCGCTTCAATTTAAACTCAACGCTATTAGTATAAAAATATTAAAAATATAAATCTGAAGTATTAACAACAATTAAATAATAAAATTAAGTTTGTGTTTACGCTCCGATAAGATACCCGCGATATATTAATACCTGTCAACCGCTTCGTTGCTTGATCACGTGATCACTCGATAATAACAAAGTTTGCATATGGCTTCCGTGTTTGGCGCGTGTCAGCATTTATTGAAGCACTCGGGATTATTACAAACTGTTAATTGTCAATGCTGGCATGAATCAATCCCATAAACAATCCTTTAAACCACCATGAGGTAATGGGTGTAATAGTTCGTTATAATCAAGGCTAATTGGTGAGTAGAAGATGAGCGATTATCAAATCAAAACATGGCGACGATCTATTGTTTGGTTGTCATTTGGTCATTCGCGCATATTTTCAAGTTTTGTATCACGACCTTTACCCCCCGCCGAAAAATTGGGAGCCAAGCAAAAACCGCGTTATAACGGAATTCGCGTTATATCGGACCGCGTTATAAAGGGACCGCAGTGTATTTAAATTTGAGAGGAAAACTTGAAACCAAATCTTATTTCTAAAAATAGACAGCACAGAAAGTACAACTGACATACACCTTTATCAGGTGATAAAAATAAATATTGATTTTGAGATAAAATCTATGTCAATACTAGGATATCTCGAGTGTTTTGGCAGTCCCTCCAATATCAAGATAATGAGTTTCGACTGTACAGATAAAGTGTCTTGCTCAAGGACACCATACATAGCCGTGGTGGAGGATAGAACCCATAACCCCCCAATCCCTGACCCCCAAAATATATAAATTTAGTAGCTCTAGGCCTAAATGTTTAAAAGTAAGTGGAATTAAACACAACAAGTGCTGTCGGAGGGACAGTGCGCTTGACAATTTCGATGCTGTTCTAAAACAACAGCTTTTTTAGGAAATAAATACCAAATGGAAGACAATTAAAACTCAGGGGTGGTAAAATTAAGCTATAATTATTGCTTGTCTGTTAAAAACAAATTAGCAAAATTATTTACCAACACTATTTATTTTCATTATCAACATTTATGTTTTTTTGAAAACAACAAAGTGAATGGATGGCTCGTATTGCCTTAATATTATTTAATTCAGCATGTGCCATTTGTTACATTTGTCTTTCAAACTTGAAAATTTCTTTATAAATTCATTAACCATTGCTGACAAATAACCCCAATAGGTGTGTACCTAACTTAAGGCACATCATGTACTTATAATAACCCTAAACACTTCAATTACATGACTAGAATAATATAAATTGGTCAAGCAATACTAACATACAAACTAAACTACCTGAAATAATTCCATCAAGAATTTAAAATAATTATTATATTGTATATAGTTATAGCTATAGTTGAGATGGTCTTCTGTTTCAAGATAGTTTATCAATGTTTTACATATGCGATACAATTATGCACTCCCTTCAAATTACATGGTAATATACCAGTTCTTGTTAATGGACCAACACATACAGTTTGTCAATGCTGGATATTCTTCTTCATTCTTAGTTATTCAGTTTTATACATATATATACAATACAGGCCAATAACTCCATATCAGAGGGCAATATTTCGGTACCAGTTCATGAAAATGGATCTATAGTTCTATAAAATAATCTTGTACCAGCATGCACAGTTTATCACAGCTGGATACCTTTTCATGAAAATGAAGGCAGTTTTTTACAGAAAATTAAACTTTCATAAAAATGAAAACAAAAAAAATGGGGGAAAAAAACAACAACAAAAACTCCTGAAAAACTTACCCTATTTGTCAAACATATAAGCTCAATACCTTGTGCTACAAATTTTAACCTGCTAAAAAACAAAATTTCTAAGTTCAAAAGGGCCATAACTCTGTAAAAATGCAACCCAGAGTTATGGGTCTCATCTCTGTGTGTTCTGTTGATGATATTGAACATACATGTAAAGTTTCATTCATATCCAATGATAGGTTGATGAAATATGTACATGCTCAAAAACTTCAACCAGATTTTCTAAGTCTATTTTTTCAAGGGCCATTATTCTGCCAAAATGCAACATAGAGTTCTGGTTCTTATCTCTGTATGTTCCATTGATGATGCTGAACACACATGTGAAGTTTCATTCATATCAAATAAGTGGTTGCATAGCTATTTTACCCGATAAAAAAACTTTAACCTGAAAAAAAATTAAGTCCAAAAAGGGCAATAACTGTGCCAAAATGCAACCCAGAGTTATGGTTCTTGTCTATGTGTGTTTCATTGATGATGCTGAACACACATGTGAAGTTTTATTCATATCTAATACCTGAAAAATTAAGTCCAAAAAAGGCTGTAACTGTGCCAAAATGCAACCCAGAGTTATGTTTTTTGTCTCTGTATGTTTTATTGATGATGCTGAACACAATGTAAAGTTTCATTCATACCGAATGAGTGGTTGCATAGAATATTTCCTGATAAAAAAAACTTTTAACCAGAAAAACCAACACCGGGGCGATTACAATAGCCCCCCTATTCTAATAATAGTCAAGCTAAAAATGGAATCACACGACTCATTTTAAATGTCAGAAAATATGTGTATTTTATGCGGGAAATCTATTTTAGTCTTACCTTGGTGCATAACCCAAGCTAGGGAATCCGTTTTCATTGTCTTATTTTGACATGTTTTAATAGATGTCCTTTTGGTAATATGGAGTCAGTGAGTATATAATTATGATATTTTGAAAAATTTTTTTTTTTAGCCAATTTGGATATTTTTGGAAATTTTAAAAAATCCCGATACATTCCCTTTAACAATAACATACCTTTGATCCACGATCTGAACTGGTATGTTATACAAATTCTATATGTGAACCTGTTTTTATTTGTAAACCATTTTTCAACAGTTCAATGCATTCATTATATATATGCAATAAGTACACCTTATCATTGCTCTAGAAATCCTCTAAATTGTTAACCAGTAGACACAATTATCTGTGCAAGTCGCTACCTCCAAACATGTTCAGAGGTGGGAGACTCATGACCAAACATCAGAGAGACTGTTGTCCGCTGGAGATTTGAACTCCTGACCCCTTTATTGAAAATCAGATGCGTTACTGACTGAGTTAGCAGGGCCTGGCTTGCGAACCTGTGAAACTTGAATAACAAAATTTTTTATAATATCATAATGGTGTTTCTTTAGACAGTATTCTAAACGCTGTCACACGGGTGTCATGTCACAGACACATCGTATGATATTCCACCCAGTCACATTATACAGACACTGAGCTGACAAGATCTAGACCTATCCTCTAAATGTTGATGCCAAATGCGGAAGCTTCTGGAACCATTTTCCAAGTCTCTGGTATAACCCGGCAGGAAATCAAACCCACAACATTCTGAAGAAAAGGCAGACACTCTACCACTAGGCCACCACCTCAGTGTTGTTATAATGCAACTGAGTAATGTATTATACCAAATGTAAGCAACGCCATAACTCAGAATGGCAGCATTTTATAAAACTGTCTTGGCTAGACACTGCCATGAATGAATTAAGGTTTTGCAGCTAAGCAACATATATGGGTTATATGACATTAACAGGAAGGAAGATTGTAGACTCAACTCTCTCCGCATAAATTCAATAAATTAACTAACATACAGATTGAAGACAATATCCACATTAACAAGTGAATATGCAAAAGGAACATGAAAACTTACGGAATCTATTCACAGAGTAGGAGCTGATAATCTTCCTTTGCAGATTGTTAACAACTGCCAACAACGGCATGATGCGGAAGATGTCGATCAGTAACCGGGCGTGATTGTCTTCATGATTTCTCTTCACCTCAAACGCTAACACATCCAGCATGTGAGAGTGCAACTTCTGGACAAAAGGTTTGTCTACCAATTCAACATTATCTGCACAAGATTAGAAATATAAAATATTAGCGAGGGAAGAAAAATTTGTTTAGAATAAAAAGCATAACACTAACTATCATATTTACAATCCTTCAGGTCTCACTACACCATTTGTTATTTGTTCTATATCAAATAAGGTCTAGGATTTCAACGGTAAAAATATTTTTTCTTACAGAATCTTTTTTATTTCGAAGTATTTTTTAAAGCAGGAATGTATCCGCACATAAAAATGCACAGCATGTTTTTTTTTTAAAGACAGTGCAGTGACACCCTAAGATTTTAAAAAAAAGAAGTCCAATACTCACAAATACATACATCAGTTGAAATCCTATAAAAGTTACTTTTTTAACACCAGTGATGCCTTATTGCAGTATATGGTATGCCAGCTTTTGCTTTACTCCCCACTTTACTCATCTGCAGCAAGAAATTACAGCCCCTATGAACCATTTTGAAAATATTTCAAAACCAATTTACATAGGACTTTTTTTAAAGTAAGAATCATGTTACCGTGGCAAAAAAAAAGGTGCAACTGTGTACTGAGATCTAAATATAGCATAACAACTCATGAAAACAAATACATGTACCCCCAAAAGTATGATTTCATTACAAGCTGCAGGAATTTGTTGTTGTTGTATGTTTAGTGTCGATTTTAGTGTCAATTTCTACAATATTGTGATGGTGTCTACAGTACTGAAAATGCTGCCATGCTGCAGACACACATTATAATACCCCACCCAGTTACATTATACTGACACTGGATCTACCAGAGTATTTTCCAATACTAAACGCCAAGCAATGAAGCTTCAAGTACCATTTTTCAAGTCTTTGGTATGACCCAACTGGGGATCTTACCCACAACCTTCCACACATGAGGCTTATGCCCTACCATTAGACCACTGCTGCTATCTGCAGGAGTTTAATATTGCTGACCTTCGACCTTAAATACTTACTTAAATAATACTTTAGATTTTGATGTTAAACAAGAGTGTCACGTTGACCCTAAATCAAAGGTCATCATGATGATTCAAGGCCATAACTCTCAACATTAATTAACTGATTATGCCAGTCAAAAACCTATCGGAGATATTCTAGTTATGTTAATGATGTCCATGTTTGGTGAGGATCTAATGAGAACTGCTATTGCAGCAGTTCAAGTGCACACAAGGTCATTAATGTATTTTTTAACGATTCAAGGATCATTAATGCATTTTTTAACGATTCAAGGATCATTAATGCATTTTTTAACGATTCAAGGATCATAACTCCCCAATATCATCCAATTAATGATGAATGCTGAAAAGGAGAGTTTCTACATAAAATCAGATGAACCTTTGTCAGATGAGCTAATACATTCAATCTTGTATTAAGCGGGGCGATAGTGTTATGGATAGAGCATTGGCCACTCCAGCTAGAGGTTGTGGATTCGAACCCAAACTCGACCCGATGCCTCTCATAAAACAACAATCAGTACTGAATCTACCCAGGAAGCGGACTCGAGAGTGGTTATCATAAGATCTGAGCTTCCATCGCAATCAAGCTAAAATAAATTAGTATCTTGTTTTGGAAGTGATTTATTTTCATATCTCACTATCAAACAAACTTTGAGCGGAAAAAACGACAACAAAATACAAACTAAAGTGGAGGCATACCTGTTGCTGTTAGCTGTACAGCGCACAAAATTGATATTTCCAAGTCGGTCAGATTCAAAGCATTGAACTCAAAAGCGAAGCCCAGGATGGTGTCAACCATTTCATCATTCAGAATCTTCCTCATGGCAGCTGCCGAGTAAATTTCTCCTGATGTGAGAATCATCCAGGATTCGTTGTCATAGAAATACTCGGCAAATGACAGCTGTAATTTACATAAAACAACAGCTGTTAGAATATTGTAGACTACTCTAGCCACGACACAAAACAGTATTTAATATTAATGATATATACCTATAGTCAACCAAACCATCTTTAATATCAGCAAAATAATACAGTCCATGTATGTGGGGTGGAGACGAGGATGGGTGGGGGATGGTTGGTTTGGTGGTGGCTTAGACAGGTATCGAATTTTAAACAAGACTGAGTATTTTAATATAATATTAATAAAATCAAAGGCCTAAACAGTTCTAAGGAAAGGCTCGCTATTTAAGTAAAGTCATTAATATAAAGGTTTGAGAAATTGCAAAACACTTACTCAAAATTGTATAATTTATAATGTCATACGGACGAAAAAAACAATTTGTGGACAGAGGACAGACAATGACGTCATGACATAAGCCTCTTTGGATTACAACAAACATTACCTATTTTCAACTTTTTATAGATCTACATGTACATGTACATATTGACTCTGGGTATGTCGGATTCCCATACATCTTTCAATTAACTGAATAATCATAATGAATAACAAACAATTAAGAATGCAAATTACACTGGGATGGAACATTGCAAATCACACTGGGATGGAACATTGCAAATTTCACTGGCATGGAACATTGAAAATTTCACTGGCATGGAACAATCTATTTCTAAAATATTTACTCAACTCAATAGACAATACCACCCAAATTCAAGCAGGGTGGTAGTGTAACGGATAAAGTGTTGGCCGTTCACGCCAGATGTTGCAGGTCCGATCCCCAGCTTGACTTGATGCCTCTCATAAAACAACACTCAGTACTGACTCTACCTAAGAAATGAATGGTTCATACACTCATTATTGAGTGAATTTTCACTTTTGGGGGTAGCTTCGATAAATGGAAAAACACTACATAAAAAATTCAAGTCTCTCTCAGGAAATTTTGACAGTAGAAGACATAGATGACACTTTTAATGTATATAAACTTTCTTTGAAATCAAATGACATTTTTGCACTAAAATTACCTGTATGCAAGTGGTGCATTTTCATAGTCCATGAGTTTATATATATATAATTTATATATTCAGATGTTTTGTTTTCATTTTTACAAAACAAATAAAAATGTCGAAACATATACATATAAAACTAATGTGTTAAAACATGAAAACATTCTTACCATCCATATATCATAGTAAGCTATTTTCATCATGGTGTCTTTGTCTTCTTTCAGCAGGTCTTTAAAACCAGGTACGTTCTCACAGAAACCTTCAAATCAGAGTTCTCATTTATTTTTTAAATTTTTGTATTACCGGTAATATTAAAATCCAACAAATCTGCTTCTATTTTTTCACTCTTTCAAACTTTTGATCAAATTTCAATGAACAATGAAAGCTAATGGAAATGTACAAAGAACAAAGTTTATTTTGAGACTGACTTTTGCACCTAGCATATTCACAAAATATTTCAATTTTGTTCAATTTCATTCTTACCATTATATATATAATTTCTGAATAATTTCAATATAACTGTCAATCAATATGTTGATATGCATAACGTTTTATCTTTTGAACATTAGTGTCGATAAATTTTCTAACGAGACCTTGCCAGTTAATCTGACTGTCAATCACAGGGGCGTCATGATTTCAAATCCTTGCTCAGTCATAATCCACAGTCTGTGTGATGATTTGTGGTTAACGTTATTATGAAACTATGGATCTCCCATTCCTGAACATGTGGGGAAATAGAAAGTGACTTGCAGCTATAAGGTGAGTTCGGAACTGGTTAACCGTCCAGCAGATGTTTGGATTGGCAATTAGAGGGGCTGACCGCTAGTATATAATTGAAATTCTGATGAAAAAAAAGAAGCCAAACCCTGTACAAAGTGATAAATCTAAGCAGGCTTCTCAACAGGCCATTTAAGCACAGGGGCTACCCAGCGCTTGACTGTCAGAAATGTATATGTCAGAAATATTCCCCTAGTGCTTTAATTCTTTAACAAAATATGGCAAAAGCTTGCTTTCCACCAAATCATTATTTTTCTTTGCATATCCTTTCTCTTTTTATTGCCTAAAATGGAACATACTAAATATAATGACTTTAACTGATTAATACAAGTTTTACTAGTGAAATATATTTCAATGTGTGCCTAACACAGCACTTGAAATGTGTTGAAGGTGTTTATGCGCTCTTACCCCAGGGCTTACATTCCTTCCTGTGGAGAACCCTGTTATGGGTATACCTAATTGAAGGTTTATGAAAGAACTATGGACCAAATCTGGCAACTCTAAACCACTCATTTTTTTGAGAATGCAAATTTATTCATCTTAAGAGGTCACGGTCAACCAAAAAATACTGCATGGCTTTGCGTACTATCAAAAACAGAACTATGCACCAAATTTCACAATTTATTTTGAGAAATGGAGCTAAATGCAAAATTATTCATCCGTAAAAGTCATGGTGACAGACAAAACATACAACCCATAACTACGGATCAAATTTAGTGACTGTCTAACAGTTTTGGAGAAACAAGGCTAAACACAAAAAATTTATATTGTGTGGGTTAAGTTTTCTTTTTAGATATCCATAAAGGTCAAGGTCACTTGAAAAAAACTCTGTTGTTTTGAGTGTAACTATCAATTACAAAACTATAGGTCAAACAGTTTTTGACAAACAAAAAGATTTAATGTTGAATTGTTGATGCGAATGGAAAAGTAACATTTATATCCTGTTTTCTTCGTAAATACGAGATTACAAGAACTGTTAAAATGCACTATAGTTTACCAATGCATGAATGCAGTACTCACCGAGTATTCTCTCATTTAAGAGAGGTATATTCGAGATGATTTTCCCATACACTTCTTTCACGTCTGCGTCACTGTTACTCATAATCCGAATTTGAATCTGGAATAAAGTCTGACTTTCTTTACGATATATGCAGAAGTGACAAATTTAGCAAATCTAAATGACTTGTCCAAGGACAAGTGAATTTTAAGTTTCATTTTTCCTAAGATGAATTTACTTGTCCGTACAAGGTCATTTCACTTAAGCAAAACAAACTAGACCTATCACTGTAGTGATGAATACCCCCGAACGCCGCCATGACAGAAAATGGTTAACCATTGTATGAAGTTTTATTAAATTATATCCAATAGTTTTAAAGTTATGCTCCAGACAAAAAAAATTCTTAATAAAAGAGAATGTTATGGATTGAGTTGTTTGTATTGTTAATTTTTTTATGGTTTTGTTAAAATTAAAAACGGTCTTTTTAATTATTGTGCAGTGTACAAGCTTTCATGGCAATCAATAAATGTTATACTTTTTCGAGTAATGTTGAGGGACAACAATTTTATGGATAAGAAACAAACAAGAGCACTAGGAATACAATATCGAACCTGTTTTGCTCAAACTCCATGTATTCATCAACTTGGTTCTTTCATGAACTTTATTAAACTGTTTTCACTGATGGCTTTAAAAGTACTTTAAAAGTACTGCACCAGACAAGGGAAATATATCAAAGGGCAATAACTCTGTAATTAGCAAGAATAGAATTATGTTTCTTGTACACTGCACTTCCTGTCATTATATTCTACCATTGTATGAAGTTTGATGAAATTCCATCCAGTACTTTAAAAGTAATGCTCCGGACAAGGGAAATATATCAAAGGGCAATAACTCTGTAATTAGCAAGAATAGAGTTATGTTTCTTGTACACTGCACTTCCTCTCATTATATTCTACCATTGTATGAAGTTTGATGAAATTCCATCCAGTACTTTAAAAGTAATGCTCCAGACAAGGGAAATATATCAAAGGGCAATAACTCTGTAATTAGCAAGAATAGAGTTATGTTGCCTGTACACTGCACTTCCTCTCATTATATTCTACCATTGTATGAAGCTTGATGAAATTCCATCTGGTACTTTTCAAGTTATGCTCCGGACAAGAAAAAATATCAAAGGGCAATAACTCTGTAATTAGCAAGAATAGAGTTATGTTTTTTGTACACTGCACTTCCTCTCATTATATTCTACCATTGTATGATGTTTGATGAAATTCCATCCAGTACTTTTCAAGTGATGCTCCGGACAAGGAAAATTGCAACGGACAGACCGACAGACCGACAGACCGACGGAACGACAGACAGACAGACCGACTCCAGTATACCCCCTCAAAACTTCGTTTGTCGGGGGTATAATGACAAAAACATTTAACTTATAGCTTACAGAAGCCATTCAATGAAATGATTTTAAAGCCATAATTAATAAATTTATGACAATGTTCAATTTTAATCATTATGTGACCCCTACTGGCCCCTTTTAGAAAGTCAACCCTTCCTATCAAATAAAATCATATTTGTTATGACTAGAAGTTGCTTCAAAACTCAAACTCAATAAAAAAAAGTCATAAATGAATGATAAAAAAGAGAATTTTCCGTTTTCCAATAGTATTCCTATATAAAACTCAAAGTCCCTTATAAGGCCCTTGATTTGTACAAACTTTAAACCCATACTCATTGGTATAATCCATATCAAATGGTTGTTGAGAAGAAGATTTTTGAAATTTTTCTATTTTAACCCTGTTTTAGCCCACAATGGCCCTTTATGGAAAGTCAATTCTCCATATTGAACCAAATCTTCTTTCATATGACTAGGTGATACTTTAAAACTCATATTAAATAATAATTATGCCTAAATAGATGAAAAAAAAGAGAATTTTTATGTTTTTTCCATAGTATTCCTATGTTAATTTCTAAGTCCCCTTACAGGGCCCCTATAAGTTGTAGCCTCTAAATTCTATCTGCAATCAAACCCCTACACATGCCAAATATGAACAAATCTGACAAACCAGTTCTTAAGAAAACGACTTTTGTAATTCCCGATTTTTACCCTTTTGGGGCCAATCCTGACCCCTTAAGGCAGTGGCACCATGTTATTTTTACAAAACTGAATCTCCTTCACCAAACAATGCTTCTGTAAAGCAAAATCATTTCCATTTTAAAAAATATATATATATTTTTATTGTAATGACATGTGTCCCCTAACTGAACCCTTGGGGCGGGGTCATTTTTAACTCTAGGGACACCATTTGAACAAATCCATCAAAACTATATTTGGTTATCATTACTACATAAACATTTTGAAATTCTGTTGGGTCGTTCATGAGAAGAATTTTTTTTAAGTTTTGGACTATTTTTAGTGATCGCGGCCATCTTGAATTTCAGATCGATCGGAAAAAGAAAAAAAATCTTCTGTGTAGTCTCTTATGCAATAGAAACATCCATATGAAGTTGCAGTTTAATTGGCCTAGTGGTTTCAGAGAAAGTGCTGCTAATAGATGACAGACGACGGTTAATGGCTGACGGACAACGCGCCATAGCATAAACTTCTGGCCTTTGGCCAGTAGAGCTAAAAAATTGAAATAAAAGTCAGATAGGGTAAGAGGACTTACCAAGGTCCATTACTCCTGCCTGTGTCTGAAACAAATTGACATCTCTTTGATCTTCAATCAAAGAATGCAAATACTGTTTGATAAATGACAATAGTGACATGTTTGAGTAGGTGTTGAGAATCTGGAGGGTGAGAAGGGGTTGAGAATGTGTTAACAATTGAATTATTAAACAAGAGGGCCAAGATGGCCCTTTATGGCTCACCTGACTGACCTTGAGTCACCTAACATAAGTAGATTATATAATACAAGTACGCTCAAAATTCCAGTAAGATGAGATGGGGCAAGTAGTTAGAATTTTGATTTGTTTTGAAGATGTAACAGATGCGTAGAAGAGTTCAAACTTGGTATAGGTTCACCTATGGTAAATGTCAGTGAAATTACATCAAAATCAGGTCAGTAGATTCTGACAAGAAGGCTTTTGAAGTTTTTACTATAGATGCTGAGTCTTCGAACTAAGACTGCTATAAAACAGGGGGAGTAATTTGACATAAAACTAACCCCACCCCCTGCCTGCCATTTTTTTTGATGAATCAAGATGACTTAGGCTTAGGTGAGCTAAAAATTTCAACAGTTCGTTTTTATTTTCCTTTTTGTCTTAACCAAATATACACATACATTTAATAAATAAAATTATTAACACCATTATAATACTCATAATATTTATTATCACTAACACGCTATATATATATATATCATATCAAAACGTTTACATACGTTTTTACAGAATTATGCAGTACACCGGTCTTGATTTTATTACTCCATAATTAACCAATCAAAATTCATCTTTCATTTTCGCCCATATTTCAAAGTGGTGGCTGTAGCAAACAACCGATACATGCCTGCGGACAATAGAAGGATACTAGCTTTTTTCATCAGTTTTGGCTTCAAAATCACCTGCGGTTTATACTCGAGGGCAGATTATAATCGTACGTTTACAGTAATGTTCACATGTGTCCCCTACTTAAATTCTCAGGGCCCAATTTTTACAAATCTAATAGAACTATAGTTGGTTATCATTACTATATAAATATTTTCAAAATCTATTGGGCTGTTCATGAGAAGAATTCGGCTGGACAATTCTTGAGAAGATTTTTTGAAAATTCACAACTTAACCTCTTTTTGGGCACGTACTGACCCCTTATGGATATTAAATCCCCTTTAAATGACAAAGTCTTAACTGTTATGACTAAACAATATTTGTGACCTCAAGATAATTGAAATAATACATAAAATAGGTAAAAAAAAAAAACAGAATTTCCTAACCCCTTTATTTGAATAACTTTGAAACCCCTATTCAATTTTATAGGGGACATTTAAACCAAATATTAAGAGAGTTACTCATCAATTTTTGAGAAAATTTTTGAATTTTCAAAATTTTATCTCTTTTTTTTTTGGCCCCTGCTGGTCCCTTATTTAAATCACCTGGTAAAAACACAATCTCATCTGTTATGTCTAAGCAATGCTCTAGACAAAGATAATTGAAATAATACCTATAATAGATCAGTAAAACAGAATTCTACATCTAAAAATCGAAAGTCCCCTTACTGGGCCCCAATCGATCCTAGACCCTTTCTTTGAACAAATTTACAACTCCTAGTCACAGGGATCATCATACTAAATATAAACAAATTTGATAGGATGGTTTTTCAGAAGAAAATTTTTAAATGTAAATTTCCTAATGTTTAACAGCAGTGTTTTTTTTCACCATTTTGGGAGGATAACCCATACCCTTGGAATTGGGAATTTTAGCGGCGTTTTCATTTACATTGGGAAAACTATTGCAATAAATATATTTGTTCAACTTCATAGATATGTGTTCACTTGCTTCTCTGGCCATTTAATTAAAGAATCAATATCATACTCAATTCAGAATGGGGAAAACTTGGTTTATTTTATCAAGGAATTATGGCAAGTTTCAATTTACAATTACTGAAGCTTTCAATTGGGAATTTTTATCACTCAGTTTGGAAAAAAAGATACTATTTGCCATTGGGAATATGACCCAATAACGGTTATAAAAATGGCCAAAAAAAGAAACACTGAACAGACATGTCCCAGGGGCAAGGCCAATTTTTACCCTCAGCTCATGGCTTCAACAAACTTGATAGAAACTCATTAGATGTTACTATATGCAAAATATCAAAGCTCCAGGCCTTGCATTTTCAGAGAAAAAGATTTTTGAAATTTTGAAACACTTATAACCCCTGAGGTGGGGCCAAATTTGACCCTAGGGTCATCATTTGAACAATTTCGAGAGAGCTTTGTGTAAGAATGCTTCACACAAAATTTAGTGAAAATCTGTCATGTGGTTTCAAAGAAAAAGTCCCCTGAAGCAAAAGGAAAACGGACGGAAGGACAACAGACAAAGGTAGATCACAGTAGCTCATCCTGAGCTTTGCTCAGATGAGCTAAAAAACACAGTGCTAGTCATTAATTAGTATGAATGAATAATGTTCATCTTTTAACATAACAACTAACGGGTCAGATACGCTGAAGCGTATTGAAGCAATTAAGATTAATTAATATATTTCATCACATACCTGTCCATTTCGATAAAGGCGTAGTTTTTCTCTGTGTTCTGGTTTGAGCCGATTTAAAATCTTTTCCGCCAGGTTCATACCATCCAAGGTCTTTAAGATATGTCTGTTCCTTTTATTTTTCTCTAAAGTTTCCCCTGAACTCGTAACTACATGGTTGCCTGAATAGGAGCGTTGCACGTTTTGTAACTGCAGAGAGTCACTTCTTCTCTCGGAACTATAAGAAATGGACGAACTTATCAAATTATTAGTTTGTCTATTTTCTGTGGGCGTTCTTGAAAGATCTATCTCAAGTTTTCCTTGAGACCACTCTGGCACGTGACTTGAACGTTGCTTGTAAATATCAAGGTTCTCAAATGAATTGTTTAAGCCTTGGGAAACTTTTTTTTCTAATTTGACATGCAAGTTGTCTTTCTGTGAAAACATGTCCACATCCTTTAAAAATCTCTGCATCCCCTCCAGTCTGTTATCAGGCAAGTTTGTCAGAGCTAAGTCAATGCTATTTGTAGAGTTGTCTGTCGATAATGATCTGCTGAAAGCTAGACCAGATGTCTTTTTTTTGGCGCTTACTTCGTTTATTAAATGGAGTACCTTAGATACCATGTTTTGGTCTGTATGAGTTTGCTCAAATCTTTGTTTCAGCTTTGCAGAGACATTCACACCTTCAGTAGAATCAATCAACTGGTCAATAAGGACTTTGATGAGGGCGGGACTATATCGACTGCGCTGGGTCGATGCCGTGCTGCCATCCCAGCTTGAAGGAGTCGGACTTTTCTGTGGGTACGACAAAAGGCTGTCATATGATAATTGGTTATCTGGAATAATGGCTACCGGGTTACTTCTTGGTGCCGACTCATTATTTCTCACGGAAGAACTACCCATATCCAGTTGCGGAGTACTCAAATCAATGTCACTCATACTGCTCCGGCGCATCGTCGTTTGTCTGTTTTGCATGCTGGCATCGTTGGCGGTGAAGTTAAAATGATGATCTGTTGCCCTGATTGGCAAGGGACATTTATTGTCCAGAGACAACATGTCTACTTGACCTGTTACACTGCTTTGATGGGAAAATGAGCTGTAACTGGTAGCAGAGGATAAAGTCATTGAACTTGGCACATGATTCATGCTTCCGTTATCAGTCATGTGGTCAACATTGTTGTTATTGGTTCTGGAATGTTCAAACGCGTAGTTATTGCTTTGAAGTAAGTTGTTTTCATCATAGGGAAATGGTTTAGAAGTATGAGAAAAAGAATGGACAGTTTCAGACAATCTTCCAGATTGAATCCTTTGATGTTTCAGAGCTGGCTCTTGCGAATAATCAAAAGTTAATTCATGCTTTTCGCCTTTTTCTGCAGTAAGTTCTGGTGTGCATGCACTTTTTTCTGCTGAATGAGATGTTTTTAACTGTTTTGGAATTGCGAAACACTGGTAACGAGGATTTTGATCTGATATGAGATTGTAGGGTCCATTACTACCTTCAGACTCTTGTTTTATACTATCAGATGTCACAGTCACTATTGGCAACCTGCTATGCAGAGTTTCTGTTGCATGCTGGGAAGGAGTCATTGATGGTAATGTGCTATGCAGAGTATCTGTTGCATGCTGGGATGGAGTCATTGATGTTAATCTGCTAGGCAGTGTTTCTGTTGTGTGCTTGGAAGGAGTCATAGATGGCAACCTGTTATGCAGTGATTCTGTTGCATGCTGGGAAGGAACTGTAAATGGCAACCTGCTATGCAGTGTTTCTGTTGCATGCTGGGAATGTCTATTCGGTAATGAAGATGATGAAAAGGTCTCTTGAAGCTCATGACCCGGCTTAAATGGGATTTCATGTGAAAATTTCTCTCTATCTGAACTGGAATTCTCTTCTTTAACATGATGTGCTCCTAAATTAGGCTGTGGGTAGGAGTAAACATCTGTACTGCATGATGCTTCATTCTCATTTCCATTCCTATCTTGAGGATCAAATCTGAGGCTCATCTTCCCAAAAGTCTCCTTATCAGAAAGAGGAGCATCGTCTTTTGAGTCCAACTGAAAATCATACTGTCCCGATTCCTTCTGATTAACTTTGAGTTCCATATTTGTATAATCTGCCCCGCCCTGGTAAAATGCCACCAATGCCTTCTCCTTTTCAACCTTTGGAATCCTGCCCATCCGGACAGCTGAAAAGACATCAAAAAGTCAATGATAACTTAAAATACATTAGTTTTGTACACTCAGTGACGTTCAAAATGCACCACCTACATACAGGTTATTTAAGTGCAGATAATGTCATTGGATTTCGAATAATTTTTATTTGCGTAAAGAGTGACATCTCCGTCTTTTACCGTCAAAATTTCATGACTGAAAATTGAAATTTGATGCATTTTTATCATTTTTTCAAAACAACTCCAAAAAAGTGAAAATTCACAGGCGTCAATAATGAGTGTATGGACCATTCACCACGATACATGCAATGCATTCCCAACACAAGGAAAGAATTATCAGGGACTTTGAAAATGCACCACTTATTTTAAACAGTATAACTTCTTTAATCTTACATAGTTTTATTTCTGCTCTATACTAGGTTTTAACTTGACAGCCTACCTACAATTATGGTATATATTTAAATAGATCATGTGCATGTATCCAGGCGACTGGTTCATACACTCATTATTGACGCCTGTAAATTTTCACTTTTATAGGTGTAACCTTGACCGTTAGGCTACATACTTTTTTATTGTCCATAAAATGTTTTCATTGGTTACCAACAATATCTAAGTTATACTAGAATTGCAATTTGTAATCTTTTAAAAGATTATTTGGTGATCAATTCAGAACTTTCAATATTTGTTAAGTGATTCTTGGGAAGAGTTTTGAAGATTTTTACTATTTTAAGTAATGGTGGCCATCTTGAATATGGGATTGAAAAATGGATTTAATTGTTTTTTTCTTTAATTAATACCGAGAGCTCAGCGCAAAACTATTGTAACTCTGTTTTTTCCAAAAATCGTTGTTTTTTTTACATAAATCACTATAGTTTTACAATATGCATCTTGTATTAAAATTTGGTCCTGATATTTCAAATAATTTTGAAGATATTCATTTTTAGTGAAAATATTGTATCTCAATACACTAACCAGTAAGTGCGAAACTATTGTAACTTGAGTTACAATAGTTTTGCACCAAATAATATCTTGGAAGCCTTTATTCGTATCGGTGCAAAACTATTGTTACTTGAATATTAATTTTAATATACCCAATTATCATCTATATCCACACTTTTATTTAGTCAAAAAATACTATAATACAAGTTTCAAATGATAGTTAATGCAAATCTTCAAGATTTTTCGAGAAATAGAGGTATGAAGACTGTTTTTTTTGGGGGGATTTTTTGTTTGTTTTTTTTACTAAATCTTTGGAAACATTTTAATGTGATAATCAGATGAGTATGTTAAATGTTTTATTGATTTGGACACAAGTGACAATAAAATGGATGATTAATAAAGTTATTCTGCTTTAAAAGAAACATTTGTTTATATTTTGTTAAAATATCTGATTATTAAAATTTGCAGTGAACTTTTCAGTTTGCATTTTTTTTAATAAAAAGGTCGTCCAAACTAACAATATTACTAAAGACTCTTTTAATTTATACCAATTATTATAACTTTACTAAACCAATATATCCCTTTTGAATACTTGCAGAATGAGATATTAGTATTATTACCATACACTTAGTATTATTCTTTTTAATTAATCAGTACTAGGAGTCCACAGTATCTAATTATTTTAAAATGGCTGTTAAAAAACCAAAACAATATATTTTAGATATCGATATACCTAGGTTTCTCATAGTTAACTTTAATTTTACCATTTGAATAAAGCACAACTAGGGTAGTGGGGTTGGTATGGTGGGATAGAGGGTACAGCTGGTACTGTAGTTGGTATGGTAGGTGTAGATGGAAAAGCTGCAGGTAGTATAGTCGGTAAGGTGACGGTGGGTGAAGAGGATACAGGGTGTAGAGGGTACAACTTGTAGCATAGTTGGTATTGTGGGTGTAGATGGTACAGCTGGTAGTGAAGTTGGTATGGTGGGTGTAGAGGGTACAGCTTGTAGCATAGTTGGTATTGTGGGTGTAGATGGTACAGCTGGTAGTGAAGTTGGTATGGTGGGTGTAGAGGGTACAATTGGTAGCATAGTTGGTATGGTGGACGTAGAGGGTACAATTGGTAGTGTAGTTGGTATGGTGGGTGTAGAGGGTACAACTGTAGTGTAGTTGGTATGGTGGGTGTAGAGTGTACGGCTGGTAGCATAGTTGGTATGGTGGGTGTAGAGAGTACAACTGGTAGCATAGTTGGTATGGTGGGTGAAGAAGGTACAGCTGGTAGCATAATCGGTATTGTGGGTGTTGGTGGTATAGAAGCTTGGTAGTGTAGTTGGTATGGTGGGTGTAAAATATACGACTGGTAGTGTAGTCAGTATTGTGGATGTAGATGGTACAGCTAGCAGTGTAGTTTGTATGGTTGGTGAAGAGGGTACAGCTGGTAGTGTAAATGGTATTGAAGCTGTTGATGGTACAGCTGGTAGTGTAGTTGGTACTTGTGGGTATAGAAGGTACAGCTGGTAGTGTGGTTGGTGTTGTGAGCACAGAATGTACAGCTGGTAATGTAGTTGGTATGGTGAGTGTAGAAGGTACGACTGGTAGCTTAGTAGGTATTGTGGGTATAGTAGGTACAGCTGGTAGTGTTATGAGTTGGTATTGTGGATGTAGAGGGTACGGCTGGTAGCAAATTGGTATTGTGGGTTTAGAGGGTATAGCTGGTAGTGTTATGAGCTGGTATTGTGGATATAAAGGGTACAGCTGGTTGTGTTGTTGGTATAGCGGGTGTACAGTGTATGGTTAGTAGGGTAGTTGGTATGGTGGGTATAGATGGCACAGCTGGTAGTGTTGTTGGTATAGTGGGTGGAGAGTGCACGGTTAGTGACATAGTTGGTATGGTGGGTGAAGAGGATACAACTTATAATGTAGTTGGTTTAGTGGATGAAAAGGGAACAGCTGTATTGTAGATGGTATTGTGGTTGTAGACAGTACAGCTGGTAGTTTATTTTGTATGGTTGGTGTAGAGGGTACAGCAGGTAGTATAGTTAGTATGGTGAGTATAGAGAGTATGATTGGTAGCATAGTTGGTATGGTGGGTGCAGAGGGTACAATTGGTAGTGTTTATGTATTAATGGGTGTAGAAGGTACAGCTGGTAGTGTAGTTGGTATAGTGGTTATTGAGGTTAAAGCAAGAAGTGTAGTTGGTATGGAGGTTGTATAGGGTACAGCTGGTAGTACAATTGGTATTGTGGGTGTAGAGGGAACAATGAGTGGTTGAGATGGTATAATGGATGTAGTAAGTACAGTGAGTAGTGATGTTGGTATGGTGGATGCAAAGTGGATGCTGAGTAGCGGTGTTGGTATGATGAATGTAATGGGTGCAACTGGTAGTGATTTTGATATTAAAGGGATAGCAAGTAGTGAAATGAGTAAATACTTATAGAGGATGAAGAAGGAATATTGAAGAGTTTGGTGTCCAGGAAACAAAGGGTAGTGATGTAGGTTTGGGAACAGTGAGTAGTTGAGATGGTATGGTGAACATAATGGGTAAAGTGAGTAGTGATGTTCATATAAAGGCGATAGTTATTAATGATTAATGGAGTTGATATGGTTGATGTTTAGGGCACAGGTAGTGCTGCTGGTAGCATTGATGTAGAAGGTACAGTATGTAGTTGAGTTTGAATGGTGGGTGTAGAGGGTACAGTCGGTAATGGGGTTATGGCTGATATTATAGATGGTTGTTGGTAGAGAGAATACAATTCTAAAGGGTGCATTGGAGTTTATATAGTGAATGTTACTGTTACATTGGATTGGTGGATGTAATGGTTCAGTATTTAATTAGGTCAGTATGGTGGATGTAGTGTATACAATGGATAGTGGGGTTGGTACGGTGAATGTTGAGGGTACAGTGGATAGTTGAGTTGGTATGGTAATGGAGTTGATACATGTAATGAATATAAAGGACAGTGTCTTATGGATTTGGTTTGGCAGATGTTGAGGATGTAGTTGAAAATGGTGCTAGTATACTAGATGTAGAGTGGTGATGTTGTTATGTTGGTTGTATATGGTATAGTGGGTATAGTGATGTTAGTTTGATGGGTGTAAAGGGTACAGTACCATGGTGGTGGAGTTGGTACATGTATGAAGACTATAAAGATGTTTAATTGATTTGATATGATGTATTTTGAAGGTGCTGTTGAAATTGTAGCTATTATGATGAATGAAGAGGGTACAGTGGGAAGAAATGTTGGTATGGTGGTCATATGCGGCACAGTATCGCTAGTTTAAATTCAAACAATAACATTATAACTAAATAAAACCCAGTTATCTTTTTGTCTATTTATCTGAAAATGAGGTTTTACCCAAAACAATCATGTAGTATGCAATTTGATCTCAACTGCCAATTGCATCCCTGGTAAAAATTCATAAATAAATCTATATGACTGAAAATAAGAGTTTTATAAAAAAGAGAAAACACAAAAAAAAAAGAATTTGATTTGAATTTTATGTTGTTTTTGGTTGACAAAACATTTTGTTTAAAACCAGATGTAATATTACGATAAATGATATCCTATTTACATTATTATAAGTTGAATTGAAACAAAGATATATTTGCTTTGTATTAGAAATATATTTAGAAAACCATCTTTTATTGAACAATACTTTCTTAGTTTTGGATTGACATCCCGATAGATTATAAATATATTGCCTACAGATTTCATGCATGTTCTAAGGTCCAATGACGTCGGTACTAACTGATTAATTTAGATAGACTAGTGCAAGTATTAAAACATGTATTTTGATTTAAAGATCAGTTCAGTATGGACAGGATTAGGAAAAAATATCATGAGTACTGATTATGTATCAGAGCAATGCTAATTAATGCATCAAAAGTGGAAGAATATTATAATTTGCATATTAATAAAACTGATATTTACATAATTTAATACTTTCATAAATGAAATATTATGTTTTTCAGTTTTAATGACATAGGTTAATTGATTGTTAACATGAGAACTATCAAAATTAGTGTATTTATAGACTAAAACATAAATAATACAGCTTAATATACTTTTGTATATGTTTTTCTTTATTTCCAATACTTCTTATATGTTTGTGTTAACATTTATTAGTATAATTATAAATGGTTTTAAATTAATTACAACATAATGTTAAACAATTGTATATTGAGTTACAATGTTTTAAACATAGAAATTAACTATTTATCTCATATATATATTCAGTTTTATTCAATTTTCAATGCAACACTATTGTAACTCAAACTTTTACAAATAAATCCACTTGTATCAAAACTTTAATTGATAACACTTGTTAATATTGTAAGTAATGCAGTTTCATTTGAATTTTGAAAAATATTAGCAAATATATCTAAAGAAGAAAACAAAAAACAGTTTTTTCATCCTCCTGAACAATTTGCAAAAACCTAGTGACAATGAATTTGTGCCAAGCCCTCGATCAGTGCTCCAGATAAGGTGCGTATTTGCGTAAATAAGCATTGAAATTTACAGAAAAAGCATTGAAAATGATAAATGTGCGTACCTGTATGCATACACAATTGATTTTAAGCATTTCACTGGCATATCATATTTTTGAAAGACCCGGGTTTTCACAACTGATGTAGACACCGTGAAATAAACAAATCTAAGGGAAGTAACTTCTATGCACTAACTTATACAATAGAGTTATTTCCCGTAGATCGTTGTCACCAAGACGCACATGGGAATCTGTTGAGTAGTTCCAAGCGTTCTGAAAAGGCCTGTTATAAACGCAAGACGACAAACTTTATGTGTATCTATTATTTATTCTAATGGCATCGTCTGGTTCTGCCGTCAGGAGACGCAGAAAAAACATAGAAACCCAATCTACTAATTTATTCCGGTTCTTTAAGAAAATTGATGCTGTCAAAAGTGAGGATGTAGTTGTATCAATTATAAAAAGCGTTACTGATGCATGTATTACATAGTCGCAAAAAACAAACAAAAAGCACACGGGAGGCAAAATCAATACAAAGACCACTGAATCATGGAAAATAAAATTCCCATGGCTGATAGTTAAAGAAACTGAAGGCAACCTAAAATTAACATGTTCTATCTGTACTAAAGCAAAGATTAACAGTGTCTGGTCAAAAGAAGGTTCGCAAAATGTACAAAAAAGTAGCGTAGAAAGACACAGTCAAAGTTTGGAGCATGTAAAAGCAGAGAAATTTAGTGTGACCCAACATATTTCAGAATGTGCATCTGATGCAGATGATATTATTAATGTGAACATCTCACAGGATGATGTTTAGTTATTTCGTACTGTCTTTTATGCTGCTAAAGAAGAGTTGCCATCAGAAAAAATTAACAGCTTACTCAAGTTACAGAGTTTAAATGGAGCATGCATCAAGTATCAAAACTTAAGTTGGGACACAATTTCTGAAATTCAGAGTTGCTTAAGTGATAGTATTCAAAGATCACTAGTTGATGAAATTTTAGCTTCTGGAGTATATGCCATCATGTTAGACGAAAGTACAGATTTATCTATTGAAAAACATTTATCCATCTGTGTTCGATATGTTAAGGATGGGGATGCTGTCACTCGCTTTTTGACAAATGAAAAAATTGATGATGGCAAAGCACATACAATTGTTTCCCACTTAATCAACTGTATTGACAAATTAGGGTTAGATAGGTCACACCTCGTCTCCCTGGCAACAGATGGTGCAGCTGTTATGATGGGGAAAAAGACAGGAGTAGGAATACAAATTAAAGCAAAAATTGCACCATTTGCAACTATGACCCACTGCATTGTCTATAGGTTAAATTTAGCTGTTACTGATAGTATTAAGAAGTGTGACATCCTAAAAAAGATGACTGAAAAGTTTAACTCATTGTACTTATTTATGAGTGGCTCAAGCAACAGGACTGAGAAATTGAAAGCTATCCAGATGTTATTAGGTGACCCAACCCTGAAAATCAAAGAACCACACAGTATTTGATGGATGGGCCTCAGAAATGCAGTTGCATCTGTGTATGAAAGTTATCCTGCAGTATTGTCCACACTCTCACACTTTGCTGCTGAAGGAAATGCAACTGCATTAGGTCTATTTAAGTATTTTTCTGAATATAAGACTGTTCTTCTAGTGGCTCTGATGTTGGATATCCATGATGTTATTGGAATTTTGAGTTGCCAGTTGCAGTCTCGATCGCTTCTCTTTAGTGAGATACAACCACTTATCGATGCTACCATCTCAAAATTGGAGTATTTTGAAACACATGATGGAGAATGTCTGAGACAAATAAAAACAGATGTGGTTATTCAGGAGAGTGAAGCTTACATGAAAGGAGAAAAGTTAAGAAAGTATTCTCAGTCAGTTGGGAAAGAGTTTTGTAAAGTAAGGGAAGAATACCTTTCTAGTCTGAAAAAGAATATCAAACAGAGGTTTAAAAAGGAAGATAGTGAAGTGTTTGCTGATCTAAGTCATTTGTTAGAACCAATGACTGTTAATAATGCACCAAAAGGTGAATGTGGTCAAGCTTTGGAAGCAATTTCAGAACTGTATGGTACAGACAAAGTTGTTAATAACTATATAGGAGAGAGGCAAGAAATGGAAGTGACCAATGTTGAAAAATTACTTGACAAGCAAAAATTGATTGAAGAATGGCCATTGGTAGAAGGTATGATAAAGGGTACATACAAGAATATGCCAACTGAAGCTTTCTGTAAAAGAATCATAACTGTGCACAATAACTTAACACCTCAGTTTTCAATCCTGTGTAAAATTTCCTTCTGTATAAGTGTGACAAGTGTTGAATGTAAGAGAAGCTTCAGCGTACAAAATAGACTGAAAAGCAAATATAAATGCTCATTAAAGCCAGAGAAGTTAGATTTGCTGATTAAAATTCAAATATGTAAGGTTGATACTGAGTCATTTAATGTTAGGAAATCAGTTCAAATATGGCTTGCAAAGAAGCAAAGAAGAAAGGGTCGTCTTCTGCAAGCATATAAGCAGAGACCACTTAAGAAAAGTAAATGTTAGCCAGTTGGAGACTGTATTGTAAATATGTTCCTCGCTATAGAGAATCCAGTTCTATTAAAGTTCAATGATTAAATCAGTTCAATTTTAATTTTGTTCCAAAAACTGTTACAAGTTACATTCTTCAGAGCAGGCTTCAGGCATTATGACAGTCTACTTGCAAATAGAGGTAAGTTTTGAAAATGTCCATTTTAAGCATTGTATTTTAATTTAGGGCGTAAAATAAGCATATGGCCAATATCTGATCAGAAAATACTCTTTCAGTTTCCATTTTAAGCATTGAATTTTATTTTAGGGGGTAAAATAAGCATTGGGCCAAAAGCTTATCTGGAGCACCGCCTTGATACAGTATAGTCTCACATAGAACATGAGAAACATCCGTAAGATGTTTGAGTATAACCGACTAACTAGTTTCAGAGAAAGTGCTGCTTAATTGATGACAATATACTACCATTATGACCGACGTCCCGTCCCATAAACCCTCCTGGCCATTGACCAGTAAAGCTAAAAACTGCCTAGTCATATGGTACCTATGCTTTATCGAACAAAACCAAAACTACCCTCTAAACGTTGAAGACAGTTCTAAACATACCTTCAACGGACATTCCCGTCTCCAAACACAGCCTGAACCTGCATGATTTACAGCGATTGCGGTTCTTTGGAGTAACATCACAATCTCCGCCGAAGAAGCACTTGTATTTATCTCCCCTTGTGATACTTCTTTTGAAGAAACCCTTAAATGAAAACGCAAAAATATTACTAAAAGTCTGAATTTGAGATGGTACAAGTTATTATAAAATTATGAATAGATAAATTCCGGCATAATGTCTGGCCACGAAACATTATTTATGGTAAAGGAGTCCAGTCCACTTCACTAACATGAACCCAAGTCTTAAGATTTTCATACAAACAATTTGTGACACCGAGGAATGTTTCATCTGCGCAGTGTTTTTTTCAAATTTCAAAAAGAAAACTATTTACAAGCCTTACAGTAAAATTAAATGAATTTACCTTTTTTTTAGTAGCTTCAAAATTTTCACTAAAAAGTTCACAAACTTACCATTGTTAGTGAAATGGGCCCATGGTGTGTTATATAATAAATCGTATTTTTATTAACCTCTAACTCGAAGTTAATGGACGTCCAGTAATAAACACGGGTTGACTTCTCTTTGTAAATCAAAGCATTAGCATACATACATTTGCATACTATATCTGCTTATCCTGCATCCTTCACAAAAGGCCTGGGAGCCATTTTACAAAAACACTTACGATAAAAAAATTGGTTGGAAAAGTAAGTATTATTCATAATATTTTTTATATTACTCCAAATGAAACAAAACTTAATTCAAAAATTAAAAAAATGGTAAATTTTCTGAAAATACAATTGTAAATTCATGTCGATGACTTTGAAAAATATTATGCATATTTGTTACTTTACGTTTACAACTTTTATCGCAAGTTTTTTTGTGAAATATGCAACCCAGATACCATCCCATAATGCAAACTCATTGTCTATTCTTTATTAATTAAATCTTATTATACATTTACATAGTTAAACATTGCAATCCTTCATTTATAACCTGCAGGCTGATTTTGAAGCTAAAACTGGTGGAAAAAAGCTTACATCCATTATTAACATGCAGTCTTATGATCGCTTGTTTACTACTGCCGCCATTTTTAAATTGAAGACAAATATTGATTGGCTTGTTATCGAGTTCCAAATTCTTGACTAGCATACTGTATAATTTTGGGAAACCACATGTTAAAAAAATTTAATAAAGTTTGTGTGTAAAAATTCAGTGGTGTGTGTGTGGTGGTGGTGGTGGTGGTGGTGGTGGGGGGGGGGGGGATCATGGCAATATTTGTTCACCTTGCATCCTTCACAAGTGGCCACCCCATAGTGCAAACCCGTTGCCCGATCTTTACAAATTCTGCAGACTCCAAAAGGGAATGGTATGGCACCAGCCGGCATCCTGCTCCCATTGGCAATGTGACACAAGTTCCTCTATATGTTGGGTACCATTATTACAAAATCAATCAGGCTCTGAAAGTACACAATATAGCACATGTAGGTCATTTCTTTCTAAGACAATGTTTCCGTTTATTTTTACCGGGTACCGATTTTTCATCCTACACCACCGTCAGACACTTATCTTACCCTACTGTGTCATTGGAACAATTTATGACATGATATATTAAAATATATAACAAAATGTATCTAATTTGAAGTCTTAAAAGCCATCGAGACAGAGCCTCATTCTCACCAGAACAGTTATCCCTTGAGACAGAATTTTCTATCCAAACCTCAAACACATGAAAGATACGAATAAAGCCAATATTTATGATAGGAAACTTTTCGGTTTTGGTAAGAAAACACAAAAGATCCCTTTTTGGTATTAAAAGAAAACATAGAACCACTTATCTTAGTCAAGCACAACGATGGGCATCTTTAACTTCAAAGTCACTATGAAAACATCACAGTAAATAAATAGAAAGATTAGAAAATTATAGAAATTTTATTCTGACCCTAGCAATTTGATTTGTTTTGTTTTTTAACCCTACAAAAGCAACCTTAACCCCCAAGACACTGACCAAAACACAAATACCAAGATTCAATGCAGACTAAGAAGGTAGAAAGGCTGGTTTTGCGCTAAGCCCTAAAAATACCAAATGTACACACCAATAATCCAACTATTAACTCTGTTTTACTAAAAAAATACTAAATCTGTCGTTGATCTTACAAATTTAGTATAATTTTATGTTGTTGTATGGTGTTTAGTGTTACTTTCAACAATTTTTTTTTAGTTATATCGCAAAGGTGTCTACTTGTGACAGTATTTTGAGTGCTGCCACACTGTAGTATCATGTCTCAGGTACATGATGTAATACTCCATCCAGTGAGTCGTATTATACCGACACCGGGCCAACCAGGCCTAGAACTATCTTCTAAACACTGAGCCTAAGCGAGGAAGCTTCTAGTACCATTTTTCAAGTCTTTGGTATGGCCTGGCTGGGGAGAGAACCTACCGCATGCAAGGACTGGACATTCTACCACTAGACCACGTTGTAATAAATACAGTGAAGACAACACTACTAAATCTATCACAGATGTTACCAGTAGAGTGAAGACAGGACTACTAAATATATAACTGAACTTACCAGTACAGTGAAGTCAACACAACTTAATATATAACTGAACTTACCAGTACGGTGAAGCCAACACAACTAAATATATAACTGAACTTACCAGTACGGTGAAGCCAACACAACTAAATATATAACTGAACTTACCAGTACAGTGAGCCAACACAACTAAATATATAACTGAATTTACCAGTACAGTGAAGCCAACACAATTAAATATATAACTGAACTTACCAGTACGGTGAAGCCAACACAACTAAATATATAACTGAACTTACCAGTACAGTGAGCCAACACAACTAAATATATAACTGAATTTACCAGTACAGTGAAGCCAACAAAACTAAATATATATCACTGAACTTACCAGTACAGTGAAGTCAACACAATTAAATATATAACTGCACTTACCAGTACAGTGAAGCCAACACAACTAAATATATAACTGAACTTACCAGTACGGTGAAGCCAACACAACTAAATATATAACTGAACTTACCAGTACAGTGAAGCCAACACAACTAAATATATCACTGAACTTACCAGTACAGTGAAGTCAACACAATTAAATATATAACTGAACTTACCAGTACGGTGAAGCCAACACAACTAAATATATAACTGAACTTACCAGTACGGTGAAGCCAACACAACTAAATATATAACTGAACTTACCAGTACGGTGAAGCCAACACAACTAAATATATAACTGAACTTACCAGTACGGTGAAGCCAACACAACTAAATATATAACTGAACTTACCAGTACGGTGAAGCCAACACAACTAAATATATAACTGAACTTACCAGTACGGTGAAGCCAACACAACTAAATATATAACTGAACTTACCAGTACAGTGAGCCAACACAACTAAATATATAACTGAATTTACCAGTACAGTGAAGCCAACAAAACTAAATATATCACTGAACTTACCAGTACAGTGAAGTCAACACAATTAAATATATAACTGAACTTACCAGTACAGTGAAGTCAGCACAACTAAATATATCACTGAACTTACCAGTACAGTGAAGTCAACACAATTAAATATATAACTGAACTTACCAGTACAGTGAAGTCAGCACAACTAAATATATCATTGAACTTACTAGTACAGAGATGACAAAAACCGTGTTTTATTCGATACACACTATCGTGAAACATCAGGTATTTCTGTATCCTCCATATAATACACCTTATGTATAGCTCTAGAATACACCAACACTATTCCCATGTGTTACATATGGTGTAATTATATAAAAAAATTTATTTATACACTCGACATGGGTCATGTTTATAGGGAAATTTCTTCCTCCCAGACAGTAAGTTAAAGTCTCTGGCACAACTTCCACAAAGGTGGCATAAGGAGGCCGCCATTTTATTTTATCATGTGACTGAAAGTTGTTCCCAAATGGCCCTTATTATGTCAGAGGTCTATTGCGTAGCATAAAGGCCAAGGTGATCAGATTGTCGATACACAGTGTCATATTTTTTTCCAACTCTTCAGACTTGAAAATCAATATGGTTATTGGCAAAGATGCTTACTGTCATATTTGCTTTTCCAATAATCACTGTGTTGTAAGCTGGTCGAGTTAAAACATTTAGCGTTTCCAAAATGGCGATCCGTGATTACCAGGAAAGGTGACTATCAATTTTCATTGAATACATCTTTAATACAAGATCCGGTGTATTATGACATGAAGTATTTTCTTCTGTTACACACATGATGATCCAAATATGCTTTATTTGCTTGCAAAAGTGTTTTGCACATCCACATATTTACTGGTTTTGCGGAACACAGACAAATTGTGGCTTCGTGTGTCAATTTTTGGTATGATAATCAATTCATTAAAATTGATTAAGGAATATTAAGGGACAGGCTTCAATAAAAAGTACATAAACTTATTTATTCTATGTTGAGACTATGACCAAATCGCATCTGTAAAAAAACGAATGTATTCACTGTTTAGACCATTTAAATTCCAACGATATATGGTCGGTTTATATCAAGATATTGTGCACGATTTAGATTACTTTTTTTTATGGGGCATGGCGTAGGGGGAGCTAATGTACCCAGAGATTACATTATGGGTTATTTTCTGTACATAGACAATGCTTGCAATATATAAATATAAAATTCCCTGAAATTTTATAACCTTTCAAAAGAGATTACGACGCCAACATCAACGCCATAAAGTTGCACCTGAATTTCAATTAGGTGACATAGATGGATTCTGGTAAGCACTCCCTATTGAAAGTTATTGTAAAATTGTGAAGCTAAAAGAAAATAAGTGGCGATGTTTTCTTATACGAAGGAGAGATAAATGGTTTAAACTACAAGAGACTCAGTCGAGATATTGTAGATATATAAATTATAACTACTGTATATGTTTAATGAATATCAAAATCCAACTGCGAGTGAAAGAGTGCACATAAGATCATATAGCATAACTTTTGATGATTCAAGGGCCATAACTATTTTGGTTATATAACTACTGTGTAAGTTTGATTAAGATCAAATGAAAACTGGGAGTGCTAGAGCGCACAGCTCTTGACACTTATTATCAGATTTTGCCAGTTCACAAACTTGTTCAAGGTATTATGTTAATATAACTACTGTTTAAGTTTGGCAAAGATCAAAATTTAATGAAAACTGCTGGTGCTTATAATGTCTCTCTGACACTTATTATTCAATTTACCCAGTTCAAGAACTTTGTCCAAAATATAAACAGTCTGTCCTTGTGGCCACCTCTTATAAGCGGTCACCTGTGTTAAGCGGCCACTTAAAAATCTCCCTGTGTAAATTGCCTATATAAAATACATGTATTAAACGGTCACCTCTTTAACCCAACCAATTTTTGCACATTTGGCCAAATTAAAATTATTTCGGAACAATATGATAAAGTTTATAAGAAATGTAAAATAACTGTTATGGAAGCAGATTTACACAAGCTTCTAAAGCTTTTTTCTGTATCCTTTCCACATAATTCGTTAAACGTATGACTTTATTGTTAAATGTATGCTAAATATATGTACTTATGTGATTAAAATATTGTTTAAACTAACCCAACCAGCAGCCAGTCTATTTCCAAACAAAACCTGTAAGCGGTCAGGTTTAAGCGTTCAGATGTAGTGGTCGACCCTTATCACTTAGCGGGCACACCTTTTGGCTGGCTGCTATTCCAGTCATATTGTATAATCCCATGATCAATTAACACTTCTGTTTCTGTTACGAAAACACACCACTTTACCCACAGCGAGCGTGTGTATATACGGTCTAATAAGCAAATAAAATAGCGAGATTCATGACATTAATTTGTTAAACTGTTACCTAGGCTGGGTATATGACCGTTTAAGCGCGTGTATTTAAGGTATTTTTATTTAGGTTTATGATGCGTGTAAACACATTGGAAGCAAATTTCACTCAGGTGTCTAAGCACAATTATCCAACTGGGTAAGATCAAAAAGATAAGTGCGATTGGTCAGTTTGTTTAAATTATAATTAAATTAAATTTTAAAATGAAAGTGGGTGTGAATGCAATGGAAAAACATAATTTTTTCATATCATAAATTTTTTTAATTGCGATCGACTCCATGCACATCGTACACAATATATGCTGCGAAAAAAAAGTGTTTGACTTTGGATGAACGTGTAAGAGCACTGGTAAAACGTCTGAATCTTTGGAAAAGGTATCGATAAAACACAGAATCAGAATGTGTCCTAACGTAACCGAGAGATAACGGAAGAATACAAGCATCCCATTTTAACTGGATTTTACGGCGTCTGCTAAATGAAAAAATTAACTACTGTCTAAGTTTGGTGAGGAATAATAGTGTAACTTTTTATGTTTTAAGGGCCATTACTCTGACATTAATGATCTGATTTGGCCAGTTCAAGAACTTTTCCTCGATATTATTGTTATATAACTACCAAATGTAAGTTGGTGAAAACCCAATCAACAAAAGTTGTCAGAAAACAACAAAGCTTGCCTAAGGGATAAAACTCACCACCCATGCAAAGATTTAGATTGGACTTGAACACAACTAAACACAAAAGTTTAACCTGGGTGTCTACAAACGACGCCGACGGGGGCATGGCAATAGCTCTCCTGGACATTCGTCCCAGCGAGCTTAAAATACAGGTGCTAGAATACACACAACAAAAAGGGCACAGTGACGGCAATCAGAATAGCTCACCTTGAGCTTTGCTCAGGTGGGCTAAAAATAAACTTAAATAAAAATCTTAAAAAATCACAGTGTTGTATACAAGAAAAAGTATCTTTCATGGGGTTTTCAGTGGGGATTGAAAATTCTATCCCTCAGGAGAACTTTTCTGTCGGTTACTAAATAACCATTTCCTTGTTTTTTTGTGTGTTTTGCCCATAATTTCAGGTTTTTCTTGAATCCATTTACACCCAACCAATAAAACATGTAAGTAACGTATTCTCCCAACCTTTTTTTAAAAGTACAATCATTTTTGATTGGTGGAAAAAGCATCACCTGGTGGCAGAAATTGCATCCTGACATACTTTAAATTACATGGATTTATCATAGCAGTCATAGGTTAATAACTTAAAAACAAACTGGTCTAGAATGGAAAAATTAAAATTTGTTCTTATAATGAACTCCTTGGAAACAGAATTGTATGACCTAGCTATTTGGAACTATGCAAGATCTGATAGACTGAGTCGATGAAAAATGCAACATAGTTGCCATTGGTAGTTTGCGGTGATCCAAACAGACATTTTGACATGTGGCGTAAATAATCAAAAATCTGTACACTTATACTATGCAGTATCAGCTTTTAATTAAGCTTGGTTTTTTTCAAATTTAGTACCGCAGTTTTTTGCTAACAGCGTCCCCTGGTGGTACATGTTTTTCAGACGATTTTCAACATTCTTTCTTTCTATTATGGTCATTATTAACTAAAAATTGTTTTTAATGACATTTTTAAATTACTTATTTTATTTCCAGTGATAAGATTATAACTTTAATGCAGATTAAATACAGTTTACATTACCTTTACATCTAATCATCATGCCGGGGTTGATTAAAACATGGGTTTAAAAGCAAAAAATTTTTTTTTCAAAAAAATCTTTTTTGACCCCACAAAATCAAAATATTTTCCTGGCCTTTGGGATTGTTTTTGGTCTGCTGGAAGCGGCAAAAAAAACAATAGTTTAATTTAGGCCTAAGAAATGGAATATATCATAGTTTCAATTCAAAATAAATAAGTTTAATATATACTTTTTATTGAAGAGTATCCCTTTATATTCAAAAATCAATCAAATTCATATCAAAATGTTTTTAATAATGACACACAAAACCAAATTTCATCAGTGCTACTCTACTTTTAACAGCAGTAAATAAAAATACTCAGTCACCTTACACAACAGTGATAATTATGTGAATGTTCAAGTATGTTAAACTTAACAACTATGACCCCCATATGGCAAAGTGGTCTGCGGCAGTCATTTAATGACCACATACCACTCACCACCGAAGTCTCCGGGGTTCAATCCGTTTGGTCTTCAAACGTTATGTGTGAAAGTTTGCCAGTTACTTGAGGACAGTGGTTTCACTTAATTAAATTACAAGCTTCTCTCCTCCAAAATATAACTGGATTTACCATACATATAAACATAACTGGCCATATGTGCTGAAAATGTTAATATTAAAGCGATTGACACAAAGAGCTTGGAGAACACTGTGTTTATTTTCAATATGCAATGTGCAAACCTTTATACACTTGAAACTCATTATCTTAATATCGCTCGAGTCAATATTTTTTGCCATCCCCATTTTTCCTGCTTCTTTGTGTATGTAAATATATTGCTTTTTTACTCGATATTGTCTGTATCAATATTTCAGATATCTCGATCCCAGTTTTAGTTTCAAACTGATCATTTCACATATTTAACTGAATGTTAGTCTTGATATAATTATTGTTGACATAATATTGTGTGTTCCTCAACATCATCATGTGAAAATCTAGGCGTGCCATTTTTCAGATTGTTTAAGATGCGACACCAATTAGTAGTCAATGACAAATGTGTCAGTTTTAATGACCGACAGATTGTTGCAAACACTGTGTCATCAAAATGGGTAATTGCATGTCAATTGTTTAAATATCCCTTGATTCAATCAATCAGTCTCAACTTATATCTCACACTGCCGGGAAATTCAAAGAAGGACCCAGATATCAGCATTTATCATGACAGTGTAATTCTACTGCACGGTCCGTAATTTGAAAGTAAAAGTTAAATTAACAGGTGATGAAAATTAATATTGATCTTGAGACAAAATCTATATCATCATTTGGATACCTCAATGTTTTTTGGCAGTCCCTCCAATATCCGGAAAATGAGTTTCGACTTTTTTTAAAAAATTAAATGTATAAATAGTATTGCTTAAATTCACAAAACGTCAGTCCATAGTCACTACATACATTTTTCATTGTTTGAGAAATTGTAAGTGGATAGAGGTCAGGGCAGTGGGATGAAAAAACAAAGGGCCAAGATGGCCCTATATTGCTCACCTGACTGACCTCGAGTCACCCAACTTAAATGGAATACATAATACATGTACACTCAAAATTCCAGAAAGACGAGATGGGCAAGTTTTTAGAATTTTGATTTGTTTTGAAAATGTAACAGATGCGTAGAAGAGTTCAAACTTGGTAGAGGTTCACCCATGGTAAACGTCAGTCAAATTACATCAAAATCAGGTCAGTAGATTCTGACAAGAAGGCTTTTGAAGTTTTTACTATAGCTGCCTATAAGTTTGGAGACTGTTCCAAACCTAAGTCTTCAAACTAAGATAACAAGAGGCCCAAGAGGGCCTGAGGACGCTCTACTGACTCATAGTGGCCATAACACTTTTTGAAATTCTACTATGCAATAGAAACATTGGCCATCTTGAATTTTAGATAGAAAAAATAAATCTTTTTTATAGTCTCCTATGCCATAGAAACATCCATGTGAAGTTTCAGTTTAATTGGCATAGTGGTTTCAAAATAAATGAAAAAAAAAGAGAATTTTCTGTTTTCCCACAGTATCCCTATGTAAAATTCTAAGATCCCCTTACAGGGCCCCTATATATTTTAGCCCCTAAATTCTTATCTGCAATCAAACCCATACACTTGGGGATAATTTATATCAAATATGTACAAATCTGACATACCGGTTCTTAAGAAAACAATTTTACTAATTCCCAATTTGTACCCTTTTGGGGCCCCTCCTGACCCCTTAAGACATAGGAACCCAGTCATTTTTACAAATCTTAAACCTCCTTCACCTAACAATACTTTAGTGAAAATATAGGCAAAATCATTTCCATTTAAAAAAAAAAAAATTATATTATATTGACATGTGTCCCCTAAATGAACTCTCGGGGCAGGGTCATTTTTAACCCTAGGGACACCTTTTGAACAAATCTAACAGAACTATAGTCGGTCATCATTACTACATAAACATTTTGAAAATCTGTTGGGTCGTTCATGAGAAGAAGATTTTTTTTAAGTTTTGGACTATTTTTAGTAACGGTGGCCATCTTGAATTTCAGATCGAAAAAAAAATCTTTGGTATAATCTCCTATGCAATAGAAACACCCATGTGAAGTTTCAGTTTAACTGGCCTGTGGTTTCAGAACAGATGAAAGAAAAAGAGAATTTTCTGTTTTCCCATAGTATCCCTATGTAAAATTCTAAGTCCCCTTACAGGGCCCCTATAAATTTTAGCCCCTAAATTCTTATCTGCAATCAAACCCCTACACATAGGGATAATTTATGCAAAATACGAACAAATTTGACATACCGGTTCTTAAATAAACGAATTTAGTAATTCCCAATTTGTATCCTTTTGGGGCCCCTCCTGACCCCTTTAGACAGTGGAACCCAGTCATTTTTATAAATCTGAACCTCCTTCAACAAACAATGCTTCTGTGAAGATATAGGCAAAATCATTTCCATTTTAAAAAAAATATATAAAAAAATATTATAATGACATGTGTCCCCTTATTGAACACTAGGGGCGGGGTCATATTTAACCCTAGGGACACCATTTGAACAAATCAAACAAAACTATAGCTGGTCATCATTACTAAATAAACATTTTGAAAATCTGTTGGGCCGTTCATGAGAAGAAGATTTTTTAAGTTTTGGACTATTTTTAGTAACGGTGGCCATCTTGAATTTCAGATCGAAAAAAAAAATCTTCGGTATAGTCTCCTATGCAATAGAAACACCCATGTGAAGTTTCAGTTTAACTGGCCTGTGGTTTCAGAACAGATGAAAGAAAAAGAGAATTTTCTGTTTTCCCATAGTATGCCTATGTAAAATTCTAAGTCCCCTTACAGGGCCCCTATAAATTTTAGCCCTTAAATTCTTATCTGCAATCAAACCCCTACACATAGGGATAATTTATGGAAAATATGAACAAATCTGACATACCGGTTCTTAAGAAAACGAATTTAGTAATTCCCAATTTTTACCCTTTTGGGGCCCCTTCTGACCCCTTAAGACAGTGGAACCCAGTCATTGTTACAAATTTGAACCTCCTTCACCAAACAATGCTTCTGTGAAAATAAAGGCAAAATCATTTCCATTTTTAAAAAAAAAAATAAAAAAATATTATAATGACATGTACCCCCTAACTGAACCCTCGGGGCGGGGTCATAGTTAACCCTAGGGACACCATTTGAACAAATCTAACAAAACTATAGTTGGTCATCATTACTACATATACATTTTGAAAATCTGTATTGCCGTTCATGAGAAGAAGATTTTTTAAGTTTTGGACTATTTTTAGTAACAGCGGCCATCTTGAATTTCAGATAGAAAAAAAAATCTTCTGTATAGTCTCCTATGCAAAAGAAACACCCATGTGAAGTTTCAGTTTAATTGGCCTAGTAGTTTCAGAGAAAGTGCTGCTAACAGACGACAGACGACAGACAACGCACCATCGCATAAGCACTTCTTGCCTTTGGCCAGTAGAGCTAAAAATCCAGTTCCAGCACAAAACTAACCTGTTATGTTTGAGAACGGTTTCAAACTAAAGCATTAGACTCAGCTATTGTGCATGAAACAATCCGCAGTTCCAGTACAATAAATATTCCTATGAGTTTCAAACACAAGCCTTCCCAAAGTCTATCGCTTGAAAGAATCTTTGTCGCAGTGCACTCTCCCCCAAAAACAATTAAGCTCCTCCTCCGAGATTTCAAATTCACTTTGACACTGAAAATCTGCAGCAGACTTCTTGCTGTGAAGAAACTAGCCAAAAATATGGTATTGCTTTATAATGAAGCTGTAAACCATCCCTGTCTGAACCATAAAAACTCTGACTTTTATATTCAGAAAAACACCTATTTTAAAATGGTTCATGATATATGAATAATATTTCAATCATTGATTATAATTGTATCATTCATCTTTTTATGATGAATTATCTTTTAAAACTTATATCTGGTATAATATTGTATAATAATAGCAAAAAAAAAGTTTATTTAAAGAGTTTATTACCTCTTCTTATAATAATTGCAATATATAATCATTTATGCTATAAAACAAGGGCATTAATTTGACATAAAACTAACCCCGCCCCCTGGCCGCCATGTTTTTTGACAAATCAAGATGGCTTGAACAAACGTGGTAGAGAGTCACCCAAGGTACATTTCTGTGAAATTATTTTAAAATCGAGCCAGTAGTTTCTGACAAGAAGATTTTCAAAGTTTTTACTATAACTTATATAGTAAACTAACCCCACCCCCTGGCCGCCATGTATTTTGACAAATCAAGGTGGCTCGAACAAACTTGGTAGAGGGTCATCCAAGGAACATTTCTGTGAAATTATCTTAAAATCAAGCCAGTAGTTTATGACAAGATTTTTTAAGTTTTTACTAATCAAACTTGCCCCGCCCCCTGAAGGCCATGTTTTTTGATGAATCAAGATGGCTTGAACAAACTTAGTTGACAGTCACCCAAGGAACATTTCTGTGAAATTATTTTAAAATCGAGCCAGTAGTTTCTGACAAGAAGATTTTTTAAGGTTTTTACTATAGCTTATATAGTAAACTAACCCCACCCCCTGGCCGCCATGTATTTTGACAAATCAAGGTGGCTCGAACAAACTTGGTAGAGGGTCATCCAAGGAACATTTCTGTGAAATTATCTTAAAATCAAGCCAGTAGTTTATGACAAGATTTTTTAAGTTTTTACTAATCAAACTTGCCCCGCCCCCTGAAGGCCATGTTTTTTGACGAATTAAGCTGGCTTGAACACACTTGGTAGAGGGTCACCCAAAGAACATTTCTGTGAAATTATTTTAAAATCGAACCAGTAGTTTCTGACAAGAAGATTTTTTAAGGTTTTTACTATAGCTTATATAGTAAACTAACCCCACCCCCTGGCCGCCATGTTTTTTGACGAATCAACATGGCTTGAACAAACTTGGTAGAGGGTCATCCAAGGAACATTTCTGTGAAATTATCTTAAAATCAAGCCAGTAGTTTATGACAAGATTTTTTAAGTTTTTACTAATCAAACTTGCCCCGCCCCCTGAAGGCCATGTTTTTTGATGAATCAAGATGGCTTGAACAAACTTAGTTGACAGTCACCCAAGGAACATTTCTGTGAAATTATTTTAAAATCGAGCCAGTAGTTTCTGACAAGAAGATTTTTTAAGGTTTTTACTATAGCTTATATAGTAAACTTACCCCACCCCCTGGTCGCCATGTTTTTTGACGAATCAACATGGCTTGAACAAACTTGGTAGAGGGTCACCCAAGGAACATTTCTGTGAAATTATTTTAAAATCGAACCAGTAGTTTCTGACAAGAAGATTTTTTAAGTTTTTACTAATTTAACTTGCCCCTCACCCTGGCGGCCATGTTTTTTGACGAATTAAGCTGGCTTGAACACACTTGGTAGAGGGTCACCCAAAGAACATTTCTGTGAAAATATATATCAAAATTTGCCCAGTGGTTTCAGAGGAGAAGTTGTTAGAAGCTAAAAGTTAACGACGGACACCAGGCGATCACAAAAGCTCACCTGTGAGCCTTGGGCTCAGGTGAGCAAAAAACAGAATAGGTCACCTTGAGTTTTGTTCAGGTCAGCTAATTAATAGTGTAAAATTTGATGATTCATCAACTACCGGTACACAAAAAAAAAATGTTCATGCATAAAGTATATTCATTACGCAAGATCTACTTGAAACAAAGTATGTATAAAACCAGTCTTGTAACTGATGATAAAATACCTTTTTACGTGTTTTATCTAATTAAGTCACACAAATTAATATCTGAAACCACAATGTCCAAGCTAGCATAAAATAGCTAGCATCTTCACATAAATACCTGAGAATACAATTGTTGCCATAGTAACAATAGCATTTGATTTGAGTATTGATTAATAATAAAAGCTTCACTGCTAAAAGACCAAATCAATAGAAAGGAGCCTCAGATGTTATTATTTGATTTAGTTAAAGGATATACCGGTACTGTATTTCGCCAATTATAAGCCGCACTTGAGCATAATCCCGAGGTGATTTTGAAGCCAAAACTATTGGAAAACAAGAAAATATCGGCGGAACCAATGGATGCTCCCCAAGTGAGTGTTTGACTCTGTTCCATATTCCCTTAGTGCTGATGGCTACTTGGTTGAAAAATACCAAACTACATTGCAGCACAGGAGGAACAATATGTGGCTCTGTACTTGACAGAACTCATTTGCAAATCATTGAACTGAAACAAAATGACAATATGTGCATATCCTAACTAGTTTTACAAAATCAAAACCAAAGGTTGTATCGAAATAGCATCATGAAGACAATATGCATATCTCCACTTGCATCCTAGCAAGTTTCATAAAATTCCAACCAGAGGTTGTAGAGAAATAGAGTGGAGAAGAGTTTGGTAACAGACAGACTGAAAGGGCCACAACTCCGTGAAAAATCATCGAACTGGAACACAAACATAGCAAATTTCATAAAATTCCAACCTGAAGTTGTAGAGAAATAGCACTGACAATAATTTGGTCACAGACTCAATGAAATAGAAAGCGTACAAAATGCAAATCAATAACACAATCTTAGAAAATAAAAAGAACAATGCTTCATCAAATTCTTTAAAACAGCATTGAACGATAAAATAAGATCATTATGATATGAAATACATTCATAAGTATAACCTCCCTTTAAATTGACGTCGTAACTACGCAACGTCCGCGACATTATATTTTAATAACTCCTGAAGATCTGCACAGCAGTGAAACCAGTTGAGTTTATTTACATGTTTGTTGGACAATTCTAGCATTAAATCAATATGTAATTCTAGGTGGATTTCCATCAACTTCTTTTGTCCTCAATATATATATCTGTATTGCTGTAAAACAATACATTCTGGATAATTATATACTATATATATCTATATATATATATTACAGTTTCTGTAGCATATATTACAGTCTCTGTAGCATATATGACACCACACTGTCATGGCGGTTAGAATGGATTGGCGACAGAATCAGAATAAAAACTGTTTGTGAAGAGATGCCCACTGCCAAGATATTGTGTTGTTGTTTCGAGTTCAAATTAACTTCAACAATAAGCAACTTGTTACCACAACCCATCAAATGTTAGCATGCATCCTAAGTTATATTCTATTTAAAAAAATAAAATTAGAAAAATTAAACAACCGTATGCTGTTCAGACAGTGAAATGACATTGTTATAAAATAAATCCATTTAGAAATATTCACTTACGGAAAAGGTAACCAAGTGCAGTTGTATCTACTTATATTTATTTGTACCTTTACAGTATCATTTCATTTAAATACGACACATCATGCCATCCATTCATGTGATCGAAATCTGGAGGAAGTATATTAGTGTCACCATGATCTACCAGTAAATGTTACTGATGGGCATGTGTTAGTCATATTTCAGGTAGAACATTATTGTTTTATAAAAGCATGCCCCTACCCACACACCCATCCACTAGAACCGGATGGGTTTGCAAATCATTTAAGAGTCAGCTTCATCACTGTCTTTCTAAAATTAGCAAAAATACTGCCCAAATGAAACGTTCCCAGGTGTCTTACGAAGGTATCAAATTGAATTATCTCCCTCTGGAATAGGTCCCCACTATCGTTTACTCGCTTATTTTCTTTATAGCAAACGTCGAATTTACACAGAGAATGACATTTAAAACGTGCTTACCACCAGAGTGTCGATGTTGCAGATAAATAATAATTGCAGAATAGTCCGATGGAGTAAACATGTAAGTCAAACTTCGCAACGCAAAATGTATAGTCTGATACCCTGCCCAACTTTATTTCGTTACTCGTAATGGAGAGTAATGACTGAAGTTGGGCAGGGTACCAGACTACAAAATGTAGAGCAATGTTTGCTATGCTTTGTGGGTAATCACACACATTATGACGTAATTATGTCTTCCATTACAGGAACAATAATGCGAAATATTTAGTCTGGTACCCTGCCCGACTTCATTCCGTTTCCATCCATTATGGATTGAAATTGGTCAGGGTACCAGATTACATTTTGAACTACTTTCGATCACATGATCAGAAAATTCAAAACAACAGCGAAGGGGTCGAGGACAATGTCAATGAGTAGCATACGACCGGAAATAAAATCGTTTACATGCGCATTCCAAGGCTTAAAAGTCGATTTATCGGAAAACACCTGTCATTAAACCTTAAATATAGCTACAAAATGACAAAGTAACGAAGCTCATAGTCGAAATATTACAAAGGAAAAATGAGAAAAACGAATAAGGAAAACCAATACATATGATCCATAACAACAACCCTTCAGTTAAGGAATAGAATAGAATAGAATAGAATAGAATAGAATAGAATAGAATAGAATATATTTATTTCCAATTAAAGGGTCCAATAAAGAGCATTTCGTAATCATACATACCTTTTACATAATTTGTGAAACAAACATACAGAAAAAAATAAAACCAAGGTTGTACTAAATGAAAAAAAAGTACATTAAAGAACTGGTTTATTTGCATCGAACAGTAGAGGATTGAGGATTTTTCTTTTTTTCTTTTTTCATTTAATTTTTTTTTTTTTTTTGGTGAATCAAATCCCAGCATCCAACAACCACCCAACTCCATCTCTTCCTGCAATATCCCTGTTGTGGAACTTTAAAATCAAAATCAAGATAACAATCATCTAAATCATTACACACATGTTTTATGAAAGACATACAAACCACAATTAAAAGAACAATTACTCTGAGAACAAGTGTAAGGTCTTCCCTTTCCACCATATCATATAACTGCAACAGAAACAGTGCAGTTGCTATGGACTTTTCGGAAGTAATCAACTTTGGTAAATGAAAGCCCCTGATATACATGAACAAGGCTCACAATATTCTACTTGTTGTAATCTATTTCTGTCAATGGGTAGGGTAAGATACAGGACATATACAAGGCTCACCATAATCTACTAGTTGTAATCCATCTCTGTCAATGGGTAGAGTAAGATACAGGACATATACAAGGCTCACCATAATCTACTTGTTGTAAATCATCTCTGTCATTTGGTAGAGTAAGATACAGGACATATACAAGGCTCACCATAATCTACTTGTTGTAATCCATCTCTGTCAATGGGTAGGGTAAGATACAGGACATATACAAGGCTCACCATAATCTACTTGTTGTAATTCATCTCTGTCAATGGGTTGGGTAAGATACAGGACATATACAAGGCTCACCATAATCTACTTGTTGTAATCTATCTCTGTCAATGGGTAGAGTAAGATACAGGACATATACAAGGCTCACCATAATCTACTTGTTGTAAATCATCTCTGCCAATGGGTAGGGTAAGATACAGGACATATACAAGGCTCACCATAATCTACTTGTTGTAAATCATCTCCACCAATGGATAGGGTAAGATACAAGACATATACAAGGCTCACCATAATCTACTTGTTGTAATCCATCTCTGTCAATGGGTAGGGTATGATACAGTCCATATACAAGGCTCACCATATTCTACTTGTTGTAATCCATCTCTGTCAATGGGTAGAGTAAGATACAGGACATATACAAGGCTCACCATAATCTACTTGTTGTAATCCATCTCTGTCAATGGGTAGGGTAAGATACAGGACATATACAAGGCTCACCATAATCTACTTGTTGTAATTCATCTCTGTCAATGGGTAGGGTAAGATACAGGACATATACAAGGCTCACCATAATCTACTTGTTGTAAATCATCTCTGCCAATGGGTAGGGTAAGATACAGGACATATACAAGGCTCACCATAATCTACTTGTTGTAATCTATCCTTGTCAATGGGTAGAGTAAGATACAGGACATATACAAGGCTCACCATAATCTACTTGTTGTAATCCAACTCTGCCAATGGGTAGGGTAAGATACAGAACATATACAAGGCTCACCATAATCTACTTGTTGTAATCCATCTCTGCCAATGGGTAGGGTAAGATACAGGACATATACAAGGCTCACCATAATCTACTTGTTGTAATCCATCTCTGTCAATGGGTAGGGTAAGATACAGGACATATACAAGGCTCACCATAATCTACTTGTTGTAATCCATCTCTGCAAATGGGTAGGGTATGATACAGAACATATACAAGGCTCACCATAATCTACCTGTTGTAATCCAACTCTGTCAATGGGTAGGGTAAGATACAGGACATATACAAGGCTCACCATAATCTACCTGTTGTAATCCATCTCTGTCAATGGGTAGGGTAAGATACAGGACATATACAAGGCTCACCATAATCTACTTGTTGTAATTCATCTCTGTCAATGGGTAGGGTAAGATACAGAACATATACAAGGCTCACCATAATCTACTTGTTGTAATGCATCTCTGTCAATGGGTAGGGTAAGATACAGGACATATACAAGGCTCACCATAATCTACCTGTTGTAAATCATCTCTGTCAATGGGTAGGGTAAGATACAGGACATATACAAGGCTCACCATAATCTACTTGTTGTAAATCATCTCTGTCAATGGGTAGGGTAAGATACAGGACATATACAAGGCTCACCATAATCTACTTGTTGTAAATCATCTCTGTCAATGGGTAGGGTAAGATACAGGACATATACAAGGCTCACCATAATCTACCTGTTGTAATCCAACTGTGCCAATGGGTAGGGTAAGATACAGGACATATACAAGGCTCACCATAATCTACTTGTTGTAATCCATCTCTGCCAATGGGTAGGGTAAGATACAGGACATATACAAGGCTCACCATAATCTACCTGTTGTAATCCAACTCTGCCAATGGGCAGGGTAAGATACAGGACATATACAAGGCTCACCATAATCTACCTGTTGTAATCCATCTCTGTCAATGGGTAGGGTATGATACAGAACATATACAAGGCTCACCATAAACTTCCTGTTGTAAATCATCTCTGTCAATGGGTAGGGTAAGATACAGGACATATACAAGGCTCACCATAATCTACTTGTTGTAATCTATCTCTGCCAATGGGTAGGGTAAGATACAGAACATATACAAGGCTCACCATAATCTACTTGTTGTAAATCATCTCTGTCAATGGGTAGGGTAAGATACAGAACATATACAAGGCTCACCATAATCTACTTGTTGTAATCCAACTCTGCCAATGGGTAGGGTAAGATACAGGACATATACAAGGCTCACCATAATCTACTTGTTGTAAATCATCTCTGTCAATGGGTAGGGTAAGATACAGGACATATACAAGGCTCACCGTAATATACTTGTTGTAAATCATCTCTGCCAATGGGTAGGGTAAGATACAGGACATATACAAGGCTCACCATAATGTACTTGTTGTAAATCATCTCTGTCAATGGGTAGGGTAAGATACAGGACATATACAAGGCTCACCATAATTTACTTGTTGTAAATAATCTCTGCCAATGGGTAGGGTATGATACAGAACATATACAAGGCTCACCATAATCTACTTGTTGTAAATCATCTCTGTCAATGGGTAGAGTAAGATACAGAACATATACAAGGCTCACCATATTCTACTTGTTGTAATCCAACTCTGCCAATGGGTAGGGTAAGATACAGGACATATACAAGGCTCACCATAATCTACTTGTTGTAATCCATCTCTGCCAATGGGTAGGGTAAGATACAGGACATATACAAGGCTCACCATAATCTACTTGTTGTAATCCATCTCTGTCAATGGGTAGGGTAAGATACAGGACATATACAAGGCTCACCATAATCTACCTGTTGTAAATCATCTCTTCCCAGATTTTATTTTTATGGGCATTCATGGTAATAGGTATATCAAGGTTTTAGGTATACAAGGGATACCTATTACCGCGAATGCCCGTATAATAACAATCTGGGAAGACATTCCCAAAACTCCCAACTTCCGTTGCAATATCTTGTTTATAATTACCTTCACTTCCATTCATCTCAGGAACACAAATAAAAATTCTTACACTGCAGAATGAAATTGTCATCCAAACAATGCCATTCCCAGAAATTCGTGTTTAAAATTGTTGAAGTACTTGTGATTACAAAATGTATATACTGCAGCTAAAAGAAAGACAAATTAGGATAAATTTTCTTTCAAACCTCAATATCTTTAATTCAAGAGCATTGTCCTTGATCAAAACATGTTTAAACATCTAAGATTACATACAACTTACATTTTATGTACAAGAAATCAGTTGCCTATGAACTATGAATGATTAGTTTGCAAATTATGAGTCCTTCTGTGCTGTTTCATCAACATTTAGTCAGGAGATGCAAGTTTTTTATCCTTCTATAGTTCTTGATTTTATACATAAAAAAAGTCTCAGGTATTTTAGACTTGAGGTAAAAAAAAATCAATGTGCATTCTAGGCTATAACATTATGATGAATGGTAGGATAGATAGATATGTATTTCTTGTGAAAGAAGGTTTCTATTTTGTTTTTTCTATTTTCAAAAATATCGCATCATTCACCAGCCAATATGGTGCCATTTCTGCAGAAATAACATCAGGTTATGGTATGTGCAGTTTCTTTTTTGTGGGTATAAAAATTTATATAACACTTACATGAAACAGTTTTGGATTATGATAATAGCACAGACGTATTACGTATAGGTAAGAAGTTATATGGTATTTTTTACACCAGTAGAAAATTACATGTAACATCTAACCGGCTAACATGTTGTTCTACGTTCTCGTTCCTGAGTACCAGCCATGGTCTTGTTGCATAATTTTTGTTAATAGAATTAAGCGCATGAAAGACACAAACATTGATTGACAGACACAAACACAAGTGTGTGCATGTTAGCACTGTTTACTTCAAAATAAAATTTTTCGCACATTCCTTGTATATTTTCATTTGATCAAATGGATTTAGGGGGCGTGTTCATCATTGAAGTTGAGTGTAATTTGAGGGATTGTGATCATTTTGTAGTTACATGCAGCAGCGAAAAGACATGACCCGATATTATGGACTGGTGTGAAAATCAAAAGAAAAGTGTCCGCTACAGGTAACATTCTGCTAATCATTTTCTTAATATTTCATAAAATTCACAAAACAAAGACAAACGCTGTCTCTGCATGGAGATGAACCTATTGGTGCTATTCAGTGGAGCACGTGGTCCAGTGGTAGAGCATCTACAAAACACTGTCTTTTTGCATATGCTTAGAGCATAGCTTGTTTCACTATCAAAGTTAAACAAATAGTTTAACCTAAACTAAACTGAAAGTTGCCATGGAGAAGTCGTATTAACTGCAAAAAGTGCAACTTCATATTTTTCTCAGTTGAAAAGATAGGGTGGTTAAAAGTACGAAAAAATATTATACGCCGTTACACCTTTTGCAAAAAAAATATATGAGTTTTGCATGGCCAGTTAATAGCACCGAAGGTTCATCTTTTTACAGAGATTGCGTTTGTCATTGTTTTGTGATTTTTCATAAAATGTTAATTCTAACAAGGTAACCTGAAAAAATGTTACCAGAAACCGGCACTTTTTCTTCGACTTCTAGCATATATGATATAAATAATAAGACCTGACTAAAACAACTTTAACTAGACTTAATATGATTAATATCCCCACAGCAATTAAGTCAGCATCACAAAATTAGTGTCATGCACATCTACACGTGATGTTAGTAATATAAGTGTATGCAAAATATCAAATAATTTGCCTAAAACTGGAAAAGTTTACTCCACAAGAAATGCAATGGAATAACTGCACGACTCGTACACTGGTAAGCTACAATTTGTCTAAATATTAAATGTGGAGAGTATGATCCATTAAACCCAGGATCGGAGAGTCGTGGATCCCCAGTTGTATATATGTATGATGTCCTTGAGCAAAATGTTTAATCTGCACATTGATGCTTGGTACTGGTTCTTCCCACGACAACTTCAATATTTGTATAAGTTGTAAGAACTTGTTTCACAATCAATGTAAAATAGATAAGATAAAAACTCAATCAAAATAAAAGAGTAAGACTGGTTTAGCCAACAGATGCATGATATTTTTTATTTTGATCACTCAAAAAAGTTATAATTTTTTCCAAAGAATTGTAGAAGTTTTTTATTTATTCACCCCATAATTGGTTTGTGATGGTAACCATCCTCATAAACCAGACTGATGCAAATTGATGTATATTTTTGCATGTTAATCTTAAAGGCTTACACTGCAGTCTCAACAAGTGTTTACTCTTTGAAAAAAAATGACAGTTTTTGTTTATGTTTATATTGATTAACCCTTTACATCATAGATACGCGTTTTCCCGCACTAATCGCAGAAGGCCTTTGAAAACAGTGCAGGAAGAGTTCAGATTGCTCCTAGGAGGGGGGTAGGGGTGCACCTCGGCCCTCTGGGCCCCATTCACCCCCTAAGAACCCCCCTTTCCTAGGGGAGGGATACCCTAGAACCCCTCAGTGGGGTTCCCCCCTTACCCGTAACGAGCAATCTGAAGGCTTCCTGCACTGTTTTCCACTCTATCAGTTAATATAAACATAATTCACCCAATAATTCAAAAGCCTTCTATATGATGGTGTCCATAGGTATCTATATTAGAGGTGTCCAAAGGCGTCTATATTAGAGGTGTCCAAAGGCATCTATATTAGAGGTGTCCAAAGGTGTCTATATGAAGTAAAGGGTAAAAGAGTGGTTTAAAAAAAAGTGTATCAATATTAAATATGTTTTTTATTATAGAAATTATAAATACAGAAAAGAGGTAATACTTTTTTAGCTTGACACAGGAAGTCTGTTAAAGAGAAAGTCTTTGTAGTACAAGAAAGTACAAACTCCTTCTAGGAGTGAGATGTCAGTTCAAGTCTGACCTTGGGCAAACTGATAGGCTTCCATTAAATCTTCAAAACCCGGTATAATTTTAATTCAGTGAGGTGTAGATTTATATTAAAAAATAAAATTTAAATACTTGCATACAATAATTCAGTCTATATAAACTATATAGAAACTGCGCATCATTTCTCTATGAAAATCAGTTGAAGTTGGGTAGCGCTAAAAAGTACCAGTATGAATTTCATTGGCGCCACGGTGTTGTTTTGCTTGTAGGACATTACATTTCATACAATGTTTACTGTAGCCTGAGGTAGCTATGAAAATGTGCACGACTTTGTTTATTCAACATGAGTGTGGACAAAGTTACCGTTCAAACAATGACATTAAATTGGTAGCCAAATACATGATTGTATACTCCTGTTTTTTAATATAAAAAAAATAACATCATAAATATTCTTTCATCTGAAATATTTTGAAAATATATTGTAAACTATACAAGAATGGAAAGTACAATTTTGAGTTTTCATTGAGAGATTAAAACATTCCCTAGTCTAGTTCAAGCATCAGACATTAATCTAGCCTGTTTTTCATCACTGGATCAAAACTGGGGGGGGGGGGGCATAATAGTATCACCGCTGTCCTTACATAAGTACGAAAATGGTTTCTGACATATATCTTTAGTTTTAATGAACAGATCTAAACCAAACTTGATTTGTGACTTCACATTCAGGTAATACAAGTCAAGTTTGTATTTCATTCCGGTCTGATGATTTTTGATGGAGTTATGCCCCTTTTTGGACTTGGATTATTGACAAATGTCAAGAAATTGGTTTCCACTCGATATTTTTTGAAGGATTGGATGGATTTGATTCATATTTGGAGAAAGATGTATGGTTATAAACTACAGCTCAAGTTCCATTTCCATCAAAATCCCTTCATATTAATTAGGTGTTCTGGGCTCTGATTGACTGATAGTTTCCAACCTCTATAGTCTTTATTTATGGACCGATTTTGATGAAAATTTTTATTTGGCTTAATATCAACAAGACTCAGGTCAAGTTCAACAATGGATGGAATTGGCGCATATTAATTAGGTGATCTGGACTCTGATGGGCTGACGGTTTGCTGACCTCTAAAATCTTTATTGATGCACCGATTTTGATAAAACTTGATATTTGGCTTTATATCAACAAGACCCAGGTCAAGTTTGACAATGGACGGAATAGGCACATATTCATTAGGTGATCTGGACTCTGATTGGCTGACGGTTTCTGACCTCTTGCGATAGTCAAACTTGCTGAAATTTGCATTAGCTGCCATCTACAATGTAGTTACAAAGCAGGGGCATCTGTGTCCCATGGACACATTTCTAGTTGCATAAATTCAAAACTGATTTGCAATGCATAGTATGAAGCCTCCAACAGATATCCTTAGTTGGAATTGAACCAACATTTTCCATCTTAAAGACAGATGTACTTCATTGTACTATAAGGATGCATTTTGAAGCTACATTTAAGCTCTGTACATTAGTTATGATAGTTCACAATCCTGTTTTATTTTTAAGTCTTAGAGTAATTCTAGCTTTTAAATATAAAATTTGAATAATTTTAACTGTTGCCATGAAGCAGACTTCAATAAACTCACAATTGGAGAACTTTTATTCAATAATTGTACACTTTTTTTATTAATATTCATTTGCAACAACTATGGAAAATTTAAAAGAGATTCATGCATCAATAAAGGAAATACAGGCTAGACAAAATTTTATCTATGGATGGTCATTATGAAACCAGTACCTGTATACCGATCTACATCTTTTTTGCAGTGGGTATAATGGCAATATTACAGACGACAATAAATATCACTTCCTATATTATACTATATAAGTTGACCTCAACAGCCTACCAGCAGGTCGCATTTTAAGTAGGTGGTAGTGTAGGCTGCTCACGCCAGATGTTGCCGCTTTGATCTCCAACCCGACCCAAGGCCTTTCAAATCATTAGGAAACCAATACTGGTTTAATACCTCTCTACAACATTGTTACTGTGGGTATAAGGGCAAAATTGCAGACCAGACATACCACTTTCTATATCATGTGACTTAACCTCTAACCTCAACATTCTACTGGTAGGTCTCATTTTGAGCAGGTAGTAGTGCAGCGGATAGTGCTGGCCACTCATGCTAGAGGTTGCAGGTCTGATCTCCAACTCGCCTGATGACTTTCAAAAAATCAACCCTCAGTACTGGCAGACTCAAGAGCAATTCATATAAGAATGAAGCTTTCTTCCCAATCAAGCTAAGATAAATAAGTAAAATCTTAAGTGTGAAATTTAAAAATTTAATTCAAATACAGTAGCTAATTTAAGTCCCAAAATCATTATTTTATGCTTATCCAGGTGGGATAGATTGTCACATGTTCCCATTCAGGTCAATGCATTGTTTTCTAATATATCCAATCAATATAGTACTATGCTTTGCCTGTTGTGACACCTATAATATTTCATATCATTGTTGATATAGCGACAAACATTCCATCATGAGTGTAGGAGCGTTTCAATTTTTGGGGGTGGGCTGGGCTACCTGAGGAGAGAGTGTATGAGGATGTACTTCCAGGCTCTAAAGTATATGCTGAAACTGAATATGGGGGGGGGACAAAACATGTTCCTTAAGTTAACACAATCTGCTGTAAGTTGAAGTTTCATTGTATACATGTTAATACTGTCCACATAAATGGTTACTAGCTTTGATGGTGCCGACAGCAGAGCATTTGTTTAACACAGCAGGCATGAGTTCAAGTTCCTGCTGAGGTCACTAAGTTTTCACTGAAATTTTTCCTTTATGGTTAGAACCGCAGCTATGGTCTAAAGGTAGAGCATTCATCTTGCATGCCAAAGGTCATGGGTTCGATCCCAAGACGGGTCATACCAAAGAATTGAAAAATTGTGCTAGAAGCTTCCTCTCTTGGGGTTCGGCATTAAGAGGATAGCCAACCTGGTGTCAGTATAATGCTACTGGATGGGGTATCAAACCATGTGCCTGCAGCATGATACAAGTATGGCAGTGCTTAGGATATTGTTTCAAGTAGACACTGTCACGATATGAAATATGTTTGAATGTGATGCTGAACATCCATACAACAACTACAACAAATCCTCAACAGTTACAATGGCTTAACCTTTTACTTCATATAGACGCCTTTGGACACCTCTAATATAGAAGGCTTTTGAATTATTGGGTGAACTATGTTTATATTAACTGACAGAGTGGAAAACAGTGCAGGAAGTGTTCAGATTGCCTTCTGTGATTGGTGCGGGAAAACGCGTATCTATGGAGTAAAAAGTTCAAGGCATTGTATGAGGCCCAGATCATTATGTGATGATGATATCTGAATATGATATTCAATATTGGTATGAAATAAAACTATGTTGAAGACTTGTGTAAATAGATAGGTACATCAACTATGTATCTTACTAATTCATTCTAAAATAATGCTAGCTACAGTCGTGACAATGGTAGTGTTTGTCACATTAATTTATTCTATTTTTTTAGCTTGATTGCAAAGAAAGCTTCTAGTTTATATGCACTGATCTCAAGTCTGCTTCTAGGTAGAATTACTCAGTGTTTTTTTTAAGAAGTGTTGGGTCAAACTGTGGATGGAACACGATAATTGATGATTAAGTGGGGGCAGGGATGATAATCTAGCAATTAGTTTATTATGGCCTTATGAAGTAACAAAAATAAATGCTTCACATCAAAGTGTCACAGATCTATATCAGTAACGGTCTGATCGAGGAGCTCGAATTCATGATGCATGATTTTCAAATGTCGTAATTTGTTCTGGTCACAGTGGCTAGTGACTATATATATATCTTCTATATCCCTATAGACGCTTTGCGCGTGACGTCATCAGTAGGGATATTATATAGAATATATATTGTCACTAGCCCTTTGGTTCCAGTAGTAAATGTACCTTTGAATCTGATTTATATGAAAACAGGGGTAGGGCTCCTAGCAAATACCCCCACCAACCCCATATAAAACAGTTAAAAAACACACTATGAAGAACCCCCCTTCCGGTATTTACTAGCCGCTGTTTCCCTGTACCACCTTTCGGGACAAGCCCCTGTGCTTCAGTTGTTCAGGTTCAAAGGATTATACAGTTACTACCAGAACAAAATTCAACATTTAAAAAAAATCATGCCAGGCCCTATCTTACTATAGCTTTTGATCATATGCGACGCTTGCTTTTCTAAAAGACAAACGTCTTGACAAGTGCGTCCGAGAATAAAACATGTGTATGTAGATAATTTTTTATGGATATTTTTTGTAGATGTTATTTTTTATAATTGTTATAGACATTTTTTGTAGTTATTTTTTGTAGACATTTTTGTAGATATTTTTATAGATATTTTGTTGACAATTTTATAGATATTATTTGAAGATTTTTTTTATAGATATTTTTTTAATAGATATTTCTTGTAGATAAATTTTAGCTCCACTATTCGGAGAATAAAGAGAGCTATTCTACTCACCCAAGTGTCGGCGGTGACGTTGGCATCACACCTTGGTTAAAGTTTTGCATGCCAGTCCCTATCTCAGTAACCTTTGCATCTATTGACTTGAAACTTTACACAAGCCTTCCCAGTGATCAACCCTACTACAATAACTAAGTAAGATAACTCTTGCATGAATGCAAATTATTGCCCTTGTTTGACTTAGAATTTTTGGTTAAAGTTTTGCGTGCAATCTCTATCTCAGTAACCATTGCATGTATTAACTTGAAATTTTACACAAGACTTCCCAGTCATCAAGTCTCATACAATAACTAAGCTAGATAACTCTTGCTTGAATATAACGCAAATTATTGCCCTTGTTTGACTTAGAAATTCTGGTTAAAGTTTTGCGTGCAAGTACCGTCATGTCCATAATTATCACACCAACCACTCAATGTATTTGATTGAAACTTTACATATGACTTTGTAGTCATGAAGCCAACTAAATTAATCAAGGAAGCCAACTAAAATAATCAAGTGGGATAAAGACCAGTTATAAGACCAACTCAATTTTGTTGATTTTGTAAGTTAGATTACTCTTATTTGTTTGGATTTGTCATCTGTCTCAATCAAATTTGTACTTTTGTACTTTTGTGACAAATATTCGAAAAGTCGAGCGTTCTGTCTCTCCGACAGCTCTTGTTATAGATATTATTTGTAGATAATTTTATAAATATATTTTGTAGATAAATTTATTGATATTTTTAGATAGATTATTTTGTAGATAATTTTTTTATAGATATAATTTTGGTGTGTGTGTGTGTGTGTGTGTGTGTGGGGGGGGGGGGGTGCTGTTGGTTTATTTTTGTTATTGTTTTGTTGTTTTTTTTGTTATATTTTTTTAGTGTGTTTTAGTTTTTTGTTCTTTTCGTGGTGATGGTTTGTCATTTGTCTCTAACTGCTGATGCAATTGGGACAATAATCAGTGCAGAGATGGCAGTACTTAAGTACTGAATAACCTTCCAGGATCCCATGAAAGAGTAGTTTCATTTAATTGCTGTAATAGGGCTGAGACTAGCCCCTTTACGTCTCATTTCCATTCGAACAAAACCAAGTGGAAAATTAGACCACATACATGTCTTTTTCGAAGGCAAATACTGCGTAAACAATCGTTAATTCCTTAAAATATTGATTTATATTGATAAAATAATGAATAATAAATGCGTGCTAGGCAAAACAAGAATTCCGCGGAATGATATGTCTGGCTGTGTCAGCTTTGACCGTAAATTCACACATGGGAGAGAAAAAAATTAAAATATTATATTCATGCAAGAGTTATCTAACTTGGTTAATTTAGTAGGTTTAATGACTAAGAAATATTGTAGGAAGTATTGTGTGAAGTTTCGATCAAATACATTAAGTGATTTTTGAGATGTTACACACAAAACTTTAACCAGTATTTCTAAGTAAAACATATTTTAAATAACCAATATTTCTAAGTAAAACATATTTAAAAAAAAAATTAAAATAAAAAAAGAATAATTTTTATTTTAAATAAATTTAAAAAAAGTACTAGATGTAACTAGTGTTAGATGTAAATATGATCCAAGTATGAGTGTCCTAGCACTAGTACTTATTGAGAAATAGTGTAAAAATGAAAACTTAACGTTGGAAGTAAATGCAAAATTCAGCATCAAACAATGTCAATGGACCATGAAATTTAAGTCACACTCAGCATCTGCAGTATATAATGTGATGCAGAGTGTGAGTTGTAACTATGATCCAAGTATGAGTGTCATAGCACTTGTACTTGTTGAGAAATAGTGTAAAAAACGAAAACTTAACGTTGGAGGTTAATGCAAAATTCAGCATCAAACAACATGAAAATGTAGGTCACACTCAGCATCTGCAGTACATAATGTGATGCAGGGTCTTAGTTGTAACTATGATCCAAGTTTCAGTGTCCTAGCACTTGTACTTGTTGAGAAATAGTTTAAAAACGAAAAGTTAACGTTGGAGCTAAATATAAATGTTTGACGCCACCGTCGCCGTCGACGGAAAAGCAACACCTTAATCTCGTCTCTCCTTCGTTGCGGCGAGACAAAAACTGTCCTCTGTAGTTTGATAAACGGTGACTATGACCAAGACATTCGAATTTACCTTGTTTCGCTGTCATTTAGCAGCCATTTTACATAGTGGAGTTAGATGCGAGCTAGATCCGAACTACTGGGTGGAAACATGTACATGCGAAATCGTCATGTTTTTAGTTTAAAATCTATGATTATTTTAATGATTATCATTATGATTAAGTGTTTTGTTACTGCTGAAGAATAAATAATAAAAAAAAAGATTTAAATTGAAAATTTTACAGAGAGAAATATATGGGTTTATAGTAAGGACTTGTATATCTCTAATTTAGTTTAAACTTATTTATTTTAATTCGATTGTGAAACAAGTTCTTACAACTCAGACGAATCACGCTCAAAGTCTTCCTGGGTAAAACCAGTACAAATCATATGCGGAAAAAGTGTCTTGCTCAAGGACACCGCACATAGCCGTAACGGAGGATCGAACTCACGACCCTCCGATCATGGGTACGGTGCTCTTCCACTGGACCACGCGCTCCATATCTCTATGAGTTATAGACAAATAAGAAAAGAACACATTTTTCTGTCTTATGATATATAATTTGTAATTTGTAATATTTTATTACCCCTACCCAACCCCCACATAAACAGAATACATTTGATTAAATCAACTTGTTTAAATGTTTGCTTTCAGTTGCATATTTTGCACAGAGCTGGGATTAGTGAAATATTTGCAAAAGTAAACACTCACAAGTCAATTAAAGCATCGGCGTCGAAAAATAAGAATATAAACGTTACCTATCCAAGTACTCTGTTTCTCTTTAGACTATAACGGATGTGCGTGTATTCAACACTGCGTATATTGGTGGAAAGGACATGTGAATACATATAGCATTTAGTGTTCTTGTAAACCGTTGATACTGTCTGTACAAGAATATCCAGTGTCTGCCATTTATAGTGGGTTGTGATCAAATACAATAATATTCAGCAGCTTTCATTATTTTGAATAATGTCCGTCTGAACAATCTTGGGTGATAAACTAGGACTGTTTGGGTATTTATTGCTAAGTTTTCAACTAATTGATATCGTATGTATCGGCCACACATTGTTAATGGTTCTAACTACTTATTGACAGTATATTAAATTGTTGTTGAAATGGGAATTGTCATAAGCTCACAGTAAAACAAGTTTCGTATATTGAGAATGCCTAATGATGATTTTAAATAATGAATAACGTATGTATCATTCAATTTCTAACCATAGAACCGTGCTTGAAGCATTGCATTTCTCAACCCACAGATCACTGACGAAGCTAAGGCAATTTTTTTTCTGTATCTATATGGATTGATACCAATTTAGAGCTAATAAGTATATCGTTGACCATAATTCATTAGTACTATGGAAGTATATAAACCTGACATAGACATTATCATTAACTGATGAGCTCCTAAAAGTGTTTTAGGATATATTGGCAAGAGGTATGAATGGGTGGCCGTACTGGACAACATTATGTCGATCTCATAATACACTTACAAAAGACCACTACAGAAGATACATTTTTTATGAAAATAACGGATATTCCAAAAGTCGAAGCAATGCGGAGAAAAACAATGTCATGTGTGTGAATGCAGCGCTTGATGCTACATCATTTGCCAAAGGAAATGTCAGTGTACAGGCAGCATTTAGTTTAAAACACTATTTTGTTCACAGTAAACATGGTAGTCATACTTTCAATTACAAGTGAAAAAGATCCATAAGAAAGCTATAATATCTTATTATCCGTTTTCTACTTATAAAGTACAGGCAACATTTCTGCTACAGACATAATATTTATTAAACTTAAATAGTGATGAATATTGTCATTTTTTTGTCAAAACACAAACACAAGTATTGGTTTGTCTAATTTGAATACACACTGTGACAGGAAATGTTACTTTCTCGGAAAAAAATGCGTATTTTCCTACCCTGATAAGTATTATCTTTCCAATTTACCGCGTATAGCTTCCATCACAGTGTTTCTATTCAAATCGCTATGACGCTTGAAAGGTGCGCGTCACGTGATAACTGTCAAACATGACTTGAAAGAAGGATTGTATGTAAAAACTAAGTTATTTAAGTGTTAAATGTGCGGTTTTGTGGATATTTTTACGTTATGGACATATATAAAGTGTTTTTTTTAACAATCATTAAGAGTTTTTCTAATTATATTACATATTTTAATCAATATGAGTGTTTTGCAGATCCACCCTGAAAAAGCGGATGGACAATGCACGTAGAGGACGATCGACTAAAAAAATATAAAAATCGTTCGAAAACGTGCTTTGATATGCACTAATAAAATAACAATTACATTAACTACTTGTCTGTTAGACTTTGATGGCATAAAGATGACGCTAACTATAAAAAACCAAACAAAAAAAAAACCCCAGTTTATCTGTTTGATGTTTTATGGTGTTGTTTTGTTGTGTGTGTTTTTCTGGTGGTGGGTGTCATAGTGATAGACCGAACTATTTCACGGTGAATTGAGGCAAATAATGGAAAGAGAAACAAAGAGAAAGAAAAACAACAGAAAATAAGATACCATTTTTTATCGTGTACACTGTCCGTAGCCAAAATCCGCACCTGGTAAAAAGCTTATTGTTTAAGCGTGTGTTTAAAGTGGATGTCATATGTCTCATTTTCATGGTTTGACTGAAAAACAGCACTGCATCTGAAAAGATTTAAGTGCACAAGTTCAATTCTCAGTAAATAGGCGATCTCGGAGGATAACGGCGATTGCAATTGTTATAATATGCGCAAGGTGGTTTATTAACATAACATACAATAGCATCTTCTCATAAACAATCACGGTGTAAACGCTTCATACTTTATCAATGCAAGACGTAATTATGTAATCAACAGCTTTGTAACTTGCCTATTTTCAGACATGTCAAAAAATGTATTCACTCACTCGCCAAATGAGCTCTTGCATCACGTGATACTTTTCGCGCGAAATCTTTTGACCAATCAAGAGCCCTCGTCGTTTTTCGGCAGCATTATGATTGGTTTAATGTCACATGACAGTACACCCGAACATTGACGAGTGAGAAACCCCGCTCATTTCGTACTGTAAGTTCTGACTGTAAGGACGTGTTTTGTTATTGGATTTGGGATGGGGTAACGTGAGTTAAACTGTGTTTCTGGCGATTTTATGTGATGTTTTATTGCAATTTGTATCGTTTTCATTTTGTTTAATACTGTTCTGTAAATTTCATCCCGTATATGTACATAAACGGAAGTCTACACTGCTGATTCTCGTTCCGAACTTAGTGTTCCGAACCATTGTTTCAACAACACACTCTTATTCATATATTATTATAATTCATGAAAATGCATTGACTGAATAAACAATATAGCTTGCTACCGGCAGTTGTTATCATATTTGGTAAATTTACCATGGAAAAACTCTGTTTTGTACTGATAAAACTTTTTTAAAAAACTGGCAATCCCGGGATGATAGCCATGGCGAGCGCATACTCTCATCCATTGAAAATCATATAACGAAACTAAAAACAGCAGCCAGTCAAATAGTACAGATAAAATTGGAATCGGACTTTTCACCATTGCTTTTTTCTAAGTATTTATAAATATTTTTTTTTTTTTTTTATTTTAATAAAATTCATTAACAGGTTGCCATCTACGGGTGTATCCTTGGTTATGTCGTCAGCTGGAGCCTGGTTTTGTGTGATTGTCGTGTGTGACTGTCTAAGCAGACGCTCGAAGTTGCAGCATCAGGGGAACTTGTTAACGTACATGTAAGTCAGATTTTTTTCTATGTTATTATTTCTGTATGCAAGACACATATTGGTACAAGTTGGAATGTATGGCGACCATCTATAGATTGATTATTTGGTTGTTTAAAACTAGCTTGAAAAAGATTTTAAATGTTAAAATATTCAAATGATATATATCTATGTGTACTGGTACGGGACAATACACAATAAAATTAATAGCCTGCAACTGTACATACATGCTTCTGGTTTAAACAATATCCATTATGAATTGATATTTCTGGTAGAAGCACATGATTACTTTCCTATCGCTTGTATGGTGGTTAGCTGTCTCACGCCTATATAGTTTAAGGGTGCAGCATGTCTACCATTGAAGATGTAAGTCGCTGATAGTTTGTGAAATCTGGATCCCCACTTTAAATTGATATGTAATATTAGCTGAACAATACAATATTTGTAATAAAAAATAAATAAAAATTCAGGAGTTGCTTGCAAACGATCCTGCACTTGGTTGTATTGTTTGGTTGGCAGTAAAAACAGAAATGGTTACAGTACAGAACTTGCTTCAGATGGTGAGTATTACAATCTTCTGTTCTCTGCTCAGTCATATTGTCATGTTTAATGCACGGTTGTCAATATGTTTCATAATACAATATGTAATTGATGTTATGTGTATACTGAAACGTATGAAAATTGAATGTTTGAATATTTAGCATCATTTTTAAGCTATCCATGATAACAGACACCCAATTAACCTGAACACTCTCATCCTTCTCCACATGTTACTTTCCCACTTGAATCAGTGATGAGAGATGAATGACAATGAGACGAAATGTCATATATCCACCATCACTGAGACTAACTAGGCAGGGATTCGAACTCACAACCCCTTGATTTTATCTTGGTCTAATGCGATACTTTTGTTATCAATTAATGATATCTGGTCAACAGATTTTTCAAAATTCCTGCACCATAATGTCATAATATGTACAGATTGCAGAATCTCTTGCTTCTCATATGCTGTCAAGAAAGTTATACTTCTTTCCACTTTGTGAAATTTGCTATACTTTGGACATTTTCAATGACTCGCATCTCATTGTCTAATTTTTCATGAATTTATTCTTAGCACTGTCCATGCTGTTTATATATAAAAGACTAAATAATAATTCAATGTTTGAACAGGTTGGTACCCAGTGTGGTGATATGAAATTGGTTCCCTGCAGTAATAGAGCAATATTGACAGATTGGTTGTCTTCAAAGATATACAGTCAAGAAGATTAAAGTTAAGTACACTGTGCTTGTGTGATATTCTTAAACAATGCTTCTCATTTATCTCTTGTATGGTTATCCTGAAACAATAAAGATCAGTATATGTACTTTTGTTGCTTCTGTTCTACTGGAGCACTGGTTATAGTAATAAGTAATTCTGACTTTTGTCAAACTGTATAGATCTTGTATCTTAAACAAATTATATAAACCCTACATGTATATTAAGTCTTGTCACATTTCCCTTCCAACACCTGCTCTATTCTACTGTAGCATGTGTTGGGAATAAGTTCTTCAGTTATTGGTGGTTCTGGCCCATGTCAGTGAACAAACTTAAATCACTATTCTGTTTAAGCTCACCTGAGCCAATGGCTCAAACTGAGCTCTGTTTGTATTTTAGCACACCTGAGAGCATTATGCTCTAGGTGAGCTTTTGTGATCCTTCTTTGTCTGTTGTCCATCTCATTTTCAGACATCTTAACCAGTACTTAGACATTAGTTATAGTAATTATAAGAGCTTGATTTTCTTTATTATTAAATTACTATCTATTAATTATCATTAAATAATGAAATAACTATTTCTACTCCCAGTGCGTACATTTTTCAATTCACTACTGCAGAGTATGTGCTGGGATATAAGCTTGTTTAAAGACTGGTTCTACCCGTTTCAGGGGGTCATGCTGGTTGTGTTTTTTTTTAACTCTTTATATAGAAATAAGTCAGTAAAATTTACAATAGAGTTAACAATATCAATGTTTCTTTCATGTAAAGTTATGTCCCTTGAATTATTTAAAATATAAAAATATATATTTTTTAATGTAGTTTAAGCTGGAAATCAATCATATACGTTTTGAGCAATGTCATTAGTTTGTTAAAAAACATTTTTGTCATTAAATATTTTTGAAAATATGTAAGAATATTTATTAAGTGGATGATGACACAATTAATTAGGTTAATAATAAATAAAATAAATTGGTCAAGTAAAATATTAAGTAATATATAGTAAATAAAACAGATAAGATTAACAAAAACATAAGTAGTAAGGGTAAAAATGATTAAAACACTAAATTTTGGGCAAATAATACATTCATATAAGATAAAAAAATATATGGGCAATTGACACATAAAAATAATTATGGCAATATACTCAGATAATAAGCATAATTAAAACAGATATAAACGGGATAATTAATGCATAAAAATAACTAGGGCAATTAAAATACAATCTGTAATTAAGATCAATAAAACAGATACAATCGCGGCAATTAACTCATTAAATAATTAAGGCAATTGCCTCAGTACAATATAATCAGAGATTAGGATAAATAAAACAGACATAATCAGTTAGGCCAATTAACACATCAAAATAATTAGGGCCAAAAAATATATATTCATTGGTAGGATATATAAACAGGTATTGTTTTTAAGGTATAAAAACAATATACACTCGGATAGGGCAATTAAAACAATATACACTCAGATAGAGCAATTAAAACAATATACATTCAATAACGGTAAATAAAACAATATACATTCAGATAGGGCAATCAAAACAATATACATTCAGATATGGCAATTAAAACAATATACATCCAGTAAATAAAATAATATACATTTAGTTGGGGTAAATAAAACAATATACATTCAGTAAATAAAACAATATACATTCAGATAGCTTAAATAAACCAATATATATTCAGTAAATAAAATAATATAAATTCAGATAAGGCAATTAAAATAATATACATTCAGATAGGGCAATCAAAACAATATACATTCAGTAAATAAAACAATATACATTCAGTTAAGGTAAATAAAACAGGGTACATTCAGATAAGGCAATTAAAACAATAAACATTCAGTTAAGTTAAATAAAACAAGATACATTCATTGAAAGCAATTAAACAATATACACCAAGTTAAGGTAAATAAAACAATACATTCATATAAGGCATTTAAAGCAATATACATTCAGTTAGGGTAAATAAAACAATATACATTCATTGAAGGCAAGTTAAACAATATACATTCAACAAGGGTAAATAAAGCAATATACATTCAGTTAGGGTAAATAAAACAATATACATTCATTGATAGCAAGTTAAACAATATACATTCAGCTAGGGTAAATAAAACAATATACATTCATTGAAGGCAAGTTAAACAATATACATTCAGTAAGGGTAAATAAAAATAAAAAATCATTTAAGTAGAGCTAAAAAGCTCGCAACTACAAACAACTACATTAATAACACACACAAAATATTATAGTGTTATTATTATTAATATCTTTATAATTATTTTATTGTTGATTTTAGTCGACATTTATTATTAGAAGTAATGCAAGTAGTATTAGAATTAAACTGTTATCTATAGTTTAGTATTTGTAGTATATAGTTGTTTAGTATTTGTGGTATATAGTAATTTAGTATTTGTAGTATATAATGGTTTTTGTGCAGTTGTATTTGTAATTAATAGACTGTTTATATATCTAATATTTTATAATATGAGTTTGCTTATTTGATAAATTTAGGCCCCGTTATAAATCATAGAAAGGCTTCTTGATCTGACCTGCTGCTTACGCAAACTAACACGCATTTAACAATTTAACAGTTAATAACTCAGTGGAACACCAAACATTTCAGGTCTTAATTAAAGAATTTGACACAGAAAATTATTTTGTTTTAAGTAATTTGCTTTTTTCTATTGCTATAATCTGTCTGTATTTGTGTTTTGATTATTCGTAAGGATATTTTTTATCATATTTTATATTCAATATTTATATTCATATTCAATAAACATAGATTGTTTATTTAATTCATATGCATTTTATGATTTAATATAGTTAGCATGTTGCATGCTAGATGGGATAACGTTTTGAGCCATCTGTAACAATATTGGTTGTTACATTCTGCTTGTATAAAACAGTCCTGTGCAATTTGTTGACATCATAATCTATGATTGGTTACAGTAGAAGAATAAATAATAATTCTGTACGGCCATAATAGCTAATTGCGTCCGAATGTTAATTATTCTTCTGCAGTAATCGGGAGTTTTACTGTAGATGCATACTTAAGTTAAATAAACAACTATTCTATTGAATTGAATAAAATATTGGAACTTGAATATTATAAAGAAAATATCTTTAAGATATAAACATTAAAAAGGAAATATTTAGAATTTACTATAATTAGAAATGTTTGGTATCCCACTGTGACATAATATTTTCACTGTTTTTATTAACTAACATGCGATTCAGTATTAAGAAGCCTCTTCTGTGAATAAATTGGATAATTTGTAAAAAGGGATTTGTCTATTCATGCAAGTTAGTATTATTTATGTGTAGCTTATTTAATGTAAAATAGTTTACTTATTTACTTATTTATTTTTATATTATATAATTTCCTTAGATTACATTTATATATTCACATATTGACATAATGTATTATGTATACACAAATAATCTATGTTTAAATACAAAATATACTCATTACTTATAAAAATCAGATACTAATATAATCATATAAAACAGATACTCATATAATCATATAAAATAGATACCCATAAATTATATACATCAGCTCTCTTAGCATATAAAATATTCATATAATCATATAAAACAGTCACTCATATAATCGTTTAAAACATATACTCATAGATTTGTATAAAACAGATAATCATAATATCATATAAAACAGATACTGATGTAATTATATAAAACAGATGCTCATATAATCATATAAAACAGATACTCATATAATTATATAAAATTGATACTCATATAACTATTTAAAATGGATATTATATAAAACATATACTCATATAATCATATAAAATATACACTCATAGCATTATATAAAACAGATACTCACAAAGTTATATAAAACAGAAGCTGATTACATTATATAAAACAGATACTCACAAAGTTATATAAAACAGATACTCACATAATTATATAAAACTGATACTCATATGATTAAATGAAACAGATACTCACATAATTATATAAAACCGATACTCATATAATTATATAAAACAGATACTCACATAATCATATAAAACTGATACTCACATAATTATATAAAACAGATACTCACATAAATATTTAAAACAGATCACATAATTATATAAAACAGATACTCATATAATTATATAAAACTGATACTCACATAATTATATAAAACAGATACATAATTATATAAAACAGATACTCATATAATTATATAAAACAGATCACATAATTATATAAAACAGATACTCACATAATTATATAAGACAGATCACATAATTATATAAAACAGATACTCACATAATTTTATAAAACAGATACTCAAATAATTATATAAAACAGATACTCACATAATTATATAAAACAGAAGCTGATTACATTATATAAAACAGATACTCACAAAGTTATATAAAACAGATACTCACATAATTATATAAAACTGATACTCATATGATTAAATGAAACAGATACTCACATAATTATATAAAACCGATACTCATATAATTATATAAAACAGATACTCACATAATCATATAAAACTGATACTCACATAATTATATAAAACAGATACTCACATAAATATTTAAAACAGATCACATAATTATATAAAACAGATACTCATATAATTATATAAAACTGATACTCACATAATTATATAAAACAGATACATAATTATATAAAACAGATACTCATATAATTATATAAAACAGATCACATAATTATATAAAACAGATACTCACATAATTATATAAGACAGATCACATAATTATATAAAACAAATACTCACATAATTTTATAAAACAGATACTCAAATAATTATATAAAACAGATACTCACATAATTATATAAAAGAGATCACATAATTATATAAAACAGAAACTCATATAATTATATAAAACTGATACTCACATAATTATATAAGACAGATCACATAATTATATAAAACAGATACTCATATAATTATATAAAACTGATACTCACATAATTATATAAAACAGATACATAATTATATAAAACAGATACTCATATAATTATATAAAACTGATACTCACATAATTATATAAAACAGATACTCACATAATTATATAAGACAGATACTCATAATTATATAAAACAGATACTCACATAATTATATAAGACAGATCACATAATTATATAAAACAGATACTCAAATAATTATATAAAACAGATACTCACATAATTATATAAAACAGATCACATAATTATATAAAACAGATACTCACATAATTATATAAAACTGATACAGACACACCTTTAGAAACTATACATCATGTTAAAATAGAATAAAAGACATAAGTTGCATACATAGCAACATAATTCTTACAAACTGCACATCACATATAATAAAATAATTCTCTGATACAATCATATAAAACACTTATATGAAGTACATATCCAGTACATAATAAAATAAGGTAAAACTGATACTCATATAAAAACGCACTTTAAATATGTTAAGAGATAAATAACAGGAACAATATAAAACTAATAAATGAAATACAAAGTAAAATGTAAACCTTAAATATACTTCCTGAAATCATAAATATGTTCCTATAAGTTGAATATATAATAAAAAAATATGATAAAATGATGAGAATATTAACGATAAAATCATTAAACAGATATTCTTAAAAAAATGCACGTTTAATACAATCGTATAAAAATAATCATAAATTGCATACCTAATAAAACCTACAAATTAAATATTCAGTATAATTTTGAAATAATAACAAAATTGTATAAAGATGAACTGATTTAAATTGCATACATAATAAAATTCTACAAAATATGAAATTGAATGTATTTAATTGTTTAACAGATACTCAACTAAAACAATCATATCACAAACATCCTTATATAATGGTCATATAAAAACATTAAAGGATATTCATAAATTATAAATCATAAAGTTATAATAAAACAGATATATAACATCACACTTATAATACACAAATATAAATATAAAAAAACTAAGTGACAATTAAAAAAAAATCTGAATTTAATCCACAAATTATTTTAAACACAAACAAAATTACTTAAAATATAATTCTAACAAAAAACTGAATGATACCATCTAAAATTTAAAAAAAAAATGATTAAACATTCAAAATATAGATATAATATCTGTTTATTAGGTTACAATAGTTAAAATAATCTGTAATTCTTAAAAAATAAACACAAAACTATCACAAAATTACTTTTAAATATATTTTTTTATAAAAAAACAAACAAATTCATGCATCAAGAAATAAACTAAAATATAAGAAAAAAATAACCCTCTTTATAACATAAAAATATGGTCATTATTATCCATTTAAAGAATATTTTGTGTTTTTTTTGTTTTTAAAAAAGACGTGAAATGCTAAAAGTATCGAGGAAACACTGTTTCTTAATTTGACATTGCTCGACACTTTACACAAATATTAGGCTTTTTATGAACCTATCTTTCGGCCTGCTTTATTATGAATATGTTGTACAAAAGGCAGTCTTCTCAAAAAGATCTGCATCTTGTAAATGTACGTGGTCTTTACACATATACACTGTATATGTATTATAAACGTACAGACATATCCCCTCATCTATACATAGTTCTGATATGTAATAATATGTCTCATTTGGCACTTGAAATTAAATTTACTATTTTTTTATTTTATTGATTTTTAAAAAAGCCTTATAATCTTAGAAATCAGAGCTATGTATAAAGTCCCCTTTACTCACATACGCACCGCACATACATACATAAGTGTTTATAAGTATTTGGTTAATTTCCAGTTAAAAAATATAAATACATGAACTTTAGAATAATTTTATTTTTTCTGAAAGATTCTAAATAATTTCCAAGGGGCATAACAATATAATGTTCAATACATAAAAAAATACAGACTTGTGCACATTTATAGGGTTTTGTTTATTTTCAGACATTTTATCCTGGTGGTGCATGCACAAAACCTTTTGCTGTAGAGTACCTGAGATTGTATCTTCTAAAGACAGCAGATTTCAGGTAAATTAGGCCAAAATGAATTGTGTTGTTTATCTGTGTGTTAACAAACCATTGTTTTATTCAAACCTTTTGTTCATCCCCTTATTAGAAATGGATAGATCATTGAGATTGAGGAGTATATTATTCAGAAAATGCAATGCATTAATACCTCATTTCAACACATCACATCTATGTATGGCATCTGATTGGCATCTTTATAATGCAAGTAACTGAAAAGGATTTTTTCACAAAATAACCATCATAGGAATTTTTATTAGATTACATTTATATACTCACATATTGAAATAGTGTATTATACACAAATAATCCATGTTTTAATACAAAATATACTCGTAACTTATAAAAAATATATACTCATATAATTATCTTAAACAGATACTCATATAATTATATGTAACAGATACTCATTTAATTATATATAACAGATACTCATATAATCATATAAAACAGATACTCATGAATTATATAAATCAGCTACTCTTAGCATATAAAATATTCATATAATTATATAAAACTGATACTCATATAATTATATAAAACAGATACTCACATAATCATTGAAAACAGATACTCATAAAATTATATAAAACAGATACATAATTATATATAAAACATATAATCATATAAAACTGATATTTGTAAAGCATATCAAATACTATAAAATCATTTAAAACAGATGCCCATATAATTATATAAAACAGATACTCATATACCATATAAAATAAATACTCATATAAATCTTATACATCATAAATTTATATACTCTTATAAATTGCATGTAATAAATCCTATCAATCCATAAAATAAGCAGATTAATTGCACATATGATAGATCATATAAAAGTAGTCATATAAATTGCATACATAATAAAACCATATCAAATACTCATATAAATATAACATAGAAACAGACAAATGTTCATATAATTATATAAAACAGATATTCATATAATCATTTAAAACCAATAGTCATATAATTAATATAGTACATAGAAAAAGACATTAAAACAGACACACCTATAGAAACTATACATCATGTTAAAATAGAATAAAAGACATAAGTTGCATACATAGTAATATAATTCTTATCAACTGCACATCACATATAATAAAACAATTCTCTGATACAATCATATAAAACACTTATATGAATGAAGTACATACATAATAAAATAAGGTAAAACTGATACTCATATAAAAATGCACTTTAAATATGTTAAAAGATATAAATAAGATGAATAATATAAAACTAATAAATGATTTACAAAGTAAAATATCAACCTAAAAAAAAAAGAATGGCAGCTGTATACGTCCTGAAATCATCTAAAATAAAATAATCAACACGATACATATTTTAAAGTTGATACTCATATAAATTGCACATATAATAAATTATATATTAAAGGATTTTATCATATATTGCATACATAATAAAAATCATATAAAATAGATATTCATCTAAATTGCACAACTAATAAATTATATAAAAATACTCATATAAATTACATACTAAATAAAATCATATAAATAAATGCTCATATAAATTACATACACACTCATATAAATTGCATACATGATAAAAACCTATTAATATATTGCATATATAAAGTATAATCAAATAAATATAAACACATAACATAAAACCATAAATATGTTCGTATAAGTTGAATATATAATAAAATCATATGATAAAATGATGAGAATATTAACAATACAATCTTTAAATAGATATTCTTAAAAAAATGCACGTTTAATACAATCGTATAAAAATAATCATGAATTGCATACCTAATAAAACCCTACAAATAAATATTCTGTATAAATTCGAAATAATAATAAAATTGTATAAAAATGAACTGAGTTAAATTGCATAAAAAAATTCTACAAAATATGAAACTGAACGTGTATAATTATGAAACAGATACTCAACTAAAACAATCATATCGCAAACATCCTTATATAATGGTCATATAGAAAACATTCAAGGATACCAGTATACATAAATTATAAATCGTAAAGTTATTATATAACAGGTATTCATATAAAAACATGCACATATAACACTTATAATACACTTATATAAATATAAAAAAAAAAAAAAAGTGACAATTAAAAAACATCTGAATTAAATCCACAAATTATTTTAAACATAAAACTTTCACAAAATTACTTAAAATATAATTCTAATAAAAAACTGCATGGTACCACCTATAATTTAAAAAAAAACGGATTGAAAATTCAAAATACAGATATTATATGTTTATTAGGTTATAATAGCTAAAAAATAAAATCTGAACAATCTGTAATTCTTAAAAAATAAACACAAAACTATCACAAAATTACTTTTAAATATATTTTTTATAAAATAAACCAACTTAATGCATCAAGAAATAAACTAAAATATAAGAAAAAAAATAACCCTCTTTATAACATAAAAAAATGATCATTATTATCCACTTAAAGAATATTTTGTTTTATTTTGTTTTTAAAAAAGACGTGAAATGCTAAAAGTATTAAGGAAACATCATTGTTTCTTAATTTGACATTGCTCGACACTTCTTTCGGCCTGCTTTATTATAAATCCGTTGTACAAGAGGCACTCTTCTAAAAAAGTTCTGTGTCTTGTTAATGTACATGTTGTTTACACATATATATTGTATATGTATTATAAACATACAGACGTATCCCCTCATATGTACATAGTTCTTGTATGTAATAACATGTCTCATTTGCCACTTGAAATTAAATTTACTTTTTTTTTTTAATTTATTGATTTTTTAAAAAAGCTTTTTAATTTTAGAAAACAGAGCTATGTTTGAAGTCTCTTTTACTCACATACACACCACACATACAGACATAAGTGTATATAAGTATTTGGTAAATTTCCAGTTAAAAAATTAATACAAGAACTTTAGAATAATTTCATTTTTTCGGAAAGATTATAAATAATTTTTAAGGGGCATAACTATATACTGTTCAATACATAAAGACATACAGACTTGTGCACATTTATAGGTTTCCGTTAATTTTCAGATATTTTATCCTGGTGGTGCATGCACAAAACCTTTTGCTGTAGAGTACCCGAGATTGTATCTTCTGAAGACAGCAGATTTCAGGTAAATTAGTAAATAGTGGTACTTGGAAATTAATCTCTTCAAAATGACATGTAAAGATGGTTTCAATGACCTTTAATGAATTCAACATTGTCATGTGTTCCTTTAAGAAACTTAAATATAGATTGAAGATGCAACTATAACCCCTTTTTACACACATGAATATGTTCTCAGGTCAAATGCACTTTGGATGCAGATACACAGCTTCAGCTTCTCAAATACACATGATTAATGGATTGAATATTTAGTGTATTTTTATGCCATTGAGAGCTAACAAACAATCAATTAACTGAACCACTCTTTCATAGGATCCTAGCTCTAGCTCACCCATCTTCGCATATAACCAACAACTTGAATCAGTGATAAGAGATGAATGTCAACGAGACGTAATGTCGTATTTATCGATCATCATGGAGACTGGCCAGTCAGGGATTCGAACACACCACCTATGTATTGATAGTCAGATGGACTACCAACTTAGCTAACCGGGACCGGTTTTCAAATATATCAATGACATATCCAAGTTGAAAATCATAAAATGGTGTTTTCATTCACTTTGCAGGATCTACTGACTAGTCCCAGGGGAAAATAGAGACATCCAACAGTGGGACGCTATAGACATTACAATCATATAATACTCAAAATTTGATAAGGACCAAATATTTTATTCCCCATAGATGTTGCATTTAAATGGTATAGCAAAAACTATTCATAACCAGTTTGGAGATGCTCTGATAAATAATTTTTAAATAATGCTGATTACAAATTTTAAAATTCTTTTTTTTTTTCAAAAATAAAATGTAAAGTATTCTTTAAAACCAAGCAAGGTTCAGAAAAAAAACTTTTCAACCAACCTTTCTATGGTTGTCCACAGAACAGTTTGAATTTTAGTTCAGTATAATTAATAAAGAGCATGGTCCTTGTCAAATTTTGAGAAATACATGTATATATTCAGATTTATGTTGTGATCAAAAATTGTAAAGTGCTTCCACAACTTTAGAATAAATAATTAAATGGACACCAAACAAGTCTTATTTTAAAGAAAAGAAATTTGTTTTAAAATTTTCTTTCATAAGATCTAGATTATTGTGATTAATATCATGGTCATCAAGTTTCAACACTGTTAACCTATTAAATTGTCCATTTAGTGTAAAATTCAGAGACAGAAGAAATCTTAGAAGTATTTTGTATTAAGAATTCAATGACTTGTTTGTGTCCTTTAATATATAGATAAGGACTTCCTTTTTTAAACCCTTGTTTTTGTTTTGGTCACCTTATTTTTGCGGCTTTTTTTTCCAGTTTAAATGGTAAACTAACGTTTCGGCTGTTTGCTATTGTTCTTGGTTAATTATAATAGTGATTGTTCAATTTTTCATAAATCTTTGAATTATATTATTATTACATAAAAAGTATTCTTATTCTCAGAAAGCTTTTTTAATTTTCTGAATCATCTCCCCTTTTAAATAAATTATTTAGAATAATTCTAATCACATTTTTTTATTTTACTTTATTTGCTTATGTTGTAATAAGAAATCCAAATAAATAAATGTTACAATTCAATTAGTTTTGAATTATCTCCCTTTCAATAAATTATTTCATTTAGAATAATTCTAATTATATTTTTTATTTTACCGTATTTGCTTTAATCATAATAAGAAACCAAAATATTTTACAAGGAATTTATTGATTATAATTATTACTTTTCATATAGAAATGAAAAAAAAATAAATATCCCAGATTTTATCAAGTAAACAAAAAATGTCATGAGCAAAACAATCAAACACATTGTTTATAGATTTTGGAAAAAAGTAAGATTCAGATCTCTTTTGAATGTTTGACAAGTTTGTGCTCATTCAAGGGTCTGTGAGTTATTTTAAGATAATTTTATTAATTTTATAAATTGTTTTATTTTCTTTTATCATATATGAAATAACATTTGCAAGCAAACAAATGTACCATTTTTTGACCCAATATTAATTTATAAAGGGAGGTAACAAAATAATTAAATTACTTCCCTTTATTGACAACTGAATTTTATAATTTAATGAAAAAGAACTTCAGTCTTGTAAAATTGTTTCTTGATAAATAATTCCATTCTAAATTCACAGAACTATGTTAGGGACATAAATGAATTAATTTTAATGAGGTTTAATAAATATAATTAATAATAATGTTGAGATTAATGACAAAACAGTATAGATAAATGGGGTTAGGTGAATACATGTGTATATGGAACAAATGGCCAGAGTTCATGAGTAAAAATGAAATTTTCTTACCTTCAATATGTTTAAAGGAAATTCAACTAAACTTGATTTATAGATAAAACTTTTCTACATATTTGTTGGACAGTGTTAAAAACGGTTTTATTTATTATTTATTATAAATATTTGTTATAGACCATTTTAATTGTGAAAAGAGAAAATAAGGATCATTTTGAATCTTTTTCTATGTGCTATTTCTGAGTTTGGATAAAATTATCTGTAGTAAATTCTATACATATATTATTGTTGGAACATTTTTATTTATGATAATTGTTTGAATAAAAACAAGCTTTTATAATAATAAAGCACCAGCATTATTATTTGTGTGCAAGCTCTGTGTTATATATGTTTATTACAATATCTTGCCCCCTTCACATGTCTGGCATCATTTCTCAACAAGTTGGCACTGACCTCATACACTATGTCAACAAAAAAATAATTGCAGGGCTGTGCTATAATAGATTGTAGGATTCGAACCCAGGCTTGGTCCAATGTCGAAAAACAACTTTCAGTATTGGTTCTACCCAAGAACTGGATTCACAAAAACTCTTGAGTTTACTTCACAATTGCGCTAAACTATTTTTGTATAATTATTTCATTTACTATCATAAATTTTTAAATAATGCTGATAACAAACAAAGATGTGATACAGACTGTGAAAGGGGCACTAGTATGTTCTACTTAAAATCTCCATGTGTCTAATAAATTCATCAAACCTAAGTTTGAACATAAAAAAATACCACATTTAGTGATACAGCGCCAGTCACACATGTGTCATACCAGAGACTTGAAAAATGATACTAGGAGCTTCCTTACTTGACACTCCGCATTTAGAGGATAGTTCTAGGCCCAGTCTTCACGGTTTCAGTATAATGTGACTGGGTGGGGTATCATACCCTGCCTCTCGGGCATGATACTCCAGTGTGGCAGCGCTCAGTATACTGTCTCAAGTAGACACTGTTGGGATATGGCAGAAGAATTGTTGAAAACTATGCAAAATACCATACAAAATTGTTTTAAGAAATATTTATCTAATTTTACCGTTAAATGAGACATTTAAATAAAATTGAAACTACTAAAATTATGTGGAATAAAACTAAAACATCTTTGATGAATTTACTCCCTTAGTTGTGCAAAAGAAATTTTAGTTTTGTATATTATATTAGAATGAAAATTGTGATGTATTTTAACATGTCTTTCATCAGGGTCAGCTAAATGCATTTTTATTGTATGTGAAATCAGTATAACAACGATGACCATTTGTGTTGGCGTTGTGGTGCCATGGGAGTCGTGGCAAGAATAGGAACAATTGTGTTTAATATGATATTGGTTAAAAATATGTCATTTTAATGTTATTATTGGTTTAATAGGAAACAAATAAATCTTAAACGTTAATTACAGACATTGTTATTTGTGTAAAATATGTGTAGAAGTGATATTTTTTTATTTTATTCTAAAATAGATGTTGAACAGATTTTTTAGCAAACTTCTATACTGGTCCTATTCTAGGCTGACACAATATATGTTGAAGTTATGCAACAATATTTATTACTTTTAATAACAATGACCTAAAATCAAAATGATAAAATTTCCAAATATTCAGATTTTTAAAGTCAGGAAACCATAATAATGGCTTTATTTGGTAAAATGATTTACATTTATTGATATAATTTAATTATTACCAAAGTTGGTAAAGGGTCAATAATTTATTATTAAGAAAAAAATTACATATCGACGAAAATGCATTTAAAACACCGATGAAAATGGTTTAAAAGGGGCTCTGATAAATAAAATGAAATCATTTTTTTTAAAGCAATCTAAATTGTAAATTACTTTAATTTTCTGTGATAATATTCATAAAATATTGATAACAGAAAATGTCTGACATTTTGAAACGTAAAATATTTTAGTTCTTTATATATGTTTCTTTTTGAAAATGATAAAATGAGGGCCTCTTGGTAGATTAAATTATTCAAATATGATCAAATGAGTTTTGTTAAATAGTTTTTGTTATCGCTGTTGAAAATATTTCAATGTTCAATTGATTTTGTATATATCATATAGTATGAGATGTACATCATATAGTATGAGACGTACATCTTATAGTATGTGACGTAAATAATATAGTTTACCTAAGTATTCATATCAACAGTTAAATTTGAATTATTCAAATAAATATTTTTTCATTAAGACTTTCATTTTCAATCCTGTATGAGAATGCAATGATTGGATTGTCAAACATTTAAAAAATTTAGATTACTTTAAATTAAGTAGGGTAATAAAGTAGCATAATTTTTTTTTTGACAAATATTGGAGATGTTTATTAAATCAAGTTTTATGCATGAAAGATTACTGTCAACTTTCTTTATTGCTAAAAAGAAACAATAGCTAACCTTTAACTTGTAACATGCATCTAACATGTCTAACATACTTCTAACATGCAAGCTTGCGTTGCTAGGTGCGGATTCAGAAATTGATATATACTTACTACCTACGCTATCTTACATGACCTATATAGCTTAACTGACCTATATATACAGATAGCTTAACTGACCTATATATACAGATAGCTTAACTGACCTATATATACAGACAGCTTAACTTACCAATATATACAGATAGCTCAATTTGACCTATATACAAATAGCTAATTTGACCTCTATAAAAGACGACTTATTTGACCTGTGACCTATATATGTCAATATACTGCATGCTCTGAATCCAAACCTCTACTAACTTAACCAAAATTAAAGGAAGTTGACAGATAGTTTTACATGCCAGACAATATTCATTAATTAATGGGCTTATACTGTATTCTGTGAAGAGAATCGAAAGTAATGTTGTATAATTTTGTGTTTAGGTGTAAGTGAAGTTTTTTGTAAGCATTTGTTAGCACATTTTTACAAGCAACATGTTGCAGGGTGGTAGTGTAGTGGATAAATATGGGTAATTGTCCTACCCAGGGAGCGGGCTGTACTGGTCCTACCCAGGGAGCAGGCTCACTTGTCCTACCCAGGGAGTGGGCTCACTGGTTCTACCCAGGGAGCAGGCTCTCCTGGTCCTACCCAGGGAGCAGGCTCTACTGGTCCTACCCAGGGAGCGGGTTCTCCTGGTCCTACCCAGGGAGCAGGCTCTCCTGGTCCTACCCAGGGAGCAGGCTCTACTGGTCCTACCCAGGGAGCGGGTTCTCCTGGTCCTACCCAGGGAGCGGGCTCTCCTGGTCCTACCCAGGGAGTGGGCTCACTGGTCCTACCCAGGGAACAGGCTCTCCTGGTCCTACCCAGGGAGCGGGCTCTCCTGGTCCTACCCAGGGAGCAGGCTCTACTGGTCCTACTCAGGGAGCGGGTTCTACTGGTCCTACCCAGGGAGCAGGCTCTACTGGTCCTACCCAGGGAGCAGGCTCTACTGGTCCTACCCAGGGAGCAGGCTCTACTGGTCCTACCCAGGGAGCAGGCTCTACTGGTCCTACCCAGGGAGCAGGCTCTACTGGTCCTACCCAGGGAACAGGCTCTCCTGGTCCTACCCAGGGAGCAGGCTCTACTGGTCCTACCCAGGGAACAGGCTCACTTGTCCTACCCAGGGAGCAGGCTCTCTTGGTCCTACCCAGGGAGCAGGCTCTACTGGTCCTACCCAGGGAGCGGGTTCTCCTGGTCCTGCCCAGGGAGCGGGCTCTCCTGGTCCTACCCAGGGAGCGGGCTCTACTGGTCCTACCCAGAGAGTGGGCTCTACTGGTCCTACCCAGGAAGTGGGCTCCAAGGGGTTCGTATAAGACTGGGGCTCTCTTCTCTATCAAGCTGAAATAAATTAGTATAAACATTAATCTTTATAATACAATACCATAATATCTGAACTACCTAAACATTACAGTTGTATAAAGTTATTAAATAATCATTTTAACACAAGTAAACAACCAAATAATGATGTACATATATTTGCATCGAAACAATAAAAAATGCTGCAATAAAATGTAATAAATGCACATCACGCAAATCCCCATCAATAAATTTTCCTCCGCGACATCAAGAGTGATTGGTATAACCAGATTTCGTAGTTTTATTTAAGCTCTGTTTATTGATATTAGTATTTTATAATTATTATAAAAAAAAATAATTTCAAAACAAATTAAATACCCGGCAGTAGAAGTGAAATATCCTGTAGACCTTTCTCTGAGTCAGCAATTATGAGTTGTATTCTGTTTTATTGTTTGTATTATATTTGTTCAGAATGAAATGCTTTTCCAAATCATTTTCAATTTAAATTAGATCTATTGAACGTTTCATCAATACCACATCTGTATGCATACTTTGGAAAATAATTTTTTTTTGCATAGCCTTTCATTTTAATGGCTGCCATTTTTATATTTGATAATGCAGCCAAACTTGACCTTGACCTTATGCATTATTCATTCTACTGTTTGAGTTTTATTTGAAATATATATAAGTTTTGTACAAATAATTTAAAATTACAATTTTATATTCAGCATTCAATTATAATGTTATGTTATCATATAAATTATATGTTGCATGCTTTTAAGTTTTAAATAAAATTATCTTATTATTTGGTCTTTGTTCAATTTTAAATAAAAATAATTATTCAATTATTTGAAATAAAATTAATTATTAGATCAATGTTATTTTATTTATTTTATTATTTGGTCTTTATTAAATTTTTAAATAAAATCCATGATTTAATTATTTGGTCTTTGTTAATTTCTTATTAAATTATTTAGTCTTTGATGATTTTAAAATAAAATTACTACATTAGCTATATGTGGTATTTGTTAAATTTCAAATAAAATTATTTAATTATTCAAAATAAATTATTTGTTCTTTGTTAATTTTAAAATAAAATTAATTATTTGGTCTCAATTTTTTATTTAATTATTTGAAATAAAATTAATAATTTGATCTTTGTTCATTTTTTATTTAATAATTTGTTCTTTGTTAAATTTGAAATAAAATGATTTAATTGAATTAGATTTATATTCGCTCAATGTCAAATGAAATTATTTAACCATGGTCTTTGTTAGTTTTTTGTTTATTTACTTATTTGTTCTTTGTTGAATTTTTTATTTATCTATTTGTTCTTTGTTTAAATTGAAATAAAATTATTTAATTGTTTGCTCTTTGTTCAATTCTAAATAAACAAATAATTACTTTTACTGTACGATTTACTCTACCAACCCCACCCTACTGTTCTACTTAAGCTACCAACCCACCTTACTGTACTACTTATTCTAACCCTAACCCACCCTATCATAGTTGCTCCACCCACCCATTGCTACCCTCTACCCACCCTACCATACTCTACCCATCTCATCTTACTCTATCCACCTCACCATTTAATCTATCAACCCCACCCTGCTCTGCTACTTACTCTACACACCCACCCTACTCAGTCTACTATACTACTTACCCTACCCACCCACTTTCTCTACCTACCAACCCTACTCTGCTACTTACTCTACACACCAACCCTACTCTACTACTTACTCTACCTACCAACCCAACTCTATTACTTGCTCTAACCACCCACCTGCCCTACTCTATTACTTGCTCTACCCAACCCACTTACTCTACCAACCAACCCTACTCTACTCTACTCTATTACTTACTCTACCCACCCCAATAACTCTACCTACCAACCCTACTCTATTACTTACTCTACCCACCCCACTTACTCTACCTACCAACCATACTCTACTCTATTACTTACTCTACCCACCCCACCTACTCTACCTACAAACCCTACTCTATTACTTACTCTACCCACCCTACTTACTCTACCCACCCACCCACCCTACTCTATTACTTGCTCTACCCACCCCACTTACTCTACCTACCAACCATACTCTACTCTATTACTTACTCTACCCACCCCACCTACTCTACCTACCAACCCTACTCTATTACTTACTCTACCCACCCCACCTACTCTACCTACCAACCCTACTCTATTACTTGCTCTACCCACCCCACCTACTCTACCTACCAACCCTACTCTATTACTTGCTCTATCCACCCCACATACTCTACATACCAACCCACCCTACTCTATTACTTGCTCTACCCACCCACCCACCCTACTCTATTACTTACTCTACCCACCCCACTTACTCTACCTACCAACCCTACTCTATTACTTATCTATTACTTACTCCACCAACCCACCCTACTCTATTACTTGCTCTAGCCACCCCAATTACTCTACCTACCAACCCACTTACTCTACCCACCCACCCAACCAACTCTTTTACTTGCTCTACTCACCCACCAACCCTACTCTATTACTTACTCTACCCACCCCACCTACTCTACCTACCAACCCTACTCTATTACTTACTCTACCCACCCTACTTACTCTACCCACCCATCCACCCTACTCGATTACTTGCTCTACCCACCCACCCACCCTACTCTATTACTTACTCTACCCACCCCACTTACTCTACCTACCAACCCTACTCTATTACTTATCTATTACTTACTCCACCAACCCACCCTACTCTATTACTTACTCTACTCTATTACTTACTCTACCCACCCCACTTACTCTACCCACCCACCCACCCTACTCTTTTACTTGCTCTACTCACCCACCCACCCTACTCTATTACTTGCTCTACCCACCCCACTTACTCTACCTACCAACCATACTCTACTCTATTACTTACTCCTCTACCCACCCCACTTACTCAACCTACCAACCCTACTCTATTACTTTGCTCTACCCACCCCACTTACTCTTAACTACCAACCCTACTCTACTACTTACTCCACCCTACTCTACTACTTATTCCACCAATCCACCCTACTCTATTACTTGCTCTATCCAACCCACTTACTCTACCTACCCACCCTACTCTACTACTACTTATTCTACACACCCATCCTACTCTACTTACTCAACCCACCCAAAAATCTAGATTTCGAAAAATCTAAAAATCTAAATTTTCAAATCTATATTTCCAAAAATCGAAAATAGAAAAATCTAGAATGTCAAAAATCTAAAGAATGAATGATCTAAAAATCTAGATTTCCAAAAATCGAAAATTCAAGATTTCCAAAAATCTATATTTCCAAAAATCTATATTTCAAAATCAAAAATCAAAAGCTAGATTTCTAAAAAGTAATAATCTAAAAATCTAGATTTTCAAAAATCGAAAATTCTAGATTTCCAAAAATCTAAAAATATAGATTTCCAAAATAAAAAATCAAAATATAGATTTCTAAAAATCTAAAATCTAAAAATCTAGATTTTCAAAAATCAAAAATTCTAAAATTCTAAAATCTAAATTTTCTAGATTTCGAAAAAATCTAAAAATCTAAAATCTAAAAATCTAGATTTCAAAAAAATCTAAAATCTAAAAATCTATATTTCGAAAAATCTAAAAATCTAGATTTCGAAAAAATCTAAAAATCTAGATTTCGAAAAAATCTAAAAATCTAAAATTCAAAAATCTAGATTTCGAAAAATCTAAAATCAAAAAATCTAAAAATCTAGATTTCCAAAAATCCAAAAATCTAGATTTCAAAAATCTAAAAATCTAGATTTCGAAAAAATCTAAAAATTTAAAATCCAAAAATCTAGATTTCAAAAAATCTAAAATCTAAAAAAATCTAGATTTCGAAAAAATCTAAAAATCTAAAATAAAAAAATCTATATCTCCAAAAATCAAAAAATCTAAAAATCTAGATTTCAAAAATCTAAAAATCTAGATTTCCAAAAATCTTAAAATATAGGTTTTGAAAAATCCAAAAGTCTAGATTTTGAAAAATAGAAAATCTAAAAATCTAGATTTCTAAAAATCTAAAATCTAAAAATCTAGATTTCGAAAAAATCTAAAAATCTAAAAATCTAAAATCCAAAAATCTAGATTTCGAAAAAATCTAAAATCGAAAATCTAAAAATCTAGATATCCAAAAATAGAAAAATAGAAAATTTTAGATTTCGAAAAATCGAAAAATATAAAAATCTAGATTTTTAATAAGCTAGATTTTTAAAAAAAATAAAATCTAAAAATCTAGATTTCCAAAAATCTAAAAATCTAGAAATCTAGATTTTTAAAAATACAAAAATACAAAAATACAAAAATACAAAAATATAAAAATGTAAAATCTAAAATTCTAGATTTCCAAAAATCTAAAAATATAGATTTCCAAAAATCGAAAAATCGAAAATCGAAAAATCTAGATTTCCAAAAATAGAAAAATAGAAAATTCTAGATTTCCAAAAATTGAAACATCTAAAATCAAGATTTCCAAACATCGAAAAATCTAGATTTCCAAAAATATAAAATTATAAAATCTAAAAAATCTAGATTTTCAAAAATCTAAAAATATCAGATATAAAAATCTAAAATCTAAAAATCTAGATTTCCAAAAAATAGAAAAATAAAAAATTCTAGATTTCCAAAAATTGAAACATCTAAAATCAAGATTTCCAAACATCGAAAAATCTAGATTTCCAAAAATATAAAATTATAAAATCTAAAGAATCTAGATTTTCAAAAATCTAAAAATCTAAAAATCTAGATTTCCAAAAGTGTGACCTTGACCTTTGAGGTATGGGGTCTAGATCTTACTTATGGCACGTCGTCATGTTATGTTGATCATTTGTAGCAAGTATCATTAAAAGCCATGCATGACAAAGTTACAGGCCGGACACGAAATCTCACATAAACTCGAAGTGTTGTCAAACAAATTCAAATAGTGACCTTGGCCTTTAAGTTACGGGTGTGGGTCTTACTTGCGACACGTCGTCATGTTATGTTTATCATTTGTAGCAAGTATCATTTAATTCCATCTATGCATGACAAAGTTACAGGCCGGACACGAAATCTCACACAGACTCAAACTGTATTCAAACAAACTCAAATTGTGACCTTGACCTTTGAGGTACGGGTGTGGGTCTTACTCGCGACACGTCGTCATGTTATGTTGATCATTTGTACCAAGTATCAACAAAATCCACCTATGCATGACAAAGATACAGGCTGAAAACGAAATACCGGACGGAAGGACGGACGGACGCTGCGATTACTATATGCCACCCTCAAAAAATGTTGGGGGGGGGGGGGGGGGGGGGGGGTCATAAAAAAATAATTCCCAGAACATTCATATTTACAGGATAGAAATAAAAACAAACAAACAACATTAAATTTTATTTCAAATATAACCAAGACATAATAATCATAATAAATAAAATACAAAGCAATAACAGAATAATTCCAAATAGAATAAATATTCAAAAATATTTCATCCATATTCAATACTTTATTACAAACATCACCTATATAATTTATTTTAGAAAACTTTCAAATAAATATAGTAACTACAATTAACTCTATATTGAAGATTAAGACAAAGGTCAAGGTCAAATATAGCCGCATTAGCGAACTGAGATGGCCATTTATATGCATTTTTCACAAAACTGATTTTATGATCGATTGAATATTTAGCGTCATTTTTATTGCATCAAGGGCTAACAGACGATCAGTTACCCTAACCAGTACTTGAGCACACCTCATCTCCGCAAGTAACTGATAACTTTCCCACTTGAATCAGCGGTGAAAGACGAATGATCATGAGACCCAACGGCATATATCAATCATCACGGAGACTGTTGCCGGGTGGGGATTCAAACTTACGATCCTTGCATTGATTGTCGCGTTACTGACTGAACTTAAAATGAAACAATGTGATTGCTAGCTGCGTCTTGCATGACCTCTTTGATCGAAATCCGTGCTGGAGGTCGCACAAGACACTGTTAGTAGCAGCCAGATATGAGACTATATTCGATGCAATTGTATGCTCCATTATCTTACACAACACACAGGTCGTAATTTGATTATTCATTCTTCTCACCTTTCTTAAAGATCGGGCATTGTTCCAATCTTGAGGTACTCTTCCAGAATAATAAAAGGATGTCCTTACGTACCAGCATGTTCCGTGTTAAATAATGGTCTTGCAGACGCTGGCGTGACGGAAGTCATGTTGGAGAAATGCTTGAAGAACTTCAATGGTCAGCTCTAGAATCCCGCAAGACCAAAACTAGTTTCAAAACACAGGTCAAGTCTCCATAAACAAGGAACACAATGTTTCCCCTGCCCAATCTTTAAGACAAACCAGGTCATTCAACCAAGCCCAATATAGCAGACCCAGTGTTAATACAGATGCTTTTAAATTCTCCATTTTTCCAAAAAACTATTTCTCTTTGGAATAATCTCCCACCAGCTATGACCACAGTAGATGGTTGCCAATCAACCATTTAGGCATCAGGTCAGAGGTTATGCACGGCGCACCCTCTGAATATCACACCTTGTAAATCTATTTAAGTGGCTTAGTCATATGCTTTAATGGGAAGGGGGGGGGGGGATTTTAATGCCACCACATTGCATGATTGTTGTTATCGGCCGGGCAGTTACCGGTAGGCAGGCAGACAAATAGTAGGTAGGCCTATTTTCCATCTCACTAACATACACTGATCCGAAATGAAAACTTTACATTGACTTCAAAAGTGTCTCGTTTGCTGATAAATATATATTCGGGGTTAAAAAAAGTTTTCGTTGTAGCTTTATGGCTATATAAATGTTTCTGTGCAATTTACTGGAAAAAAATCAGACATCGCATTTTTTTTCTGGTCAATTAAGTGAAGAAGGGTCAAAATAAAAATTCAAGAACAATGAAAATGATCATGTAACATTTGAAAAAGACATAAAGTGCTGACTAAATAAAAAACAGAAGTGCATTTCGGAGATCGTGTATGATATTAATTTGATGTTTGGACCTTATCCACCGATCCAATTCATTCCATACGTGTTCTATGGAGTTAAGACTCGGGGATACAGAAGCATTGCCACTGGTTTTGCGTGTATTGCAAACAGCTCGGGGGTGCACTGTCGGCATCTGATCAGTGCATGGACGACGAGCACGAACTGGAACACGGTTTTGTTTCAAAGGTTTATGACTGTTGTGCCTGTAAACCGTAACGCCAAGGAGTGCGCGTTGCAGGTAAGAAACGATTACGTAGGTGAGTCAACGTTATATAGCGCGATGAGTACGTACGTTGTTGCGCGTACGCGACTGGGACTGACGCGATCTCTGACATATCCAGTTCCGGTTCGCAAAAATATAAATCAGACACGTTGTCTCATCATTTAAAATAGTGTTGAGCAACAGTTTGTCCAACATTACAGGGTTTAAGACGCGATCTCTGACATATCCAGTTCCGGTTCGCAAAAATATAAATCAGACACGTTGTCTCATCATTTAAAATAGTGTTGAGCAACAGTTTGTCCAACATTACAGGGTTTAAAACATTACACTGTATATAGTTGATTGGTTTGTTTATTTGTCTATATGATTTTTAAATATTAGAATCATTGTATTACTATTGTATTTGAAGTTTTTTACTGAAAGCCATTATGGTGACATCAACCTGGTCACTTAGCTAGACTATTTTGGGTTTGATCCTGTTAAAAAACTTACATGTTCTACGTCGCACTGGATCGTACCATGCTAGTTATCAACAAGAACGTTTGGGTGGATTCTTTTGGCAATACTCAGTGTACGCCACCAACACCCCCCCCCCCCCCCGCCCCCTCTCCCACACCAACATGTTCATGTTTATGCACATCCGACTCAGGGTTGGAGAGGGGTCGGATCGGGTGTTTGCCCCTCAACGGCTATGTTTGACCCGGTGTCCTTGAGCAGACACTTTCGGTCTATCCGCATGTGATTTATACGGTCACGTGTGATTGCACCAATATGTTTAAAACTTTTTTTTTCATTTCTAAGCTAATTTTTAAATTTGTTTTACTTTTTTTGTATTCTATACCGCATCATTAATTTTTTTTTTTGTTTTATAAATAATGATGATTTTGTAAAATATTTAGTGCTAACGCCTCTGTGTGCTTAAAACTGGATAATTATGTTAAGGAAGACTAAAAGTGTGACTTGTCCTAAGTTGTTGAAAACGTGTTTCACAATCGATTTGAAATAAATAAGTAAAAAATGTCAGCGACTTGATTTTTTTCCTTACATTTTTCGTTTCGTAAAACGGACTATACATGATCAACAGCATGAGCTGATGACGTAACGAGATTACTTTAAAAGTTTACACGTGATTCCAGATACATTGGAAATTTAAATGAGGTTGAGAAATTAGAAAGGCCTATAAGAACACGATTTGCGTATTAAATGGTAATTAAATTAACTTTTCTTTTGTTGAAGTTATTAATAATTGTTGTCAAATTAAATTACTAAGTTTGATAAGCGCACTTCTTTGGAGGCAATTCAATTTCTTGAAAAAAAAACTCGAAGACTATTCGCCCTAAAACCAAACGTGTTTGTGCGAGTAATATTAATATCACAATAGATAAAAAAAAAAATTTTCAACAATCATATTCAAATTCGGTATTTAATTAAAATGCTTTTATGACCAATATATATGAATAAAAAAGCATAATCAGAAATAATACATGTGTCTCTGGCATAATCAAGGACAAATTGACCACGTAAACCAGAGACCTATAAACATAAATAAGTCGCTGCGTAAACTAAAAGTTTGAAAATACTTTGAATAATTCATTCTTCAGGTCAAGGACTGGCCAAAGATTTAATTAGTCCTTGTTCAGGTTAACAGTTCTGACTTAATTATGTCTATTAGGGTCAGGTGTAAACTGTGTTTTCACCTACTGAAATCGTATTCTTTCATGACTAGTACAATATTTCCATTTTTTGAAATCGGAACGATAAAAAATAAAACTGCACCCTATCCCAAGTTTTAAATAACTTTAGTTGAAAATCTAGCAATTAATTTTAAATATCACCCTAAAAGGTTGCACATTGTGATTTCATTTTTGCATCAGGTACAGTACATTGTATTAATACTTAATTTTTAAAAATTGTGTCAGTGAAATTTTATTCATAAGTATTACTGTGTGGGTCACACAGTAGTATGAATAAAATTTCAAAGAAAATATATGTATATATTATTTTCAGAATTCTATCAAAATGTCCATTGTTTTTTTCAAATTTTTTTTCTCACCAAAAATCCAATATGGCCATTTTTCTGAAATCAAAGGAGCTTGTTATGTTAGACCGACTTTTCTTTGTCAAGGTATTAATTATCCTTGCAGCTTGGCTCTAGGCATTTTGGTGGGCAAGAAATGATGATTATGTAGCCACTGGACAGCATCGGCAGAGTTGCTACTTCTCCCGGTGCTGCACCACTAGCTGGAACTGATGATTATGTTGGTCAATCATTTCTGGTCGCTGATAATTGATGTAGATCCTTGAAGTCGTAGGTTCTTGTAGTTGATGCTTATAATTAAAGTTGTTGTTTCTTTAAGGGGTGATTAATAAGGTTCCACATTGATAAAATTCCTGTTGCTGAATTCCAACGTGAATGTTGTCAAACTGTCGCTGTGTACACTGCTGCTGATTTGTGTTTTGTTGGGTTACATCCATCAAAACAATCCTGTATAAGGCCATGTGTAAAAACATATTAAATGCAGAAGTTGAAAAGTCTCTCCATGTAGAGGTGGAGGCGACCTATTAAAACATTCCTTCCATCGCATATTGTTTCTATTGTTTACATTCCTCAGTTAACCAATCAACTGTTTTTTTGTGTATTAAAAGCAACGTCATGTAGCTGAGACGACCATGACCCACTGGAGCATATCCAGGAGCCGTCTGTTCTTCTTGACAGCTGCTTGAAGGATGGAATGTCCGACTCTTGTATGTGTATGATATATTTTATTTTAGTTGACAATGCCCAGGGGTATAACACCGACAAGAGTTCGAAGACGACAGAGTGATGCCAAATGGAGAGCAAGTGTTGCCATGTGCTACAACATAATGAAAAATGTCATACCAAATCAGAAAAAACTGGGTCGCAGAAAAGTTTCTAAGGTATAATGATTTTAAATTTTTATAATTCTTCATTCTCTCAAATTGAAAAACAAGAATTCTCAGTTATGAAAATATTTACAATTGTTTTCTTAGCAGTGTTGGCCCTAGTGCAGCACCTGGCAAGTCTCTATAATGGAGTCTTTTGAAGATTTGTTATTTTGCACTCCCAAGACAGAGTTATGGACAGCAGATCGGATATATCCAAATAATAAAAAAAAGCTGTCCATCCACGCCTTATTGTGGGCCTTTGTTGAATATTTAAGTATGTCTACTGTCTAGTATTGGCCAGACTGAAAGGGGCAAGGCATACAGGTTGTACAAATGATAGTCTGAATGTTGCAATATCAAAGTCAAACCTGTGTTAGTGGTCACCTATTAAGCATCCACTTGTCTTAAACAGCCACACTTTCTTTTTTACCAGTTTTGTAATTTTATTTTTAATCAACCTGTATTAAGTAGCCATTTGCCTAAGGGGTCATTCTTGCTCTTTCCCTTGAAGTGGCTGCTTAAGACAAGTTTTACTGTATATCATATGCATCAGAATACAGTTTCAGTGCCAATGTTTGACCTTGAATTTAAGGTCATGATTTTGCTCTACAAATGCCTTGATGTTGTGAACATGTGTTAACCTTAGAAGTTATAATAAAATCATCTTGCAAATTTAAGTTCTGCAACAAACGCGAAAACATAACACTCATTACAAAAATGATTTTTTTTCATTCCATTTGACCTTGACCTTTGAGCTACAGACCTGATTTTGTGTTTTTCAAGTAATGCATGCAAGTAAGTATTATGACATGGACACAATAGGTTATACATTACTATAAAAAAATATTTTTTTTATAACTTCAATATACAAGTGGGACATTGACCTTAGAGGTACATATTTTCACCACATTTCAGTTTATATATGGCATATCTTGTTTTACTGGTAGAATAAAACACCATCCTTCAGCAGTTACTGGCAGACTTTCTCACCTAATGTTTTTGGTCCAAGCAGGACTCTAATCTTTGATCTCAGCAGTGAGTGGTAAGTGATATAGAGATGGCGCTTACGACTACATGGACATGGAGGACCCTTGCCGATGTCATAAAAAAACTATCATTTACTGATATAATTATTATTTTTTACATCAGTCATAAAATCTATTTTGTTTATATATAAATTTATTAATGTAACAGTACTCAATTTATTGATATCTAGAATTATTTTTTAAATTTTTTTAAATGCTTTTTTAATATATACTTTTTACAATTGTCCTACTAGGCTCTCACACTTAAGGAGACTGAGAGACACATCGTGAACCTTGAAAGAAAACTGAAAGAGGTTATTGAAGAAAGAGGTACGTGACGCAGGAATTAGTGAGAATACTGTGGGATTCAGAGTTATCTTGATAATACTAATCAATTTTGATAAAAAAACCTTAAAAAACAACAGTTCACTATACAGGTTAAAAATAAAATTGCCAAACCTGTGTCAGCGGTCACCTCTCTTAAGCAGCAACTTTTCTTCAGCAGCCACATTTACTATTTCCCATTTCTTTTCTTTCAGAGTAAAATTTGCCTGTATTAAGCAACAACCTGTCTTAAAAGGCCCATTTTGCTGCTTTCTTTACTGTATCACAGAATTTATGCAGTTTAGGGACTGAGTTTAATCAACATTAATCTCTAAGTAGACAAGTGCTTTAAGTTTTTATGTATTATCTCAATTCTCAGCTGGGCTAATATTGTTGACAGTTTGGTAAGATGCACAACTCTGGTTTATAATGACTCAAAATCATAAATTCATCCAGTTTTACACAATTTTGAATATCTTGAGAACGAGACCAAAAATTGATGAAATGAACATGACATCCATTTGGATGATTCCGACACCTCTGCAGATGGATGTTGATCCTATTCTTGCCTTGTTCAAAAATGAATGTCGCATTTTGCAATTAAGCAATTGAAAAAATAATAAAATGGGACACAACACTCATTTGGTGGACACCTAATGCTTTGCAGTGATCATCTTGGGTACTTTTCTTACCCGGAACCACACAGAATGTTCTAAAGTTAGTAAGAATTTTACAATAAAGCAATTATTGTTAAATTGGAAATTGAATAAGTGAGTTATCTTGCAATGGCAATAATGTGCTAACATTCTGCTTATACAATTTTAGCTCCCATGAGCGGTAAGGTAGTAATGGTCGATAAAGGGGATGGTTGTATATACCCGGCCACGTTCGAGGATATCAAGCGGGACTTTGCCATTAAGCAGATGTCATTCTTTGCCAGGTATGTACAAAATAAAATAGGGGTTTGCCAGCGAACATATCAATCTTTGACTGGTATGTACACAATGACATGGGAGTTTGTCAGCAAACATATGTCATTCTTTGCTAGGTATGTATTCTGAATCTTTACTACACGATGTAATGGGGAGTTTTGTTAGCTAACAAAGGTCATTCTTTGCCAGGTATGTACAAAATAAAATATTTTATTTATTTATTTATTTATTTATTTATTTTATTTATTTATTTATTTATTTATTTATTTATTTATTTATTTATTTATTTATTTGTGTTTGTAGGGGTTTGCCAGTGAACATGTTAATCTTTGCCATATATGTATACAATGACATGTGGATTTGCCAGCATGTTTATGTCGTTTTTTTGCTAGATATACATTCTGAATCTAATTGTTAGATATGTACACAATGTAATTGGGCTTTGCAAGCAAATATATGTTATTCTTTGATATGCATTCTGAATCTTTACTCACAATGAAATGGATTTTTGCAATCAAACAGATGTCATATTTTACCTGGTACATGTATGTATAAAATAAACATTTGCCAGCAACATGCCATTCTTTGCTAGATATGTACACAGTGTTACTGTGTAATGGGGCTTTTGCCAGCAAACATGTCATTCTCTGCTAGGTATGCCCTCTGAATCTCTGGTCATATGGGAGGCCATGTTTATCATTTAAAGACTTTCATTAATGGGAGAACTCATTTGAAAAAAAATCAATCTTCCATGAGGCCCTCCACAATAACATCTGTTGAATATGAAATAGATCCCATATACGGGTGATGCAGTGCTTAGTAGCAGCTCTGGAGGTTAGTCTTTAATGCCTCAGCTGACTGTGCGCTGGTAGTGTTCTCTTCTAGCTGATTCCACAGTTCTTACAAAGAAGAAATTTCTAGTTTCAAAGTTTGAAAATGACACTGATTTTACCTTACGCTTAGATTGTGACCACAGGAATTTTTTGTTACACTAAGGGTTGCAATGTCAACCCCAAGTGTAACAAAAACTGATTTTGTTACACTAAGGGCTGCAGTGAATTTTGTATAGAATTCCATTGTTCAAAGAAAGACTTTTGATTTGTATTTCAGAGATGAATGGAAGTTATATTTGAAAACTAGATTTTGTGTGAATATGCAAGCGTTCATAATATCTCAATTTATTGCACTATTCGTAGAATAGGGGGGGCTATTGTACTCGCGTCTGCGTCAGTTTTTCAGGTTAAAGTTTTTTATCAGGTAAGATATCTATGCAACCACTCATTCAATATGAATGAAACTTCTCTTGTGTGTTCAGCATTACCAATGGAGCACACAGACACAAAAACCATAACTCTGGGTTGCATTTTGGCAGAGTTATGGCCCTTTTTGGACTTATTTTTTCCGGTTAGAGTTGTTTTTTTTCAGGTAAGATATCTATGCAACCTCTCATACGATATGAATGAAACTTCTCATGTGTGTTCAGCATCATCATTGGAACACTCAGAGATAAGAACTCTGGGTTGCATTTTTACAGAGTTATGGCCCTTTTGAACTTTGGTTAGAGATTTTTAGAGGTTGAAATTTGTGATTTGGTACTTATTTCATCATCCTATCATTGGACATGAATGAAACTTCACATGTGTTTTCAACATCCTCTAGGAAATTCATAGAGACAAGAATCATAATTCTTTATTGCATTTTGTCAGTATTATTTCCGGGCCCGATTAGCTCAGTCGGTTACGCGTCTGACTATCAATCCAGGGGTCGTGAGTTCGAATCCCCCGCCCGGCAACAGTCTCCGTGATGATTGATATACGGCATTGTGTCCCATTATCATTCGTCTCTCACCAATGATTCAAGTGGGAAAGTTATCAGTTACTTGCGGAGATGGGGTGTGCTCGAGTACTGGTTAATCCCAGGAAACAGTGGTTAGATTAACTGATCGTCTGTTAGCCCTCGATGGCATAAAAATGACGCTAAATTTTCAATCAATCAATCAATCAATCAGTATTATTTCCATTTTAGACTTAGAAATTTTGTTTTTAGCTATTTAATATTTGTATGACAATGCCTTGATCTTAGATGTTTGACAAATAAGGTCAGTTTGTGGGTAAACATTTTATTTTTCTTTCTTATTTTATTAAAGTTTAATCCTTTTTTCTTTTTTTTACATAATTATTTTCTTCATTTTCATGAAAGGGTATCCATCTTTGATAAACTGTGCAGGCTGGTACAAGATTATTTCAACTATAGATCCATTTTCATGAACTGGTAACGATATATTGCCCTCTGAGGTGAAGTTAGTGTATAGGCCTATATGTCATGCTGAATTAAATAATATTAAGGCAATACAAGCCATCCATTCACTTTGTTGTTTTCAAAAAAACATAACTGTTGAAAATGAAAATGAATAATGTTTGTGAATTGGTTTGCTTATTTATTTTTAACAGATAAGCAATATTTATAGTTTAATTTTACCACCCCTGAGTTTTATTGTCTTCCATTTGGTACTCATTTCCTGAAAAAGCTGTTGTTTTACAACAGCATCGAAATAGTCGAGCGCTGTTCCTCCGACAGCTCTTGTTTTCTCTATACTATTAAGTCCTTTGTTGTACTGAATAGCATTTCAATAAATAATACATAAATCTAGACATGTAAATATGAGTTCTCATAGAATTAAGGTGCATATCGAAAGCTAAAAATTATAAAAAAAAGCAACAAATAATTAACAAAGCAGTTTCTGCAAATGTATTAGATGTACCATATACAACATTTAAAGACATAGTGTTCAACAGTATCACACTCTATGTTTGTTTTAAGCAATACGGGTACTGGTAAAAAGCGATACAATATTCCCGCGGACATCGAAGCCAGTCTGGAGAATGTGAGTCAACAATCGTGTCGTCTGGTCATCCTTAACCGGTCGGAAATCAAATCAGGATTGTCCAAGCTGCCTAGACTGTTCAAGACTTCAAAGGATAGATCCCAGGTAACCTTAAGGGAGGATAGATCTAGCATACCACTACACAGTTGGGCCTTTTATTGCCATGGTAACATGATTATTGCCTCTATGTAATTTGGTTTGAAGTATTATAAAATTGGTTCATAGGGTCTGTGATTTCTTGCTGCAGATGATTAGAGCAAAAGATGGCAGAGCATATACTGCAATAAAACATCACTGGTGACTTTTATAGGATTTTAACAGATGGCTGTATTTAGGAGCATTTGAGGACTTCTTTTTAAAAAAAACAAACAAGCACATTCTGTGAATTTATGTCCGTTCAAAAGATTTGATTCAGTAATTGTTAAGTTATTGCACGGAAACCCCCAAAATACGATTTTTGGCAAATAAAAGGGGCATAACTGTAGTATGACAAATGCCACAATCCCTAAAATCAAACTTATTCTGTGTTTTGTCATTATAAACATTGTATTAAAATTTCAAAGATTTGATTCAGACATTTTTAAGTTATTATACGGAAACCAAAGTGTTACAGACAGACAGACAGACCCAAATTAGTGTCTCCCACTTTTCGCAAAGCAGGGAATAAAAATGAGGGATATCACTGCACATGCAGTCTTTGAAAAAAAAAACAAAGAACATAATTCAACTGTAGTAAGACCTGTAGTGTTTAGGGTTTTTTTTCAGCTCATCTAGCCACAGTACTTGAGCTATTCTGATTGCTTTTTTTTCCAGCCATCCATTAACAGTTTCTTAAAATGACTACTCTGAAACTGTTTGACCGATTTTCACCAGATTTGGTATGAAGAATTCATACAGGAAACTCTCTTAAGTTTTATCAAAATTTGGGTCAATTTAGTCCTGTCCCAGGAGCTTGTCAAATTTTAGTTTTGAAATTGAAAAATCTTCTTCTCGAAAGTGCAAGGCCTAGAACTTTCCTATTTGACAATGTATAATGTAGTATCACCTAATCACTGTCCCAAGGACTTTTTAGTTTAACATGGGGAAGTTTTAATTTAAAAGTCTTATCCTTACAAACCCACCAGTCAAATTTGTTCATAAAATGATGGAGCTAGGACTCAAGAATATTTTGGGAAGACTGTAAATTCTGTATTTTTCATCTATTTTAGGAATTACTTAAATCCCTTTGAAATCTATGAGAGTACTTTGATAGTATTTTAGTGGCAACAGTTGACACTGAGCGCTATATTAAAGGGGACTTGATATTTATCAGACCAAATGAAAATATATTTTTGTTTCCAGTGACATATTGGGAAAAATTGGGTCAGTAGGTTGGAATTTCTTCTTTGTTAATGGTAATTGATCTTGACACAGTGCCTTATTGTTTGGGGCACTTGTTTTAACCAAAGATTTTTTGGATTTTGTAAACACAATTTTTGGAAATTAAACATCAAATATGTAACTGATAGTTTAAAAGTCTGTTTGATTAGTAATCAAAATACTTCATTATTCAAAATTAGTTGAATACACACAAAGATGTTTTTGGTGGATAAATTACAATCAAAATAAATTTTGATGGATGAACATTTTGAAAAATATAAATTCTTCAGAAACTGCTGTTTAAAATAGATTGAAAATGTAATAAATACATACAATGTAACCTGTTTTAAGCAGCCAGTTAAGAGAAGGAGCGAAAGTAGTCTTTTAAGACAGGTTATTGCTTAATACAGGTTAATTTGCTCCGAAAGCATAGATGCAATATGTTGGGGCACATTAAATATACGAACAGCAAAAACAACTATGAACAGGATACCAAATATAATTGCATTGAGGTTTAATGTTGAATGCTGAACTTTAAATAAATAAATCTGTCTCAGTTTTAAAAAAGACTTATTTGAAAACATTTGTAATAAATCAATAAAAGTTATTTAAATAAAAGGTTATTTTGAAAAGCAATGGCAACCTCCAAATGGCAAGCACCATATTCTGATCGCCTGTTGTCCGTTGTCAGTTGTCCATCAGTGAACTTTTTGTTGTGTGCACTCTAGCACCTGCATTTTTTATTGGATCTTCACTAAACTTATATAGTAGTTATATAACCATAATATCTTGAACAAGTTCTTGAACTGGCCAAATTGGATTATTATTGTCAGAGTTATGGCCCTTGAAACATTAAAAAATGCACTATTTGACCTTGTGTGCACTCTAGCCCCCGCATTTTTCATTTGATCCTCACCAAACTTGCACAGTAGTTATATAAACATAATTTCTTGGACAAGTTCTTGAATTGGCCAAATTGAATTATTAATGTTAAGAGTTATATGGCCCTTGAAACATTACAAATTGAAATATTTGACTCTGTGTGCACTCTAGCTGCCGCATTTTTCATTTGATCCTCACCAAACTTATACAGTTGTTATTTAACAATAAAAATTTGGTGAGTTCTTGAATTGGCAAATCGGGTATTTAATATCTGGGTTATGGCCCTTGAATCATCAAACATTGCAGTAACTGACATTGTGTGCATTCTAGTACTCGCAACTTTCACTTGATGTCAACCAAACTGACATAGTAGTTACATAACCATTATATATTGGACAAGTTCTTGAACTGGTCAAATCTAATGACAATTGTCACAGTAATGACCTTTGAAACATCAAAAATGTGTTTTTTGTTGTTGTGTACACTCTAGCATGTGCAGTTTTTATTTGATCCTCATTAAACTAATACAGTAGTTATATAATTATACAAGTTGTGACAAGTTTTTGAACTGGCCAAATTTGATACTGTTGAAGTTACGGCCCTTGAATTTTCAAAAATTGTGTTATTTGACCATGTGTGCATCTCGCAATTTCAGTTTTCATTTAATCTTTGGCAGACTTACACTTGGTAGCACTCACAGTTCATAGTTCTTGAACTGGTCTAAGTGGATAATTAATGTCGGGTTGATCCTTGAATCAACAAATATTGCATTATATGAATTTATGTACACTCTAGTACCTGCAGAACTTTGGCATTGTCTCCTTTGCCAAGGTGAGCGATTTAGGGCCAATCTTGCCCTCTTGTTTTTTCATATGATTGCGAGGTTTCAATGTGACAGCATCCACAGCTAATCACTAAGTAACCGTTTTATAGGGTAAGGTCACTCTGGTGACCTCAACAAAAATATCATGATAGAAGTACAGCATGTAAGTAGTTTTATAATAATAACTCGGCAATAAAGTGAAAGAAAACCGATGGAAAGACCTCTCATTGTTGATATGAAAACAATTGTAGTTGAAAATAATGATATGAGAACAATTGTAGTTGAAAATAATGATATGAAAACAATTGTAGTTGAAAATGATGACATTTTACGTTCAGGCCCATGAAGTACACATATCAGGATACCCAGACACTATTTAGTGATGCCATCTCTTAATTTGTATTTCAGGTTTGTTTTTGTGGCTGACCTGAATATCCAAGCTTTTAGGATAGTTAAAAAGTGACTTTTGAGTAACTGCTACATACAGCTGATACTGTATTGTTTTTAGTGTATTAAGCCAAACTTTATTATGTTGGTTTAACTGATTTTTAAAAAAAAATATTTGAAGAGTGGCCGAAATATTTTTAAAAAAACAAAACAAAAGAATCACACATATTGTAAAATACAATAGGACATTTTTTATGCACAAAACATGCCAATAGATAGATTTTTAAAAATATTTTATAATTTTAGGTGCAAACCCTCATAAAAAAGTTGTTGTAATATACTGTTTGGGGCCTTTGGGGCGTGGCCAAAACAGTCAAATTCAAGCAAAACTTTGAAAATCTTCTTTTCAATATAAGAAGCATAAGGAAAAAAATGGTGAACATGATTATGGACGTATTGTGAATTGCATGTCCATGGGTCACATCTTTTGGGGGTTTCTCTGGGGATGGGGCCTACTTTACTAAATCTATATAAGAAAAAATTGACAAAAAAAAGTTATTTCTTATGACTGAATAGACTTACGTGAATATTTTTTGGATAATCAGGTGACCGTTAAGGCCAATGGGCCTTTTGTTTCATTTTGGTCCGTGTTATCTCTTCCCTTCTCTTTGTCCGACAGTGACAAAAACTTGGAATAATAAATGTCTCCCATATTACAGAGAAGGAAGGATGCTTTAAATCTGATTTTATTTCAATTTAAAAATGTGCATGCATAATTATTGTTCATTGTTAAGATTGAATCACAAATATCTATTTGCATGATGCATGCTTATGTTCTTGTGATACGGCCAGTTTTACAATATTCTTTCTAGGTGTATAATTTTACAATGTATATTTAAAATAGAAAATTTTCAAAAATCTCCTTTTCAACAGCCGATCAGTCAAATTTGTTCATATTTGATATAGACTATCCCAATGAATATGGGTTTAAAGTTTGCACAAATCAAGGGGTTTGTATGTATAGGGGTCTGTAAAGGGACTTTGACAATTTTTTTTATTCAGTTTGAGTTCTGAAGCATTTTCTAGTTATAACAAATAAGAGTTTGCTCAATAAGAAGGATTGACTTTCCAAAAGGGGCCAGTTGGGGTCACAAAATGGTTAAAATTGAAATTTTCAAAAATCTTATTCTCAACAACTGGTCTGTCAAATTTGTTCATATATGATATAAATTATCCCTATGATAAATAGTTCTAAGATGTGTAGAGGCCCTTTCTTTTGAGATTTACATAGGAATACTATGGGAAAATGTAAAATTCTCTTTTTTAGTCCATTTGTGTAAATATATTTTCCATTTGAGATCTAAAGCATTGTCTAGTAAATTTTTATTTTGTTCAATAAAGGGGATAGAATATCCATAAGGGGCCAGGGGGTGGGGAAATATGGTTAAAATTGGGAATTTTCATCAGTCTTCCTCTCAATTACGTTTCAGTCAAACTTGTTCAGATATGATATAAATTATCCTTACATCAGCAAACGATTTTTTTACAGATGAATGTTATGGGAGTTTGAAGTATTTCTTTTCCAAAGCAATTATTTTTTTGTTCAGTATGGGTGTGGTGGGGGTATTTATCCATAAGGGGTTAAGACGACCCTCAAAGATGGTTAATATTGTGAAATTTCAAAAAGTGCTATGCGCCAGTTGAGCATCTGACATCAGGCCTTCTTGGGCCTCTTGTTTTTATTTCAGAACTTTCATTTCAGATATCATATTCATTTTCTTCTTCTTTTTTCACAGTTTTATCCCCAGTCCCTCTCCATAATAACCCTTCTTGTTAACTGAGACTGTAAACTCCTTCATACATTCATTGTCAAATTTTGATGTTTTAGGGATAAGGCTACCATGTTTTTTTTAAGTATCTTTACTAATTTTATTATTATTTACATTTTTATTTTACATTTAATTGTCTTGTTTTTGTGACATTGTTAATTTCTCTTTACATTTTTTATTTTTATGTATCTTTATTAGCCCTCTACTGGTTGAAAACCTGTCCCCTTCCTGTCCCCTACTGGTTGAAAACCTGTCCCCTTCCTGTCTACTACTTGTTGAAAACCTGTTTCAGGGTCTATAGAGTTACTCGATTTCATCAGTTGGGGTGTCTGTCAGTCCATCAGTCACACTTTTGTGTCCACTTTGTACCTTCTGCATTCATTGGACATTTTTCAAGTAACTTATTGAAGTATTCCTCATAACATGACATCATGCCATATGCAACAACTGGAAGGCTACCTCAAAGGTCAAGGTCAATTTCATTTGCCATTGTTTATTTTGGATTTCATATGAATGTCCATGGTTTCCATTTCTGGTGAGGTGCTTCGTTTAAATATTCTGAGTTTTGAAATTGCAGTAAAACAATATGTGTTAAGTACATAAATTCACATTGTTTTTACTGTTTTGAGGTCACACATTCACTAACATTCTGATCAGATTCTCTGTGGTTTATCAAATTTTGATTTGCTATATCAATAGAATGGCATGAGTTGTTCTTAAATGGAAAGCGGAATAACGTGTAGTTTTCCTGTTGTCACATCCATCACATTTTCTTCGTCAGCTGTTAGCTCCTCTTAAACTTCTGCCAAACTTGCTAGGGAGTATCAGTATGAAGTCCAGTTGTGCATATTGTCATCGTGTTTAGTCCATTGGCTTTTGGTAGAGTTATTGCCCTTTAACTGTTTTTTAATGGTATTTTTGGTCTCATTTTCATGTCAGCTCTACGTACTCCGTCTAAACTACTCAACCAATTATGACTTAACGTTCTAGGGGATATGAGTATGAAGTCCAGTGGCAATGTCTGTCAGCACTACCTCAGAAATCACTTAACTGATTTTGGACATTTTAGTATGATGTCCAGTTGCAATGTCTTTGTCTGCACTACCCCAGAAATCACTTAACTGATTTTGGCCATTTTAGTATGATGTCCAGTTGCAATGACTTTGTCAGCACTACCCCAGAAATCACTTAACTGATTTTGGCCATTTTAGTATGATGTCCAATTGCAATGTCTTTGTCAGCACTACCCGAGAAATCACTTAACTGATTTTGGCCATTTTAGTATGATGTCCAGTTGCAATGTCTTTGTCAGCACTACCCGAGAAATCACTTAACTGATTTTGGCCATTTTAGTATGATGTCCAGTTGCAATGTCTTTGTCAGCACTACCCGAGAAATAACTTAACTGATTTTGGCCATTTTAGTATGATGTCCAGTTGCAATGACTTTGTCAGCACTACCCCAGAAATCACTTAACTGATTTTGGCCATTTTAGTATGATGTCCAATTGCAATGTCTTTGTCAGCACTACCCGAGAAATCACTTAACTGATTTTGGCCATTTTAGTATGATGTCCAGTTGCAATGTCTTTGTCAGCACTACCCGAGAAATCACTTAACTGATTTTGGCCATTTTAGTATGATGTCCAGTTGCAATGTCTTTGTCAGCACTACCCGAGAAATCACTTAACTGATTTTGGCCATTTTAGTATGATGTCCAGTTGCAATGTCTTTGTCAGCACTACCCGAGAAATCACTTAACTGATTTTGGCCATTTTAGTATGATATCCAGTTGCAATGTCTTTGTCAGTACTACCCCAGAAATCACTTAACTGATTTAGGCCATTTCAGTATGATGTCCAGTTGCATATATCATCATCTCTGTAGTAGAATACTGCCAGTAGTTGAAAATCATTTTTCAAATGACATTGCTAATGATATTGCTGCAGACAGAGCAGGGGCAATTGTGTTTCTAGTTTTACTTTTTGGGTGGGTTGGGTATTTTTGGAATATTGAGCTTGTGCCCTTCTGACAGCTGTTTTTAACCAACATTGATTGAGATCCCAACTAAAGAGATTGGTTGGTGAAAATGTATTGTTATAATGTACAAAAGAAAGAATTTAAGTATTTTATGTATGTGGATGGATGTGTTTTACGCAATAAATCCTAGTGACATTTACTGTTCATTGTTGTTTATTGAAATCATGTTTCACATAGTAAATTTTGTATTAATTGTTTGTTCAGCACAATCATGATTTGAACTTTTTGCGTTTTTTGTTGATTGTACATTTTTATATGCAGTAAAAAGCTTAGGCCATAATAAATTAATTGCTAGATTATCATCCCTTAGCTATTAATTTATAATGGCCTTAGGGACATAGTTTATTTTAAATTCACGCAAAATCTCAGGAAATCTCATTTTCAAATATCCTAACCCCCATTCATCTCAGAAATACAAATTATTATTCTTTCTTGCACAATGGAATTCTCTGTAAAATGAGACCATTCCCAGCAAATTGTTTTTGAAATTGTTGAGATACTTACGATTACAAAATTTGTATACTGTAGCTAAATCAATGAAAGTACTTGAAATTTTACTTCAAACTACAACATTTAAAATTCAAGATTATTTTGATATTTAAAACCTTATAAAACATCTAAGGTTACAATATGACTTACATTTTATGTAATAGAAATCAGTTGCCCGTGAAATTTGAATGATTCAATTTTGCCAAATTATTAGTTTTTCACTTGCTATTTTATAAACATTAAGTAAAGAGATACAAGTTTCCTATCCTTCTTTATATGTCTTTGGTCAGGAGAAAGCTGGCTATTCATCATTATGTAATAAAAAGTACATGTAATTCATACCTGCATGCAGAATGTGCAATCTACGTTTATTCAGGGTGTTTGTTGCAGGCGAAGGTTTTTTGGATTTTGTTAATTTATGTTGTAAAAACATGAATTATGTATCAATTGAGAATAATCTGTTTAAGTGTTATTCAAAATCAGTTTTTAATTTTCCTTTTTGTAAAGATCATATTTTTTATAGGCAACTTTCAATGCAAAATTTTGGTGTATTAAAAGATATTTTCTTTAAAAAATTATATTTAAACTTTATTTGATATGTGTAAAATGCCTATATATGATATTGAAATGCTGATAGTTTTAACAAAATGTAAGATTGCAAATATATAATTGTTTGCTGTTTTGGCAACACTAAGTTTGCAATGATTTTCCCCTTTAAATATAAAACCAGTTTTCGCTGTAAATTTTGTTTTACTCTACCAATTTTCAAAAGTTAAACATTTTTATTTACCGCTAAACACAATTGATAATCTGATGCCTGGTTTATATGTATACCACTGAAACTATATTTACAGTCAAACTTGTGCTTTTGGTCACTTCCATTTAGCAGCCACTTGTCTTAAGCAGCCACATTTGCTACTTTCCATTTGTATGCTTTCAAAGCAAATTAATCCATATTAAGCAACAACCTGTCTTGCTCCTTCCCTGGACTGGCTGCTTAAGACAGGATTAACTGTATAATTTATTATTATAAAGCCAAAAAAACCTTTGTCTTTGATATTTGCCCTGAACAATATAGATAAATATATGTTTAATTTGAGTTTTGTGAATTTCAGCCAATCATGTAAAATACCATAAATTTAGTATTAATATATAAAAACATCATCAATTGGTCTGTTGTTATTGAATTCTGTTCCATTTCCAGCACAACTAATTAAGACATTGTGACTCAATTTTTGTATAAATCGTTCTTAGGGTCTACAGGCCTCTTGCTCCAGGTTAATCAGTTTTTCTGTAACATTACATTGAAGATATTAAATGTATGATAGTTGCCATGACATTTCATTGAAGATATTAAACATATGATAGTTGCCATGACATTTCATTGACGATATTAAACATATGATAGTTGCCATGACATTTCATTGACGATATTAAACATATGATAGTTGCCATGACATTTCATTGAAGATATTAAATGTATGATAGTTGCCATGACATTTCATTGACGATATTAAACATATGATAGTTGCCATGACATTTCATTGAAGATATCAAATGTATAATAGTTGCCATGACATTACATTGAAGATATTAAATGTATGATAGTTGCCATCACATTACATTGAAGATATTAAATGTATGATTGTTGCCATGACATTACATTGAAGATATCAAATGTATGATAGTTGCCATGACTTTACATTGAAGATATTAAATGTATGATTGTTGCCATGACATTTCATTGAAAATATTAAATGTATGATTGTTGCCATGACATTTCATTGAAGATATTAAACGTATGATAGTTGCCATGACATTACATTGAAGATATTAAACATACGATAGTTGCCATGACATTTCATTGAAGATATTAAACGTATGATAGTTGCCAAGACATTACATTGAAGACATTAAACTTATGATAGTTGCCATGACATTTCATTAAAGATATTAAACGTATGGTAGTTGCCAAGACATTACATTGAAGATATTTAACGTATGATAATTGCCACAATACTTCATTGAAGATACTAAGTTTATGATAATTGCCACAACATTTCATTGAAGTTATCAAATGTATGATAGTTGCCATGACATTTCATTGAAGATATTAAATGCATGATAGTTGCCGTGACATTTCATTGAAGATATTAATCGTATGGTAGTTGCCACATTTCATTGAAGATATTAGATATTGTCTGTGTTTGTTTTTGGATCAAACAGTTCTTTTTTGTGATGTAGCAGTTTCACGGCTTCTAGAATTAAAAAACAGAGTTTTAGATAAATTGTCCAGTTTAGAATGTTGATTTTCTAACTCCATAGTCACTTCCAGCTTAAACTACATCAAATTTGTGGAGAGTAAGTGTGACATACGACATGATAAACATACATTCATGTGACATGATAGTTTAGTTTAAAGTTTAAACATATTTATTGCTAAAATATAATCATATAGTTACATTACCATCGCAGTATAACTAAATATTTACAAACACATATAAGCAATAGGGTTGGGTCACAAGTTCTGCAAACACACATGTAAGTGACAAGATAAACATACATGTTAGTAAAATGATAAACTTTCATGAAAGTGACATGATAAACATACATGTAAGTGACATGATAAGCATGCATGGCAGTGACATGATAAACCTACATGTAAGTGACATGATAAACATACCAGTAAGTGACATGATAAACATACATGGTAGTGACATGATAAATATACATGTATGTGACATGATATACATATATGGAAGTGACAAGATAAACATACATGTAAGTGACATGATATACATACATGTAAGTGACATAAACACATAGCAATAAGTGACATGATAAACATACCAGTAAGTGGCATAAAAAACATATCAGTAAATGACATGAAAAACATACCAGTAAGTGACATGAAAAAAATACATGTAAATGACATGATATACATACATGACAGTGACATGATAAACATACCAGTAAGTGACATGATTAACATACATGTAATTGACATGATTAACATACCAATAAGTGACATGATAAACATACCAGTAAGTGACATGATATACATACATATAAGTGACATGATAAATATACCTGTAAGTGACATAATAAACATACCAGTAAGTGACATAATATACCATACATGTTAGTGATATGATAAACATACATGTAAGTGGCATGATAAACATACCAGTAAGTGACATTATATAGTACCAGTAAGTGACATGATATACATACATGTAAGTGACATGATAAACATACCAGTAAGTGACATGATAAACATACATGGCAGTGACATTATAAGCATACATGGCAGTGACATGATATCCATACCAGTAAGTGATATGATACACATACCAGTAAGTGACATGATAAATGTACATGACAGTTACATGATTAAACATATAAATAATATAATAAACATTTATGGAAATGAAACATACATGATATTACCATAATAAACATATATATAGATTACATGTATATGATAAACACATATGTAAGTGAAATTAAGTCTCTGTAAGTTACTGACTACTTCTCCACATATTCAGAGGTGGGAGATTCATGACGTTAGAACAAAGTTCATGATCAACCATCACAGACTTGAGGCCAGATGGAGATTCGGATTCGCAACTTGTCAATTGACAGTCAGACACGTTGTCAACTGAGCTAGCCAGACCCAATGTGATTGTCGTGATGCGTTACAATAATAATAGATATGATTATTACCTTAATTACCAATTATTTAAGTTGAATGATAAATTTAATTAAAAGACATGACAGGCATGTAAGCAAGGTGTAGTCAAGTGGTAGGGCACCGACCCCATAATCGGAGGGTGACGGTTTCCCCCACGGCTATGTATGGTGTCCTTGAGCAAAAACACCTTTTCTGCATTATGCTTAAGTACTGGTTCTTATGCCCAGGAATATTTCAAGCGTGATTTGTATAATTACTGTACAATAATTTTTTTCGTAATCAAAGTAAAATAAATAAGTTTAAAATAAGCAACATGATTAACAAATGTAAAAGTGACTTGTCAAATATAAATATACATGACATGTAAGGTAACTGTCGCAGTAAACTAGTAAACAGAGATGTGTAGGACAGGGTAACATCACTAAATTAAAGTGTCATGTTAACAAGAAACAGACAAGTATCCCAATGTGTACGTTACCTATAAAGGGGAAAATATTTGTAATATTTTATATGAATTGATAGATCATCATCCAAATTTTTCTTAAAAATCGGAAGGGCGGGAGCATTTTATTTCTTTTTTTTTTTTTTTATAATTTTTTTTTTTTTTATATATAGTTTTTTTTTATATATAGTTTTTTTTTTATGAAAAAAAAAACAGTGGGGGCAGCATGAAAATTAGGGGGCGGGCGGGGAAGATAATCTAGCAATTAATATATTTTGGCCTAAACAAATGGTTTCTGTCATGAGACCAAACGTCACCTTGTTCCATTGCCACTGAGTCGCTGACAACGGACTGTGCACAGACTAGTTCAAGTGATTCGCTTTACATCTATTCTGTCTGGTAAATCTTAAATGTCTAATTTTGTGTACTATTCTATAATTTATACCTGTAAAAGAAGAACATTTATAATTATGTAATGCCCTCCAAAGTACAGTTGAAAGATAAAGTGCTGTGTGAATTACAGGTCCTGATAAACTAAATCTTTCTACGACTTCTGTGTCATTATACTGTAGGAAACTACTCCAAAAGTTTCTGGATAAACATTTTCCGAGGTTTGAACCTTGGAGTATTCGGACACCAGATTCCAAGATTTTGATAGAAAATTCATGTAAATGTTTATAAACCTCGGAATATTCGGACATTCTGTATATTTTATTAGGTCACCTGAAACTTTATCTCAAAGGACCTTTTGCTATTGCCTTTTGTCCATAGTCGTTCATCCATCAACAGTTGACATTTTCAACTTCTCAAAAACCATAAGCTCAATTGTAATGAAATGTTGTTTGCAGGTTTGATACCTAAGGGTGAATCACAATTTTGAATTGCATGTCCCAGGGTCTCACGGTTTGGCCCTGGGGGCGGGGCCTTCTTTATTAAATCTATATAAGAGAAAATGACAAAAAACTTTATTTCTTATGACTAAATAGACTTATGTTAATGTTTTTTGGTGTGATTTGTTGTTGCTCACATGAAGGTTAATACCTATGTAAATTTCATGGTCCCCACCCCCATGAGATCGTAGGGTAGGTCATAGATTCATATAGCTTAATGTCGCCAAGGATAATCAGCTGACTGTTAAGGTTTTTATAGTACTTGAAAAATATACAAACCTCGGAAAATATATACCCGGTCTCTGTCAATCTATAGTTTGCCTCAGTATGTTGTTTTATCATGTACTAACATAATACAGCTGACTGCTGCTAGCATAATACATTCCAAGCTGTATTATTCCAAACTACTTTCACTTTTCATTTTTTTTAAGATTTTGAGTTTATGCAGTATTTTTCAAGAAAACTTTGTGATTGAATTATTTAAGGTATAAAATTATATCTATATTAGAAACATTAAATGCTGTGACATACCAAACCCAAAACAGCAGTAATATTTGGTGTACTTATGGAACTATTTCTTTGCTTTAAGTGATTCACCATGTCTGATTTAAAATTCATACACTAACTTGTAGCAAGAACTACTTTTCCCCCCTCATCTATTTCTATATTTGAAGTTTAAATGCTATATTTGTAAGGAAACTTTTTTGATTTAATCATTATTGTAAAAAAATATTTTAGGTTAGAAACATTAAAAACACAGCAAATTCAAAACTACTGAAATATTTGGATAGATTATCATAGCTGTAGATAATTTGCTGGCACACGATGTCGTACTTAAAATTCATTGACTGCTTTTTGTTAAAGGGAAAGTTAGAAGACAAATATAAATTAATTTTCACCTTTTAAAACGAAAATGGTGAAAACTAATAGTTTTTCATGATAAATAAATTACATGGTTAGTAGCTTAAAATGTCAGCTGTATTTTAGTGAGTGTAAGAAAAGTAATAAATGCGGGCCTTTATGGAGAGCATTTATTTCTTTTCACGTTCTAAACTACTAACCATGTAATTCCTATATACCAAGCCACTGAGCTCCAAAACAGTATGTCAGATATTCTTGGTAAAGTCATATGATTTTTATGTACACCACGTGATGTGTGGTGTGTGTAGAAGTGGCTGTTAGTGATGTAATACGATTGGTCAATTGAATATTAAGCATCTTTTTTGTGCTGAGGTCTACAGACGAACAATTAACCTAACTACTGTGACCTTGGATCCTGCAAGGTTAACCAGTACTCAAGCACACCCCATCTCTGCAAGTAACGGATAAATTTCCCACTTGAATCAGTGGTGAGAGACGAATGATAATGAGACGCAATGTCGTATATCAGTCACCAAAGAGATTATGGCCAGGTGGGGATTCAAACTCACAACCCCTGGATTGATAGTCGGACGCGCTAACGCCTGAGCTAATCAGGCCGGCTTAGGTAATATGAACACATAGTTGTGACCTGGGAAATTACATTACAAACACATTATTGACATCATAAGCACATAATTGTGTAAAAGGTGTGATAAACATGTTTTTGCTATCTAAACAAATGTGTCTTCAAAGAAACACCCTCTGAAGATAACACATGATAATAAACATGTCGGTTAGTAACTTACACACAATAAATAAATGTTTACAATTGGCACGATAAACATATATATATGCTATAATAAACAAATGTGGCAACATAGTAGTTATAAACGCGTCACATTTCAGCATACAGCCTACAGTAACAGTCATTTAGAATCTCTCCTGACAACACCCTTCGAGGGTGATGGCCTTGACCTTGGAGTTGCCCAGCAACACAAGACTCCATCCAAACACTGCCAGCATTTTGCCAGGACACAGAATGGCGTGCAGACAACACCGAGAATGAATACAACGCAGAGAACGCCATCTGTTAAGGGACATCACTCGCACCGTTCACCGTCCAAGGCATGCAAACAGGCAAGTAAAGATCATTTAGACTTCGAAGACTTAAAACAATTTTAACTTTTAGTTGTAGCCCTAAGGCCATAATAAATTAATTGTTAGATTATCATCACCACCCACCCCCTAATTTTCACGCTGCCTGACCCTTTTTGTTTTCATAAAAAAAAATACAAAAAATTGTGTACTTTTGTCCTTGACAATAGCTCTAGAAATGGAATATATAACTTTCTTTTTTTAATTTCTTATTTGGCATGATTTGGTTTAAATGAATTGAAAATGCATTGGTGGAGTCCTTATCAGTGGACAATTTTGAATGTTATGCCTTCCTCTGTATACATGCGGGTTGATATCCTTGCTATGACATTTGCTTTATTCTTGCCATTTGCTGTATTCTTGCTATGCCATGTGCTGTATATGTGCCATTTGATGTTCTTGCTATGCCATCTGCTGTATACTTGCCATTTGATTTTTTTGCCATGCCAACTTCTGTATACATGCCAGTTGATGTTTTTGCTATGCCATCTGCTGTATACTTGCCAGTTGGTATTCTTGCTATGCCATCTGCTGTATACATGTCATTTGATTTTCTTGCTATGCCATCTGCTGTATACTTACCAGTTGATGTTCTTGCTATGTCATGTGCTGTATAAAGTACCAGTTGATGTTTTTGCTATGCTATCTGATGTATAATGCCATTTGATGTTCTTGCGATCCATCTGCTGTATACATGCCAGTTGATATCCTTGCTATGACATTTGCTTTATTCTTGCCATTTGCTGTATTCTTGCTATGCCATGTGCTGTATATGTGCCATTTGATGCTCTTGCTATGCCATCTGCTGTATACTTGCCATTTGATGTTCTTGCTATGCCATCTTCTGTATACATGCCAGTTGATATTCTTGCTATGTCGTCTGCTGTATATGTGCCAGTTGATGTTCTTGCTATGCCATCTGCTGTATACTTGCCATTTGATGTTCTTGCTATGCCATCTTCTGTATACATGCCAGTTGATATTCTTGCTATGTCATCTGCTGTATATGTGCCAGTTGATGTTCTTGCTATGCCATCTGCTGTATACATGCCAGTTGATGTTCTTGCTATGCCATGTGCTGAATACATGCCAGTGGATATTCTTGCTATGCCATCTGCTGTATATGTGCCATTTGATGTTCTTGCTATGCCATCTGCTGTTTACATGCCAGTTGATGTTCTTGCTATGCCATGTGTTGAATACGTACCAGTTGATGTTCTTGCTATGCCATCTGCTGTATACTTGCCAGTTGGTATTCTTGCTATACTATCTGCTGTATACATGCCATTTGATGTTCTTGCTATGCCATCTGCTGTATATGTGCCAGTTGATGTTGTTGTTATGCCATCTGTTGTATATGTGGCATTTAATGTTCTTGCTATGTCATCTGCTGTATATGTGCCATTTGATGTTCTTGCTTTGCCATCTGCTGTATACTTGCCTGTTGATGTTCTTGCTATGCCATGTGCTGAATACATGCCAGTTGATGTTATTGCTTTGTCATCTGCTGTATATGTGCCATTTGATGTTCTTGCTATGCCATCCTCTATATAAAGCCAAGTGATATTCTTGCTATGTCATCTGCTGTATATATGCCAGTTAATGTTCTTGCTATTTCATATGCTGTATACATGCCAGTTGATATTCTTGCTATGCCATCTGCTGTATACTTGCCAGTTGGTATTCTTGCTATGCCATCTGCTGTATACATGCCATTTGATGTTCTTGCTATGCCATCTGCTGTATACTTGCCAGTTGATGTTCTTGCTATGTCATGTACTGTATAAAGTACCAGTTGATGTTTTTGCTATGCTATCTGATGTATAATGCCATTTGATGTTCTTGCGATTCCATCTGCAGTATACATGCCAGTTGATATCCTTGCTATGACATTTGCTGTATTCTTGCCATTTGCTGTATTCTTGCTATGCCATCTGCTGTTTACATGCCAGTTGATGTTCTTGCTACGCCATGTGCTGTATATGTGCCATTTGATGTTCTTGCTATGCCATCTGTTGTATACTTGCCAGTTGATGTTCTTGCTATTTCATATGCTGTATACATGACAGTTGGTATTCTTGCTATGTTATCTACTGTATACGTGCCAGTTGATGTTCTTGCTTTGCCATGTGCTGTTTATGTGCTAGTTTATGTTCTTGCTATACCATCTGCTGTAAATGTGCCATTTGATGTCCTTGCTATGCCATATGCTGTATACTTTTCAGTTGATGTTCTTGCTATGCCATGTGCTGTATACGTGCCAGTTGATGTCCTTGCTATGCCATCTGCTGTATACATGCCAAATGATGTTATTGTTATGCCATCTGCTGTTTATGTGCCATTTAATGTTCTTGCTATGCCATCTGCTGTATACTTGCAAGTTAATATTTTTGCTATTGCCATCTGCTGTATACGTGCCAGTTGGTGTTCCTGCTATGCCATCTGCTGTGTATGTGCCATTTGTTGTTCTATTTTGACATTTCTCCATCTGTTGCAGCTCCCATTCAGTCAAACATCTGGATTCACACCGGTAAAGTTGCCACTTGGTCTGGAAAGTCATGACCCCATGCTGTCGTTCCCAACAACCCCAGCCAAGTCAACTCTGGGTTCCCCCTTCAGTTGTTTCTCAATACCGGAGGTATCTGTATTATTATTTATTGTAGAAATGAGTTCTCAAACTAAACTTTATAAGTTGGATGGTGGAGAAGTAGATAGTATGTGTTGCTGGTATGGTCCTCAACACTCCAGCAAATGGGCTTTCAAAAACAATCGGTACTTGTTCTACCCAGGAAATAAACTCAACAACAATTCACAATAACTCTTTACTTTCTTCGAAATCAAGTAATATTATACTTCTAATAATATAGTGAAGGAATAGAGAAATGCCGGGTAAATTGCAGAACCACATTATCAAACTATTGTAAGCAATGTTTAGTTTAAAATCTGTCAGTGTTTTTTTTTACTTTTAGGAGTGGGTAGGTGCCTTTTGAAGGGGGAAAAATGAGCATTTTGGGGAAGTTTAATAGGTTGTTACAAAATAGAATAAAAAAACAAAACAAATCAAAAGTATGTCAACTCCCTGTTCTTCATTGTTGTTAACTGTTAAACTGGCATAAAACCCCACTTAAGGGGAATTTTTCTGACATAAGGGGAAAAAAAGAAACTTTTTTGAGGCAGAATGGGGCCAAATTTGGCCGAATGTTTATGGAAAAAAAAAACCACTGATCTGTGTATGTAAAGGTAATTCATAATTTTGTCAACATGGTCATTATTACTGATGAAATCATTTCTGAAATACCTTTACATGCATACTCTAAAACTGTATGTATCATTTCATCATCAGATACCCACGTTGAATCCATTCTGATACTCTCCATTTATAACCCCTGGGATATTACACTAGTTTTGCGTTGTTTCTACCAAGCCATGATGCAACCATATGATTGGTTCCTTCACGATTTCATGAAGGGAATGTTATCCAATCACAACACTAATTTCATGCAAACGCCGTTGTTAATGTTAGCTGTATTTTGTTCTGTTAAAAAAAACGCTGCGGAGCTAGTTTAATTTCTCATAGGAGATGGATGGAGAGTATCGGAATTGACACCCGTGGATATCCGACGATGATATCATTTATAATAGTTTGATAATGTGGCTCTGGAATGAACCTGACGTTTATGATAGTTAGGTAATGTGGCTCTGGAATGAACCTGACGTTTACAATAGTTTGGTAATGTGGCTCTGGAATGAACCTGATGTTTACAATAGTTCGGTAATGTGGCTATGGAATTAATCTGATGTTTATAATAGTTTGATAATGTTGTTCTGGAATTAATCTGACGTTTTCAATAGTTTGGTAATGTGGCTCTGGAATTAACCTGACATTTACAATAGTTTGGTAATGTGCCTCTGGAGTTAATCTGATGTTTACATTAGTTTGGTAATGTGGCTCTGGAATTAACCTGATGTTTACAATAGTTCGGTAATGTGGCTATGGAATTAATCTGATGTTTATAATAGTTTGATAATGTTGTTCTGGAATTAATCTGACGTTTTCATTAGTTTGGTAATGTGGCTCTGGAATTAACCTGATGTTTACAATAGTTTGGTAATGTGGTTCTGGAATTAACCTGATGTTTACAATAGTTTGGTTATGTGGCTTTGAAATTAACCTGACGTTTACAATAGTTTGGTAATGTGCCTCTGGAGTTAATCTGATGTTTACATTAGTTTGGTAATGTTGCTCTGGAATTAACCTGATGTTTACAATAGTTTGGTAATGTGGCTCTTGAATTAACCTGATGTTTACAATAGTTTGATAATGTGGCTCTGGAATTAACCTGATGTTTATCATAGTTTGGTAATTTAGCTCTGGAATTAAAGGACGTTGATAATAGTTTGGTTATGTGGCTCTGGAATTAACCTGACGTTGATAATAGTTTGGTAATGTGGCTCTGTAATAAACCTGACATTAACAATAGTTTGGTAATGTGCCTCTGGAATTAACCTGACATTTACAATAGTTTGGTAATGGAATTAACCTGACATTTACAATAGTTTGGTAATGTGGCTCTGTAATAAACCTGTCGTTTACAATAGTTTGGTAATGTGCCTCTGGAATTAACCTGACATTTACAATAGTTTGGTTATTGAATTAACCTGACATTTACAATAGTTTGGTTATGGAATTAACCTGACATTTACAATAAGTTGGTAATTGGCTCTGGAATGAACCTGACGTTTACACTAGCTTGGTAATGTGGCTCTGGAATTAACCTGATGTTGATAATAGTTTGGTAATGTGGCTCTGGAATTAACCTGACATTTATAATAGTTTGGTAATTTGGCTCTGGAATTAACCTGACATTTACAATAGTTTGATAATGTGGCTCTGGTATAACCTGATGTTAACACTAGTTTGGTAATGTGACTCTGGAATTAACATGACATTTACAATAGTTTGGTAATGAGGCTCTGAAATTAACCTGATGTTGATAATAGTTTTGTAATGTGGCTCTGGAATTAACCTGACATTTATAATAGTTTGGTAATGTGCCTCTGGAATTAACATGACATTTACAATAGTTTGGTAATGTGGCTATGGAATAAAGCTGATGTTTACAATAGTTTGGTAATGTGACTCTGGAATTAACATGACATTTACAATAGTTTGGTAATGTGGCTCTGGAATAAAGCTGATGTTAACACTAGTTTGGTAATGTGACTCTGGAATTAACATGACATTTACAATAGTTTGGTAATGTGGCTCTGGAATAAAGCTGATGTTTACAATAGTTTGGTAATGTGTCTCTTGAATTAACCTAATGTTTACAATAGTTTGCTTATTAACCTGATGTTTATAATAGTTTGGTAATGTGGCTCTGGAATTAACCTGACGATTATAATAGTTTAATAATGTGGCTCTGGAATTAACCTGACATTTATAATAGTTTGGTAATGTGACTCTGGAATTAACCTGACGTTTACAAAAGTTTGGTAATGCGGATCTGGAATTAACCTGATGTTTATAATAGTTTGGTAATGTGGCTCTGGAATTAAGCTGATGTTAACAATAGTTTGGTAATGTGGCTCTCGAATTAACTTGACGTTTACAATAGTTTGGTAATTAATCTAACAATTATTATAGTTTGGTAATGTTGCTGTGGAATTAACCTTGCGATTATAATAGTTTGATAATGTGGCTCTGGAATGAACCTGCCGATTATAAAAGTTTAATAATGTGGCTCTGGAATTAATCTGACGTTTATAATAGTTTGGTAAGGTGGCTCTGGAATTAACCTGACGTTTACAATAGTTTGGTAATGCGGCTCCGGAATTAACCTGACGTTGATAATAGTTTGGTAATGTAGCTCTGAAATTAACCTGACGTTTATAATAGTTTGGTAATGTGGCTCTGGAATTAACCTGACGATTATAATAGTTTGATAATATGGCTCTGGAATTAACCTGATGTTTATAATAGTTTGGTAGTGTGACTCTGGAATTAACCTGATGTTTATAATAGTTTGGTAATGTGGCTCTGGAATTAACTTGATGATTATAATAGTTTCGTAATGTGGCTCTGGAATTAACCTGATGTTTAAAATAGTTTGGTAATGTGGCTCTGGAATTAACCTGATGTTTATAATAGTTTGGTAATGTGGCTCTGGAATTAACCTGATGTTTATAATAGTTTGGTAATGTGGCTCTGGAATTAACCTGATGTTTATAATAGTTTGATAATGTGGCTCTGGAATTAACCTGATGTTTATAATAGTTTGATAATGCGGCTCTGGAATTAACCTGACGTTTCTATAATTTGTAATGCGGCTCTGGAGTTAACCTGACATTTATAATAGTTTGATAATGTGGCTCACAACACCTGGACTTGCACATTTCCTCACGAATGCATAATTATATTGGAACCACACTATTATTTAATTTAGGCCTAAGCATATATGGTAAAGTTTCTTGCTCAAGCAAAATTTTACCACACATAGCTGTCAGGGGGGATCAACCTCAGGTTATCAAAGTTTCATGTGACCTTTTGTGATCGCCTTTAATTAGTCCGTAGTTGCCTACATGAATCCTTAAACAAATCACATATATATCTTCTCAAAAACTGTTAGCATGCTTGTAATAGAATTTTATATGTGGTACTTAAAGGTAAATAAAAATGAATTTCATCGTCCCCATCCTCATTGGGCTATGGGGGATGAGTTCAAAAACAGTCATGGTAAGGTTCAAAAATCTTCTTATCAATATGGGAAGCATAATTATTGAGACCTATGAGTCCTTCATCAAGTTTGTAAAATATTACACTAGATTAATTAAAAAAAAAATGTTTATTATGCTTCTAAGCCGGTAAGGCATGTCATGAAATGTTTTATTTTGTTATCAAATGTACTTTTTTAATCAATCGGACTCCACTGGCAACTTCTTTAGTTTACAAGTAACATACATGATTGTATTATCATTTTATAATATTTCATTTTGCTGTTTTACTTACTTTTAATGATCAGACACCTGGCAGTTTCTTCAATGGTGTGGAATATTTTGAGCTGACAGATGAAGAAGAAGTACCCAGTCTGCTGTGTACAGAGTCTATAGACACAATAGGTTTAGAGGATGCACACAACGACCTGTAAGTCTCACTACACAGTTGCGTCCCTTTCTTGTTACAGTAGCAAGATTCTTGTACTAAAATAAAAGTTCTATGCAACTTGGTTTGTAATATTTTCAAAATGGTTCATAGAGGCTGTGATTCTTGCTGCAGATAAGTAGAGTAAAAGCTGACATAGCGTATACTGCAACAATACATCACTGGTGATAAAAAGGTGACTTCAATTAGGTTTTAACAGATGGATGTATAAATTTATGAGCATATAAGGCTTTAAATATCTTTGGAATTCTCCATCAGCATTGTCTGAAAATAGAATATCTGTCTGAATAAAGAACATGCTAAGGAACCTGAGTGATGCATATTCCATTACCCCACATGAACAGACTTGATTATGAAAACTGAGTCTGCTATTTTCTTTCCTTAAGCACATTCTGTGCTTTAAACCCTTTTAACATTTACAGTCAAACCTGTGTAAGTGGTCACCTCTATTAAGCAGCTACTTGTCTTTAGCAGTCGTATTTACCATTTCCCATCTCTATGCTTTCAGAACAAATTAACCTTTATTAAGCAACAGTCTGTCTTAAAAGGCCACTTTTGTACCTTGAATACAAAAAAACTTCAATTTTGTTATATTTTTTGTTGTATATATTCCTGCAAAAGCAACTTTCAGCTCAGTCGTTAGCACATCTGACTATCAATCCAGGGGTCATGAGTTTGAATAACTGCCTGGTCAAAATTTCTGTGATGATTGATATATGACATTGCGTTTCATTATCATTCGTCTCTCACCACTGATTCAAGTGGGAAAGTTATCAGTTACTTGCAGAGATGGGGTGTGCTCGAGTACTGAATGACCTTTCAGGATCCCAGGAAACAGCGGTTCTAAGGTTAATTGATCGTCTGTTAGCCCTTGATGGCATAAAAATGATGCTAAATATTCAATCAATCTTAATCAGCTATCGTTGGCTATAATAAATACTTTTGGGAAGTGTTGGGGGAATTATTTCTTGATTCTGTTTTACAAGGGTCCTCGGCCGGGTGTGGCCGGGTGGTCTAAGTTGCCATCTCAAGACCACTTACCTCTCACGCTTAGGTCGTAAGTTCGAGTTCTGCTAGCTCCAAAAACTTTATATGAGAAAATTTCCAGTAACTTGTGGAAGGACGGTGGCTCTACTCAGTCTGACTCAGTCTGAGGTCTTCCTTCACCTGGAAAACTGGATATGCCATATATAACATGAAATGTGTTGAAAATGGCGTTAAACCCCCATGTTTTACAATGTTTCAGAAACACTGACAACACCAAAATGTGTGTTACAGGCAGGCCGGAGTTTCGGTGCAGGAGAAGACTTGATCAGTAAGTAAGCATATTTTATTTTATGCTTTTCGGATGAAGTTCACTGTATTATTTTTGATAATTATCCCTCTGCCAAAGGCGAAGGGGAATATAGTAATTGTCTCCATGTGTCCGTTCGTCCATCTGTAACACATTTGTCTGGTGCATAACTATAAAACTGTTCAAGCGATTTTGTTAAATCTTCACACAATGACAGAGGGCATTGACAGGAAGTGTAGTGTACAAGAATCATAACTCTACCTTGCTTATTTTTTTAATTATCTCCCTTTATTATAACATCTTGTCGCAGGTGCCATGCCTTTACGGTACATACATATATATATGAAACCCAAAAATGTTGGTATCATTAGCATGGTTCCTGTTATGTTGCTTCCTATTCTGTGTAATCAATTGTTCAGTTATATTACGGTGACAGTTCACTTATACATGTCTCCTGGGTGATCTAGGTGCCTTGTCCAAGAACACTCCAACCATGGCCGGTGCTAGTGGGAATGGAACCCGTGATTTAACAAGAAAATCGCATTTCATTGTGTTTCATTTTAATTGCTAAACATCTACCAGGATACATATATATATATATATATTCTCGCCGTAGTCTGGTCTGTACATTTATGTCTTGGTTATTCACAAATAATTATCTCCATATATACATATATATATATATATAAAACACATTGAATTCATCAGCTCACCTCCAAATAATATGCATTATGATTCACTGTTACATAAAACTGGCTCTTTCTGGCCACCTTCCACACAAAAAATTTGCTTCAAACGGGTTATTGGCCATGTCCAACATGGCTCTTAATTTACTTTAACAAAAAGATATCAATCATAAAATAAAAATTGTGGTTTCAGTGAACTATCAAATAGACTTCACTCATGAACACTGAAATAGTTGTGCTCACCCGTGGTTTCATATCATTTTAGTGCTCACTCGAAAGTAAAAGGATATTTGACTGAATTCAACACTAAGTCTCTTGGTAAATGCAAAAATTATGTTTATCTTTTATTAAATTGGCACACAGCAATTTTGATAAATTTTCATTTGACAGTGTTTTTGAAAATTATTTATCCACATGATACAAAAATGGTTGACAGTCAGATTTTTAGAAAGGGGCATAACTGGTAAATGATTGACAGGCAGATTTTTAGAAAAGGTTATAACTCTGGTAAATGGTTGACAGGCAGATATTTAGAAAAGGTTATAACTCTGGTAAATGGTTGACAGGCAGATATTTAGAAAAAGGTTATAACTCTGGTAAATGGTTGACAGGCAGATATTTAGAAAAGGTTATAACTCTGGTAAATGGTTGACAGGCAGATATTTAGAAAAGGTTATAACTCTGGTAAATGGTTGACAGGCAGATATTTAGAAAAAGTTATAACTCTGGTAAATGTATGACAGGAAGGTTTTTAGAAAGGTGCATAACTTTTCTAAATAGTTGACAAGCAGGTTTTTGGAGTATGGTCCATATAGCAAAATTTACCCCAGGATCAAATAATTATAGAATCTTTTGGGGGAAATATTTAAAAAATTAAGAAACAATTTTAAAAAAATGTTTTAAAGGCTTTGATGATTTTTTTCTAGCCATATAGATTTTATCAAAGAATATGTTTTTTTATCTTCAGTAAGTTTGACTTTTCAGTAACAATTTTTATAATGTTTGTTGGGTCCTGTGTGAGTACATAATCAAATGAGCTGTATCAGAACCAATTACCTCTCACCGGTTAGGTCATAGGTTTGAGCCCACTTCTACATAAAACATGTTTTAACCATTTTTATGTGACGTTTTTATGTTAATTATTTTTTGTAACAACAGGAGTTTCCCCAGTGCTGAGGTTGATCAAACAGTACCTTCAGGTCTGTTCAGTGATAAGAGTTGCCTGGACTTCGATGGGTAAGCAAACATATCATTTTCAAATTTGATTTCCAATAGATAAAATCTCACTGATGTCCAAAAACTACTAAATTGTTCCTCATTAGAAGTTTCTTTTGTAAGAAACTAGAAAAACAACAGCAAATTTTCAACTAAGAAAAATGTTTGTAACACTCTTAAACTGTTTAATGCAAAAACAAACTACGTCAAGGTTAAATGAGAAGTAGTATTAGGCTGTACTTACATGTAAAAAAAATGTTATTATTTGCTGTGCTGCTCCACCCAAATTGTGCAACCTAAACTTTTTATTGACTTTTAGAGCATTGTTGTTGTCTTTGTTCATAATTCTGACCATTTGTTTTTCAAAATGATAATAATAAAAGTCTGGCCAAAAAAAAGCTTAATTTCTTAGATCCAAATAAAAAATATTGATTCCGATCACTCCAACAAACAATAGTTTATGGATGGCTTTAAAGAACAAAGAGGTTGCTTTGTGTTTGACCGTAAAAACAATAAAACTACTTTAAAAAAAAGCGCCCTTAAACAAATTATACATTTCGCTATGCAATTAAGTTTCATATTCAAATAATAATCAATAACTAGAATGTTAACAAACAAAATGAAAAATGCATTCCTGTTTATTTATGAGTTTTTCAAACATGAAAAGATAAACTACAATGACATTACAATTACATTCTAGTTTCACACTTTTTTCAAGATTTAATAAGCTGATGATTCTTACTATGGTGAGGCCCCTTTAATGTTGAAGGTTGACAGCTTTGGAAATATAGTTCATCAGTTGAAGCTTAATTTTAGCGGAACTGTTCATTGATATTGCGGAGTTGTTGTCCTCATTGTACTTACCCTGTTGTCAGTATTGCCAGTAACTTTAGAAAGTTAGAAGAAGAGAAACTATTGTGCACTCTTGGTATCCATGTCGACGTAGCTTTTCTGATGGCATGTTTTTTGGAAGGCGAGCAAAGCTCTGACTTCCTTAGCTGTCATGTAGCCCTAGCAATCTGTTATAAAGGTAACGTATGGCAGGAACTGCCATATTCATCCGACCGATAAAGTAGTTCACAAGTTTCAAAACGCATTTGCCTTAGAAGAGGACGTATTATACAATAAAAAATGCAAAGTTTTTTTTGATTTATTGCGGATTTTTATCTTTATAAAAATTCAAAGCTACGATAGGTAAAGCATACAATTTCTATTTAAATGCGGAAGAATACACTTATCTCGCTGTGCTCTAAAAACACGCGGAAATTTTCATTGATTAAAAAATTGTTTTACGCATTAACTACTATGCATAGTGACGTCATCTGGTGGGGGGCTATAATCTCTAACATCATTCGACTGTAATCAGGTGTAATCATTGACAGGATGAAATATTGACATGTTTTCAATATAATAACTCGTAGTTTGAGTAAAAAGTGATTGTTAGTGTATTTTCATTCACTATTGAATGTCCTCTTTGATTTTGATAGTAAAATAAAGAAATTAGGTTTGGGGCTATTTTTGTTGTTGAAAGAAAAACGCGCCAATCTGTCATCTTATGCAAGCAGTGTTTTGATGTTGATGTACAGATCCACCGCTCAAAGTAATTGATTTAGATATACATTCATAATTTCATAAATATATTTACCATTATATACTGTTGTATTGCTACTCAATTTTTGCTGCTAATTAGTGTATCCAAACATATTTAACCGTTAATTAGGTCATCCAACCGTTATGTTTGTTGTATCTGTGTTGTATTTTTTAGATTGATTAAATTTAGGTTATTTAAAACCGTTTATAATGCAATTAATTGATAATTTATATTGTTGATTGAAAGCTTTATGAGAATCGAACATAACTAAAGTCGATATTCACATAAATCTGTAAGTAGGTCATGTTTGTTTTGTTCTGGACAAAAAGTTTTGGATAATGTGTGGTATATTCTCGTACAATCAGGAACATTTTGTGCTGAATGCATTTCGTTATCCATAAATCATTACTATTGAACTGGAGATATTAAAATTGACTGGAGTTGTAGCACAAAATATATGATTGCCTGAAGATGATTCCTGGAAAAACAAAATCTGGAGTTGAAGTTAAAATATAATATATATATATATATATATATATCTGGAACTGAATCATTGAAATTCTTGCTTGAGGAGTTGGACAAGTTAAGAGTTCAGATGACTCATTTGATCAATACTCTATCAAAAAGTCAAACGTCAGAATATGAAGGTTTGTTTGTCAAGCTTTCATATAGGTTGTTCATGATGATAACTTTTATGTGGAGATGTGGAAAGGATTCCTGGACCACCACGTTACCAGTTTACAAAATTCCCTGTAAATGGCAATCATCGAATATTCAGTCAATGTTCACAGGGAAGACACTGTGTACCATGTTGTTGAGCATTTTTTGCAAATGCAATATTAAAACCTTTTGATAGGTACTGTTGGAAAAGTATTGATATGGACTCTGTATTGTATGTATGCAGGAGATTATTTATACAGATACACAAAAAAAATATCAAACACCACATTCTTGTCTAAATCCCAATGAATTGTCTTCTTACTTAACATATCAGAAATCTAACTAAGTTTTCCAATTTCCCGAACCTACATTTTCGAATTAACACAAGCAGCGAGCCTTCCCTCAGGCCTTTGAGGCCTTTGATTTTTTAGTTAAATCTAAACAGGTAAGATAATATCTCACAAACTGCTGGTTTTTAATCTATGATGCTTATACTTCTCAAATATCTCCATCACTACCATACAAGAAACTTCGGGAGATAAGTTGGATAACTCTGTTTTAACAATGAGGCAGAATTATCACCCTTCTTTGTATTTGCCAAAAAAGTAAAAAAAAATATGTTAAGCAAACCAGCTTTATCAGCTGTGTTCGTTTCTACCCCATTAACTGAGATAACTTTAATTATACCCCAAGATACAGAGTATATGGGGGCTATATAGGAGTCACACTCGTCCGTCGGTCCATCTGTCGGTTGGTTGGTCCATCCATCCACCGATCAGTCTGTATGTACACAATTTTTGTGATCGCTATTTCTCCGCAGCGGTTGGCCAGAATTCATAAGGTACCAAGCAAGCCTAGTTGTGCATATTGTTGGCATGTTGCGCGAAAATAATTTTTCAATGAGTTATGGCCCTTTGAATTTTTCACGTCATATTTTTTTCGTCTGTGGACAATTATTGTAATCGCAATTTCTCAGCAACCATTGATTGGAATTCAATGAAACTTCACATAGGTGACTGGTACTAAACCAAGTTATACATATTGTTGGCATGTTGCAAGAGAATACTTTTTGTAATTAAGTAATAAGTATGGGCCTTATGTTAATTCTAACTTCATGATAAAGCTATATAGCAAGCAACTGATACCTGAATGCTTACTGGGAATGATTTTCTAGTAGGAAATTCCATGTAACTTCTACCTTAGATGTTGATCAACTATTCCATTTCTTAGTACCAGTCTTTTACGCAAGCCTCCTTAATTTTTATTGGATACAATAGCTTTCAAAAGCTCATGCAATAATGCATTTGTTTCATTACAGGTATATGTTATTCTATCAGCATCACATGGTTACCATGGATACAAACAGTAGCCTGTCAGATAAGGCCTTGTCTATTGCCAAATTGTGGGAGAATCTAGAAACGGAGGACAGAACTGCCTATGCCCACATGGCCACATCAGAAAATACAGACAACTCCAGTAATCTCTCCGCTGACTTGATCGGAATTGATTTGAAGCCACTCGTCAAAGAACACTCAGTGAAGGGTGTGTCAGGTACAGAGGTTTTACTTTTGTTTCATTGGTCCCACTGTGCGCATGTCTTAATGTTTAAATGTATTTTAACTTTTCCCTTGATGGAGGGTGGAGAGAGAGTGTTGGCAGTACAAATGTTTCACCTGCCAATCCATCTGTCTGTCCATTTATAGCATCTATAGACACAATTTGTTCAACATGATAATGTTTCAAATGGAAATGAATAGCAAGAAATTCATAGTTTGCTAGACACACCTCATCTCTGCCAGTCGCTGTCATTGAAATATAACAAATAATCATGCACACGTACATGATTTGCAGAAATGTTCTATATTAATGGTGTCTAAAAATATTTTTATTTTTGCTAAAATATTTAGATACACAGGATCAACAAAACTTTGAAGATTTTAAGTTAAATGTTTTAGAGCAAGATGACATATTATAAAGATATTCCATTGGTTAGAGGCTCAGATGGAAAATGTCATCCTGAGGGATAACTGTTTTTGTGAGAACAAGGCTCTGTCCCGAGGAATGACTGTTTTTGCGGAAACAACGCTCTATCATGAGGGATAACTGCTTTAGCCAGAACAAGCCTATTTCCTGAGTGATAACTGGTTTTGCAGAAACAGAGCTCTAGTAGACCTAGGGGAGAGATAACTGCTTTGGCGGGAACAAGGCTCTTTCCCCAGGGATAAATGTTTTAACAGGGGAGCAAGTCTCAGTCCTGAGGGATAACTGTTTTGGCTGTAGCAAGGCTCTATACCAAAGGGATATCTGTTTTGGCAGGAACATGGCTCTTTCCCAAGGGATATCTGTATTAACAGGGGAACAAGGCTCTGTCTTGAGGGATAACTGTTTTTGCGAAAGCAAGACTCTATTCCAAGGGAAAAATGTTTTAACAGGGGAACAAGTCTCAGTCCTGAGGGATAACTGTTTTTGCTGGAGCAAGGCTCTATACCAAAGGGATATTTGTTTTGGCAGGAACATGGCTCTTTCCCAAGGGATATCTGTATTAACAGGGGAACAAGGCTCCGTCTTGAGGGATAACTGTTTTTGCGGAAGCAAGACTCTATTCCAAGGGAAAAATGTTTTAACAGGGGAACAAGTCTCAGTCCTGAGGGATAACTGTTTTGACTGGAGCAAGGCTCTGTACCAAAGGGATATTTGTTTTGGCAGGAACATGGCTCTTTCCCAAGGGATATCTGTATTAACAGGGGAACAAGGCTCCGTCTTGAGGGATAACTGTTTTTGCGGAAGCAAGACTCTATTCCAAGGGATAAATGTTTTAACAGGGGAACAAGCCTCAGTCCTGAGGGATAACTGTTTTGGCAGGAGCAAGGCTCTATCCCTAGGGATAAATGTTTTGGCAGGAACAAATTGGCCCTTTCCAGAGAGATAACAGTTTTTGCGAAAACAAAGCTCTAGCTCCTAGGGTTAACTGCTTTGGCGGGAACAAGGCGTTTTCCTGAAGGATTAATGTTTTAATAGGGGAACAAGTCACTGTCCTGAGGGACAACTTTTTTGGCAGGAGCAAGGCTCTATCCCAAGGGATATCTGTTTCGGTGGGAACATGGCTCTTTCCCAAGGAATAACTGTTTTGGCAGAAACAAGTCTATTTCCTGAGAGATAAATGTTTTAACAGGGGAACAAGGCTCAGTCCTGGGGGGATAACTGTTTTAACAGGGGAACAAGGCTCAGTCCTTGGGGATAAATGTTTTAACCGGAGAACAAGGCTCAGTCCTGAGAGATAACTGTTTTAACAGGGGAACAAGGCTCTGTCCTTGGGGATAAATGCTTTAACAGGAGAACAAGGCTCCGTCCTGAGGGATAACTGTTTTAACAGGGGAACAAGAATACATCCTGAGGGATAACTGTTTTAACAGGGGAACAAGGCTCAGTCCTGGGGGGATAACTGTTTTAACAGGGGAACAAGGCTCAGTCCTTGGGGATAAATGTTTTAACAGGGGAACAAGGCTCCGTCCTGAGGGATAACTGTTTTAACAGGGGAACAAGGCTCAGTCCAGAGGGATAACTGTTTTAACAGGGGAACAAGGCTCTGTCCTGAGGGATAACTGTTTTAACAGGGGAACAAGGCCCCGTCCTTGGGGATAAATGTTTTAACAGGGGAACAAGGCTCCGTCCTGAGGGATAACTGTTTTAACAGGGGAACAAGGCTCCGTCCTGAGAGATAACCGTTTTAACAGGGGAACAAGGCTTCGTCCTGAGGGATAACTGTTTTAACAGGGGAACATGGCTTCATCCTGGGGGATAAATGTTTTAACAGGGGAACAAGCCTCAGTCCTGAGGATAAATGTTTTAACAGGGGAACAAGGCTCCGTCCTGAGGGATAACTGTTTTAACGGGAACAAGGCTCCGTCCTGAGGGATAACTGTTTTAACGGGAACAAGGCTCCCTCCTGAGGGATAACTGTTTTAATGGGAACAAGGTTCCATCCTGAGGGGTAAATATTTTAACAGGGGAACAAGGCTACGTCCTGAGGGATAACTGTTTTGGCAGGAGCAAAGCTCTATCCCAAGGGATATCTGTTTTGACAGGGGAACAAGGCTCGGTCCTGAGGGATAACTGTTTTGGCGGGAGCAAGGCTTCATCCTGAGTGATATCTGTTTTGGCGTGAACATGGCTTTATCCTGAGAGATAACTGTTTTAACAGGGAACAAGGCTCCATCCTAGGGATAACTGTTTTAGCGGGAACATGGCTGTATTCCAGGAGGTAACTGTTTTGGCGGGAACAAGGCTGTATCACTACACAGTGTATGACATAGCATTATTTTTATCATATCATTATGTATTCTCTAATCAGCACATGGAAAATAGGAGTGGGTTGTACAGAGAGGATGCAAATAGAAATTTCAAGACCAATAAAAAATTCACATCTAGGATGCAAAATCATCTAGTATACTCAGTTTTTATAACCACCAGACGGGTCTTATATCTACAGATGACAGTCACGTTGTACCAGACATGTATTCAGCTCTGCCAACATCTGTCCTATCAGACGATGAGGATCTTGGTCTACATTTCATGTCCGATTATGGAGATCTTGGAGAAGTAAAATCTGATGATATCAAAAAGGTATGTCTGTAAAAAATATTCCAAATCTGACATTAACATTTAATTTTGATACCTTCAACCTAAATGCATAGTAAAAAACAGTATCTTATAGTGGTTTCTTTATAAGTTTAAATTATGACCAAAATATTGAAGCCTTCAACATTAATACATAAGAGCAGCATGCGGTCCAGTTGTAGAGCATCAACCCAATGATCGGAGGGTTGTGAGTTCGATCTTCCACCACAGCTATGTGTGGTGTCCTTGAGCAAGACACTTTTTCCAGGTTGTAACCAGGATTTAGACTTCAGGCATGATTTGTATCAATTGTAATTAATAACTTTTTTCACAATCAAGTAAAATAAAAAAAGTTTAAACTAATTTAAGTTTAATACATAATGAAATATATTTCTTTAAATGCTGATACCTTCAAATAAATGTGTAGTAAAGTCTCAAAGAAAAGTTCCTTAATATAAATATTGAATCATTTCACATAAATACTTAATAGATAGCTGTTTCTTCATGTGCCTTAAGCCAAGTTCTTGGTTATTGTTACTTGAAATGGAATGAAGCTTTGCATGAATGCTTGCCAAGATTTCCTGATGTATGCCGCACAGGTTTTATAACTCTGTCTTCCAATGCAGTTTTATCATTTGTTGGAGCTGCCTGCACAGGTTCTATAATTCTCTCTTCCAATGGAGTTGTATCTCTTGTTAGAATTACATTGCATAAAGTCAATATCTCAGTAACATTTGATGACTTCACATCTGTCAGATACTTTCCTGCATCCGGGTACCATACACAGATATTTGTAAATATTTCCCTCGACCAAAAGTTACTTTTTTACATTATTTAAAGGATCATTTTCTTAATTTCAAGCCTTGATCCAATCAAACATTTTCTTAACAATCCAGTATTTGCACCTTTGTCCTTTTTGTACTGAATAAAATCTAACTCCCTCAACAAATGTAAGTCTCCATTATTGGCCTAAACCAAATCTAAAAATCCCTTAAATTTACAATTATCATCCAAATAAAAAAAAAGACGAACTCCTCTACAACATATTTTGACTTTCATTTGTTTTTTACTTTTAAAGCAGGGACAGTTATGTAATGGCCAGAGTGTTGGCCACTCACACCAGAGGTTGTGGGTTCGATCCCCAGCTAGACCTGATGCCTCTCATAAAACAACACTCAGTACTGGTTCTACCCAGGAAGCTGACAACACTCAGTACTGATTATACCCAGGAAGTGGACAACACTCAGTACTGGTTCTACCCAGGAAGCTGACAACACTCAGTACTGATTCTACCCAGGAAGTGGACAACACTCAGTACTGGTTCTACCCAGGAAGCTGACAACACTCAGTACTGATTCTACCCAGGAAGTGGACAACACTCAGTACTGGTTCTACCCAGGAAGTGGACAATACTCAGTACTGGTTCTACCCAGGAAGAGGACTTATATAAGCTCTAATCTTTCATTACAATCAAGCTAAAATAAATTAGTATAAATTAATTTCTTTCCTTTGCTTTTCCGTCATGGGGGATCAAGTCATTATAATGGCATTATTTTTACTATGACATTTGTAGTCATGTCAGCATTTCCAAGCTCTGTTGTGTTTGATAAGTGCAACATACTTATACAGATGCAGGTATTTTTCTATGGTATATAATCCTATATGTATATAATTTCACCAGGATAACAAGAGACCAAGGTTCGATACTTCTGCAGCAGATGAAGACAGTCAGGTGGTCCCAAGCCTTGCAGTGTTCTAATCACTGAATGTCCCGATGATCTGAAAATCGAGGTTGCAGCATTCCGAATCTAGATGTCGCAGCATTCTAAATATAGGATATCCCTGCATTCTGATTATCACTAGTCCAGCATTACAAACTTAACAAATGTTGCAGCATTCTGAAGGGTGCATTGTTTCAAACCTTAAAGTCACACTAGCTCTAATACTGCATCAAACAATGTTTTAACCCTTTACTTCATATAGACGCCTTTGGACACCTAATTTAGAAGGCTTTTGAATTATTGGGTGAATTATGTTTATATTAACTGACAGAGTGGAAAACAGTGCAGGAAGTGTTCAGATTGCTTGTTACGTGTAAAACGCGTATATGATGGAGTAAAGGGTTAATGAGTGTATTATCTAGATATAATTGTAATGTATTTCTGTTCTCCATAAAATGGAACCATTATTGTATCCAATCAGTTGAATTAAATCAGCTTTTTCTTTAAATGTTGAGCAACAGATGTTGACTATTTGCATATCAGAGTTGATTGTTAATTTTTGGCTTCCCTCCATAATTTTTTTTGTTTTTTTCTCCATTCCTAAATTTAAATAGATATTAAATTGGTCAATGTTCATTGATTTATGAATATTTCACATACTGTAATTCAAAATTGATAGTATTACTACAAAGTTTGGCAATTTGCTACTTTTATTCTTACTTTCTCAACTTGTGAGAGACTTGTATCTACTCATTTCGTCCATCTATTCCGATGTTTTACAGTTTCTCAGCAGTGGTTTAGGGGTAGGGCATTTGCCTCACATGCCGAAGGTTGTTGGTTCAATCCCTGGCCGGGTGATAATGTGTCTGCGGCATGATACTCCAGTGTGGCAGCGCTTAAAATACTGTCTCAAGTAGACACCATTGTGACATGACTGTATAATTGTTGAAAACAATGCTTAACACAATACAACCACAAACATCTACAACAATTTTTAAGGAACTGCTTCCAGACATAAAAAGTGTTCTGACATCTTGATTATATAGCCAGGTCGATGCACATTTGTAACTAGATTTTTCAGCAGATTACTTTCAGATTTTTCAGTGGATTGATTTGACCAATTCATTGTCCCTTTTGCAAGTAGATTTTTTTATTTAATACCTCTTGATCATCTAAAATCTTTTTCCTAAACTCTTCCAACAGTTTTGGAGAAAGTTCTTCTTCCTCTATTAGTTAATTAAGTGAAAATCTTACTTATGATACAGTTGTTTTCTGGTTTCAAAGTGGTTTTCGTATTATAAAATATATTGTAGCATGAAATTTAATGTGACATATACATATTCCTCTATCAATATCAGTAAAATGTGTCAAAAAATATTTATAACACAAAGTGTATTTTCCTAGTAAATATCTAAAACATTACTAGTTTAGATAGTGTCTCTCTCTCTCTCTCTTGAATTGAAAGTGACCTTTTTGAGGGGAGAAAAATAAACATTTCAAGATGTTAATAGTTAGACACTGCAGAAAAATTTAGTTCACAGAAGTGTATAGTTACGAGGGAAAAAAGAAAGTTAATAGACTTTTGCCATAACTTATTTGCACAAAATTATTATTGTGTTCGGAATAAATTTACATGGGGCACATTTTAAAATTTTTAGCATGATATCTCAACTATTAAAACAATAAGGCGATATTCAGACCATAACATTTAAATATGTCGGGGGCAGTTTGATGACATTTGTATTCGCCAAAACCGACGTCAATATTATGAACGGATGCTTTCGTATCACATGACTGAGCCACTGTTGCTCCAAATACTCTCCTCCATGGTTTATTCATTTGTGTCGCCATTAACACCATTAACCCTTTACTCCATAGATATGCGTTTTCCCGCACCTATCACAGAAGGCCTTTGAAAACAGTGCAGAAAGAGTTCAGATTGCTCGTAACGAGCAATCTGAACACTTCCTGCACTGTTTTCCACTCTGTCAGTTAGTATAAACATAATTCATCCATTGCTGATAGGTGGTGAATTAATGCTTTCTATATTAAAGGTGTCCAAAGGCGTCTATATGAAGTAAAGGGTTAAGTGAACATGTCAACGAAATCTTAAAACGGTATGCTGGACACAATATTCTGTAAAGCACGTTTTAGTTCCAATGTCTCCAAATCATGCCCCAAGAGTTGTTTTTTTATTGACTGAAATCTGGCCATCTCAAAAACATATGTGCAATTTAAATAATAGATCCATTGAAACATTAGCTTCACCATAAGCACACTAAAGATGTTTGTCTGTTTGAGTAAGACTGTATAACCAAACAAAGAAAGATTTTTATGGACTTGAACTGCAATTTCTTTGAACTTACCCATTTTTAAGTGCCCTGACATCAAGTCGTTTCAAACAAAATGGCATACAGTAACATCATTATATTGATTTTGTTTTAAGATGCACGTAATAATGGTGCCATATTCCTAAAGGATGTGGAAAAGGCTACAATACAGCACACATTGATCTTTTTTATTTAAAAATAGAAGCCGTTTTGGCAACACTACACTTGTTTGAATAGTAGAGGTAAAAAAAAGCAAAAACTGCTCCGATTATGTTAATCGATGTTTCCATAATTACCATAGTATATAAACTAATGAGGGAAAATCAGCCAAATTTTGCGAAATTACTGCAAATATATAGCAGAAGGTGCTTCCAGAGTTTTATTAAAATACAATGGTAAATAAAAAAGTTATGACAGAAGTCCACAAACTTTCTGATCCTCCCTCGTATATAGCGCATTTTTATCACAAGAATTTAAAAGGTATCTGCATACAGAAACGTGACTTTCTACCAACAGTGGCATCTATACTGTTTCTTTTAATGTTGTATTTATTATATGAAGCTTGCTTTCATCCAAAATAAAATAGGCTGAAACAACAGCATATATATTTTAATATAGGTTGTTCATTGTTCATTGTAAGCATAACAGTTTGTGAACCCATCAACATTAAAATATTTGGAACTAGGAAATATTCAGAAACAGGAAAACAGCTCTTCTAGGGGTGGCTAAAAATAAGTTTACTTTTTGTATTTCTGGTAGAAAATTACTAAGATTTTGGTATAATTTTCAATATTTCTGGTAGAAAACTGCTAAGATTTTGGTATAATTTCAATATTTCTGGTAGAAACTGCTACATTTTAGTATACTTTTCAATATATATTAGAAAACTGCCAACATTTGCAATAAATCTAGGATAATTCAATATTAGGTTTTTTTTGGGGCTATGTAAATTTTCAACTGCATTTTTACATTCAATCAATTATTGCATATACTGTTGTTTCTTTTTAAGTTTGCATATTATTGTTACTTATGTAGGACTATGTGATGGTTAATTGTTGACAGGTTCCCTTTGATATTGATGCCTTTATTAAAAAATCATGTAAATTTTCAATTTTTAGCTGTTATTTGTTGTTTATTTCATGCATCATGTTAATAAAATGTTTCAAACTACAACTGTTTAATTTTCACTGCATAGCCAAGGTTTTGTGTGACTGCAGTGTTTAATCACTGCTTAGCCAGGGTTTTGTGTGGCTGTTGTGTATAATCACTGCTTAGCCAAGGTTTTGTGTGGCTGTTGTATATAATCACTGCTTGGCCAAGGTTTTGTGTGACTGCTGTGTATAATCACTGCTTAGCCAAGGTTTTGTGTGACTGCAGTGTATAATCACTGCTTGGCCAAGGTTTTGTGTGACTGCAGTGTATAATCACTGCTTAGCCAAGGTTTTGTGTGACTGCAGTGTATAATCACTGCTTGGCCAAGGTTTTGTGTGACTGCAGTGTATAATCACTGCTTAACCAAAGTTTTGTGTGGCTGCTGTGTATAATCACTTGTAAGCCAAGGTTTTGTGTGACTGCAGTGTATAATCACTGCTTGGCCAAGGTTTTGTGTGACTGCAGTGTATAATCACTGCTTAACCAAAGTTTTGTGTGGCTGCTGTGTATAATCACTTGTAAGCCAAGGTTTTGTGTGACTGCAGTGTATAATCACTGCTTAACCAAAGTTTTGTGTGGTTGCTGTGTATAATCACTTGTAAGCCAAGGTTTTGTGTGACTGCTGTGTATAATCACTGCTTAACCATGGTTTTGTGTGACTGCTGTGTATAATCACTGCTTAGCCAGAGTTTTGTGTGGCTGCAGTATATAATCACTGCTTAGCCAGAATTTTGTGTATAATCAATGCTTAGCCAGGGTTTTGCGTGACTGCTGTGTATAATCAATGCTTAACCAGGGTTTTGTGTGACTGCTGTGTATAATCACTGCTTAGCCAAGGTTTTGTGTGACTGCTTTGTATAATCAATGCTTAGCCAGGGTTTTGTATGACTGCTGTGTATAATCAATGCTTAGCCAAGGTTTTGTGTGACTGCAGTGTATAATTACTGCTTAGCCATGGTTTTGTGTAACTGCTGTGTATAATCACTGCTTAGCCATGGTTTTGTGTGACTGCTGTGTATAATCACTAATTAGCCAGGGTTTTGTGTGACTGCTGTGTATAATCAATGCTTAGCCAGAATTTTATGTGTCTTGTGTATAATCAATGCTTAACCATGGTTTTGTGTGACTGCTTTGTATAATCACTGCTTAACCAGAGTTTTGTGTGGCTGCAGTATATAATCATTGCCTAGCCAGAATTTTGTATATAATCACTGCTTAGCCAGGGTTTTGTGTGACTGCTGTGTATAATCACTGCTTAGCCAAGGTTTTATGCTACTGCCATGTATAATCAATGCTTAGCCAAGGTTTTGTGTGACTGCTGTGTATAATCAATGTTTAGCCAAGGTTTTGTGTGACTGCTATGTATATCCACTGCTTAGTCAAGGTTTTGTGTGACTGCTGTGTTTAATCACTGCTTAGCCATGTTTTTTTGCGACTGCTGTGTATAATCACTGCTTAGCCAAGGTTTTGAGTGGTTGCTGTGTATTATCACTGCTTAGCAAAGGTTTTGTGCAACTGCTGTGTATAATCATTGCTTAGCTAAGGTTTTGAGTTGTTGCTGTGTATAATCACTGCTTAGCAAAGGTTTTGTGCAACTGCTGTGTATAATCATTGCTTAGCCAAGCTATTGTGTGACTGCTGTGTTTCATCACTGCTTAGCCAAGGTTTTGTGTGACTGCTGTGTATTATCACTGCTTATCAATGGTTTTGTGTGGTTGTTGTGTATAATCACTGCTTAGCTACGGGTTTTGTGTGACTGCTGTGTATAATCACTTGTGAGCAAAGGTTTTGTGTGACTACTGTGTTTAATCACTGCTTAGGCCAAGGTTTTGTGTGAATGCTTTGTATAATCACTTGTAAGCAAAGGTTTTGTGTGACTACTGTTTTTAATCACTGCTTAGCCAAGGTTTTGTGTGACTGCAGTGTGTAATTACTGCTTAGTCGAGGATTTGAATTGAGGGCAGACATAAAGGTACATAACTCTCACTATTAAGAAGACTCATTATGATCAATTGTGTTACTGCCCTTTATCTTTACTCTCTTTTTGCAGTTATTGCAGAAGTAGTTCTGCAAAATTGAATTTGGAACTGGATGCTGCTATTAAGTATTAATAAACAGATTAATTCCTGTTTATATGTACACATGTATATAAAAATACATGCATTTTTCATAATTCATGTGAGACCACCTCTCCATCCTACCACAACTCAAAACTGCTTACAAGGTATATTTTTATGTCTGTATCGTAAAAGACATGAAAAGCATTATTTATATTGTTTTTTTTCTCAGTTCAACATTTTGCATGGTATCCTTTTGTAAATATTGACAGCTCTGCAGGAAGTATAAAATCATGTGCACAATATCCGTAATTCTAGGTGATTGATTTAAGCTAGTGATTGAAAACAACCCTAAATAGCCCTAACCCTAACACAACCATTGCCATACTTACACTTTAAAATGGCCAATACTTTGAATTTACTGCAAGGGTTTGGGGAGTAGTAAATAACATGAATATCATGAGCATTTTATTTGGGGAGGGGTGTAAATCATGATTTTGGAATTGGTGCATATACAGTTTTGTTTGTGGTTATTTATTTATTTTTTTGGGGGGGGGGGGGGGGGGGGGGGGGGGGGGGGTGGGGGGGGGGGAGTTGGGGGAGGGGTATAAATTATCTAAATTGATGAATAAATAATAAGAAATATTCAATCTTGTTTCAAGATATATTACATTAGTTTTACATTTTACTACAATATCAAAACTATTTCTTTTTCTTTTTTTCAGTTGAGTCGCCATCCTTAGCTATCTTTTTCTCTTTTGTATGTTTCTTTTGTTTTTCATTTTCCATTGGTTTTATTAGCATAGTTTTTGGAAATATATATAAATCATCTTCCTCATTAAAACCCGAATTGTCTGAATCGATACTGTCGTCTGCTGTTTTATGATTTGCATAATAATCCGGATACGGAAGACCGTGGTCGTCAAACATGGCCCGGATGTACATGTATGGATCTTCCTTGATGTAGTCGGCACGCTCCTGCCATTTTGCCCATGTATCTTCCAAGCATCCATTGGATAAAGTGTTTGTCATCTCATAGTAACTGGAAAAATACAAATAAAATGAATTGAAAACATATATTTATTAATTGGGGTTTTATTGAAATATTTTTATGAAAAAGAATTTTTATTAAGAATTTTATTTTCTATGAACACTATTTGATATTTAAAAATACAAATTGGTATTTGATTGCATGATTTTTATCTATTATGCGGATAAAAACTTTTAAAATTCAAATACATTTAAAAAAAAAAAATTGTAATAGATTGCCACAAATGTGCAAAGTGAGATGCCTTCCAGCAAGCTGCCAGAGTACATTCAATATTGATAAACTGCAGTAGTACCTCAATAGATATTTATTTATAAGCCATTTTATTTTTATTTTTTTTCTTTATTGTTTGTGTTTTCAATACCTATAGACAGTATCCTACTCCATGGGTGAATATCGTGCTTACCTCTGGGGTAATGCCAACATTACTACTTTTAAACAGTATGCCCTACCCCTGGGGTGATATCGCACAACCACTAGGGTAATGCCAACATTACTACTTTTAGACAGTTTGCCCTACCCCTGAGGTGATATCGCACAACCACTGGGGTTATAACAACATTACTACTTTTAGACAGTATGTTCTACCCCTTGGTTTACATCGCACAACTGCTGGGGTAATAACAACATTATTACTTTTAGACAGTATGCCCTACCCACTGGGGTAATATCACAGAACTGCTGAGGTAATACCAACATTACTACTTTTAGACAGAATGCCCTACCCCTAGGGTAATATCGCACAACCGCTGGGGTCATACCAACATTACTACTTTTAGATGGTATGCTCTACCCCTGAGGTAATATTGCACAACCACTGGGGTAATACAAAGATTACTACCTTAAGACGGTATGCCTTACCCCTGGGGTAATATCACACAACCGCTGGGGGTAATACCAACATTACTACTTTTAGACGGTATGCCTTACCCCTGGGGTAATATCACGTAACTGCTAGGGTAATACCAACATTACTACTTTTAAACAGTATGTCCTACCCCATTGGTAATAGCACAAAACTGCTGGGTCATACCAACATAACAACTTTTGACGGTATATCCTACCCCTGAGGTAACATCACACTACCACTGGGGTAATACCATCAGTACTTGTTTTAGACAGTGTGCCCTACCCATGAGGTAATATTGCAGAACCGCTGGAGTAAAACCAACATTACTACTTTTAGACAGTAAACCCTACCCCAGGGGTAAATTCGCACAACCGCTGGAGAAATAACAACATTACTACTATTAAACAGTATGCCCTACCCCTGGGGTAATATCTCACAACTGCTGGGGAAATACTGTACCAACATTACTACTTTTAAACAGTATGCCTTGCCTCCTGGGATAATATCTCACAACTGCTGGGGTGAAACCAACATATCTACTTTTGGACAGTATGCCCTACCCCCTGGCATAATATCGCAGAACAGATGGCGTAAAACCAACATTACTACTTTTTGGACAGTATGCCCTACCCTATGCATAATATCGCAGAACAGCTGGCGTAAAACCAACATTACTACTTTTGGACAGTATGCCCTACCCCTGAGGTAATATCGCACAACAGCTGGAGTAAAACCAACATTACTACTTTTGGACAGTTTGCCCTACCCCTGAGGTAATATCGCACAACAGCTGATGTAAAACCAACATTACTACTTTTTGGACAGTATGCCCTACCCCTGAGGTAATATTGCACAACAGCTGGTGTAAAACCAACATTACTACTTTTTGGACAGTATGCCCTACCCTATGCATAATATCGCAGAACAGCTGGTGTAAAACCAACATTACTACTTTTTGGACAGTATGCCCTACCCCTGAGGTAATATCGCAGAACAGCTGGTGTAAAACCAACATTACTACTTTTGGACAGTTTGCCCTACCCCTGAGGTAATATCGCACAACAGCTGATGTAAAACCAACATTACTACTTTTTGGACAGTATGCCCTACCCCTGAGGTAATATTGCACAACAGCTGGTGTAAAACCAACATTACTACTTTTTGGACAGTATGCCCTACCCTATGCATAATATCGCAGAACAGCTGGTGTAAAACCAACATTACTACTTTTTGGACAGTATGCCCTACCCCTGAGGTAATATCGCAGAACAGCTGGCGTAAAACCAACATTACTACTTTTGGACAGTTTGCCCTACCCCTGAGGTAATATTGCACAACAGCTGGTGTAAAACCAACATTATTACTTTTGGACAGTATGCCCTACCCCTGAGGTAATATTGCACAACAGCTGGTGTAAAACCAACATTACTTCTTTTGGACAGTTTGCCCTACCCCTGAGGTAATATTGCACAACAGCTGGTGTAAAACCAACATTACTACTTTTGGACAGTATGCCCTACCCCTGGGGTAATATCGCACAACAGCTGGTGTAAAACCAACATTATTACTTTTGGACAGTATGCCCTACCCCTGGGGTAATATCGCACAACAGCTGGTGTAAAACCAACATTACTACTTTTGGACAGTTTGCCCTACCCCTGAGGTAATATTGCACAACAGCTGGTGTAAAACCAACATTATTACTTTTGGACAGTATGCCCTACCCCTGGGGTAATATCGCACAACAGCTGGTGTAAAACCAACATTATTACTTTTGGACAGTATGCCCTACCCCTGGTATAATATCGCAGAACCGCTGGTGTAAAACCAACATTACTACTTTAAGACAGTATGTCGCACAACAGCTAGGGTAAAACCAACATTAGTACTTTTCGACAGTATGCCCTACCCTCTGGGATAATATCACAAAACCGCTAGGGGTGGTATTAACATTACTACTTTAAGACAGTATGCCCTAACCCCTGGGATAATATCACACAACTGCTGGGGTAATACCATCAGTTATACTTTTAGACAGTATGGCCTACTCCCTTGGATAGTATCACACAACAGCTGGGGTAATACCAACATTAGTACTTTTCGACAGTATGCCCTACCCTCTGGGATAATATCACAACCACTGGAGTAATACTATAACTACTTTTAGACAGTATGCCCTATCCCCTGAGATAATATCACACAATCGCTGGGGGAGATACCACCATTACTACTTTTAGACAGTATGCCCTGCCTCCTGGGGTAATATCGCACAACTGCTGGAGTAATATCATCAGTATTACTTAAGACAGTATACCCTACCCCATGGGGTAATATTGCACAACTGCTGGGGTAATACTATTACTACTTTTAGACAGTATGCCTTACCCCTGGGATAATATCACACAATCACTGGGGGAGATACCACCATTACTACTTTTAGACAGTATGCCCTGACTCCTGGGGTAATATCGCACAACTGCTGGAGTAATATCATCAGTATTACTTAAGACAGTTTACCCTACCCCCTGGGGTAATATTGCACAACTGCTGGGGTAATACTATTACTACTTTTAGACAGTATGCCTTACCCCTGGGATAATATCACACAATCGCTGGGGGAGATACCACCATTACTACTTTTAGACAGTATACCCTGCCTCCTGGGGTAATATCGCACAACTGCTGGGGTATTATCATCAGTATTACATTTAGACAGTATGTCCTACCCCCTGGGGTAATATCGCACAACCACTGGAGTAATACTATTACTACTTTTAGACAGTATGCCCTACCCCTGGGATAATATCACAACCACTGGAGTAATACTATTACTACTTTTAGACAGTATGCCCTATCCCCTGGGATAATATCACACAATCGCTGGGGGAGATACCACCATTACTACTTTTAGACAGTATACCCTGCCTCCTGGGGTAATATCGCACAACTGCTGGGGTATTATCATCAGTATTACATTTAGACAGTATGTCCTACCCCCTTGGGTAATATCGCACAACCACTGGAGTAATACTATTACTACTTTTAGACAGTATGCCCTACCCCTGGGATAATATCACAACCACTGGAGTAATACTATTACTACTTTTAGACAGTATGCCGTATCCCTGTGGATAATATCACACAAATGCTGGGGGTGATACCACCATTACTACTTTTAGAAAGTATGCCCTGCCTCCTCGGGTAATATCGCACAACTGCTGGAGTAATATCATCAGGTATACATTTAGACAGTATGGCCTACCCCCTTGGATAGTATCACACAACTGCTGGGGTTATACCATCATTACTACTTTTAGACAGTATGCCTTACCCCTGGGATAATATCACACAATCACTGGGGATAATACCAACATTACTACTTTTAGACAGTTTGCCCTGCCCCATGGGGTAATATCGCACAACCGCAGGGGTAATACCAACATTAGTACTTTTAGACAGTATGCTCTACCCCTAGGATAATATCCCACAACTACTGTGGGGTAATACTAACATTTAAACACTTCTTACTTAATTTTTTCATGTACTTTGATCATCAGCTCATATTTAGACTGGGAACACTCAACTCGTACTAGGCAGATTGACACAACGGAGGAAATTTCCAGATCATCGAGGAAAGGATCTATGTCTGTCTGGTAATATACCTCAGGATCGTCCTTGTAGTTTGTTACAAAACGACATGCAATGATGAGATTTAGCGGTGTCATGCCTAGAACAACTTGTCTGAAAAAAATAAATAAAAAACTTTAACGGTGTCATGCCTTTGAACAACTTGTCTATAAGTAGTGAAAAATAAACTTTAGTGGTGTCATGCCTAGAACAACTTGTCTAAAAGTAGTGAGAATGAATGAATTATTGAATTAAGGAATTTATGAATGAATGAATGAATGAAAGAATGAATGGATGGATAAATTTAATTAGTTAATGGTAGCATGAATGGTTGGATTAATGAATGAATGAAGGAATGAATGAGGAAGGAAGGAAGTGAGGGATAGATGTGTTACTTTAATTAGTTAATGAATGAATGAATTAGGATTTTACGGTGCAATTACACGTAAGGTTTATATGACACATGACGAAAGAAGACAGCTGACCAGGTACAAACAAATCAGATAGACATATACATGGGGTGTGTGGGCGGGGGGGGGGCATAAAAAACAAGTTGCCCACTCTTACGGCATGAGTTGCCCACTCTTACGGCATGCATGAACAAAGTGACGCTATTTTCCCCATCACTTATTTTGCATCCTGGAACCAATAATGGCAATAATGATATAAACTGGGCAACGTACCCATTTGGATGATTCCTACCCCGCTGCAGAAATCAACTCTCACCGTGGCACTATTCCTGCCTGGAATACACAGGTATAACAACAATAAAAACAATGACTTCTAACTAGGAGAATAATTAAGGCTGTCCAAATCCGAGAATGGACAGGACAGGGTTGTGGCTCTTGATCGCTTAAACTGCTGTTTTTAGTCTCTTAAACTTGTAGAACACGTGCAGTAAGATCAGTTGTCATTGGATCATAATAAAACGTGGAATAGAATGCAGAGCTGAGTTCAGCACCTTTAAACAACACTGTTAATGCCTGGTTCCCTAAAATTAACGGGTACTGCGTGCTAATATTAGGTTGAGGTCCAGGAAAATATGTTAGCTAACGTTATCATACGTTTTGCCGAACTGAACTCAGCCCTGCTGACCATGAATATGAAAGTTCGGATGAGGTTTTTAAATGGACGAAAAAACGATAGAGTTATGTTCCTTGATTGACACGGTAAATAGAACACAATTATAATGGCGACATAATGATATACCGGTATCATCGACTGTAAATATAAAGATAACTAGAGTAAATAATCATAAAGATACTATTAATGGTATATAATGAATAATGACCATAATGAAATAATGGTTATATATAATTATAACAAGGAATTAGAGTTCGTTGATTATAATAATAAAATGAATAATTTCAAAGACTTAAAAAGTCTCAGAGCGTAATATACTATACCAGAGACATAGACATGTCTCTGACTATACTAAACAAATATTCAATTCCTTGATAATGCCAATAAAATCATAATAATGCAGTGGCGAACCAACTCTAAAAAAACCCCGGCGCATGCACACCACCCACCTCCCTAAACTCTCATATTTTAATAAAATTCATTATATTTCTACTGAAAAAACATGTGCACAAGTCCTGATTTTGTGATGCGCCCCTTAAAACGCCATTGAATAACCAGTGTGTAGGCCTATGTCTTTAAAATTCCATTTAGATAGTGATGATTTTAATTGAATAATAATTATGTAAAATTATCATGAATATATGTTTTATAATCCCTACAAGGTCTGTGTGACGAAATTTGCATATCTGAGCGGTAGTGTAGTGGGAAATAACAAAAACAATATGATGCCTACTCAGTACTGGTTCTACCCAGGAAGCGGATTCGAGACCAGTTTATATTTATAAGATTTAAACTTTCCTCGCAATCAAACTTAAATAAAATAGTATAAGAACTCATTTGGTAAAAGCACAACTGATAAACCTTTTCAGTCAGAGTGGCAAACCCTCCTTTGAATTTGTTCAAGATCGGGAACTACGGTTACGATCTCAGACAGGCTAGTCCATCTATGACCAAATTACTGATGGGAAATATAAATGCACATAGACACATTTATAAGTATATACTATTCATCAACAACTCCGTATTCAAACCTGATTGGTTGATGTGTTACGTCCGTTTCAACGAATTCACCCTCTGCGATGACAACGTCTTCAAGTTCATCATATTCACCAGACGACAACAATCTCTGCAAAATGCACTTCGACATCAAGTTAAGCAGTTACATGCTTTTATTTTCGTTTCCAAATTTGAATATAAAAAAATAATCTATTTTCTATAAAAACAGTAAAAAAAGTCGTATGACGTCATGACCGTAACCTAGTAACACAGTCATAATGACGCCAACGCCAGCGTGGGTGTATTGTTGAATATGATGTTTCTTTTTCTTTGTGTTTTGTTTCTTAATTCATATATTTCAAACCAGTAGACTTGATCACGATATAACGTACATGTGTTTGAAATTTATAAAATATAAATCAAACGTCACAAAAATATATTCTCTGTGACGTCCAACATCACGCGAGAATTTACGTTATTGTTCTGTAGTATATCTACGTTACCATAGCTGACGACGGAGCGACAGAAGGCCTTATGTATAAAATGTAAGTATTTTATACTATTTAAGACTTCTCCACACGGTTAAGTGATAGTTAAGTGTAATGATAATATAGTTTATCTTCATAAAAATCACCAAACTTATTTTTTTATTTAAATTTATTTTAATAAAATATCCTTATCTAAAAATTAAACAAAAATATGGCGGGGCAGGTCTAAAGGAGGTAAACGGATAATTTATAATGTTAATTATATTACAGCCTCTATATAGATGTAACAGAGCGTATCAACATAGACTTATAACAATTTGCATATTATACAGATCTGATGTTGGCAGTACATAATAAGGTGTTCGTCCGTTTGTTTCTTTTATAGGCTATACCAGCTTTTTTCTCTTTGTAACAGACATCGGACACGACACTTAATAGTCTCCGGGAACATCGGTGGAATTGTTCGATTCTCTTTCATTTTAACGTAGATGTAATCGTCCGCTGACTAACGAGTGTAGTCACTTTTTAATTTTCCCTTTCTTATCCAATTATTGAATTTATTTCTCACAATACAGCAACAACAAATGGTTGAACAATTTGTTTTCTAGGCACAAACACTCTTTTTGTCTAACAACTTCAGTAATGACATAATTTCAGATTGTCATATCTCTACTACAGTGAAAGTTTTGTCACAATGCATTTAAATATCAGTTTCTCTTGCGACTCAAAAACTGACCACAGAGGATATATCATGAGATGATGCTACACCCCAACTATCTTGACCATGTACTGTCGTTGGAGATTTTTTAAATTTAAAAAAAAAACCAAGAGGCCCAAGAGGGTCTGTGGGCACTCTACTGGTAAATAGTGGTTGTTGTTTTATGTAACAAATTCGACTAATCAGTTTTTGAAATTTCAACTCTTTTTGGGTCCCTCCGACTCCTTATGGAATTTTAATCCTCTTTATGTAACAAAAAATATTTGCTAATTCTATACAATGGTTTAAATCTCAAATTCAAAATTGTTTTTGCAAAAATGCTGGAGAAAATGAGAATTTTCTGATCTCCCATAGTACTCCTATGTAAAACTCAAAGTCCCCATACAAAGCCCAGCCCTAGTCCCTGGATTTTTTACAAACTTCAAACCCACTACCCATAGGGATAATTTCATTTTAACTGATTTGACTGACCAGTTGTTGAAAAGAATATTTTTGAAATTATTCAATTTTAATCCTTTTGAGACCCCTACTGGCCACTTATGCTTATTGAACCACATATTATTTGCTATAACTGGAAAAAGCTTCAGAACTCGAACTGAATAATAATTCTGCACAAATGGATGATGTTGTATGGTGTTTAGTGTCGCTTTCAACAATTTTACAGTCATATCGCGACGGTGTCTACTTGAGACAGTATCATACTGCAGACACATGGTATGATACCCCACCCAGTCACATTATACTGACACCAGGCCGATCAGACCTAGAACTCTCCTCTAAATGCCGAGGAAGCTTCTAGTACCATTTTTAAAGTCTTTGGTATGACTCTGCCGGGAGTTGAACCCACGACCTTCCGCATGCGAGGCGGACGCTCTACCACTAGATCACGCCGCGGTCACAAATGGATGAAAAAAAAGTGAATTTTCCGTTTTCCCGTAGACTTCCTATGTAAAACTCAAAGTCCCCTAACAGGGCCCCTATATATACTAACCCTTGATTTGTACACACTTCAAACCCCTATTCATAGGGATAATTTATATCAAATATGAACTAATTTGACTGACCGGTTGTAGAGAAGAAGATTGTTGAAAAGTTTCAAATATAAGCCTTTTGTGACCCCACCTGGCCCCTTATGGAAATTTAATCCTTCTTATTGAACCAAATTTTATTTGCTATGACTAGATGATGCTTCAGAACTCAAACTGAATAATTTTTTTGGACAAACAGGTGAAAAAATGAGAATTTTCCGTTTTCCCATTGTATCCCTATATAAAACTCCAAGTCCCCTCACAGAGTCCCTATAAATACTAGCTCCTTGATTCTTACCTTGACAACGTGCCATCGTATAAGGCCTTCTGGCCTTTGGCCAGTAGAGCTAACAAGAGACCGATGGGCCATAACGGTCACCTGATTATCCTTGGTGACATAAAGCTAAATAAAACAGTATTAACCGTTATGTTAGCAACAACAAATCACACATTCAAATGAGTATTCAGTCGTAAAAAAACAACAACAGTTTTTGTCATTTTCTCTTAAACCGATTTAGTCAAATGGGCCCACCCCAGGGCCAAACTGTGAGACCAAGGGGCATGCAATTCACAATTTTTATAAAGGACCCATAGGCGTCCATAATCATGCTCACCAATTGTTCCCATTGCTTCATATAATAATAATAATAAGATTTTAAAGTTTACCTTGAATTTGACTGTTTTGGCCTCGTCCCCAAGACCTCATATTCTAACGAAACATGCACTTGTAATTACATTCTGACACTTATTGATGGTCCTTAAGCTGAATTCATGTTCGTCCTTTCTTCGACAATTTCTGTTGTTTTTCGTAAATATTGTGCACACATCGGGACAGTTTGCCATCGTGTGCCTCACGTATAGTGTAAGTCACGTGATATTCAAATTTTGCAAAAAGTCGAAAAGTGCTTTCCATTATTCAAAGTGAATGTTCCTGTTGATATGAAGTCTTGGTCATCTTAGAAAAGCAATGTTGAACATGTTCAATATTAGCCTACTTGCTGTGATCTTCAATCCAAAATTTGTTCTGTTCGACATCCCTGGAAAATCCCTCCATTTATATGTATTTTGATATTACTTTTGTATTTGATTTAATTTCTGTCAGAGTGTTATAGTGTTGGCGGCGGAGTGTTCCACTCATGTTCATATTTTGGCACGATAAACGGGCCAGTATGATGTACAACTGTTAGGGAAAGTGGAGAAGTGATGGCCCACCGAGAGAAGAGTCCGTTGAAGACGACATCCGGGTTCTTTCCTCCGCAGTACCGCGTCCAAAAATTGCTGAGTCATGGCGGATACGTCGGTGTCACATCAGAAGTAAGAGAAGAAGGATCGTTTATTCAATTGACAGCGAACGGTTCCCCGCTAAGACAAGTGTTCATTGGTATTACAGAAACAGAATTCGTTCTGGTTAAACAGGTACCAGATATTTCCATAAGCTATTGAATTAATAAATACGAAGCTATATTATTTCTTATGCCCAAATTTAGCTGTTTAAAACCTACATGTTTGGCTCTCAGTCAGTATTTGTTTACTAACACAACTCTAAATGATGATGGGCTCTACCGTTCAAACGGCCATATTTCTCTATGGTTCCTCGCCTTTGAGCGAAAGTAGCAGACTTTATTTTTGGCAGTGTTGGTCCAACATATTATCAGGCGGACCGAGTTCGATCCGAACTCTGACCTGGTTATTTGCATATCTGTATGCACGGTAAAAGTGTAAAGTAGACCAAACATGCAATATCCGTGTAATAGGCCTATATCTTTTGTTCTCTGTAGACTGGTAAACAACTCAAAGTTGTTAAACTATTTATCAACCTTGTAGGCCCTACTTCGATAAATTTTGCATGGACACGGTTAAGATTCATTTGAACATCCGTGCACTCGGCGTTCCGTTCACAAATACACGGGCCCACGTAAAGAGAGTGTAAGAAAGAACAAAACAACGACATTTTCACGTTCGAAAAACGGTAATTCTCAAAAGTTTACCGGTACTTTACAATTGCAAAGTTTTGTTTATGTAACGTGCACTACAAGATTGGTAGCTTGTAAAAGGTAAACGGTGTAGCTGAAAGAATACATGTATCTACAATGTCACATATACCTGGAACTAATGGTAAGGTAAAACCATGTATTCGGCACAGCTATGAACCGTTTTTTTTTTTAGATATCTAGTAAAACCGTAGTTACTCTTTTTCAGGAGATTGATGAAGCTTCAACCGACGGAATGACAGATCCAGAGTTATCTGGTCTCGTTGTGGACTTAGTTTTGCCACTGGCAGACCTGCGTTTCTTCATCATAGATGACGGGGCGAAGCGGTTTACCGTCTGCACGTGTCAAGGAGATATGTTTCATTTTGAGATGTGTCAAATGGATTTGTACTACGAGGCATTCTGGGTAAAATGGCGCGCTATTCTCGTACAGCTTAGCAGTGATAGCAGACATTCGTTTGGTTTAAAACATTGGCATACATCTTGTCTTATCGATATAGCAAATATATACGAATCTAGTTTAGACGTTAAACAAAATACGCTTGGTGACTCTGATTTAAAAACTTTATATTTCATTCAGCACCCGCATTCCTTTCATCAAGTTCGTTCAATCGGTGTTCAAACAGCGACTGACGATAAAAGCGCAATATCCAAGCTTAAGTCACCGAAATATGAGCTAGACGAAAGTAAGAAATATACCAGCGCTCGGTGTGAAAATATACAGACAGTGAACAACGCTAATTGCCCCAAAGCTGAACCATGCTTTTCCTGCAGCGATATGAGCGATTATTCGGCTACCTCTTCTTCAGACGACATGTATAGTGAACCAAAGACAAACGCTGATAATGGTTCGAGACCATGTCAACGCTTGGATATATTCTACTCTGGATACAATCCGATCGTTGCAAAGAGTGCGAAAACAAAAACGACAACATTACGGAGGTCAGTTTCTTGGAGTGACTTAAGTCAGAGAGAAGCATTGACTGAATTAAAAAAAGACACGGCATCATTGTTGATTTCCTCGTTAAACAAGGTATGTTACTTATTAATATTTTATACCGTTGATATTATTAGTAAAACGTCACCATTGTGATGTCTCGTGTTGCTGACCTTGTTTTAATGCGGTTTAATGCCATGATTTCAAACACAGTTCATGTTATATATGGCATATCCAGTTTTATAGGCGGAAGAAGACCTAAGACTGATTCTGAGTACAAGTACCGTCCTTCCACAAGTAACTGGCAAACCTTCTCACATAAAGTTTTTGGAGCGAGTGGGACCTTAGCAGTGAGAGGTAGGTGATATTGAGTCTTGTTAAACGGCCATTTTGTATAGTTGGTTTATATTGTACAGGGTAATCGAATCATTGTGTTGTAGAAATGTATGAGGCGCCAAACGTGACTATATTCAGCGACATAAATATATATGTTGTTTGTAAATATATATACGTTTAAATAAAAATATACAATCGATATACACAAAAACACGTGATAAATCTTTATATATATATATATATATATATATATATATAAAGTGAGATAATTAAAAACACAACAACGGAATTTACGATTTTTGGGATCTTTTTAATTATCTCCCTTTATGAAATTAAATATATATGAATTCACTGTATCTATATGATCCAACGGGTTTATAAATCTGTCTTTTATATAGCATGTGAGTAGTCATGAATCCTTAACTGGATCCTACTCATATAAAGCTTTCAGTTCGTGTACGTAAATTTGTCCACCCTGTCCAGATGTGTTGCATGTAATTCCAAAGTATATAAGTCATGGTCGACACCATATTTATTTGGTTTGGCAGAGACATTGATATTGTATCTATGGTTTGCATTGTAGCTAGGCGTGCCCGCCGTAGTCTGGTCTGTACATTTATGTCTTGGTTATCCACAAATAATTATCTCCATATATATATATATATATACAGATCTATACTACAGTACACACACAAACACACACACACAGACACACACACACACACAACACAACACGTCATACGGAAGATAAAAAAAATAAATAAAAAGAATTTATGAGACCCTCCCAGGGGAAATCCTTGTTCACTGGATCTGTTAAAGTATTTTGTCCATGTTTCCAAGATCTCTAAAAGTATTTCCACTGTTTCTTAGATATCCAAAAGTTTAAAACATAGTTCCCTGAATACCAAAAAGTGTTCCCTTAAGAAAACCGTCTGCTATAGTATTCTCTATTATTATTTACACATCATCATAATAAGCAAAGTCCATGCACTTCTTTTTCTTGTCCTTTCTGCAGGCAGATCAGACTCACCATCTGCATCTCTTGTCTCTGTATGTCAAACGTCTTGACAAGGGCTGTTAAATATGTATGTTATCCTCATCATCAAGTTCAATGTAGTCGTGTTTGACTTCACTAGAGAGGACACATAGGATATTTTCAGGTGAAATGCCAAATTTGAACCCGGGAACCCGACTTCTACATTTAACGGGGCCTACTCTGGCTGAACAAATCTTGTCGCCAACACATTCACCAATTGAGAAGAGTTAGAGCCAAATTTTAGATTTCGGAGCCAACTTGGCTTCATTGGCTCTAAGTTTCAATCTGTATTTCCAATTTATTTGACGATTTATTCAGGAGTGTTTTTAAAGTTTGTATAAGACACCAAAAGTATTCAATTTTTAATTTTATATAGCCTCAATATCCTTACTTATTCAAGTCCAAATATCAATGAAATTGCGTTAATACTTTTTGAGAAAATATATAAAAGTCAGGTACATAAAATGTCAGGTGGTGGGTTAGCTGTTCCGTTCAGTATATGTCAGGTGGCGGGTTAGCTGTTCCGTTCAGTATATGTCAGGTGGCGGGTTAGCTGTTCCGTTCAGTATATGTCAGGTGGCGGGTTAGCTGGTCCGTTCAGTATATGTCAATATATTTCAGGTGGCGGGTTAGCTGGTCCGTTCAGTATATGTCAAGTGGCGGGTTAGCTGTTCCGTTCAGTATATGTCAGTAAATGTCAGGTGGCGGGTTAGCTGTTCCGTTCAATATATGTCAGTATATGTCAGGTGGCGGGTTAGTTGTTTCGTTCAGTATATGTCAGTATATATCAGGTGGCAGGTTAGCTGTTCCGTTCAGTATATGTCAGTATATTTCAGGTGGCGGGTTAGCTGTTCCGTTCAGTATATGTCAGGTGGCGGGTTAACTGTTTCGTTCAGTATATGTCAGTATATATCAGGTGGCGGGTAAGATGTTCCGTTCAATATATGTCAGTTTATTTCAGATGGCGGGTTAGCTGTTCCGTTCAGTTTATGTCAGGTGACGGGTTAGCTGTTCCGTTCAGTATATGTTAGTATATTTCAGGTGGCGGGTTAGCTGTACCATTCAGTATATGTCAATATATTTCAAGTGGCGGGTTAGCTGTTCCGTTCAGTATATGTAATTCTTTGGAAGCCCATAACGCAAACAATAAAATAACACATTCGTTTTTATTGAATCCATTTACGAGAGTTAATGAAAAATACAATACGCCCCATGCCATCTAACAGTAGCTTAAACATCCTATTTTGTACAACACTGAATGTTCTCCTTGATTCCAAAGGACCAACATATTTTCACACCCTTATTTGGTATTTTTTGCTACTTTAGAACTTGATAAGATACAGGTAAGTACAGATATAAACATGTACTTGAAACAAAATCTATTTTCAAAAACCTCTGAATTCAGTATAATGTTTTATGTGTTACATACTACAGCTGCTGAAATACAGAAAGAGGCTTACTACCACGTGTGCCTCGAACAGAAAGAGGCTCACTACCACGTGTACCTCGAAGTAAGTACTGCTTCGATTCTTTTTCAACATATTAGTAAATAAAATTATTCGAATATATTCGGAATTATTGTGACAATACTTTCTATTACTAGGATCCATGGGTTTATATGCTCCTAATTGCGATTTGTTTCATAAATATCTATAAAAAAACGATATCAACAACCAATATACAAACGATATCAACAACACATATACAAACGATATCAACAACAAATATACCAACGATATCAACAACAAATATACAAACTATATCAACAACAAGTATACAAACGATATCAACAACAAATATACCAACGATATCAACAACAAATATACAAACGATATCAACAACAAATATACCAACGAGTTCAACAACAAATATACAAACGATATCAACAACAAATATATAAACGATATCAACAACAAATATACAAACGATATCAACAACAATAATGATAACACTTTAAACGATAACAACGACATAAAAATGACAAATGTAAAAATGAACCGACGACATATTAACGACAAAGGTAAAATAATACCGACATAAAAACAACGACTGTAAAAACGATATCAACAACATAAAAACGACAAATGTAAAAACGATGTCAACGGCATAAAACGATATCAACAACTAATTGTACCGGCTGCAGTATCCATTAAGTACCTGTTGGTTCTAAACCTAACCAGTTTTATGCACTACGTAGACAAATTAAATTTATTTATTAGCGTTTTATTGTAGAGCATTGTACCTGTCGAGCGGAAGTGATTCTGATGCTGAAATTGATGAGGTGATTAATAGTGTTGAAGAAAAACGAGACTCCGGTGAGTTGACACGTCATGTATATAAGGCCATAATAAATAATTGGTTGATTATCCCCCCCTCCCCCCCCCCCCCCCCCCCATTCCTAATTTTCATGCCGCCTGACCCTCTTTATTACCTAAACTGATTGGGACTAACAATAACGTCAGCAATAACAAACAAAATCCGTTTCTATTAGATTGAACAACACATATTGGAATATACACATCTGCAACATGAGAAAACAATAATGCATCACCCACTGTATGCATCCTTGCAATATGTCCAACGTCGCTCTGATGTTATTTAATCAAAAATTACACAAGCTCTTTTTTGGATATATTACTGTTCCTTTTGTAAAGATTTACAGTAGTACCAGAATGCAACATGTTACTCAATGAATTTTCAAATATTCATATTTATTGTCATTTGAGACTTTGCCGGTTTGTTAGTTTAAGAATATTCAACTCCGATGCCAAAGACGTTTAGGTAGCCACTCCTGTTATACATGTGTGTTAATTTAAGAATCTTTAATTCAAATACCAAACTCTTGTTATAAATGTTATAAATGTTGACAATAAATTTAATTTTCAGTGGGCAGGCGGTCTGGCAAGGAGTTGTGGAATATCGCCAAGCGTTTGGTGTTGCAGAAGAACGTTGATAGTTTCCTTGAACGACTGTTTCGTCGCGTCGTTGACCGTGTCAAATTTCAAGCAATTTCGGACAGGTATATATATACAAATATGTTAATTACACCGGGCTATTGGATTAAAAAAAGTGTTTTCTTCGTTTATTCTGGACAGTTGCTTCATTATGTTACATCATTTCCATAATTCATTAGACACTGGTATCACTAAACATCTCAAGTTTGGATTTAACTGACTGTAACGATAAATCTCTTTTAGAATCAAAAATGCTAGAACAAATTATGGTCACATAACACAATTATAATGTGAAAGCAACACAACATGGATTTTTCAACATTCTCAAAATCTCTAAATCATAAATCAAACTCATTACAAGGTGAATGTCCATGCAAAATTAATGTTGGAACACATCTCAACTCATTTATAAAGAATAATATGCAAAATTTATCAATGTAAATGAAGTATTTGAGTTGAGGAAAAGCTAAAGTTGAGATGTTTAGTGAAAATCGGACCATATTCCCGAATTCATAAAGAGGTATATATATTTAACCGATCTTAAGTATTATTTTGATTTCATTGCGAAAACGTCATATACAAAATGCCAAAAAGTTGAAATTGTTTAAATACCGCGTATTCTGCTGTTAGTGGAGGGAAGTACCTTGATCTTTTATCTAATAAAGGGGATTGGGGATGTGCTGGAGAGAAGGAATGTTTTATTTTTATCTGTTATCTCGTAGTGATTTTAATTTAAATGGTTTTATATTTGTCAACATTTTACATACACGTAAAATCAATTTGCTGTGTATTACTGTTAGACCCTTTCCAATGATATAAAACTTATACAACTTTTCATGCATCTCTCTAAGCAATTTGTTTCCATATACTTGCAGGAAAAAGGGGGTACCTCTCCATATAACACAGTTTACCGCCACGGACGTTGCTATGGAGCTTCTAGCTGTTTCTAAGAAGATTTTTCTTTCAATAACGGCTGCTGAAATATACCAATATAAAACCGCAAAAAGGAAATATGTAAGCAAGTAGTTTTATGCCGCTACTTATATTTGTTATACCACACATATTTGCTGGTCCCTATACTTTGTGTTTAGAAGAATATGGAATAAAACATATTAATGAGTTATTTCCAGTTAAATATTGCTAAAGCTTTACATGTATTTAAAGAAATTTCAGAGCACTAGTCTTGTATCTGAATTCAGATACTATTCAGTAGAGCAGACATACACACCGGTTACTATGTACAGCCAAACCTGTCTTAAACACCCACTCAATGGAAATAGCAAGTGACCTTTTAAGGCAGGTACCTGCTTAATATAGATGGATTAAAAATAGAAATGTAAAATATAAAAATGGTAAATAGAAAATGTGACTGTTTAAGACAAGTGGTGGCTTATAGAGGTGACCTCAAACACAGGTTTTACTAATCTATTTATCTGTAAATGGCGCCTCTATTTCTAATGATGTGGTACAGTTTTAAAAATCATTTCTGACATTCGGACATATTTATAACCCCCTCCCGAAGGAAGTACGTTCGCCGATTCACCTTAAACTCTACATACAGTCAAACCTGTGGTCACCTCTGTTAAACAACAATTTCTCTTAAAACCATTTTTATAATTTTAGTTTTAGCAACTTGTATCGTGCAGCTACCTGTCTGAAGCCAAGATGGGGTCGTATTTGCTCTTTCCCCTGAGTGGCTGCTTAAGACAGGTTGTACTACGGAAAACTGCGATCTTTACTATTTGGGCCGCACTTTACTTTAGTAACTTCCCTAATTAAAGGTTGACCAAAGTTAATGAACTTTTTTTACAGATTCAACTGAAGAAATACGTTAAAAAATAATTTAATAGATACAATATAAATACACATTATTACACAACTATGTAAAGAGTTTCACCACTGTTATTCGTTTGCGCATTTAAACTTCCTGGAGCAGAAACGTTTGGATCTGGAAGTAAGATCTGATTGCCTTAAACAAACACACCTCTGCAATGATTATGTTATAATAAAAATTAAAAATATTTATATCGGATGGAAATCATGGCAGTTATCTTGTACAAAATCTTTGTCATAGAAAATATCTAACAATATAAAATAATCAATAGAGAAATAAACATCAACCGATACTTCTTTGAAACACTATGACAATTTCCGAAGTAGTCCGAAACGTTATTTGATTTTCGCTAAATAAAAAATGATTTTATTCTCGAGAGAACTTGTCAAGACGTTTGTCTTTTAGAAAAGCAAGCGTCGCATATGATCAAAACTATATTTCGTATATATGTACATTTACAATACGCGTACATTGACAGCTTCCGGAAACAATCCATCTGGCCTTGACCTTTGGAAATGACATCAGCAGAATGGTGGCAACGGAGATACTTAGCTGTAAGGATGTTTCAGACAGAATGACTACCATCAAGTTTTTTATTCAGGTATTTATTTATATAACTGAACTGTTTTCTTTCTTTCAGTATCATTAATTCCTGTGAAACTCACGCAAGATTAAAACAACTCGTAAGTTGTTGATTGAAAATATGAAGATGATCAGTGATTACGAATCTATGAAAAACTATGTAATAGTAATAATAAACGTGATATTGGTCATGGCTGAACAAAGAATGTCTGACAAAGAATCGCTCAGAAGCACAAAATGCAACAAGCAGAAGAAAAAGAAGCAGAGGCGGTATACTCTTTTTTTCTTTCTTTTTTGAATGGGGTATAACCCCGTTTTCAACACATTTCAGGCTATATATGGCATATCCAGTTAGATTGGCGGAGAAACGAATCTTAATAGATCACCGTCCTTCAGCAATTAACTGGCAAACTTTCTCCGTAAAGTTTCTGGAGCGAGCGGGAGTCAAACATATTCAAGCAATTCTACTTATTTTCCATTTAGCTTACTCACTCCGCTGAAATGGAGGAATTTTAACGTTTAATTTTGATGGCCGCGTTAGTTGTTTGTCCGTTAAATTACGACACTTTTATATGCTCTCGGGTAGAAATATATACGTATTTTATCATTTTGATTGTCTTTATCCATGTATTGATTTAACTTTGTGTGTATGGATATTTTTGTTATATATTGAACATGCTTTATATATCCTTCAGGTGTGTTTGAACCTTCTATTTGAACACAGTGATTTCCAGTCATTAACAGCCATCTTAAGAGGTCTGACGTCACTTCCTGTATATCGTCTGGATAACACATGGGCAACATTCTTCGTGCAAGAACCGCTTTCATTCAGGTGAAAAAAACATATCATTAAAATCTGTTCAACTTTAAGATTCCATATTCTACGCACAGTAGTCTACTTTGCGTAGAGTTTGGAAGCTTTTTTAATGAGATTGGGTAAAAAATTAATAATGCTTTTAAAAAACTATCCAATAGTTTGAATATTACCTATAATATCATGTAAATAAAGTAATTGTTATGCTTTTAGTTTAAAGCTATTTTCTGTTTCTATATCTTTAACGCTAGAAACCATCTATTACAGCCAATTTTTATGCCTGGTGCAAATTATATCACCTAAGACTGGAATTGCATCATATGTTGGCAGAGTGAATGTATGCAGGGCAAGAAATAAACCGTTCATTCCAGGATTGGACCATATTTTGTTACATTGTGAAATTCACTCCACTACTGCTGGCGAAAATCCAAATGCAAAATACGAAGCATCAGTTGAGACCCATCATGTGAGCTGCAATGAGCATATACAAATTAGACCGAATCAACTTCACAATAGGATAATCACAAAAGAAAAAACAAGGGATGAGAAAAAGAAAACGACTTATAAAGAACACGAATTCTCAGCAACTAATATTATAGAAGACAGTAGGTGCAAGTCAATGCCAAATATACAAAATGTTGACGAAGTCTCGAAAGTGATTGTTCCGAAATCAATTCTCGGGAAAAAAGTAAAACGACACAAAAGCTTCTTCAAGATTAAACAGAGAAAACATGTAAGGTTCTGTATTGAGGATGATAAGCACGGTATCGGCAACAAAAAACGTAATGAATCATTAAAACACATGGCAAAAACCAGAATTAAAGAGAAAAGTAAAATATTTAACTTAGATATCGATAAAATTGATGAATCATCAACAGATTCGGAATTGGAAGATGGCGGTGAAGACGACGTCCTACCACTTTGGAAAGGAGGTTACGCCTCATCAAATATGTCAGTTGATTACGCAGTTGCTAAACCCTCCCCATCTAAACAGAACTACAGCGTCATTTCTATACCCCCAAGTGTTATACATTACTGTCATGTACAGGCTAAGACTATACTAGACGATGCGATACGTCTTGTGATGTCCTCTGGAATGCTGGCAGCCTTGTCGGAAGATTCTAATACAGCGTCCGGCAGTTCGTCTGCTAGTTCTGTGGAAGATGACAGCGGCTCTTCTTCAGATGACGTTGACCACAACACAGGTAAGATAATTACTGATGTCTCGTACACTGTCTATTGTGAACGTTATAACAGTTTTGGTTAGACCAGGTACAAGTATGGCTAATCAGTAAAAACGTAAAACGGATCAAACTGAAATCGAAATGAAATCATAGGCGCGTAGCCCATGTTAGGAAATCCCTTTTAAATCAATGTTCTCTTTGCAATACGGGATCAGTGAGTTAATATAGGTGTAGTATTTTTGGAAAAAAATGTTTTTAACCAATCTTAGAAGTTGGAAAAATCCTGATAAATTCCATTAAATGATAGTTAATTAATAATTAAAAAAATATATGATGGAAAACGCATCATATATCAATCTGGCATTTTGCGTAAAATTATATCATAGTAAAAGTTACTTTTCGTGTTTTTATTTTCATTAAAAAAACAACACCGCAACAATGACATTTAACATGATAAGTTGAATTGCTATGAATCAGGCATATTTTCTCTGTTTTCTCAGTATACTGGTTTGCCATAGCAACATTATTTGATTGAGAAAATGCCTATTTTAGTTAGAAGAGATGGCCACGTCGCTAAGGAACAGAACAGACTCGAATCAATCAAGCAAGATAATAAACTCAAAGAAGAAACATCGAAAAATGATAAAAAGAAACAGAACAAAGTAAAAAAGACCAAACCTCAGAAACCCGAGAAGAAGCTAAACGTAAGGAAAAAGGGAAATAAACTTAGCATTTTCCAAAAAATAAAAAACAAGATAAGAAATTCCAAGAAATCCGAGACTGAGTACGTTAAATCATTAGAGAGAGAAATTAATGCCATACAGGCGATGCTTTCTGATATAAAACCATTTGACGACGATGACGACACGAGCGATGAAACTGAAAGAAAACCAATATCTCAAAAAGTTTATATGGAACCTAATAAAACATTGAAAAATAGAGCAACAACATCTACGCTGTCAAATGAAGACCTAACACAAAGCAGGACGTCTTATAGGTCAGCATTAACAAATAGAAGAAAATCGTTGTTTGGAGAAGCGATTGAAAACCACGAATCCGAAAGTGAAGAAGATAAAAAATTCGATGCTTTGAAAAATGCAAAACTTTCTCAGATGAAAAGACGAGGATCGCTTGCGTTCGACTTGTTGGCCTCGAATGACGATTTGTTTTTTGTAAATAACATATTAAGCTCTGATAATTTGGGATTGCTCAGCGTATCGGACGGAAACGAAAGTAATAACTCCAAAGAACGTATGCTAGAAGCCCAGAATGGACAAAATGCAATATCAGTGCATGGAAATGTAATAGGCGTTCGTCTACCAGCGTTAACACACTCGCTGTCCATTGAAAGGCTAAAGAGCACAACACGTACGTTTAACAGCTGCATTCTCTGTGACAAGAAAACTTGTATTTATGCAAACGATATGCCAACCGAACTTCTGAATCTACAAAAGGAGGTAATAAAAGTTACTGCTAGATCTAAAGAAAGGGTGAAAGCTTGTATACAGAGGATTCTAAAAATAAATGGTTATTTATCTAGTAGGGATGTTTTGCAAATTTCATTTTCTCTTGAATAAAATGTGTAATTATTAACAATGTCTGCAGTATTGTTTTGAATTTGAATTAAAGTTGAAAATCGTTTGTGCATATATTCAGTAGCTCGAGGAAGGAGAGGTAAGTTTGGAATATAGTTTATTTGTTGACCTAGACTGCTCTGCACCGTCAGCGTGCAGGTTAATGTGTTGCTCATGATCATTGGCTGATGTAGCCGTTATACGTGAGGCAAATACTTGTAATTGCATTCCACCAGAGGCTCTTAGACTAGATCTGATTTAAAGCAAGATTTTCCTTGATGAATTTCATAATATTCACTGATTTTTTTGACAAAATTCACAAAGAATATAGTACTAGCCATGGAATTGATAGTCATTCAGATATCTTCAGTATGCTTTTATCCACTGAACTTCTCGTTCATATAAAATTTTAAGTGTATTAAGTCAACCTTTTAATACGTCAAATAAAGCATGACGAGAGATAGAAGAACATGACAAACAAAAGGAAGCAACAATTGTTTTTTTTAAATAAGTATTTGTGAGGTAAGTTTACGTGTTATCACTTCTTTATTGGTAGGTCCTCTTTTGCTCTTCTTTTGGAATAAAAAGATATAAAAACTACATTTCCATTATATTTTTATTCTGAATAAAAAATACACACAAATATAATAATTATAGTTTATATCACAATTGAGTATTGCATCAATTTTGCGCTAACATTTGGTTCTAATTTTAGATTATAAGTTATAGAATATATTTATATTATAAAAAAAGTTAATATTTACAATAAACACATGAATGCATGAACTAGACAAACAGTATATATAGTGTTTGTCTTTAAAATGTTTCTACTTACATAGTATAATACAATTCGATGACATTATCAAATCTGTAATTTGATATACATTGTATTTTGAAATTGAACTGAAGTTGTACCGCCTCCTTCACCATTTTTAAATATATACCAAGTTTCCAAATTTACAAAACGTTCCAACGCCCATGATGTTATAATCGAGCTATACATATGAAAACACAACACAAGGTCTAGAGGGGACTTACATGGAAACGAAACAAGTAATACCAATGCAGACGTATCAACTTATTTACTAACATATCAAGTAAACAAGCAGTAATCAGCAGACAATGATTACTTAAAATATGGATATATATGTAAACAAAGGTTTAGATGAATTAAATCAATATAATTCCAATCCTGATGATTGTATTTAGTTTGAGACTACTCAAGTGAATGAAAAAACAAAACAAAATAAGGCTGTAAAAGTAAACGCGTAAATATACATCACCTCTGTCCTGGTTGACACAAACTTTCTAGATCTAATATCCAATAACATTGTAACGGCTATTGTTTCCATTATCAGATGAACTCTGTAACATTAGTTGGTTTATTGTAAAATGACGAAATATTTTGAGGTGAAAAAAATAAACACCCGCCTTTTATCTCTTGATTTAGACAAACAAAAAATTAATAATTCCAGGTAACACACACACAGTGTAGTGCATATCAAAGCACGTTGTCGAACTATTTGATATTTTTGTATTTGATCGTCCTCTACGTGAATAGTCCATCCGCTTTTTCATTGGTGGACATTCCGCACCAATTTCAGTGTAGAAGCCAAAACTCTCATTTTTTTTTATTAAAATATGTATATAATTGACAAAAACACTTACCGGTTGTTAAATAAATACTTTATTTATGTCAAATAAATACTTTATTTATGTCCATAACGTAAAATTATCCACAAAACCGCACATTAAACACTTTTAAAAACAACTAAGTTTTTACATACAATCCTACTTGACAGTTATCACGTGACGCGTACCTTTTACGCATCATAGCGATTTGAATAGAAACACTGTAATGGAAGCTATACGCGGTAAAATTGGAAAGTCAATACTTGTGAGTGAAAGCAAATACGCATTATTTTCCGAGCAAGTAACATTTCCTGTCACAATGTGTATTCAAATTAGACAAATCAATACTTGTGTTTGTGTTTTGACAAAAAAAATTGACAATATCCATCACATTATGGTCAACGATGCACATATTAGTTCCCGTAAATTGGTATTCATCCATAAAATATTGTTATAACTTCGTCATGAATTTGTAGGTTGAGTAATGCAATGCTTCAAGCACGGATCTATGGTAAGAAATTGAATGATACATATGTTATTCATTATTTAAAATCATCATTAGGTATTCACACTATACGAAACTTGTTTTATTGTTAGCTTATGACAATTCCCATTTCAACAACAATTTAATATACTGTCAATAAGTAGTTAGAATCATTAAAAAATTTGTGGCCGAAACATACGATATCAATAAGTTGAAACTTAACAATAAATACCCAAACAGGAGCTTATCACCCAATGTTGTTTAGACGGCCATTATTCAAAATAATGAAAGCCGCTGAATCGTTAAGTATTGGATTTGATCACAACCCACTATAAATGGCAGATATCTGGATATTCAGGTACAAAATAGTATCAACTGTTTACCAAAACACTAAATGTTGTATGCATTCACATGTCCTTTCCACCAATATACGCGGTGTTGAATACACGCACATCCGTTATCTAAAGAGAAACAGAGTACTTGGATAGGTAACGTTTATATTCTTATATATTAAGGCTCATATTTTAAGTGACTTGTGAGTGTTTACTTTTGCAAATATTTCACAGATAACCCCAGCTCTGTGCTCGTATAAGAGACAATCTACGCCTGAAAGCAAACATTTAAACAAGTTGATTGATACCCAACTTTCATTTCATAAGTAACCAATACACTCCGTGCATCACCTTTGATAGTTTCAATACATATATTTTCATAAAACAGTGGTGATGTTTGACTATTCTGTAAAACATCAACCACTGGTATCTTTGCCAAAATATACATAGAAGATTTATTGATGTCTCTAAATTCAACACTTCATCGCTAACGTATATAAAACATAGAACATTGCAAAATATAAGATGAACTGCCAATTACATGAAAGATTAACTGTCAATGTATTTCCGTGAAGCGTCGCTAGGCTCGACTGATTAAACATATGTTATGGAGAACAGAAAAAGAAAAGTGTTTAGTTTGGAATTACTATGTATTTAAATCAGGAGTAAATCAATGAATTTAATCTGTTTATGTGGGTGGGGAGCAGGTAATAAAATATTACAAATTACAAAATATATATCAGAAGACAGAAGAATCTTTTGTTTTTTTTATTTATCTGTAACCCAAGGAATTATATAGAGATATATAAGTCCTTGCTATAACCCATATATTTCTCGTAAATTTTTCAATTTAAATCTTATTTCTTATTTATTCTTCAGCAGTGACAGAACACTGAAGTAATCATAGTTATTAACTAAAACATGACAGAATATATGACGACAGAAGAAAACTTTCTTATTCCTCAATAACTCATATTGCTCACTCTGTATATATTCCGATTTCGCATGTACACATTTCCACCCAGTAGCTCGGATCTAGCTCGCATCTAACTCCACTTGATTTTGTTCGGATGGAAATGACACGTAAAGGGGCTAGTCCCACCCCAATAATGGCGATTAAATGTAACTATCACACAGTGTAGACGCTGACGTCATTGTTTAGTTTTTTTCTACACGATAAAACTGAATATGGAACATTTTTAACAAATATAAATTCATAAATCATTATATTGTTATAATGTTTGTATGGATGTTGTTGTTTTTTTGTTGTTGTTTTTTACATTTTACAATTTAACAGCGGCCAGGACAATTAATTACATATTATTCCTGGAAGAATCATACACTTTATTTCCGGCAAGTCCCTGTTTACACCTTGTATAAATGGGTGTAAAGACTCATAGCCTAAGATCTACTGTAATAATTATAATAATAATAATAATAATAATATATGGATCAAAGGCCTAATTTTAGAGATCTAGGGAAAATACTTCTGGGGAACTTTGGCAAATTCTTTAGGGGATAAGGGGAACAATGGCCAATACTTTAAAAGATCAAGAAAACTGCGACTCCCCTGGGACGGCCTCATAATTGTATTTGTTGCTTTAGTACGTATCCAAAGTGATTGTATACCTAGTTCAAAAGACGGTTGTATGTATGCACTTTTAAATAAGTTTAAAGTGAAAGATAAATTGCAACTTGTATACAGTAGCACATATAGGGACTATAATTATATTTATGTTTTGTATCATGGTGACTGCACGTGGCACTAAATGTGTTTTTTTGCGTCACAACATTGAACAGTACACACATCCGAAAAACATATATAGATGTATATTTCTACAATGCTAAATAATTGTTAATCATAATTCTATGTATACGTTTAGTACACTTACAGTATATTTGACTTGTTTCTATTTGCTAATTCTATTAAAATAATAAAAGATAATAACAACAAAAAAACTAATGAATCGCATGCTCTTTTAAAAACTTCAATCTCTTGTGTATTTGGATTCGTCTGTATACATTTCGATGGTTTGTTAACAATTGTACTCGTACCAGATGGCATAACTGGTTACTGGAAAAGAAAGTTGTTTCCGATAAATCTATGGTACTGTTATACTATTTAGGCAGATCGATTTCCAACTTGCCTGTTTTATTTTTTCTCACACAGAAATAAAATTTCATATGACAATAACACTTTAAACATATGTCTTTGTTAACCATTTCTTATATACAGATGATATTCCTAAATAATCACCTTTGTCGTATTAAAATGATACGTCAAGTATGTTTTTATCAACATCATTTGTACACAAATGCATACAAGTAGATCTACCACAGTTTTTTTTGTGAAACAACAACAAAAACAGCATTTATATATTATACACAAACATCTAAATTCTATAAAGTAAAAAATATATATAGATCTTCTTTAAACATTGAAAACTGTTATTAGCAATGAAGCACACATCGCGTCACGATGACGCAGTATTAAATGTAAATCCCGCCAAATCCTATCGCCACTTGCGTTATCATCAGTCGCTTTACATATAATCCACTGGAACCTCCACAGTACTTAGAATAAATTCATAATGCCATTGTTAACAAACGTGTAATAATGGCCTATGTAAGAAGGCGGATAGTACCAATTAAGGAAGTTAAAAAAGAAACAAATGAACACCAACAACAATCTAAATTTGTTGTTTTGCCCGTTAAGATTTAGAAACTGCACTGTCCATTTAAATTCCTTCACTGCTGCGTCTGTTTAGATGTAGACAGCTGCATTATCCAATTAAATTCCGACACTATTCTTAGAAACTGCATTGTCCGTTTGAATTCTGACACTGCTTTATCTGTTAAGATTTAGAAACGGCATTGCCCGTTTCGATTCAGAAACTATTCTAGCCATCTTAGTTTCTGAATATGCGCAACATACATGATTGTATAAGAAAAAATCACGTTGTATTTATATTTTTTAAAAAAAAAATGTTTAAAAATGTTCCCAAAAAGTCATTGAAAATGACTAATGAAAGCATGCTGCATGATGACATACTGTTGAGTGGACGAAGGTCAGACGACATACGGACCGGGACATACACTTTCTCTTGGAATAACTCAGTTGAGTATTGTACGTCTTCACAGGTGCGTTTTGCTACTTGAACTACTTATAGGAGGTGGGCCACTTTTCTTGCCTTTGCCCAAAGAAAATCTTGCTTTAACTTCTGGAGAAGAGCTGCCGTCTTTATTTTTTTCCGTAACCAATGTATCTGTTTCATGAACAGTTGGTGGTTTCGGACCACTTGTGCTGTTTTCATTCGAGTTACATGTGTTATCCACCGTGGTCTTGTTCTCCTCTTCCAATGGAGCTAGCGAATGGTATGAATGAGCCTGGCTAGCTGTAGATTCATGACTACTCTGTGAGTTGGTTTGTACGGGATGTTGAAGATGGTCCAGGTGATCGGCATGTACAATATCACCTCCCTCTATGTATTCCAAATCATCAGGTAGTACTTCTGATTCAAACGAATGGTTGGAAGTTTCGGCATGTGGTGTGTCGGTGCTCAGTCGACGTTTTATCATTTCCCACGGAGATCTGGACTTATGTGGGCTTCTTGGAGAGATTGGCTCACTCACAGATGATGCCAGTTTTATATCAACTTTACATTCTTCAGCCGATGAGTGTGAACAACCGGAAGACGACGAGTCAACCACGTAGTCTGGCGTAAAGCTAGGGTTGTCAAATTTTCCAGGAACTGCTGATGCCTTTTGATGTAAGCCCGTACCCGAGCTGTAAAATACAAGATATCATACATAAGAAACTATATAACTAACAATAGACGTAGAAATTAAAGAGGCCGCATCCATATCGCCGATATTTATTCAATCTTAGCAGTAAAATTGAACATTTGTATATTGTTTTTTTGTCCCTGTAGTGTAAACTTCTTTAATTTTGTTGACCAAATACTAAATCGCGGCCCGAGATGAAGTCACAAATTGGTCAGTATCGAGTTATGCTAAAACATTGAATAAAACAGAAAAAGCTGACCTGTGTATTAAAGAGTTTCTCTTCAATAAGATAAATTACAAGGAACCAACCGTTGTCTTCAAATGGGACCTTTCTTTTCACACCCGTTAACCGGTTGGGAGTGGAGCAGTTGTGGCGAAGAAACAGTTTTCCGATAGTTGTGCCGCGATCTGGATTGGGATAAGTCTTTTTTAATTTTACAATCAATTCGTGCAAAACATTGTAAAAAAGTTTGTTTCTACAGAAAGTAGCATGAATGAAGAACATGTAATGTGTTTCCCGTTTTAAACTGACATATTTGTAGTAAGTTATGGCGAGTTAAAAGTGACAATTTGTTGAAAAAATGTGAATACGAACATTTAACGCGATATATTCAGTTAGAGCTACACCCATAAACGTAATATTTGCTCTCAACATTGTCCAGTTTGTTACCAAAAAAAAACAACCACATTACATTTAAACACTATGTGGCGGCATTGCGCAGTTTAAATTATTTGTGCGGCGAGGACGAGCAGTGTTGTCTTTTACGATTTTAGTTTTATAAATGTCCTAAGCAGTGATATCAAGCTCGTAATTTATAAAAATAATGTGCTATTGTCATGCACTATAGCTGTTGTATTTCGTATGTTTGCATATTTAATATAAACATGGATGACTCAGTTATTGAGCCAATTAATAGATTGTTTTAGATGTATCAGAAGAAGAAATAATACTTGACTCTTTCTCTTGTGGTATTTGCGAGACAGTTTATAATTCAAAATGCGCTTTTAAAGATACGTTACAAAGTTCATAGTGACACATACCAATGTAAAGCCTGTACACTTTCTTGAAACTGAAGAAATGATAGTGCCACACAAAGATGCTTAACATCAGCCACATGTATGCGTTGCCTGTGGAAACGTTTTTCATCGTAGTACAACTAGACAGGCATGCAATAGTGGATGGTGAAAAAACAGTGTACAGGCTTTACATTGCTATTTGCCAGTATGAACTTTTAAATGTCCCTTTAAACAAATACCATACAAAATAGTCGTGTACTACTTTTTCTACTGATACATCCCGACCCATCCAAAAAATGATATATCCATCGGCTCAATAACTGAGTCACCCATGTTTATAATAAATCTGCACACATACGAAAAACAACAACTATAGTGCATGACAATAGCATAGGTTCTAAAATCGTAAAAGACAACACTGCTCGTACTCGCCACACAAACAATTTTAAACTGCACAATGCCGCCATACATTTTCCAACCACGTCGTTTTTGAACGCCTATAACTCTTTGAATATTTTGTGTGTGTTATTTCGGTTAAAAACTGAACAATGCTCAGAGCAAACATAACTTTTATGACACATAAAAAGAAGCCCTAAATTGAATAGTTAATCAAATATATCGCATAAAATGTTCGTATTCACATGTTTTTCAATAAATTGTCACTTTTTACTCACCATAACTTACTACATATATCTAAGTTTAAAACTGGAACCACATGACATGTTCTTCATTCAAAAATAATCTTTGCAATGTTTTGCACGAATTGATTGTAAGATTCAAAAATACTTATCACGTCACAACTATCGGAAAACTGTTTCTCTTCCACAACTGCTCCACTTGCAACCGTGTAACGGGTAAGTTCTTTGTGATTCAATAAACTGTCCATCATATACTGAACAGAAAGTTATAAGTGCTGTATCTTAATAATAAAAGTAAGTAGGACGCATATATAGACAAGAAGTGGCAACAGGGGTTAGTGGAACGGTCAGTAGCAACATATGCTACTGTGGCGATTAACATCGTTATCTCACTCTTCCCCGTTGTCACATCAAAAGACGAGACAATGCAAATAGAATTATTCTTGCCATAATGTTCTCTTACAAATGCGGTAGCATAAAATAAATTGTATATATATAAAAAAAAACACAGAGATGTTCAGGCAGAGTAGCAAGATAAGACTAAATAAGAGCACAAGACGGAGAAGTCCGTTCCAGCTTTCAGAGAAATTCGCCATCAACATTGAGGCTCCAGCCTTTCATGTCGTCCAACAATTAAAGAGGAAATTGTGATGACCAATTGTAAAATTATTATCAAACATGCAGTACGTTGTAGAAAGGACCTATGGTTTCTGATGAAACGTCTTTACAAGTTTAGCAAATAAAGTTTGAAAGTGACTCCTGTAAATCACATCACCATCGAAGCCAGTTACGACAAACACTGTCGCAAAAGTGTTTAGATCGGTGTTGTATTGACATGAGAACAAAATGCTGTTATAAAATTTAGAAAAACCAATTTGTAATAACGGTAGTCCTGTTTTTCAAAGTTTGTTTTAGAATTAAAGAGATGACGCTTTCTAAAATCAACAACGGAGCTACATCCTCTAGCAAAAGGGAGATGTAAATCTCGTATGATGTTACTCGGGACACATTTCCATCCGAAAGGGGGAAAATGAACAATACCGAAATCAAAACCATCTCTTTTGAGATGAGAGATGTAACGAAATGCAGCTTCAGAATAAGAAACGCTAGTTTTGTTGAACTCAATAGGATCAATATTTAATTCCATTTCAAGCCGGGCCCGATTAGCTCAGTCGGTTACGCGTCTGGCTATCAATCAAGGGGTCGTGAGTTCGAATCCCCCGCCCGGCAACAGTCTCCGTGATGATTGATATACGACATTGTGTTTCAATACCATTTGTCTCTCACCACTGATTCGAGTGTGAAAGTTATCAGTCATTTGCGGAGATGGGGTGTGCTCGAGTACTGGTTAATACCAGGAAACAGTGGTTAGGTTAAATGATCGTCTGTTAGCCCTCGATGGCATAAAAATGACGCTAAATATTCAATCAATCAATCAATAATTCCATTTCAAATACAAAAAAGAATAATGGAAAAGTATATCGACTAGGTACCTAGAATTATAACTGAAGGCATTAATGACATCAGACAGTGTATTTTTGGCGAAATGTCCAGCATCATTTCCCCGAAGGCCAGGGACTGTATATGACTCGGTGGAGAAGTAGGTAAGGAGAATAAGAATTTTCATTGGAAATATGAAAGGAATGAACGTCAGAATTGTATTTTTATAAATTTATTGTTTACATCATACAGAAAATATCAAATTGCAATATATCAACAAGAACTGTCGAAGGCACAGCGCGCTCGGCTATTCGAATATTTGCCACAAAAGTAGAAATTTGATTGAGACTGACGACAAATCCAAGCAAATAAGAGTTATCTAACTTACAAAATTGAGTAGGTTTTATAACTGCACTACCTTGTATGAAGTTTCAATCCAATACATGCAGTGCCTGCTGAGTTATAAAATGTCTAAGTCAAACAAAGGCCCTAATTTGCAAAAAAAAACTCTGGCAAGAGTTATACCACTTGATTAATTTAGTTGATTTCATGACTACAAAGTCATATGTAAAGTTTCAATAAAATACATTGAGTGGTTGGTGTGATATTGACTTGATGGTATTTGCACGCAAAATTTTAACCCAAAATTCTAAGTCAAAGAAGTGCTATAGTTTGTATTATATTCATGCAAGAATTATCTAACTTAGTGAAGTAGAGTTGATGATTGGGAAGGCTTGTGTAAAATTTCAATCAAATACATTGAGTGGTTGGTGAGATATGGACTTGAAAGTTCTGCACGCAAAACTTTAACCCGAATTTCTAAGTCAAACAAAGGCATTAATTTGCATTATATTCAAACAAGAGTTATCTAACTTAGTTATTGTAATAGGTTTGATGACTTGGAGGTCATGTGTGATGTTTCGATCAAATACATTGAATGGTTGGTGAGATATGGAATTGATAGTACTCACACGCAAAAACTTTAACCAGAATTTCTAAATCAAACAAACGCAATACCTTGCATTATCTTCATGCTTGAATTATCTTAGTTATTGTAGTAGGGTTGATGACTGGAAAGGCTTGTGTAAAGTTTCAATCAAATACATTGAGTGGTTGGTGAGATATGGACTTTATGGTACTTGCCAAGTCAAACAACGGCAATAATTTGCATTATATTCATGCAAGAGTTACCTAACTTAGTTATTGTAGTAGGGTTGATGACTGGGAAGGCTTGTGTAAAGTTTCAAGTCAATACATGCAATAGTTACTGAGATAAGGACTTGCATACACAACTTTATCCAATGTGTGACGCCGACGCCCGGATGAGTAGAATAGCTCTTTTTATTCTCCGAATAGTCGACTAAAAAATGTCAGACACACCGGCAAATAAAAAAGTTGCAATACGTAAAGAAAGGCACTTTTCAATTTTTGACAATTTTGTTTTATAGAATATACAAATGGAAACATAATGCATAGTGCATTTAAACAACATTATGACACGCGCCACATTTACTTTTTTCCTTGCAGCCGGATAATGGCCGGGTTAATTGAAACCGGGTCGTGTTTTAGTATCATAACCTAAATTAGGTCACGTGGCGCCTGATACTGTTTTAGCATATGAAACAACATATAAACATGTTATTAAGTCATTGGCTAAATCATAAGGGTAAAGTACCAAACAAAATCACCTTATCAGGACAACTGGAATAATGAACATTACATCACCACAATACGGGCAGCTGCAAAGTTGACAGCTATATTTATTTTGAATTGATTAGGAAACAAAAAAAAACTCATCTTAATACTTTGCTCTAGGAAAACATGTGATATATGTATTTGCTGGATATAACATCTGTTGTATTTATTAGTGTAATTGAGGATCCCAGATTCCATCCAACGCTGGATCCTATTGTGTGTGCATTAAGAAATCCATTGAAAATATGTTTTAAATTACATTATGCATATCGAAGTTCTCTGTTCACGAAAATTTAAAGTATCAGAAAAGGGGGCCACTTTAATACTTTTCTTTTAAAATGCTTGAGTTAGAGTTGGAGAAACATCAATGTATTTGAAAAATAATGAAGATAACTTTTATGTATTAATTAAATGCATGTTTGAAGTGATTTCTAGAATAACATATTAAACAGTTCTCTGTAAAACAAACTTTGAAATATCAAAGACAGGGGTCACTTATAATTTATTTCTTCTAAAATGCTTGCGTTTGAATTGGAGAAGCAACAATAAACTTTTATATATATTAATATTTTAAAACTGACTATTAACTCCCAGTTGTCCAACACGGGCAGGGATTGGAACATAAGGAATGTTTGGTCAAAGCATTGATTGTTCATAGCAGTTTAGCTTCAATCTTTTAAAATGGCGGTTTTTATGCCAATAAGGCACCAGCAGGGGTCACATAAGACATAAACGTGTGAATTTTAAAGAATCGACTAATCATAGTAGCCCAAATCGACATTTAGAATATCATGCAGCGTACTATGAACACATTTTTCGCCATACTGGCGTACTAGTGGCAACCCTCAAAAAGGAAAATTGTAATATTGAATTTTAGTTTTATTACTGTTTTATATTTTCTTTGCCTTAATTGTGAAAACAATTATATAATATTTAGACTTTAAACGAGAATTCTTGGAATCTTTTTATATTATTAGTTTCACTTGCTGAGAAGTGTCAATGGTAATGTTATAAAGCAAACATAGATAGAAAGCAAGACATTTTCATAATATAATAGGTTTTATTAAGCACGAAACTGAAGTAATTTTTTGTTGTTTTCTAATTTTAACATGTTTAAGAGGGTAATGTCATTACTGTCTACAGTTTTGTTTTTGTAATGGGAAAAATAATTTCTGTAATTGTTTAATATCATCGGCAGAATAGACAAATGAATTAAATAGGGACGGTGGATTTTATAAACCAACTCATAAATATTGAATGGTCTTGCCTAACACATGATCATAGTTTTAAATAAGATAATTTAAATAAATTATTTAAGTAATTTTACTGATTTTATTCCCCTTGATAACCTCAATACTGACACTTCTCGCATAAAATGACGTAGAAAAATGACGCAGAAAAATGACGTACACAATAAGTTTACATCGTGATTTGGGCGCGCATGGATTTCAAAAATGGAAGGCATGGAAGACGATATTTTGTCACAAGCTCGAAACTTATTTGAAGAATTTAAAAACAAGAAAATATCTGTTGAATCGATGGATGCTCCCCAAAGTGAGTGTTTGACTATGTACCATATGGTAATGACATTGAACGGGGGAAGTAACTGTGAGAGTTCTAAAGCGAAGCCAATTATTTTTTATTGCGTGATGTAATACATTGTACAACATACTTTGAAATATGTCATTATGATGCATCCTAGCAAGTTTCATAAAATTCCAATATGGGGTTGTAGAGAAATAGCGCGGATAAGAATTTGGTCACAGACAGAATTTAAGGTCCACAACTCTGTGAAAAACCATCGAACCGGAACACAAAGACAATATGCGCATCTGCACTTGGTAATGATGCATCATAGCAAGTTTCATAAAATTCCAACCTGAGGTTGTAGAGAAATTGCCGAGACAATAATTTGGTCACAGACTCAATTAAAGGGCCATTTCTCCATGAAATATCATCGAACCGGAACACAAAGACAATATGCGCACCTCCACTTGGTAGTGATACATCCTAGCAAGTTTCATAAAATTCAAACAGGGTTGTAGAGAAATAGCGCGGACAAGAATTTGGTCACACACAGAATCATAGGGACATAACTCCGTTAAAAAAACATCGAACCGGAACACAAAGACTATATGCGCATTTGCACTTGGTAATGAAGCATCCTAGCAAGTTTCATGAAATTCCAGCCTGACGTTGTAGAGAAATAGCGCGGACAAGAATTTGGTCACAGACTCAATTAAAGGACCATAACTCCATAAAAATCATCGAACCGGAACACAAAGACAATATGCGCATCTCCACTTGGTAAGGATGCATCCTAACAAGTTTCATAAAATTCCAACATAGGGTTGTAGAGAAATAGCGCGGACAAGAATTTGGTCACACGCAGAATCCAACGGCCATCACTCCGTGAAATATCATCGAACCGGAACATAAAGACAATATGCGCATCTGCACTTGGTAATGATGCATCCTAACAAGTTTCATAAAATTCCAACCAGAGGTTGTAGATAAATAGCCCGGACAAGAACTTGGGGATGCACGGACGGACGCACGCACACACGAAGCGGCGACTATATGCTTCCCCCCTTAGGGGGGAGCATAAAAATGAGGGAAATGATGACCTCGTGTCACAAGCATTGAAATGCTTTGAAGCAGGAAAAACTACCACAGTTCTCTGCAATGAGTACTTATGTAGATCTTACAGATTTTTTTTTCATGACCAACAGAGGTACGACCTGCTTTCCTGGGTCCACTAGTAGTGCGCAGTGGAATCTACCCGAACTGGAAACGAAAGAAGACAGTGATAGTGGATAAGTATCTCTCTCTCGATGCCGACAGGGTCATGCCAAGACATATCTATTCTTGCACGTTTAACAGCGGATAAGATGAACCACTTTTTGAGCCATTTCGCCGTAGAAATGAGAAAACAAAATGGAGAAAGGTACCCACCAAATTCACTTTACCACATCATGAATGAATTGCTTAGACATTTAAGGGACAATAATGTTTCCTCTATGAATTTTCTGGTCCTATCCGATTCTCGTTTCTTTTATTTTCGAAGTGTTTTGGATGTCGAAATGAAAAAAAAAAATACATATATATTTACCCGAGCATTTCATATACACATGCACATGCCAGGTTTAGCTCTCCAGTGGCATATTTTTCTAATGATTGTTCAAAGGCAGTGGCCCCTCATTCCTTAGCTATATATGTAGTGTACAGTAGAATTTCGTGGGCTTGAACACTGATTGCTGAAACACCACATATAGCTCGAACCAATTACCTGGTCCCGGACAAATTCTTATATCGACGTATATACATGCATGGTATGATGTGGAACAATATTTGGCTCGAACAACCCTTAACTTGAACTATTTTGTCCCGTCCCGTTGGGTTCGAGCTATCAAAGTTCTACTGTATTTATTGTTAGTCCCAAACTAATTGTGTCCATGTTGCTTTGGTGGCTGTAACCTTTGTGTTGGTTATAGATTGTCTTATATTTTCATTATCATAACAAGAGAATGAATCTTTTTTTTTGCTGATGAACTGATGTCTTCATATAGATGTTCGAAAAGCTACAGAAGCGACCCCTGCAGAATGATATTCGTATGCCCAACTTTTGAAGTCAGTTGCCTCGGGCAGAACCGGGTTATATTAAGCAATCGTGATACGGCGTATAAACAAACCTTCCGCGGTGCACCTGCAGTACATAGGCAAGCTTTAGAAAAAAACGCTATAAAAAACTTAAAATAAAATCACGCCAGAGGTTGCGGGTTCTATCCCCAGGTTGACCCGATGCCTCGCATAAAACTTACAACACTAAGTACTGGTTCTACCCGGGAAACGGACTCGAGAGCGGTTCATATAAGATCTGAGCTTTCATCGCAATCAAGCTAAAATAAATAAGTATAAACTAAACTAAAATAAAATTATTTTTTAAAATGGATAAAGAGCATATCATTATCATATATATAAAAAAAACCCGAATAGTTTGGTATATCCACTACACCAAAACGTGACCAAATCGGAATGGTAAACTTATAACAAAATCCCCATCTTAAAATAGACATCATTTAAATACTGTTTAACGACCTTCGCATCGTCATTCGGATCAAATTGAAATCAAAATGAAATTACGTGATTCATTTAATACGTTACAAAATATGTTGCAATTCTAAGCGGGAAATATGTTTAAGGAGGAATATACCTTTTAAATTATTTTCAAAATCAAGGGAATATTTGGTATGTAATGAAACTAGAAGTAATTTCCAATTTGGATACGCTTTTTTTCTGCGGTAAATATAACACTTCTTTACCTATGACGTCGTAAACATGGCCATGTTTGGTCTTTCTGACGTCCCGATTTATAGCAACAAAATTGCGTATTTGTCGACCTCAGTCAAGTTATACCGAATGTACAGAATCGAAACACATATCACCACGTACACATTCAACGGATATATGAATTTACAGATGCAATAATTACGACAAACGCCAAATTCTGAAAATACTAGCGAAAAACGGAAATTATTATTTTCTCGATTTTTTCGGAAAAAATGCTTCAAATCAAAATTACCAAAAAACAAACCGAGCGATTTTGGAATAATTTTTGTTTGATTTCTAACAATATGCTTCACAGTGATTGTGAGATTTTTAGAACAATTGACAAACTAGATTTTTTTTTATTTTTAATTATTTAACCCCACCCTACGTCTAAAAAGACGTCAACATATTGTATAATTCTATACGTTTTCCATAAGATTTTCGGCAGTTGATTAAGGTTAAATTATTTTCTAAATCAGTGGTTCAATTAGTATATTATGAAACTAGAAGAAATTTCCAATGTGAATATGTATTTTTTGCAGCGGTCAATAGAATATATATTTATATGTGAAGTCGTAAACATGGCCATGTTCAGCCTTTTTGATGTCCCAATGTATAGCAGCAAAATCGCGTATTTTTTTCGACCTCAGTTGAGTTATTCCTAATACACAGAATAGAAACATATATCACCATGTACACATTTGACGGATGTATGCATTTACAGATGCAAAAATTATGACGAACGCCACATTTTGAAAATACTAGCGAAAAACGGAAACTATTTTTTCTCTCTTTTTTTTCGTAAAAACGGCTTCAAATCAAAATTACCAAAAATCAAACCAAGCGAATTTTGCATAATTTTTATGTTTTCATACTATATATTGTACAATAATTGTGAGATTTTTAGAAAATTGACAAACTAGATTTTTTATATTATTCAATTATTTAACCCTACCCTACGTCAAAAAACGCTTTAAAGCAAACGCCAACGTCGGTATAGCGCATGAGGTATACGTTTTGTGATAATTAAACAAGTTTGTTCTTACCATTATATTAGTATTTTGTGCACACTAGTCATATATACTTCTGCTGTTTAGTGGCAACTAATTTGTCTATTGCATTTATGATAGCGTGTCTGTTTGGTGTACGTACAAAACCGTCATTTTTTTTTCACTTACAGGGAACTGGATTCCAAAACAATATTCTCATGTCTGACTAGTTCCACGACTGCTAGTGAAATGTGGACATCACGGTTGTCAATTATTAGAACAACAGGTCTGGCTTTTCTAAAATTCGGAGCAAACTGTTACACATACATAAAATGGGCTTGAAACAATACCGTCTATGATGAACAGTGAAAAGCCACGATCCAGGTATATTGTCATTGAACGTACGTAGGAGCATGGGGCTGGGTGGAAGGGTGGCTTTTCATTGCTATAGTGGGTATTGTTTCAAGCTCATTTTATGAATGTGTACTGAACAGTTTGCTCCGAACTTTAGAAAGGCCAGACCTGTTGTTCTAATAATTGACAACCGTGATGTCCACATTTCACTAGCTGTCGTGGAGCCTCAGAAATGAGAATATTGTTTTGGAATCCAGTTCCCTGTAAGTGAAAAAAAAAATGACGGTTTTGTACGTGCATCAAACAGACACGTTATCATAAATGCTATAGACAAATTAGTTGCCACTAAACAGCAGTCGTATATATAACTTGTGTGTACAAAATACTAATATAATGGTAAGAACAAACTTGTTTAATTATCACAAAACGTATACCTCATGCGCTATACCGACGTTGACGTTTGCTTTAAAGCGTTTTTTGACGTAGGGTAGGGTTAAATAATTGAATATCATAAACAATCTAGTTTGTAAATTTTTCAAAAAATCTCACAATAATTATACAATATATAGTTTAAAATCATATAAAAAATATGCAAAATTCGCTTGATTTGTTTTGAGGTAAATTTGATTTGAAGCCGTTTTTCGAAAAACAATCGAGAAAAAAATAGTTTCCGTTTTCCGTAAGTATTTTCAAAATATGGGGTTCGTCGTAATTTTTGCATTTGTAAATCCATACATCCGTCAAATGTGTACATGGTGATATATGTTTCTATTCTGTGTATTAGGAATAACTCAACTGAGGTCGAAAAATATGCGATTTGGCTGCTATACATTGGGACGTCAAAAAGGCTGAACATGGCCATGTTTACGACTTCACATATAAATATATATTCTATTGACCGCTGCAAAAAATACATATTCACATTGGAAATTACTTCTAGTTTCATAATATACTAATTGAACCACTGATTTAGAAAATATGTTAACCTTAATCAACCGCCAAAAATCTTATGGAAAACGCGTAGACTTATGTAATATGTTGACGTCTTTTTTGACGTAGGGTGGGGTTAAATAATTAAAAATAAAAAAAAATCTAGTTTGTCAATTGTTCTAAAAATCTCACAATCATTGTGAAGCATATTGTTAGAAATCAAATAAAAATTATTCCAAAATCGCTCGGTTTGTTTTTTGGTAATTTTGATTTGAAGCATTTTTTCCGAAAAAATCGAGAAAATAATAGTTTCCGTTTTTCGCTAGTATTTTCAGAATTTGGCGTTCGTCGTAATTATTGCATCTGTAAATTCATATATCCGTTGAATGTGTACGTGGTGATATGTGTTTCGATTCAGTACATTCGGTATAACTTGACTGAGGTCGACAAATACGCGATTTTGCTGCTATAAATCGGGACGTCAGAAAGACCAAACATAGCCATGTTTACGACGTCATAGGTAAAGAAGTGTTATATTTACCGCAGAAAAAAAGCATATTCAAATTGGAAATTACTTCTAGTTTCATTACATACCAAATATTCCACTGATTTCGAAAATAATTTAAAAGGTATATTCCTCCTTAAGGTTAATCTAGGCGTGTAGCCAAAGTTAGAAACCCCCTTTCAATATAATATTTTGACATGTTTAATTAGATATCATTATATATGCATGATATTGTGGAAAAAATGATTATAGCCAATTTTAAAATCATGAATATTCCTGATATATTCCCTCAAAGTTAAGCTAATGTTTCTATAAAGTACCTTTATCTTTTTATAGCTACTACATATTTTTAAGTTATCAGATAGAAAAACGTTGCTTATGTTGTAGAACCAATGTCGCCACTTCAAAATGGACGCTGAGACTATAGCGCATCGAACCCAAGATCAAGTGCCATGTGTTCGACCCGCCGCCAGAGCAGCGTGGATCCGCTAGTGAAGTAATCAATGTATAGAACTGTGCGAGGAATGCTTATGCTTAGTTCGGTTCATTATGAAACGTAAATATCATAACTCGAGTATCACGTTTTAAAGGGAGTATATCGGGAAAACACTCTAGAAATGTCTTAAAAATAAAATAATTATTAAAATTGATAAAAAAGCATTAATAAATCAAATCTGAATGTTTTGGTATGGTAAATCCACCAAAGCGTGACAAAGTCGATATTTAAATTGGAGTGGTAAACTTTAAACGAAAACTCCTTCTAAAAATATATGTAACACTTAACTACTGCTTGACGTCATTCGGACTCTTTCTAAGATGAAACAATTTTTACTACGAACCTGTATCAATGGCGGATCTTCTCTTAAAAAAAACTCCGGCGTATCCCCCCTCCCAACGGAACTCCTATATGCTATTAAAATGCATCATATTTCTACTGAAAACGTGTTAGCCCGTTCAGATTTTGTGTTGCGCTCCGCTCCCCCACTTTCTTCCCTTCTAAACTGAAATCCTGGATCCACCCCTGCGTATGACAGATACAATGAAATCACGCGATTCATTTAATACGTGGGAAATCTATTTTGGTCTAACCTAGGCTTTTTTTAATAAAATATTTTGACAGGTTTATAAATATGTATACCAATTTGGCAATACAGCGTCAGTGGGTATATGTAGGTATGATATTTATTGGAAAAATATGTTGAAGCCAATTTTAAAAGTTTGAAAAATCTTGATAAATTCCCTTTTATCATTTTTTTAAACAGAACCATTTTTAAAGGAATAAATCAGGATTTTTAAAAAAAATTAAATTGGCTAAAACATTTATTTTCAATATAGCATCCCTATATTTTTTATATATACAAACTGCTCCCTCATTGCCAGAATGATATCTATTTAAACATGACAAAATATTATATTGAAAAGGGATTTCCTAACTTGGGCTACGCGCCTTGGTTATACTTCCCACTTAAAATTGCAACATATTTTGTGACGTATTAAATGAGTCACGCAATTACATTTTGATTTCAATATTATCAGTTATACAGGTTTACACGTAATACAATTTATTTCATCTTAGAAAGTTGCCGAATGACGATATAAAGGCAATTAAGTGCTGTCTATTTTTAGAATGGGGATTTCGTTTCAAGTTTTGCACGCAAATTTAAATATCGATTACGCCATTTGACATACCAAACCATTTGGATTTTATTCATTAATGATAATGAGATGCTCTTTATCTATTTTTAAAATAATTTCATTTTTTGAGACAATTATATCGCTTTTTTCTGATATAATCCCTTTAAACCCGTTCGACACCACTGTCAATTTGACTATGTACACAGGTTAAAACATGTGTTCCACTTATCGTACACACCTTATACATGTAACTATGTCGCTGATTATAATATATGCCGACGCATTAGAGTATATCCAAAAGAGGACACATTATCGTACCTACTTTCTATACAAAAAAAATACACACACACAAACAGTTTACGGACACACCAATCGTTTTATCAGTCCTCGTTCCGATACATTCTGAATCGTTAACCTAGCATTCAGACAGTGGGAAATATTTCTGAGCCGATTCCGGGACGCATGAACCGAATCATGGATACTGAGGTCAAACGGCTGATCCCGAATCATGACGGACTGACACGATTCACAGACAAGCTGTTCTACTTTTATCTATACGATTACGAAACGTCACGGAAATTTACGAGACTCTTTGAATTGGTCGGGATTACGGCGCAGACATCTTGACTGTGTGACCCTCTCTCTCTCTCTCTCTTCGCATAATGTTTAGTTGTATTGATATTGAATTTAAAAAAAAACCTGGAGTCACTGATATTCCCATATCAACATCTCATGCATGAAAACAAGAAATTATATTCTATTTTATATCATACGTAACAGCAGCTAGATAATCACGCGTTCCGCAGCTTCATTCGGAAGAATTTTACATCACACAATAGACGCGCGAGTTACTAGATCACTACCGCTTACGGGTTATAGCGCAGTAGACACACTTGTTACTAAGGGAAAAGTACAAGCAACATTTAAATTGTCATGTCAATAGTCTGTATGCTAGTAGCTAAATATAGATACGCAGTAGTATAATGGCATTGAACGGCTTTCTTCCGCTTGGCTTTGTAACAGGGTCACATGATCGAGCGGATCAAGGGGTTAAGAGATCAGGGGGAAATACTTTTGGGAAACTACCAGTATGGCAAATACTTTTGGGGATCTGGGGCAAAATGACCATTACTTTAAGAGATCCAGGGAACAGGAATCTCCATGGAAGGGCCTCGTCCACCTGCCTGTGATTAGGGCTGACTGCATGTGGTCTGTACAGAAGAAGGGCGTTTTGTCCTATTTCTGTTAGTGAACCGCAACACATTTGTTTTATTGTATAAAATTTAAATTGAGAAATAAAACATGTTTATTAAACCAATTGGAAGTGTCCGTGATAAAATCAACATATTGAAAATAACACCGTGTGACGACGTACGCCGGAAACTTATAAATGAAGTATATTTTATCGTTACAGGATCAGTATTTTGATCTATATTTGTACTTTTGAATCGACTATCAGGGTTTAATTTGAACGATCTTATGCTGATACTGATGCTGCAAGAAATAAACATGATATTTTAACACAGTGTGACGAAAACAGCCCCCAAAATTTGTCACCTAATCACCTATTGTGGTAATGCAAAACATCGTGTTTTTTTGCATTGTTTCGCTTGATTTTAAATAATGATAGGACGTGAATGCACTTAATTGAACCTATGTGGATTAATTAACTGTTTATGCTTACTTGTAAGTTTGCACTAGTCATGATTGCCTACATTCTGTACTGCAACTTGTTCAGTAATAGTACTGTAACTTGCGGTCTATAATTTTAAAATACGTGTAAATAATTCTGCGCTTACTTTACGGATAACTCGTACTGGAACTACACATCATGAATCCATTATCCTAATGTGATTAATTCACCAGTAAAACCGATATATACATTATTTTTGTCCTGCTTGTCAGTCTACCAGTCCGTAATAAATGTTGTCTTCAGAACTCCTCTAAACGGTAAATGACATTTGTGTATATTTCGTCATACGGATATTCGAGTATTTGGAATAGATTGGAAGGTATGCTAGTTTCTGTGTTAGTCTGGTATAAATTCCACAAAGATATACACATATTGGAGTAAATGATTTTTTTTTAGATATCTGCATTACTGTGTTGACTGTTCAATGTTTAATCATTGGTATTTGTTTTAAATGATAAGGAATTGTTCTGCAAACAGTTTTTAGCTCATCTGAACAAAGCTCAGTATGTGCTATTTTGATCTACCTTCGTCCGTGGTCTGTCGTCCGTTGTTAACTTTTACTTCTAACGGCTTCTTCTATGAAACCACTTGACAGATTTTCACCAAATTTTGTGTGAAGCATTCTTACACAAAGCTCTCTCAAGTTTGTTCAAATGATGACCCTGGGGTCAAATTTGGTCCCGCCCCAGGGGCGTGTTAGTATTTATTTTTCAAATTTTAAAAAATCTTCTTCGCAGAAAGTGCAAGGCCTGGAGATTTAATATTTTGCATGTAGTGTGAGTTCCTATGAAGTTTTTCAAGCCATGACCCTAGGGTCAAAATTGGTCCCACCCCAGGGACAATTGTCAATTTAACATAGGGAAATTTACATTTATTTAAAAATATTCTTCTGAAGAATCATCCAATCAAATTCGTTCATATTTGGTATAAATGACCCCTATGACTAAGAGTTTCAAATTTGTTCAAATAAAGGGGGCTAGGATCGATTGAGGCCCAGTAAGTGGACTTCCATTTTTACATAGAAATACTATGGGAAAACAGAAAATTTTGTTTTACTGATCTATTTTAGGTATTATTATAATTATCGTTATGTTTAGCATTTTTTAGACATAACAGTTGAGAAAGGGTCCTTTAAAGGTGATTTGATATAAATAAGGGACCAGCAGGGCCCCCAAAAAAAATAAAATTGTGAAATTTTAAAAACTGATGAGACAAATGTGTTAATATTTGGTTTAAATGTTGCCTATTAATAGAGTTTTCAAAGTTGGTTCCCAATAATGGGTAAGGGTATACTGGGGTCCCTTAAGGGGACTTCTGATTTTTACAAAGGAAAAAGATAATATAAATCTGTTTTTCTCACCTATTTTACATATTATTTCAATTTTCTTGAGGTCTGGAACGTTGTATAGTCATAACAGTTGAGACTGTCCTTGAAAGGGGATTTAATATCAATAAGGGGTCAACAAGGCCCCCTAAAAGAGGTTAAATTGTGAATTTTCAAAAAATCTTCTTCTCAAGAACTGTCCATTCAAATTCGTTCATATTTGGTATAAATAATCTCTATGTGTAGTGGTTTCATGTTTGTTCAAATGAAGGGACTAGAATCTATTGGGGTTCAGTAAGGGGATTAATGCTATGAGAAAACTATAATAAGTTCTACATATGCTTAGTCCATACAAAATTTGAAAGGAAGTGACATGTGAAACCAGATGTCGAGCGACCCTTGTTATTAAATATCATCACTTAACCCTGTAACTTTGCAGCTGCCTCATATGATTTTTTCAAAGCTATTTTTCACCTACTGAGTACAGTTATCGCAGATAACAGACATTTTAAGAATTGGCTTTGAAATGTACATATATATTTGAATAAAAAAAAATGAATCAAAAGTATCATTCATACTTTTTAAGAAACAGGGTATGAAATATAGTTAACATGTTCGTGTCATTTACAGGCATGGCCAGTGCCCAGAAATTCAGGTCCAATTCACATACGGAGCATTACAGAATATGCAATACCTTAAATTTCATGTATCACTAGAATCAAGTATCTGATGTTCAAAAGCAATTAAAACTAGTCTCATATAGGGGCATAGTGTGTTACAAGGATCTATAGAAGAATTCTCTAATTCCTGGTATTGATGTATTTGTTATAAATGCATGCATCGCCCTGCCCCCGCTTAACAAATATGTCAACACACAAATTATTGTTATAAAAATCAATGTAAAATTCTGCATTTCAGTCTTTTTTTTTCTATGAATTGCATCCATTGTCATTCACAACGGTAAGGAGAATAAAGAAAAGACAAATAAAAAGTCTGTATGTATCAGTAAAATATTTCAAATAAATATATAGTAGTCACACATGACATTAGTATTACAATTCTCCACTTAAAAGAGGTGAAACCGCAACACAGAGTTTATAGGGGACCGACTTGGAAATGAAAATAGTGAGACTCCTAGTGCAGGAGGTACCAAATTATTCAGTATCATCTTAAGTAAATTAACAACCAATAACATCATCAGACAATAAATAATGTAGGACATGGATGTATACACTCGTGCTAAATATGTAACACTTTTAAATATCTCGAGTGTAGCTAATAATGCAAATAGTACAATAATTATAAAGACAAAACAGGGGAAACAACTCTTTGTGATATTAATGATATTGTGGTTAAGTTTCCTTTTATCAGAGATATTGCCTTTTGCAACAGCAACCTTATGTGCTGTGTGATGACCATAACAAGTTTCCCCATACCTGCACTCTGTGTTGCTATTATTTCTGATTCCTTGGAATCGTGGAGCACATTCAGTGTTGCTTGAAAATAGAATGCCGCTTATTCAAGCGCTACGGGCATGAGGATGTTACTGATATTCCATCACCCCTGATGAACAGAATCAATAAGAGAGACTACTAAGGCCCTCCTATGGGGTACCCTGTTCCCTGGATCTCTGAATGTAAAAACTATTGTTCCCCAAATCTCCAACAGTATTTTCCATAGTTCCCAAAAAGTATTTCCCACAGATCTCTGTAATTAGGCCTTTGATCCCTGAAAGTAATAGCCAATGTTCCCCAGATCCCTAAAAATGATAAAGTCATGTTCCCAGCTCTCTAAAACCCGAGACGGCCTCTCTACTACTTCTTTTCTTGGTTGTATTCTGTGCTTCTTATAGTTGGTTGCATGCAGCGAATCTTTTATTAATTCATTAAAGAAAAGAAGAATGACAACACCTGACAACTTGTTCAAGAATAACCCAGCTAAACCTGGTTACAGACTTGTTTTTTCATAGCATGGTTGATTTCTTACTTATCAGCCTGACAACTTATATGCTCTTGAAAATTTCTAAATTCAAATACTTTTTATTATTATAATTTCTGTTCATTAGGGGTAATGAAAGAAGGAACACCCACCCCCCTTCCCCTAGCAACAGTTGAAGAGGTATTCTAGTCATTCAATCATAATGCTTTGTTCAGTTCAGGAAAAAACATACACTATTTTTCCACATATATTTTTTTAACTTCATTCATTACTAGACAGATTTTATTTTAGGTTTCCCATCCGACATCTGCAGCATAAAATCTTTTTATTTTGGTGTGGAGAACTCCCCTGGTAGCTGCAATATAACTTTCAAGAATCCTGCAAATAGATAATTGTTGCTGTTAGATCAACTGATATATACAGTTTTAAATATTCATTTTTAAAATAAAAGTGACATGAAGTCTTAATCCGGAGGTCAGCGGAGGATTTTATGAGAAGTAATAAAGGTGTATGAATAGAACTTACAATTGTGTTATTTTGTTTCAATAATAAATCTCTGCAGCTGATCGTGGCAGTGTTCAAGTCATCTTAAATCCTCAGCAATAGACATTCTTGTGATATTCACTTTAGTATTTCTGATCTATTCCAGTTACCAGAATGCTCGGTTGTCCAGCTGTGTACTTGTTTAACTTTCTTTGACAATCGATTCTGTTTTTTTACAATTTGAATCTCTATAATAATAAAGGTTTATATATTAAACCTGAAAAAAAATACAATATAACTTTTTCTAAGAATGTAAACATTTTTCACTTAAACATATATCCAGGTTTAAATTTGAGCAAAATTATACATGTATACCAACTGAATGTTAGCATTCATCACTAAATATAACAATTACGAAAGAGAAATTAGAAAAACATTTTAAAAATAATAATAATTTAGTAAATATATAAATAAAACACACCTTTTCATACATCTTGTTGATCATCTGGCGAACTTAAAAGATGATGTGCTTCAATCTTCAACAAAATTGAATATCGGTATCATGACATACAATCGGAGAAGTCAGCCATTTTGTCCAGAACAATAATCAATTTTTACCCTTTACTCTATAGCTAGATACGCGTTTTCCCGCACCAATCACAGAAGGCCTTTGAAAACAGTGCGTGAAGAGTTCAGATTGCTTGTAACGAGCAATCTGAACACTTCCTGCACTGTTTTCCACTCTGTCAGTTAATATAAACATAAATTCACCCAATAATTCAAAAGCCTTCTATGTTAGAGGTGTCCAAAGGTGTCTGTATTAGAGGTGTCCAAAGGCGTCTATATTAGAGGTGTCCAAAGGCGTCTACATGAAGTAAAGGGTTAAACACTTCCAATGTACAACTTTATCCCTCTGTATTGGTCCATTAAAATGTTTTCAGGGTAGGAGCGTTTTATTTGTGTAACTGATGAATTCTTTACCTACATATCATGTAATGCAAGAATATCAGCACATAGAGGGGTCACTCCTTCCTTGGTAACAGAAGTTTAGGAAAAAATCCATTTAAATACAAATGCACAATCTTTGGTCATCCTGGTTCAACAAAATGGAATCTATACCTGTTCCATGCAAATATTCCATTTTTTTTTTAATTCTATTTTATTAAATCTTTTTTTAACAAACACTAAATCATGAGATTAATTAAGTGGTTAGCAATGACCTTTGATTTTCAAACCTTAGGTACACTTCACTGTCTGTGAAAAACAGATTCTGACCTGAATGTATCTAAATACAAATGAGACTATCCTGCAAAAAAACATGAGTACAAACTAACAAAATGTGTTCACAAAAAAAAACTTTTCTTGTACTTTTTTTAAAACACTGACCTAGGCAATCCATTTTCAAAGCGTACTTTATGGCCACTCTCAGAATTGATCTTGTTTTGGTTGAACAAAGTCCCAAGACTTCTGGCACTCTGCACTTTCTGTGTTAAAAAATATTATGTTAAATATTATCAAGGAATTATATAGAGCAGGAATGCAACTGATTGAGATTTTGTGAACACTCGCGTATTCATACATTTAACTCTTGCAATATCTCGTTTTCAAATATCTCAACTTTCATTCATCTCAGGAACACAAATCAAAATTCTTACATTGCAGAATGAAATTCTCATAAAATAATAACATTCCCAGAAAATTGTGTTTAAAGTTGTTGAAATACTTTTGATTACAAAATTTGTATACTGCAGCTAAAATAACGGCATTTAAGAGAAATTTTCCTTCAAGCCTCATATTCTTTAATTCAAGATCATTTTGCGATTGGAACATGTTTAAACATTTAAGATTACATATTACATACAACTTACAGTTTATGTACTAGAAATCAGTTGCCTGTGAATCATAAATTTACGAAATAATTAATCTTTCGTGTGCTATTTTATCAGGAGGTTCAAGTTTCCTATACATGTCCTTGACTCGAACATGACTTTCCTTTAAAAAATATTTGTTCACGTTCATATTTTATTTACCAAAACTAATCCAGTATTTTCATTGAAATTAATTTGTATTTAACATCATTTCAATGAATTTAAGTCATACATCTAATAGGAAAATGATTTTGATACTAGGGAGACTTAGCGAGGTACCATGTTGCTGAGGCATCACATAAGTTCTACACTTGTAATGTGACTACTTCATTGAACAAAGTATAAAATTGTGTCATTCATTTCCCGTGAATTCATACAAATGAACTCTCATTTTTAAGTTTGGGGTCAAATATTTTTGATACGGCCATAATAAATTTATTGCTTAATTAACATCCCTTCGTTCCAACAAATTTTCATGCCACCCTGACCCTTTTTATTTTCATAAAAAAATACATAAATAAATTTGAAAAAATACAAAAAATAAAATTGCCCTCCTCTTCGCCCCTTTAAAGAAAATTTTTGATAAAAATCTAGCAATTTATTTATAATGGCCTAAAATCAGACATACACAGACTTGTGATTAACAATGTTTAACCATTTAACATCATCAAGTGTACAGGAGGTGTGACAATTTTACTGTTCCCCATTTTCCAACATTAACTTAAAGGATATAAAACAGCATTTACCAGTAAATGAACAAGAGCGCAAGAGGGCCTGAGGATGCTCTACTGACTCATAGTGACCATAGCACTTTTTAAAATTCCACAATATTTACCCTCTTTGGGGGGTTGTCTTAACAACTTATGGATAAATACTCCCACCACACCCTTTCTGAACAAAAACTTAATTGCTATGAAAAGGAAATACTTTAAATTCCTATACACTTCGTCTGTAAAAAAAATATAGTCCCCTGTACAGAACCCTTATACAACCCAACCCCTTAATTTGTCAGAACCTCAATCACCCACTCTTCGTGATTTGTTATGAGCAGAAATGATTCAAATTTTTAAAAGATGTTTTTTTTTTGTACACATGGATGCAAAATGAAAAAAATCAGTTTTCCCTATAATATTCCTATGTAAAAGTCACATTACAGGGCCCCAATATATCCCAGCCCCTTGATATGCAGAATCTTCAATCCTTGCTGATGTAAAGATAATTTATATCAAATATGAACTAGTTTGACTGAAAGGTTATTGAGAGGAAATTTGTGAAAATTCACAATTTTAACTTAATTGCCCCATCCACCCCCTGACTGCTTATGGAAATTCAATCCTCTTTATTGAACAAAATCAACTTTATTGTTACTAGACAATACTTTAGATCTCATATTGAACAACATATATAATATAAATGAGAATTTTCCATTTTCCCATAGTATTCCTATGTAAAACTCAAAGACCCTTACAGGGCCTCTATACATCCCTGTGTCCCTTGATTTGTACAAACTAAGATTTCTTAATCATAGGGATAATTTATATAAAATATGAACAAATTTGACTGACCGGTTGTTGAAAATAAGATTTATGACAATGTTCAATTTTAATAATTTTGTGAACCAACCTGGCCCCTTTTAGAAAGTCAGTACTTCGTATCAAACAAAATCATATTTGTTATGACTAGAAGTTGCTTCAAAACTCAAACTGAATAAAAAAAGTCATAAATGAATGATAAAAAACAGAATATTCCGTTCTCCAATTGTAGTCCTATATAAAACTCAAAGTCCCCTTACAGGGCTATAAATTCAAGACCTTGATTTGTACAAACTTTAAACCCATACTCATTGGGATAATCCATATCAAATATGAACAAATTTGACTGACCGTTGTTTAAGAGAAGAAGATTTTTTATTTTTTTTATTTTAACCCTTTTTTGACCCACCCTGGCTCCTTAAGGAAAGTCAATTCTCCTTATTGAGCCAAATCTTATTTCCTTATAATGACTAGAAGATACTTCAGAACTCCAATTGAATAATAATTTTGCCTAAACAGATGAAAAAAAAGAGAATTTTCTGTTTTCCCATAGAATTCTTATGTAAAATTCTAAGTCCCCTTACAGGGTCCCTATAAATTTCAGTCCCTAAATAGCTATTTTTACAAAATTGAACCTCCTTCACCAAACAATGCTTCTGTGAAGATATAGCAAAACCATTTCCATTTTAAAAAAAATAAATTAATATTTATTATAATGACACGTGTCCCCTAACTAAACCCTCGGGCGGGGTCCTATTTAATCTTAGGGACACCATTTGAAAAAATCTAACAAATCTATAGTTGTTTATCATTACTACATAAACATTTTGAAAATCTGTTGGGCTGTTCATGAGAAGAAGATTTTTTAAGTTTTTGACTATTTTTAGTCTTTCAAATCGTAAAAAAAAAAATTCTATATAGTCTCCTATGCAATAGAAACATCCATGTGAAGTTTCAGTTTAATTGGCTTAGTGGTTTCAGAGAAAGTGCTGCTAGCAGACGAAGGACAACGCGCCATCGCATAAGCACTTCCAGCCTTTGGCCAGTAGAGCTGAAAATGACACATGGTGATGTTTATTTAGACAGCATTAAATGGACATGCAGCAATTTTAATAAATTTCTACTTTAAACTTTCTCTAAACTATGCTGGATAACCTAAACAACAGGTTTTCTTTTTGTCCAATGCATGGTCAATTTGAATGTGTAACTCAGTGGCTAACCTTCCATTTTGACTCCACATTGATTCTTTTCTTGGAAGCATGTCGTAGACACAGCTGACTGAGATTGTTAATGAATGCGCCATGTCCACGTTGCTGATCAGAATTCTTCTTGCCATGAGTATGCATTCCAACCTCTGCAGGCACAATGAGTATAACAATCGGTCTGGACCCCTCACTTGGCTGTCAAGAAGAATTCATGTTACAGTTATACATGGTAAGTTTGAATTTTTCACTATTAAGGTACTTTTATTTCTGAAATCATATATATCCATGTGATGTACAAAAGAAATTAACAAGAAAATCGGAATAGCAAATAATATGGATGTTTGACTAGAAAATTGGTAGGATTGATATTGAAGGGAAAATAGCATCACAAAAACGGTATAATATACATACACTGTACATTGAGACTGTGGACAAGCAAGGTCAACAAAAGTAATTCCCTCATAAGTAAACACAGTTATAATGCATGTGAGTAACACACTGCTTAATTGCGCATATCAGCCGGTATTGTTTCTGAATAATTTCTCTGTGATTTTCAGGTTAGTGCTCTGGACAAGCAAAGTCAAAGATGTTAAAGGAAATTACTATATATTAGGAAAGTGATTCCATTGGAAGAAACAACCCAGAGTTATGTACCTGTGCACCGCACACTGTCTCTTTGTGCATTACAAGTGAACGAGGTTTCAATGAAGTATCTTCCATATGTTTCAAGTATAAAATATCTATATAACTACTGTGTTAGTTTGGAGTGGATGAAAACCACATAATTTATTATGGTTACATAACTTCTGTGTGAGTTTGGTGATGATCCCATGAAAACTATACATGTTAGAGGTAACACATTAAGGCTAATGCAATTTTAAAGGATTCAACTGCATTAACCCCATTGGATGGTTCAAAATATGTCAAAGATGTTATAGTTAAATAACTACCATGTAGGTTTGGTTGGGATCTAATGAAAACTGTGGGTGCTGAATTGCATACAATGCTAAATTACACAATTATTGATAACCAAAGTGCCATAACTCCATTATCAGATTTTGCTAGCAATTTTGGTTGGGTTCTAATGAAAACTGTGGGCACTAAAGTGCACACAAAGCTAAATAACACAATTATTGTTAACCCAAGGGCAATAACTCCATTATCAGATTTGGCCAGCTAAAAGATGTGGGTGCTAAAAGTGCACACAAGTGTAATATTTAACAATTAAAAAGCCATAACTCTGATATTAATAATCCCATTTGGCCAGTTCAAGAACTTTTTTGAGATATTATGGTTACCTATATATGAAGATCCAATGAATAATACAGCTGCTAGATTGCTCCAATCAAAATTTTACAGACAGATAACGACAACAGACAGGGTGATCAGTGTAGCAGGTGCTCACCTTTGAAAAATGAAAAAAAACTTACATTTTTTAAATATCACTTTTTACAACTGCTGTATTCAATACAAAACTTACCAAAAGATCCAGTTTGAATACAGTCCAAGGAATGTAGCACGGACCCTCGTATACATCATCAGTGAAGGGGTTCTTGGCTACACCTAAATGGATATAAAAATAATAAATTGCTCCAAATACTAAATTGTTGAGGGTGGAACATGTTAACATGGCTTCATCTTTTTTGTTTTAAGAACAACAGTGTTCTTGAAATAAACAAGATGAAGCCATGTTAACATGTGACCCACAGTCAAACAAGCTCTCACATTCTTTTTTTTACATTTTTTTTCTTCTGAATAGATTTGAATAAAACCAATACTGAATGCTACAGAGAACATGCAAATAAACTAACTTGCTCATTAATACATCATAGTCAATTTAGAATTGTATGTTTTTTGTGTTGATTTTATACACTTATTTTCATGATACTGGACCTAAGAACAAAATATCAAGCACAGTTCATCAGAACAACATGTGATTATAAAAAGTAAACATGTGATATATATATAGTAAACATGTGATATATAAAGTAAAAATGTGGTATATAATGTAAACATGTGATATATAAAGTAAACATGTGATATATATATAGTAAACATGTGATATATAAAGTAAAAATGTGGTATATAATGTAAACATGTGATATATAAAGTAAACATGTGATGTATAAAGAAAAAATGTGGTATAAAATGTAAACATGTGATATATAAAGAAAGTAAAAATGTGGTATATAAGGTAAACATGTGATATATAAAGTAAACATGTGATGTATAATGTAAACATGTGATGTATAAAGTAACAAGAAATGTCACTGGTAGTGTCGCATGCCCCCCAAATGGTCGTTGAAAAAACCCCAATATAATTATGTTATAATAGGTATAGCGATGTATCCATGAATAAAAGAGTTAAATGGACTAATGTTTCAGACTAGACATGCAATTTCATGCTTTTTTAACATTAAAGCATGACTTGACCTTTGTGTAACCTTGACCTTGACATCTGATGTACTGGTCTGGGTATTTCAACAGTTAAATGCTGCTGAAACATCATCATGACATGCTGATCACTTGTGTCAAGCTATTTTGAAATCCCTAAATGAAAGACAAAGTTACAGATTAATTGCTGATAAATTGAGCCAAGTGTTTTTGAAATCCATCCATGTATGATAAAGTTAAAAGACGGACTTGAAATCTCAAACAGATTCAAAGTGTTGTCATACATACTAAAAGTGTGACCTTGACCTTTGAGGTAGAGGTCTAGGTCTTACTTATGACACGTCATCATGTCATCTTGATAAATTGGGCAAAATTAAAGGCAAAGTCACAGTCCAGACACACAATATCAAACAAATTGAAAGTGTGACCATGATCTTTGAGGAAAGGTTCTGGGTCTTACATGTGACACTTAATTATGTCATGTTGACCAACTGAGCCAAGTATTTTTAAAATTTATCCATAGATGACAGACCGGACAAGAAATGTCAAAATGACTGAAAGTGTTGCCAAACAAAGTTAAATTGTGACCTTGACTTTTAAAGTGGGAGTTTGGGTATTAAGTGCAACATGTCGTCATGTTATGTTGATCATTTATAACAAGTATTTATAAAAAATCCATCTATGCATGACAAAGTTGCAGACTGGACATGAAATCTCACACAGACTCAAAGTGTTGTCAAACTCAAATTGTGATCTTGACCTTTGAGGTACGGGTGTGGATCTTACTCGCAACACGTCGTCATGTTATGTATCATTAAAATCCATGTGTGCATGACAAAGTTACAGGCCGGACACAAAATCTCACAGACTCAAGTGTTGTTAAACAAACTCAAATTGTGACTTTGACCTTAGGGTACAGGTGTGGGTCTTACTAGCGACATTTCATCATGTTATGTTGATCATTTGTAGCAAGTATCAACAAAATTCATCTACGCATGACAAAGTTACAGGCTGGAAACAAAATCTCACGAACTCAAAGTATTGTCAAACAAACTCAAGTAGTGACCTTGACCTTTGAGGTACAGGTGTGGGTCTTACTTGCGACAAGTCGTCATGTAATGTTGATCATTTGTAGCAAGGTTCAACAAAATCCATATATGCATGACAAAGTTGCAGGTGGGAAACGAAATACCGGACAGAAGGACTGACAGACAGCGGGTGGATGGATGCTGCGATTACTATATGCCACCCAAAAAATTTTTTGGGGGGCATAAAAATACGATGTTTGAAGTAAACATGCGATATATAAAGTAAACATGTGATGTGTGAAGTAAAAATGTGATATATGAAGTAGACATGTAATATATAAAGTAAACTTGCAGTATATAAAGTAAACATGTGATGTATGAAGTAAACATGTAATGTATAAAGTAAGCATGTGATATATGAAGTAAACATGTGATATATGAAGTAAACATGTGATATATAAAGAAAAATTGCGGTATATAAAGTAAACATGTGATGTATGAAGTAAAAATGTGATATATAAAGTAAACATGTGATATATAATGTAAACATGTGATATATAAAGTAAATTGCGGTATATAAAGTAAACATGTGATATATTAAGTAAACCAAGTATAAATCAAGTACAGTACCATTGATAAGGACAACGTCAGACATGGAGGAGTCCACAATAAACACATGTTCAGGACAGTCAGCAAGGAACGAGTTCTCCAGTCGTAATTTAATTTTCTCCTTTGTCCAACCCTGTTGTGCAATATGCAAAGCAATGTTGCTTTAAACAATATTTTATTCAAAAACTGTACATAGTATATTACATAACATTTGCAATTCATAAATGACAAACAATTCTAAGAATTGGGATTTAGAAAAAAGCTAATTAGCTTGTATGAATCTAGCAATGTTAAAGCTTGATTAAATGATACCAACTGTTGTAACTTTGTATTATTAACTTCAGCATCATTTTTGTTTCTGAAATTGAGATCAAGGTCACTTGGTGAAAATGCTTTAAAGTTGCTGATATACTGGTATATATTGATACAGTATAACTCGACCTTATGACCACCCCGATATTAAGACCACTCCGCTATTACAGGAATTTATTTTAGGAACAAATTTTTTCCTTCTTTATTCAATGGTTGTAACTCCAATAACACAGGCACCCTGTTAATCTGGTACAACCACCAACTCTGTACCGATCACGGTTCTATTTTTACACCCTTAATTACAACCACTTGTATGATCAAAGACCCTTTGAGGAAAATTTACGACATGACCAACAAGCTGATTTGTGGTTATCGTTAACGGTGTGAAAACCGTCGGGTAAACAAAACCATCAAGGACACCAGAGAGCAAAATTAGTGGTCATTGGAATATGCAACCTGTTAAAAAACAAGTGGCCATGGAGAATGGAAACCAGTAGTTGGCATCTTTTAATTGCTTAATTGTTATTTAAGTGATATCCATGGTCTTTCAAGATGTTTCTAAATTTTACTGCAAAAGTAAAACACATCTGTAAAAATGGAGAAACGACACACACTGAACCTACTCTTAAAGAAAATAATAATCTTATTAATGACAACAATTTTAAATGATAATGAATGAAACTGTTGCTTATAATATTTATATTTTCCTGACATCTTACTGTTTTCTTTTTTGTTTGAAAGGTCCCAACAATAATGGAATGAAAGTTCAAATACATTCACGTTCATGGATAAGAACAGAATGTGAAAGGGAAACAACCTACTAAGGAGACCATGAGAGAAACTAAATCTACTCATATATAATGTTGAAACATTTAAACATCTTTACTTGTTATTATTTTATATATGTAAATAAAAAATAAATCATACAACATATTTAATTTAATAATCCCCTTGTTATTACATGGGCATTCATTTAAGATAATGTTAATAATAAGTGAAAACAGCAACAAGTTCATAATGAGAAAAAAAGGATTTGTTTTTTATGATTATTATCATTGGTATAACAGTAAATGCACACTAATGCACAATATAGTATACATCAATCTACTATTAAGGTTAAATAGGCCTATATATAGATAGCTTTTGAAATTTGACAGTAAGACTACCTCGCTATTAAGACCACTTTTGCCCAGTCCCAAATGTGGTCTTGGCCTGGTCCCAAATGTGGTCTTATAAGAGGGTTTTTTAATGTACTATAAACCACAACTAATAAGGACCATTTTCCCAAACATGAACAAATTTGCTTTGTTCTTGAGAACATTTTGGAAATTCTTCTTCATGATTACATCTCTTGCCCGGGACTGTTATGGAGATTAAATCCCCTTTAACTTAGGACCCAGTCTTAACTGTTATGACTAAACAATATTACAGATCTCAAGATGATTCAAATAATATCCAAATAGATCGGAAAGGAGAATTTTTCTGTTTTCACAAAGTATTCACATGTCAAAATCAAAGTCTCCTACTGGAACCAAATAAACCCTATCTCCTGTATTTGAACAAACCTGAAACCCCTATTTGTAGGGATCATCTAAATTTGGCTCATCATTTCTTGAGAAGATTTTTGAAATTTCACAATTTTATCAATTGTTTTGGGGCTCTGTATTGATATAAACTCTACTTTAAAGGAAGGTCTCAACTGTTCAGACTAAACAAGGCTCAAAACATCACAATGATTGAAATAATACCTAGAATAGATGAGAAAAAAACAGAATGTTTTTCCATAGTATTCCTATGAAAAAATCAAGTCCCATTACTTGACCCAAATAAACCCTAGCCCCTTCATTTGAACAAACTTGAAAATTCTACTCATAGGGAACATTTATATCTGGTTAATCATTTCTTGAGATGAAGAATTTCTTTTGAAATTTGTAATTTGTCTGACAAATTGTAAAATGTCATGTTCAGCAAATTACTGGTGATCAGCAAGTAAGTTGCCAAACAGTAGATTTCTTCTCATTTTGTTGTTAACTTATAGTGATTTTTTATAGTGATTGGAATTTCTTACAACTTAAGACAAATCATGCTCAAAGTTTTCCTTGGTAAAACCAGTACTAAGCATATATGAATAGTGTCTTGCTCAAGGGCAAAAAACATAGCCATGGCAGAGGATTGAACACTCTATCCCCAATCCTGGGACTGATGCTCTGCCACTGGTCAATGCACTCCACACAGGTGGATTTTTTAAGACTTGTTTAAAGCTGATTAACGTTTGTGTTTATAATGCCCCCGTCATTTTAAATGGGGTTGCATATAGTATCACCGCTGTCCTTCGTACGTACATATACGTACTACGTCCAATATGTATGTACATACGAAAATGGTTTCTGACTTCTATCTTTAGTTTTAACCCTTTACTTCATATAGACGCCTTTTGACACCTCTAATATAGACTCCTTTGGACAGGTTTTATAGAAGGCTTTTGAATTATTTGGTGAATTACGTTTATATTAACTGACAGAGTGGAAAACTCTTCCTGCACTGTTTTCAAAGGCCTTCTGTGATTTTGCGGGAAAACGCGTATCTATGTAGTAAGAATTAAAGAACAGATTTAAACCAAATTTGGTGTGTAATTTCACATTCAGGTCAAGTTCATATTTTTTTCTGGTCTGATGATTTTAATTGGAGTTATGCCCCTTTTTGGACTTAGATTATTGACAAATGTCAAGAAATTGGTTTCCGCTCGATATCTCTTGAAGGATTGGATGGATTTGATTCATATTTGGTAGAAAGATGTATGGTGATATAAACTACAGCTCAATTTCTGCGTTTTAATTAGGTGGACGCTTTTCTAGTTTTCTGTGTAATGTTGCCCATACCTGGAAGGACGACTGTTTCATGAGTATGTTTGCAGCAATGCGGTTGGCACAAACATGCCAGAGTCTGTATTCTAGTGGCTCCTCGTGCTCTTGGAACAGTACAATGGCATGTTGCATGTCTTCCAGGCTTATAAATAACATCTGAAATCATAATGAGTATTTATCAGTATGTCTTTACCTGAATATTTTGTATACTACACACTTTGGCTGTACATGTCAGATAAGAGCCTGATGGGCGTAATTTACATTGTCTCCATTTGTGATGTGACAACAGAGGAAAGAGGGAGGTTGGAAACACCCCTATATCAGATTTAAGCTACCCCAGTGTTTTTTTTGCTAAATAGGTGACCCCTACTGTACTCTCTTCTGTATGTATTGTATTGTATTGCATTGCATTGCATTGCATTGCATTGCATTGCATGTATGTATGTATGTATGTATGTATGTATGTATGTATGTATGTAATTATGTATGTATGTATGTATGTATGGTACTTATTTTGATTATTCTGTATGTTTATAATGTTTGCTCTGTTGTGGTGTCTGTGTCCTCAAATTGTATGCTATGTTTTCTGGTAGACATATATTTTTTTTCAGTTTGGATAAATATATTGTATAAAGATATGTCTTATTCAGAATAATTCAATAAAACATATATTATTTGAAGAAGAGCCAGCACAATTGTAATATATGGCAAACTTTAAAACTTTCTTTTTAAAAGAATTTTATGGATGATATTTAAAGGTAAAAAACAAATTAAAAAATCAGAATGATTGGCCTCAAAATCAATAGGGTTTCCTCACAACTGAATGTGAATACCTAATTTGTCACATCCTTAAAGTATTCAGAGTTTGGCACTTTGTCTTAGTGATTTTTGATTTGGAGACCCTAAAAATAATGTTTCTTTTTATCAGTTAAGAGACACCCAAGTCAGAGTGACCTAATGTGTTCTCTCAAGATCACTGCAAGGCCATGTGTTTGAGTCTGGCTTGATCCAAATACTTTAAAAGAGAAAGTTTACCAGTAAATGACCAACCTTATTCCCATTATTCACTCCAAATTGAGCAACCTACATGTACAGTTTTTTGTTTAAATTGTTAGCCTACACATTAAACATTTGCAGTTGTTTACTGATTTATTTTACATTGACTATAAAACAAATTTTAACAACTTGACATATGATGACCAAGTTTTCACGGGTAGAAAAGTAACGGTCGTTGGGAGTCAAAGGTAGTAATATCATTTCTACTCTTGCCTACACTTGTTGAATCTCTGCACAATTTACATAAGTTTGTGGTTAATTTTTAAATACAAAAATTGTCAAGTATCTCTTTGATTATTTTACCTGGACAGAAGTTTCACAGATTACAGTGGCAGACCTTGGTTTGTGTGTCAGCAAGCCCATTTCTCCAATGATGTTACCAGATGTCATAAAGTCCAACACATATGTTTTAAGGTGAAGACTGTTTCCAGATGGCTTTTCTTGGAGCGCTATAATTGGCTTACCAGATGGATTAGAAGATTCAAGCTGAAATCAAGGAAGCAAGAATGAATTGGTATAAAGCACTTTATAAAACAGTCCCCATTAGACTAGCAAAGATGCATAAATTGGACCGTTTGGTTACCCCCACCCTTCCCAAGTTCTAAATGTGCCCAGCTTCCAATCCCTAAATGAGACATGTAAATAACAAAACCTGTGACATTGAAATGACATAAAACATAATCATAACTTTTGTGTTAAAATACATGGCAAAAAGGTTATTAAATTGCTAACCAAGCTGTGACAAAAAAGAAATAAAAAGCAACTTTTGATAATTCAAGAGCCACAACTCAGTTACTTACCATGAAATTATAATCCAGTTGAGGAAATTATTCTAAATAGTACCAGCTGGTTCTCATATATACATCATACTAATCTACTTACCGGTATAACTATTTCACTGCTGGTTCCCTTTCTAGCATTACAAGCATACAATGAATACATACCCTGACCATTCCAGAGACAATAATGTATATTCCACCTGCTGGTTCCCCTTCCCGCATTACAATGTCATCATAGTCAAAACTGAGTAACTTTGCTTTCTCCTGTTAAAAAAAAAATAATAAAAAAATTATAATTATGTAAGACTTATACCTTTCTGATCATGTTTAAGGCTACTTTAGACATTACATTGTATAAATAATGAGAATCTCAGACAAGTTGTTGTTGTTGTTGTTGTTGAATGGTATTTAGTGTCGCTTTGAACATTTTTTCAGCTATATCATGGCGGTGTCTGTAACTTGAGACAGCATTGCAGTACTGGAGTATCGTACCTCAGACACATGGTATGATACCCCTACCAGTCACACTATACTGACATTGGGCCTACCAGACCTAGAACTATCCTCTAAATGCTGAGTTCCAGGCAAGTAGGTTTCTTAAGTACCATATTTCAGAAACCAATGACCTTGACATACTGACCTGTGTCTTGTGGGAGACACACAATTTATCATGGTGATCATTTGTGCTAAATTATTTCAAAATCTCTCAATGAATAACAGCTTGTGTCACGGTGATAATTTTTGTCAAGTTCAACACTTTTCAACAATTGACAAAGTGACTGGTAGGACATGAATACCTCTTTTCTTTTTAAAGTCTTTTTCATATGTTTGACCTCTAAGTATGAGTCAAACTTTGAGCTTCTCACATGGCTCATGTATGCAACACATCATGTTTAGCTGACGCATTATTTTAAAATCAAATAACAATGTTATGGACTAGGCAATTATTTTGCAAAAACAAACTGATGGACACCACAATTTGCATAAGCCACTATTCAGCGGCATTAAATATGCCACAAGTTTATTACACTCTTGCATGGAAACATCATGTGATATCATGCAAGGATATATGCTGAAATCACTAGTTGGAGATAATCTTATCTCACTGGAAGTTTACATGTGGACTCTCCCACATTGTGCGCCCGGAGAGAAAACCCGAATCTCCTGCATGGGAGTCAAAATCTCTTGCAATCAAAATATCCTGTGTATTATATTTTCACTCCACTGCAACTAATTGACACTGCGGATGTCAATCATTGTCCTAAACATGACCAAGATACATAAGCTCCGCCTTTATCAGTAAGCCAATAAGACTGCAGATGATAGAAACTTTCAACGTCATTTCACACGACAGGTGTTACAATTAAAATCGACACAGCATGACTAATTGGCATATATCTCGTAGTCTTATCGGTTTTCATATAGTTTATCGCTGAAACAACGATAAAGAAAAACAATACATATATACTGTATACCATTGAAAGACGATCTTTAACACATCCGAAACTTTTAGAAAAGTGAGACTTGAAATTCTAAGCACAACTGTGCCACAAGACCAAAACTAAACAATCTGAAAAACTGTGATGAAATGCCAAAAAATCATTTCTGAAATTGTTACAGTATTTATTCTTTCTACATTTCAACAAAATTATAATTGTTAAATCATTTGCAAACTAAACATTGAACGTTCCTTGGCAATAAGTTATAACACGGGGAAACTCTTGTTGAATCTCCAAGGAATCTATTCATCGTGAATCGTTCGCCATTTTCTTGTATAAGGTATCGAGGCCTGCATGCGCGACTTTCTAATCTTGGTTTCAACATCAGGCTATCTTCCGGTATTTGCCGTGTTGTTTTTTTATTGGGAGGAAAAATCCCAGGATCAAAGTGGATATTTTCTATACAGCAAATATCTACATAAGCAATTGATAATGATGTTTAAAAAGTTTCTACCCACCGACCCTGTTTGTTTTGAACAAAATCAAACAAAATAAAATAAAATGTTACTTTCACCACTTTCATATTCATTCAGAAAACTTATTTGTGGTATTATAGTAGTTGTTGTGATGAATAATATTAGGATTCAGACTTATAAGGAAGTGAGAATGCTAGGTTTATAAAAAAGGTTTATTCATTTCAAAACCAAATCTCCCTCATTCTTTCCAAAAAGATTGACAAGCTAAGAGTTAACCTAAACCACATTACCCATAAAAGATTCCTGCAATATGCAACATACCTTTATATAATCAATGAGGTTCGGGTCATTCCTCAACCATGACACATTGACGAGCATCTTATCTGGGGGTGGGATAGGAAGCGTAGGTGGGGCAGACTGTAATCTCTTCATTTTCTCCTCAACAATCTGCAATGTGAAGAGTTAAAATATCAATCATCTTGTTTTCACTTTGCATTCTTTATCAGCATGTATACCAGTATTTACTTTGCATTTTTTATCAGCATGTATACAAGTATTCACTTTGCATTCTTTATCAGCATGTATACCAGTACTCATTAGCATGTATACCAGTTTTCATTTTGTATTCTTTACCAGCATGAATACAAGTATTCATTTTGCATTCTTTATCAGCATGTATACCAGTATTAATTAGCATGTATACCAGTTTTCATTTTGCATTCTTTATCAGCATGTATACCAGTATTCATTTTGCATTCTATATCAACATATATACCAGTGCAATTATTCAATAAAATTCTTTATCAACATATATGAAAGTATTAACTTTGCATTCTTTATCAGCATATATGCAAGTTTTCATTTTGCATTCTTTATCAACATTTAGGAATGTATTCACTTTGCATTCTTTATCAACATTTAGGAATGTATTCACTTTGCATTCTTTATCAGTATATATTCAAGTATTCATTTTGCATTCTTTATCAACATATATTCAAGTATTCATTTTGCATTCTTTATCAACATATTGGAAAGTATTCACTTTGCATTCTTTGTCAACATATAGGTAAGTATTCACTTTGAATTCTTTATCCACATAATTAATATACAACTATGCAATTAAAATTCTGTATCAACATATATAGAAGTACAGTCAAACCTGTGTAGCTGGTCACCTCTATTAAGTATATGATTTAAGAGCAAATTAATCTGTATTAAGCAACAACCTGTCTTAAAAGGTCATTATTGCTTCTTCCCCTGACTGGTTGCTTAAGACAGGTTTCACTGTATTCACTTTGCATTCTTTATCAACATATATAAAAGTATTCACTTTGCATTCTTTATCAACATATACAGAAGTATTTATTTTTTGTTTTCTAGTTTTATTAGAATCAGTTGTAATTCTCAATTTTCTGTTCACTTGAAAAATTTACAGTAAAACCTGTGTAAGCAGTCACCTCTATTCAGCAGCAACTTGTCTTTAGCAGCCAAATTTGCTATTTCAAATTTCTGTGCTTTCAGAGCAAATTAACCTGTATTAAACAACAACCTGTCTAAAATGGGCCACTGTTACTCCTAAATCTCTTCCCTGGCTGCTTAAGAAAGGTTTGAATGTACATCAAGATTAGCCTGCACAGTCGGACCAGGGTCAACATGGTTCGACTTTCAGTCAGATAATATTTTTAAATAATCTTTTAAATGACAATACATTTGAAGCAAGAATATATGAGTCTTACATAGATTCAGCACGTGAATTAATCATCAATATTGAATATTTAAATGTTCTGATGTTAAAGGGTCACACCTTTTCTAATTTATTTCCTTCAGCTTCCTCCAGAATACCGTCAGCCATCAGCTCGTGTATGCCATCTCGGAGTTGATTCAGGACACTTCTTACTGCCTGACGCGTTTTTATGGACAGAGCTATGTCAGGATGTTGCTTGGAAAGCATTCCTTAAATGTACCAAATATACATTTACTAAATCATTACATTTAATTGATTCAAGTGATGGAGAATAAAACTTAATAATGGCTGATCAAGTTTCATAAGCTGTTTTTCTGGCTCTTTCTGTTCACCAGTACAAACCATGACATGATATAGGTGAGATATTATTTCTCACTAACTTGTGTGATATTGAAAAAATGGTAGATGTTATAAAATACATTAATGAACATTATTTTTACTTTAAAAGTGCAATTTTTCGGTTTAGTTTATAAAAAATTATTTTAGCAATTATGAAATGTGCTCAGAACCTCACTGGGTAGAACCAGTTCTGAGTGTTGTTTTTAAGAGACCAAAGGTCAAGCAGAGGATTTAACACCTGCTTTTAACAAGAGTTGTCAGAAGACAACAAAGCTTGCCTCTGGGTGTCTAAGTCCAAAAAGGGCCATAACTGTACCAAAATGCAATCCAGAGTTATGGTTCCTGTCTGTGTGTGTTCCATTGATGATGGTGAACACACATGCAAAGTTTTACAGGGTTAAACAACAAGAACATTTAACAGGGAGGAAGGTTCCATATTCATTCTCCACTAACAAATTAAAAACACAGAAAAGTATAAATCCACAGTGGCTCTATTTTCTCACTCAGGAACAACACAGGTTATGACTGGGAGGGGGAAGACAACTCTGCATGTATAAAGAAACAATCCGTTAAAAAATACCCAATTCCATAGTTTTTTAGAGATCCTTTTTATCAATCAGATATTACAAGACCATCACAACAGAAATCATATGTGTACTGCAGCGGCCATAAAAAGTCGTCCATACAAGCTGACTCAATGTTGTTATTTGATTCCTTGGAATCATGAATTACATTCAGCATTGTGACAGAATAAAGCAGGTGCTGGGGTCATCAGAGGTGCTGCATGTATCATTACATCTCACTTGTGTCTCAATAAATAAGAATCTGCAATTTTCATTTATTGGAAGTGTACAGTTTAGTTGTCTCTGTTTTAAGGGATCCTTTTATCGAACACTTTTTCATTACAAATTACTTTTACCTAAACATCTGATTACATCCAATCTTCCATTGTCACTCATTTGTTTGAGAGTTTTTGCGATATCCTTGTAGTCCGACATGTGGTCGATCAGCTTTCTCACCTCCTCCTCTCCCGCAACAAACCCCCGTCCCACATCAAACCCGTAGCTTAAATGTTGACTCATCCGCCGTTTGATCAAGATTAGAAGGTAAGGCATGACTGGCTGAAATTGTTGAATTGTTTTGTTTTTTTGTTCTTTAATACAGTTTTATGCTTTACAGGTGTAATAAGAGTGACAGACGACATTTGGTAATTTTCTTTATCATGTTTTGTGATTGTAAGTGTTGCTAACACTGAAAAAGTATCATTTTGCTAATAACAATTTCAATTTCTGCTCATAATATTTTTTTTTTTAACTCTCACCTAATTGTTGACATCACCATGGCAATACCATGTAGACAAGTCATTTTTTAAGTAAATAGTTTTATTAGTTTACATCACTTGGCTCTTAGCTAGTTTTTTCATAATAATACCACTTCTAAAAATGATTGATTGATTGAATATTTAGCATAATTTTTATGCGATTGAGGGCTAACAGAGTATCAGTTAACCTAACCACTGTTTCCTAGGATCCTAAAAAAATTAACCAGTACTCGAGCACACCCCATCTCCGCAAGTAACTGATAACTTTCCCACTTTAATCAGCGGTGAGAAACGATTGATAATGAGACACAATGTCATATATCAATCCTCACGGAGACTGTTGCTGAGAGGGAATTCAAACTGACACCCCTGGATTGAAAGTTTAAAAATGAAAATAGAAAAAAAACTGAAGATGGAAGAGTCTTTAATATAAATTAAGAAATCTAAGATTTAAGGAGATTACTTGTACACTAAATAAGGATATCTGCAGTTTTAACCAGACTAGATATTTTTAGCTCATCCCAAGGTCCGAGATAAAAGTTTTGTGTATTGATATTGTAACCACCTGATACAATGTATTAAATAATATTACATATACTTTAATTATATACATTCACATCTTTGAAGCAATTATGGTAGAATATAAGGATGAATTAATCTATATACATTATTCGATGTGTTCAGTATGTAAAAAAACCAAAACATTCATGGAGTTTTTCGGTTTGGATAAAAAATTTTGCCCTTAAATTGGCTGTTTCTCTGGAATTTGACAGAGCATCTTTCCCACCTAAACAGTTATTCCTGGGGACGGAATTTTCAGTTTGAACTTCAAACCCATGTAAGACTCTTATAATACATGATTCTTTCAATCCTACCTCCAGCAACCTGAATATACGGATGGTTCTCATGAGAATGAAAACAATGGCGACGATGTGGACGGTTCCGTGCAGCTCACCGTACACATACGGCAACACGAAACTTTGTATCACGTCTGCAATTCCAATAGCAACAATCACAATACACAGGATGTGCCATGTGTTCTTCAGATAGTGAGCCCTCTGGACTATCACCTGAAAAATGAATCAGAAGATAGAGAAAATATTATTGCATGACAGACATCTATCTTTAATAGTAATAGTAGTCTTAATTTACAGAGGCTAACATATTTAGTTAACTCTCACGCTGTAACAATGGAATCATCTATGACATTACATAAAAATATATAACATACATTATATAAAAAAGATAATTGGGTAAAAAATACAATGATAAATTAATAAAAATAATTATTTGATGTGTTTGGCATGCAAGTAAAAGAATAATTCATGGTTTTTCGGTTGGGGTTTAGAAAAAAATCTGTACCTTTGGTTGTTTGGGGGGGGGGGGGGGGGGATGATTGTTTTTGTGGGAACATGGAAAAACCTCGTACCACACCAAAACAGTTGTGCCCTTCGTTATGGAATTCTCACTGATATTGATTATATAATAGATAAATTACCAGGCAAAACTCAATTAAGTGTTTGAAAACAGTCAAACCTGTGAAAGTGGCCACCTCTATTAAACAACCACCTGTCTTAAGCAGCCACATTTGCTATTTCCCACTGCTATGCTTTCAGAGCAAATTAACATGTATTAAACAACAACCTGTCTTAAAAGGCCACTTTTGCTATATCCCCTGACTGGCTGCTTAAGACAGGTTTAACTGTATTTAAGGAAAATGTTGGTGAAACAGAATCCTGGAAACAGAAATAAAGCCAAAGACAGAGAAATTATTCAATAATTAAAAATGTTACTGTCCATACTGTTTTCAAAGTTTTATAGCATATGTATTAGGGGGAATTACAAAACCATGTGATGAACAGACACTGGTAGCCTAATTGCATTGTCAATGTCTCTGTTCCATGAACATGTAGTTATAAATGAGTTTGGCATCAAACAATACATAAAATACTAGAATTAGTGAGTTTTTAAAGAATTTTCCTATAAATAGTGTCCAATCTAAATTAATTTTAGGATGTTGCTATTAGTAAAAAATAAGGGAATTCCACACATAAATATTTTTTTCCACAGCATGAATGTATCTCCACATAAAAATGCAGAATAACTAGTAGGTTGACTAGCATGTTTTTTTAAAGACTTAAAACTCCTCAAATGGTCATATATAAAATACATGCATCTGTTAAAATTCCTTTAGAAGTCATTTTTGGGGGCGGTGCTTTAGCAGCCGCTCTCAGAGCTAACATGATTTTATTTTCAATACCGCAAATCTACAACCGTGTTTCGTGTTAATGCAAACCTAACAACCACTTATCAAATAGTTCCACCCCTGATAAGAGCTCGAACTCACTATAAACAGTAGATTCGCCTATTTCAACGAAAACATTAATATTATAACATACAGCGATGATTTATACCTATAAACAATTACGTATCGTATAAATTCCAAGTTTATATTCTGTAGCATCAATCAGCACAAAGGAATTAAAGCGCATGAATACAGACGCGCTGAACTATGGTCACGTGACCAAAAGATTACGCCATTTTGTAAATCAAATTCCAGGTCACGAACCATATCGCCAACATGCACATTGAAAGAGTCGTATATTTCGGCAAGGACTTCAGCTAATAAGTACTTGATTCGGGAGTCTGATTTCGCTTTTTTCTATCATTTTAAAAATGTGTACGGTAACGAAACGTTTCTAGATCTGTCCCTTATGCCAAGGAATTATACTCCTTGCTTATGTCAATAAACAATCAATACTCATTCTAAAAATAGAGATATGCTAATGCCGATCATGTGACTTGCGGTTTCTCCCAAATGTTTAAAAATAGAATTGTATTCCTAAAAAGAATTAGAGATTGATCGAGTTATGAATAATGTCAGTGTTTTTTTTTTATTATTTAGTAAATATTTCACAAATTTCCAATAATTGGAACGGTAGATATTTTCCACTTAAACATATAAGAGTTAAAGCATTTGTGTTTCCGAAGCAAAAATATGCAAACATCCAGATGTGTCTAAAAATCGGCGCTATAACATTTTGGTTAGTGCGGTTCCGTTTACGAGGTGATATAGGGCCCTAGAAAATATAAATGTAAGAATCAATTATTAATGTCGACATACACATTTCTACTTTTCGTCTTTTAAACGAATTGTTTCACTGTTGCGCTAGAGAAATCAATAAAGAAAATAGTAAATGAATATACTCAGAGTGGAATTTATCGTGCTAGATTCAGAGCACTTTGATATTTTATATATACTGTATATGATAGAAAGCTTGGCATTTCTGAAAATATCACCAGTTGAGTTGAAAATACAAATCTCATATCATTGAGTTGAACTAATATCTTGAAGTTGGACATTTGCCAAATTTAAGAGTTAATATTTCTTCTATAGCAGAAATACACTTTCAAAGACAAACCATTCAGTTACGTTTCTGACGTATTCGAGAAAAGAGTCAACGTTAAGCATAGAACATGTAGATTCTGTACCATGTATTAGAATCAAAGGTAATTGGGATTATTCTACTTCAACGTATGCAAACTGACCTGTTTGTCTAAAACAATAGCGACATTTTACATCTTATATGCTCCGCCCCCATCAGTACTACAGTGCTTTGATTTTAACACCAGTGATGCCTTATTGCAGTATATGGTATGCCAGCTTTTGCTTTACTCCCCACTTTACTCATCTGCAGCAAAAAATTACAGCCCCTGTGAACCATTTTGAAAATGTTTCAAATTAAATTACAAAAGACATTTTTTTAACTGCAACAATCATGTTACCGTGGCAAAAAAAAGGTTGCAACTGTGTTTCCTGAGAAGTATATAACTACCAGTATTTAATTAAAATATTACCGAATATTGTAATGAGAAACTTTGTAAAATTTTTACTTCTTCATCATCATATTATAAATTGAAGAAACCTCATCTATAACTTTGTGTCAGTAAAATAGCCTGTTCATTGTAGTTCATGTATGAGAAAATCATGAATAAACAGCTCAACATTTTCTTCCATTTTCTTTTATTCATTCATGTTTTAGTTTAGCCATTATATAGATCAAAATATGATACTTCAACATGGGTCATGATTGAATATTTGGGTCAGTAAAATTAGATCCCAAGTTCTTCATTTAAATACAGAGATAACATTCAACATAACTTATTAAGTCCCTATAAAATACTATTTCTTATATAAATTGCTTATGTAAAAAAAAAAAAAAAAAAAATTAAAAAATATCAGATTTGTATTATAAGTAAATGTGGAGCGCTTGGTCCAGTGGTAGAGCATCGTACCTATATTAAAGATCGGAGAGCCATAGGTTCGATCCCCCCTCATGGCCATGATGTGTGGTGTTCTTATGCAAGACACTTTTTCCCACACATCCTTAGTACCGGTTCTATCCAAGAAGATTTCCAGAAAGATTTGTACGAGTTGTAACAACTTCTTTCACAATCTAAGTTTAAACTAATAAAAAATTGAATATAGAAGATAAAGAATGTCAGCAACTAGAAACATCTGTGACCGAGCTGTGGTCCTAGCTGTCTGCTGTTTAATGTTGCTGTGGGGAATTAGCTCATGAGCGAAAAAGACACCCACAATTGCCTGCGCGTCGCAGACTTTTATGTTGTTTATAACATTTAAGGTAGATGATCCAATTCAAGATCACCACAAAGTATTTCAATGCCAGATGATATTCATAATTTCATTTTGTTCTATTTTACTTTCCGCATTAATATCAGTTTCAAGTTACATTATATTTCTCCAAGTTCCAAGTATGGCACAATGTTCTTTATTTAACTAAAATAAGTTCTTCACCAACATGCCTAACATAATCACTTCCTAACCCAACACAACTCTACAACAAACTCTCTACAACCTTCCTCTTTCGTGTCTCAATTCCAACTCTCAATTCCAATTCTCTCCTCTCAACTCTAACTCTCCATTTCAAGGATACTCAGATTATCAAAAGTGTGTGGCAGAAGCCAATTAAAGTTCTCATTATATCTTATATAAACCAAGCCAACCAATCTAGATGGCATTTCATAAGAACATTAATTTTATACCTGGAAGTTGTTATAAATAATCAGTAATAATTAAGCTAATCATTAACCTTACCAGAGAATAACAAGCATTTTCTGTCATACAAGAAAATATCTGCTGATGGGTTTCACTAAAAGGTGTGAATTACTTTTGTTCAAATACTTTTTATAAAAATAATAGAGATTAATTTTAAAGATTAATCTTGGTTATTCTGGTAACAATTTCCGTATATTTTCGGACACGCTTTACGGAAGCAAGTTGTATTTTAAAGACGCTAGTTTCTCTATAGTAACTAATCCTCGCGAGATCGGACGTGAACTGGTCGGGTATATAAGGCCATGTGACCGCCACGTCGCCCTCGCACTTTCATATTGCACAGGTAAAAGCAAAACATCAATATCGTATATAGCTATGCCGGGGAGGGGTAAAGATGTTAAGAGGAGACAGGTAGTTACACGGGCAGCTGTAAAACGGCGGAAACCCTCAGTGGTTGATGGAACGGACGTAGATAAAGGTAACGTCATCGATTTTGAACAAATTATTCAGGCATCTAAAATTTTACCTCGGAAGGAGACTGGGAAAAATGGCAAAACTAACACGAGTAATGTGCATGATAACCCGCCTAAAGATTTCAACACTGTTAGTGACATGCCGGATTCGAATCTACCCGGCGTTATCAGACACGTGGGTCAACAGACAGACCCGAATAGCAATATTTTTACAGGAATGAATCAATTACCGAACCTTGATAACGTTAGTTCACATGGCTATTTTGCACGCATAGCACAAGATGATATCGCCTTACACGTTCCTTCTACGCTAAAACAGAAAATATGTAAAGGCGGATATCTAAATTTGGCTTTACTTTTAAAGGGTGCGGTGGAACTGGCCGAATTTACTTCAGGTAGTACTTTGAGATTATCACATAACGGTATTCTAGAAAGCCGCCCGAGCGAGTGTAAAGATGATATCGGCTCGATTGAACGCTGGACAGACGCGTTTATAATTTACATGTCTATTTATTTGGCGACACATCCGAACAAAATTCACGAGTTGCTGCAATATCTTTATGTAATCCGTGAATGTTCCTCCCGTCATGGGGGGAAATTCTGGAAAGTGTACGATCAGTAGTTTCGCATGCGCCAAGCTCTTACGCCAGCCTCGTGGGCTGCGATTAATCACGACCTTTGGATAAGGTGCATGCTGCTCAGTAATGAGCCTGTTACTAGTCACGTGGAACAAAAACCGTATGCCGCTAAAATTTGTATAGCTTTCAATAAGGGTGCGTGTCAGTGGCAAAACTGCAAATTCAGGCATGTCTGTTTCCATTGTGGCCGTTTTCATGCCTTGCTTCACTGTAACACGGGCGCTAAATCCCACACAGCACCGTACGCCCCACAAACAGAAAATATAGGGGACAAAGCGAATCAAGCCCCGCCAGTTTTCAGTACTAGTTCTTTTCGTGGCCGGGGAATGTGGCGAGGGCAGCGTGGCTACCCCCGTGGTCAACGAGGCTCGAGCAGAAGTTAAAAACACACCCATGTTATCAAACATCGTCAAGCTTGCTTTTTCACCAATCAATATACAAGCCTTACAACTTTGGTTAAGTAATTATGAGTCATCGGATGCCACTATTCTTTTGAACGGTTTTAAACATGGCTTTAAATTAAACTACACGGGTCCACGTGAAACCCGCTTGTCAAAAAATCTCAAATCTATTAAGCAACTACCAGAAATCGCTCAAGAAAAAAATACAAAAAGAGATCGACGCGGGCCGGTTTGCAGGCCCTTTCGACGACAGCCCTATTAAAAACATACAAATTTCACCTATAAGCATTGTTCCCAAGAAAATTCCAGGGGAATATAGACTTATACATCACCTATCATACCCGGAGGGCATGTCTATCAATGATTTCATCGACCCCAAATTATGCTCGGTTAAGTACACAGAATTCGAACAAGCGATTCAAATAATTCATGATCTTGGGGTAAACTGTTTTTTATTTAAGATGGACATTAAAAACGCGTTTAGATTATTGCCAATACACCCCGAAGATTACGAGCTGTTAGGGTTTTCTCTCAACAGTAAAATTTATCTTGATAAATCACTACCTTTTGGCGGTAGCATATCTCCGAGCCTTTTTGAAAAAAAAAAAAAAATTCAACTTTCCTCGAATTCTGTGTCAAGACTAACATGAAATCAGGCGGTCTAATTCATTACTTAGATGATTTTTTAGGAGGCGAAAAAAGCCATGCAAGTTGTTATGCTCTGATGCAAGTATTTACAACGATTATGCAAGACTTGGGTGTACCGCTAGCAGATGAGAAAACCGAAGGTCCGACTCAAGTTCTTGTTTTCTTGGGCTTAGAACTGGATTCTCAGAAAATGGAGGTTCGAATCCCGCTAGCGAAAATTACTGAAGTAATTAAAAAAATTCAATACAGTCTGTCAAAAAAGTCGGTAACATTAAAAGAAATGCAGTCGCTCAAAGGGTCACTAAAATTTTGTTGTCGAGCAATAACTGTAGGAAGACCGTTTTGTAGACGGCTTATTATTCCATCTGCGGCGTGACACGTTCATACCATCACGTTCGCGTGAGCAAAGAAATAAAACTAGATCTAGAAATGTGGCTACATTTTTTCATAAATTATAACGGCATCTCCGTATTTCATGACAAGTTTTGGGTGTCAAATGACAACGAGCAATTGTACACCGATAGCGCCGGCGGCATAGGCTTCGGAATTTGGTTTAAGGGACATTGGTGTAATGCAAGGTGGCCATTAAAGTGGCAAGAGAACGGCATAACAAAAAATATTACCGCGTTAGAATTGTTTCCTATCGTCGTAGCGGTTTTTATATGAGCGAGCAGTTGCGTAACAAGAAAATACGCTTTCATTGTGATAATCAAGCTGTAGTTCACATCTTAAATACCATGACTTCAAAGTCATCGCCGGTAGTAACCTTACTAAGAATAATCTCACTGCAGTGTTTGCGTTTTAATTGCTTGATTAAAGCCTCGCATATCCCTGGGGCAAAAAAAAAACAAAAAAAAAAAAAAAAAACAAAACGAAATAAGTGATGCGTTATCTCGCTTTCAGCTCTCCCGGTTCAGAATATTGGCGCCGGAAGCAGACTCGAACCCAACACCAGGGCCATGCCAACTTTGGGATATCTTCACAATAGATACAAGCAACTGGTTCGTTCAGGGATAGCCAGAAATACGGCATTCACTTACAACACGGCGTTAAACGCTTTTCAATCATTCCGTACACTTTATAATTTGCCAGATGCGTGGCCGGCGCCTATGAAAGATATCACCCTTTTCATTGTTTTCCTTTTCGAAAAAACCTAAATCGCCAAAAACTATTTCAACATATATATCAGGACTGTCATTTTCTCATAAAATTAATAGTTGGTATGATATCTCAGAATCATTTATCAAAAAACTACTAAAACTCCTGGTTTCTATCGGAACGACGGCGTACACTTATCAGACGTTGGCATTGACTATTATTTAGACGCAGTTAGGGAGTATCTGTTAAAGATTTTAGAATAAGAATTTTGGGGAAATAAAATAATATTTTATTTTGTGGCGGAAAATTCTTACGTTTGGATGCGATCGGGGGCATAACGAAATATTACTTATGTATTGGCATATTTCAAATTCATTCTTTTGCATGCCTATGGGTCTTTCAACATACCATAGCAGTCATCTGTGATATGGAGGAGACTCATGCGGCTAAAAATTAGTTTTTTGGGAGTGGTTTTCGGAGCATGTAAGAACTGGCCAGAGAGCGATAAGGGCTAGGCGTTCTTACATTGTCTCACCCGTTTATGTAAGACTACTTTATATTGAAACAGGAAGTAGGCGAAGTTGCGCTGTTACCTGGTTTTATTATGGTGTCAAAGGGGCACCTGGTTGTATTATGGTGTCAAAGGGGCACCTGGTTGTATTATGGTGTCAAAGGGGCACCTGGTTGTATTATGGTGTCAAAGGGGCACCTGCTTTTATTTGGTACTAAGGGGGTACCAGATACTATGGTACCAATGGGGTACCTGTTGCTATAATGGTACCAATGGGGTACCTGGTTTGGTTTTTAGTACACCAAAGGGGTGTGTGGCTATCATACTTAAGCGCAACAAAGTTTTGGTTATATATGCCCTCGGTCGCTTCCTTGCGCTTCCTTTAGCTTCAATAACAGTTATCTGTTGAAGTCACAACGGACATGACCATGCGCTCCACTTATACTGAAACAAACTAAGTGATTTGATTTAATTTGGGAATACTTGATTATGTAATATTGTGAAAATAAAATATGGTAACACTTTTCGACGTTATATCAATTGAATCTTAAAGAAATCCTAAGTCCCCCGTTTGGTTGTTTGGTCCGAGATTGAATCCTAGAATAATAGAGATTAATTTTAAAGATTAATCTTGGTTATTCTGGTAACAATTTCCGTATATTTTCGGACACGCTTTACGGAAGCAAGTTGTATTTTAAAGACGCTAGTTTCTCTATAGTAACTAATCCTCGCGAGATCGGACGTGAACTGGTCGGGTATATAAGGCCATGTGACCGCCACGTCGCCCTCGCACTTTCATATTGCACAGGTAAAAGCAAAACATCAACCCACCCACCGCACCCTTAACCAAGTTACAATTTCTAAAAAATCTCCTCTATTTTATGCATACAGAATTAACATGTTAACTGTTGGTCAGTTATTTAATTTCAGTACATGTTATACACCATGGACTTGAGGCACGTTCAAAGACACAAAGGCTTCGCACTACAACAGTCTGAAATGTGACGATCTCATCTTCGGAACTGAGCAGGCAATGAACATTTCGGTCCAGGTGTTGTTTGTGAACCGTCGAGTTTAAACGATTAACAGTGACAATTCAGTGTTAACATGTTACATTTTCAAATGTGCCAGCAGTGGCGGAAACGAACTGACGTTGATATAGTTCCAAGTGAAAACAACAAGAGCTAACAAAGTGACTGTCTTAGGCAAACTACATGTTATACACCATGGACTTGAGGCACGTTCAAAGACACAAAGGCTTCGCACTACAACAGTCCGAAATGTGGCGATCTCGTCTTCGGAACTGAACAGGTGAACATTTCTGTCCAGGTGTTGTTTGTGAACCGTCGAGTTTAAACGATTAACAGTGACAATTCAGTGTTAACATGTTACATTTTCAAGTGTGCCAGCAGTGGTGGAAACGAACTGACGTTGATATAGTTCCAAGTGAAAACAACGAGAGCTAACAAAGTGACTGTCTTAGGCAAACTACATGTTATACACCATGGACTTGAGGCACGTTCAAAGACACAAAGGCTTCGCACTACAACAGTCCGAAATGTGGCGATCTCGTCTTCGGAACTGAGCAGGCAATGAACATTTCTGTCTAGGTGTTGTTTGTGAACCGTCGAGTTTAAACGAGTAACAGTGACAATTCATTGTTAACATGTTACATTTTCAAGTGTGCCAGCAGTGGCGGAAACGAACTGACGTTGATATAGTTCCAAGTGAAAACAACGAGAGCTAACAAAGTGACTCTTAGGCAAACGTAATAATGACAAATAGTTTGAACTGTATATTTTATTGTTATGTATCTATGAAAGTTGCTATCTCCTATTTTTCTTCATTATTCTTTTGCTTTGTTTCCTTTTCTTCTTTTCATCTCTCTTTGTCATGTCTGCGGAAAATTCTTACGTTTGGATGCGATCGGGGGCATAACGAAATATTACTTATGTATTGGCATATTTCAAATTCATTCTTTTGCATGCCTATGGGTCTTTCAACATACCATAGCAGTCATCTGTGATATGGAGGAGACTCATGCGGCTAAAAATTAGTTTTTTGGGAGTGGTTTTCGGGCCATGTAAGAACTGGCCAGAGAGCGATAAGGGCTAGGCGTTCTTACATTGTCTCACCCGTTTATGTAAGACTACTTTATATTGAAACAGGAAGTAGGCGAAGTTGCGCTGTTACCTGGTTTTATTATGGTGTCAAAGGGGCACCTGGTTGTAATATGGTGTCAAAGGGGCACCTGGTTGTATTATCGTGTCAAAGGGGCACCTGGTTGTATTATGGTGTCAAAGGGGCACCTGGTTGTATTATGGTGTCAAAGGGGCACCTGGTTGTATTATGGTGTCAAAGGGGCACCTGCTTTTATTTGGTACTAAGGGGGTACCAGATACTATGGTACCAATGGGGTACCTGTTGCTATAATGGTACCAATGGGGTACCTGGTTTGGTTTTTAGTACACCAAAGGGGTGTGTGGCTATCATACTTAAGCGCAACAAAGTTTTGGTTATATATGCCCTCGGTCGCTTCCTTGCGCTTCCTTTAGCTTCAATAACAGTTATCTGTTGAAGTCACAACGGACATGACCATGCGCTCCACTTATACTGAAACAAACTAAGTGATTTGATTTAATTTGGGAATACTTGATTATGTAATATTGTGAAAATAAAATATGGTAACACTTTTCGACGTTATATCAATTGAATCTTAAAGAAATCCTAAGTCCCCCGTTTGGTTGTTTGGTCCGAGATTGAATCCTAGAATAATGCATTTGTTAAAGCCAAAAATTAGTGACATTTTGAAATATAAAAATACTTCTGTAGAAATATTATTTATCATATTAATAATTCATTCAATATCAGGGGGAAACAACTTATAAACTATATTTTCTGAAAATAGACTGTCACACATCGCATTGACATATTAGTCTAAGCCTGCTCACCTTCAGTATCATTTCCACAATGTAAAGACATACAAACGCCATGTTGAGGCTTCTGAATATGTTCTTGCTGAAGAAGAAGTGCTCGTGAAACTCGCTGGTGATGGCAAAAGCGACATTAACCATATCTAGAACAATCAGACTGTACACTGTGATGTAGAAAGCCTTGTGACGCTCGAACCGAAACAACGCTTGAAATTTGGAGTCTTTGTCCAGAGCCACTGGTGTCTTCGCTATACTTCTTTTCACAATACGTTTCTGCAGCAATAAATGAGATTGTTTAAATATTAGCAAGGAAATCAGGCAATAAGCAGCAAGTCAAGGGAAGGAGGTGGCCTTTTAAGACAGGTTGTTGCTTTACACAGGTTAATTTACTCTGAAAGCATAGAAATGGGAAATAGAAAATATGGCTGCTTAAAACAGGTGGTTGTTTAATGAAGGTGACCACTTACACAGGTTTATCTGTTTTTTGTAATTATGTGATGATCAGACAATAATGTTCAACAAATGTTGTGTAAGGTGCACATTATTCAATTATTGATTTATAAATATTCACCTGCAATTTTTGTAATACGCACTCTTCAATAATGCAGTACACCGGAGAAATAAAATCAGCCTAGCATTTAAAGGAAACTTCCTTAAAAAACATTATGATAGGTTTTTTTACTTTCATATTTCCACAAGTCTTAGACCCATGAGGACATTTTACATATACAAGTACACAGGTAAACGTTTAACGTAAATTTAACATACATGCCAAAACGTATGTTTCTCATGTAAATATAAGTACCATGCGTGTTCAACATATGTTTCTGCCATACGTTTAATGCATGTTAAACATATATTTAACGTACGGTCAAATCATATGTTATTCACAGGAATAGTACCACGCATGTGTTAACATATGTAAAACATACATGGCATTTTAACCTGTGTACATGAAGGCAATCATAAATATGATGATAAAAAACAACAACTTCTATGTTATTATTTGTAAGTGAATCATCTTTCTGTTTGTTTTATTGTTGAAATTAATTTACAATAATTAGACCATCATATTAATAAATGCTTGATTATGATATCCCCACCCACCTTTCATGCCAGACAACCTTTTTATTTTCATAGAAAAAAAACGAAGAAGAAAAAAAGATATGTATACACTCGGGTTCCATTATAACGCTGATCACGGGGTCCACAAAATGAAACAGCGCTATTCGTGGACTGCGTTATAGAGATACTTATCTTGAAAAAGTTGAAGTTGGTTATTCACACCTACTGTGCTGTCCGACTCTTTAGTAAATGGTGTTGTTTGCATTGTAATGTGATATAACGTGTATTTAGTTACAACAGATACACTTAGATTTGTGTATGATAAAAAAAAAAAAACGAAAAAAAAAACAAAAACTGGCAGCCATTTCCATGTAACCTGAATGTAAAAAACGGTGTCTACATAAGTGATAACAAAAAACAACAACAACAAAAAACAAGAAATGATGCTGGTAAGTGTCACATGCCCCCCAAATGGTCATTGAAAAATAACGAATTAAATATAATTATGCTATAATACGTTACGATGTATCCATGAATATAAAGAATAATGAACTGATGTTTCAGATTGGACATGCAATTTCATGTTTTTTACATTAAAGTGTGACCTTGAACTTTGTGTAACCTTGACCTTGACATCTGATGTAATGGTCTGGGTATTTCAACAGTTAAATGCTGCTGAAACATCATCATGACATGCTGATCACTTGTGTCGAGCTTTTTTTAAAATCCCTTAACGTAAGACAAAGTTAATATCAATTGTTGATAAATTGAGCCAAGTGTTTTTGAAATCCATCCATGTATGATAAAGTTAAACACATGATTACTATTACGACTTTTGCTATAGAAAATCCAGGGGTAAGTGAAAAATGATTTGGCTGTTTAGAAGGTATTGTAATTTTATTTGTGAAATCGACACAGCAATTTTGAACAAATATTTTCATGTTTTGGAATCAATCAATCTTGAAACTATGAATGTATTACTATAAAAAGATATTACCAATCAAAGATATTACCTTTTAAATATACCTGTCTGAAACGTCATAATTTAAAAAATTATAATGTCTTGCTATCTTCGGAACTGGGAGTAAAAATTTAAAATATTATATAAAATGGTCTTTTCCAGCATTTTTTAACAACAATTTCAAACCAATAAAAACTGATGAAATTAAAGTAAATTTAGCACTTTTTGTCAAATGTGACCACAGATCTGTGAAAAAGCATTTATCAGAGTTATGACCCTTTGCAATACAGAAGCAAACTTAAGGTTCTTACCATATTTTAGATAATTTTAATTTTATATTTTCATCGTTATATTTTTGGTAGTCTGGTATATCCAATACACTAACAATCAGATGCTTGGGTATGTCATTTTTTTCTTCTTTCCTCTGTAAGACCACTGCATTGGTAGAGTTTCCACCTCACATGCGGAAGGACGAAGGTTCAATTCCCAGCCGAATTATACTAAAGATGTGAAAAATGGTACTAGAAACCGTCTCTCTAGATGCTCAGCATTTAGAAGATAGTTGTAGATTTGGTCACCCGCCCAGTATCAGTATAATGTATCTGTGTAGGTATCATACCATGTGTCTGTAGCATGACACTCAAATGTGGTAGAATACTGTCATGTAGACATCATCGTGATTTAACTTAAAAATTGTTAAAATCATCATTAAACACCATTCAACAACAACCACAGCTTTTCTTTGCAGATGAGTGTCTTTATCATCATTTTCAAAAACAGTGTCAAGTTAAAATTGTCGCATGGTCCTTTAACAAAGTATCATCCAACTTCTGATAAAAAAGTCATGTTACACAAACTTACCAACTTTCCATAAATTGAAGGCATCTCCCAACTTTTCTTTACTTCTTCGATATCAATGAATCTGCAATGTAATGTTTTGGAAATGTATGAACAATTATAGAATATAGCAAATTCTTTTTATATTTTATGTATGATTTCAACTATAAATAAACAAGCAAATACCAAAATCCCAGCCAAAATCTGATGATGATTAAATCTAAAATTTATATTTTTTTACACTCTACCACATAAACATGGGGTCTCCATCAGTTAATATTTACATTCCCACTGAATCAGCCTAAACAAACTATATAGATTTAGTGCATTTCATTTCCCAATGAAAAACACTTGCAGCTGGGTGGAGCTAAAAGGAGCAGTTTGCATTTCATTGGTTGAACGATTTTGTTTTGCTGGTAGGACGTCACGTTGCCATTAGTTTCACATGACGTTCGCCGTAAGATTTCCTACAAATGTGTGCACTTATTCAGTGTGTTGACAATGTCACTGTTACATTCATGACATTGGCTCTGCAGTTTATTGTGTATAATTTGCTTTTTAAATATCAAAATTGCAAAAATAACGTAATAGTTTTGTCAAAAATAGTTGGAAAATATAATGTAAATCTCAGGATTAAAAGCCAAATTTTTAGTTTTGATCGCGTGATGAAAAACATTAGACTAGTTTAATGTTGCCAAGAAACCCTTTGGGCTTCACGAACATTAAACTGGCCTAATGTTTTTCATCACCCAATCAAAACTAAAAATTCGGCTTTTCATCCTTAAGTAACTCATAACAGTATGATAAAGTAAACTAACAAAAGTTAATGATATATGCATATTATTAGAGTGAAGCAGGACCACTGATTATTAAATTAAGTTCTATCTGTTACACTAACAGTGCATACACAAGATGTTGGTTGTTAAAACTTGATTGCGATGGAAGCTCAAAGCTTATATGAACCGCTGTCAAACCCGCTTCCTAAGTAGAGTCAGCGCCAATCAGTGTTGGTTTTTTGTTTCAGTTGGAGTCCTGAGTATTTTTAGTTAATATGGCAAAAGGCCAAATCCAAATGGTTTGGTATATCAAATCCACCAAAACTTGATAAAACTGATAGTTCAATCAGAGTGGTAAACTTAAGACCAAATCCCCATTCTAAAAATAGACAGCCTTAAATATTGTTTGACGACCTTCACATGTTCATTTGGTCTCTTTGTACTGTCAAAAAATGTTTACAACATGTAAACATGCAAGACGAATCATACTGAAATCAAAATGAAAGCATGTGACACATTAAATACCTAACAAAATATGTTGCAATTTTAAGCGGGAATCTATTTTTGTCTATTTTGTTACCTAGGCGCTTAACCTAAGTTAGGAAATCCCTATTCAATACATTATTTTTGCATATTTAAATAGATATTCTTTTAACAGTATGGGGTCAGTGAGTGTATATATAGGCATGATATATTGGGGGAAAATGTTTAGCCAATCTTAAAATTGTGAAATACGTGATATACTCCCTTCGAACAAATATACGGGACTATCAAATTAACAAAAAATGTCTTGTGTTTTATATAATTTTTAGTTCAATAAATTAAAAAAACAAAGAACAGTTTTGTTTATAGTTATCACAAAATTGTCCAGTTTTAGTACTCTGTGATCAAATAATTATTCTGGGTAAATCTCACAGCTGAGGTCAGACCCAGATAATAAATGTCTCCCCATTGAATAGGAATTTAAGGGTATGTCCACAGCAGGACAGTTGGAAGGAAAGAAATTGTCTTACCCTAATAAATACAAAAGTTACTATCATTTTTTTTCTTATCTGAAGAGTGCCGAATGGTCCAAGGTGCCATTGTTTAAAGACACTCTCTGAGGTTACAGTGGATGACCAGGAACAATAACTCATATTAATCTTATTTTACATTCTCCACTTCTACTTACTTCCCCTTTTTGTCTGAAGCCACTTCTGTACACTCCTGAAGTTTTCTTGTCGCTTCTCTAGACAGCATGCCTTGTTCAAACTGCCGCCAGTAGCTCATCTAAAACAGAGACGTTTCATTATCAATAATAATACTAAATTAATTCATGAGGGTTACAAAGTAAGTTTCTCTCTGGCCCTAAACAATAAAACTCAACAAAACAATACAACAGTAGGATTACGCCGGAATGCACATAACATGACAAATAATCATAATTCATTATGTCAAATTAACATTGATTAAACATTGTGTCATCAGATCGACAACCTCCTGTTACAGAGTTTGCAGATGGAATTATGACAAAGAATCAACTACAAGTTCTTATGCTGACTTATACGCTCTATCAATGCACTATTTTGCTGATTCAGATTAAAATATTGTTGATATTTCTTCACCTGCTAAACAACATTTTAATGACAAAATCAGTTAAACAGCTGAATTGTTGCAACTTTATTTTACAATTGAATTTCAGAAACTTGCATGCATCAAGACAAATTACAATCCTATTCTAAAACTGTTATTATCCCTTAGCCTTTGAACATGATTTGACTAAGTTGTGAAAACTTGTTTCACAATCCATGTAAAATAAATATATTTAAACTAAACTAACATTTAATGCCTTGTACCATTCTTTGAATGGAGGGTGAGGGAATACAAATGTGTTAAGACCTATTTTGGTTTTTGAAAGAAGATTGAAAAAAAAATAGACCTTTTTTTTTTTTCATTTGTAATCTGTTTAAATGATTCTACCATTTTGAAACACTGCTGTTCTTTCATCTGGGCACTGTTGACATTAGTATTTTGTATATTATTATCATATAGGCACTGCAGCGGTGGACTAGTGGTAGAGCATTCATCTCATATGTCGAGTTTTGGGTTCGACCCCCAGCTATGTCATACCAAATACTTAAAAAAGATACTACAAGCTTCCTTGGCGCTCAGTAGTTTGAGGAGAGTTCTAGGTCTGGTCAGCCCAATGTCAGTATAATGTGACTGGGTGGGGTATCACACCTTGTGTATACTGCATGATACTCTAGTGTGGCAGCACTAAGAATACTGTCTCCAGTAGACATCTCCGCAATATGACTGAAAAATTGCTGAAAGCGACGCTTAACCCTATATGACAACAATTTGTAATATGGTACTAGTCCATTTAGTACCTTTATATATTGGCATTCTTGATATTTTTCACATAGCGGACATAATTAATTTGATTTAGAATAATATCTGTTTCAATATGATCTATCATGGGGAGTGCTAGCACTCTAAGTTATTGCCAAAGTTGTCAAAACCATAAGGCCATAATAAATCAATTCCAAGATTATCATCTCCACTCACCCCATAATTTTCATGCCGCCCTGACCCTTTTTATTTTCATAAAAAAAAAAAAAGAAAAAAAGAATTTTTTTTTTTTTTTTTTTTTATTAAAAAAAAACATCAAAAACTTTTAAAAATAAACATAAAAAGTAAAATCCTCCCAAACTCCCCGTTTTTAAGAAAAAATTGGAGGATAATCTAGCAATTAATTTATAATGACCTAAAGGAGAAAAGATTATTACATAGTTACATTGCTGTTCACCATTTACAATTTGCATTCATTTTTCAATACCTTTTCAGCTTTCAGCATCCGTAAGACTGCTTCATTGGTCATCTCCCGTAACTCCTTAATGGAATATTGTGGAGGCAATGTGGCATCACACTCGGGACAACAGGTATTCTGCTTGATGTCTAGTGAATCGTCGACCTGAGCCTGAAACAATGTATGAGTATGTCATTATGTGAATTTAAATTGGCCCAGTTATTGATTGGTCCAAGGACTGTCATATTTGACCAACAAATGCTAGAAGACCAATAACTAGGCCAAAATGAATAATGACAATTTTACCAAAAGTAGTTCAAAAAGTTGTATTGGTACAGTTTTTGGAGATATTGGCCCAGTATTTTTCAAATAAGCCCAGTTCCAGTTCATAATGATCATGATTTTTTCATATCCATAAAAATATATCTATTATTTCACATTGCAACTTAATAATTGATGCTCGTAATAAATAAATTAATTGCCTTAGAACAAGTGATTTAATCTAATCATTGACTAATACTAACCTTAAAACTTATTCTGGGTTTATAACAAGTGCACACACATCAGAAAACATTTGGTTTCAATACTCCGTTTTCTAGTTGGCTTAGCATGGTTTGAGTTTCAACTTAAATGGTAATAAATGAATTTATACGACTTGAAAAAGTATTTCATTTGAATTACTATTATTTTCACAATATTTGGTTCTTTGATTATCAGATACTTTATGGAGAAAGATTCCAGTGACAACCAGATTCCAGTAACAACCATGTTTAAGTAACAACCAGATTCCAGTGACAATCAGGTTACAGTAACAACCAGATTCCAGTGACTAATAGTCATACTCCAGTGACACCCACATTACAGTGACACCCATATTGTAGTTTTAACCAGATTCCAGTTACAACCAGATTATAGTGACACCCAGGTTACAGTGACAACTAGGTAAGAGTGACAACCAGATTTCAGTGACACCCAGGTTACAGTGACAACCAGACTACAGTGACACCCAGGTTACAAAAACAATCACATTCCAGTGACACATAGGTTATAGTAGCAACCAGATTCCAGTGACACCCAGGCTACAGTAACATCCAGATTACAGGGACAACCAGATTCCAGTGACAACCAGGTTACAGTGACAACCAGATTCCAGTGACAATCAGATACCTTAGTCAACCAGATTACAGTGACAACATGCTATGTTGAAATAGATTTTACCCCTATTTCCTTTGATTTTTTTGGTTTATTGTATTAGTAAAAATATTTAGAAAAAATGGATGGAATTAAAAGAAATTAAGGAACTATACAATCATGTATTGTGAAATTTCTGGTGCTGGTGTACCGGTAATGTGCCTACTATTGTGTACTTTTGACAATCATGGTCCTGTAGCACTGTCAGTTAATGACCACTTGCCCCTAACTGCTGTGGTCATGGGTTAGAGTCCAGCTCGGTCCAAAATACTTTATGTGAAATGTTTTCTCTCAGTTTCTTGTGGACAGACGGCGGTACTCAGTAACTCATTCATTCTGAGGTCTTTCTCCACGAATAAAACTGGATGCCATATATAACCTGTCATAGCACTAGATTCCATTAAAATAAAACATACTTATAATGATCATTGTTTAGATTAATTGCAAATAATTGATGAAGTGATTTCAATATACATGTAATATGCAAACTAGCAGTAAACACCGTAAATCTCCCAGATGTTTCTAAGTACACCTGCTGCTGGCTATTGCATAATTGTTTTGTTGAAAGACATCATTGTCATCGGATACTTGTTTTATACTTTAATTTATTTACTTTTATTTTGATAGCTCTATCCGTAAATTATCTAAACACTTTGCTGAAATCAATAATTCATTCAACATTGGCAGGAATTTGATGTTTTCCACAATCTATGTCTTACATTATCATGGGTTTTAAGGTTTTATATAGGTTTTCATAGGTTTTAACTTTTTGTTTGTCATGATTGACCATGAACTTTTCTGTTCTAATGATCATGAATGTCCCATGTCTAAATATGTGGGGGAAGAAGGTCATAATAAATTAATTGCTTGATTATCATAACCCCAACCCCCTAATTTTCATGCTGTCCTTACCCATTTTATTTTCATAAAAAATAAAAATAAATTTTTTTTTTAAAAAAAACAACAAATTAAAAAAAAAATACACCCACCCACCCAACTCCTTTTTAAGAAAAATTTGGTTGAGAATCTAGCGATTAATTTATGATGGCCTCAGGTTTGTCTTATACCAGTTAACCCAGGAACAATGATAAGGTGCACTGACTTAAATACAGCCATACCACCTCAACTCAGCAGCCACTTGTCTAAGCAGCCACATTTGCTATTTTCCATTTCCATGCATTCAGAGAGCAAATTAACCTGTAGTAAGCACTAACCTGTCTAAAAATGTCATTTTTACATATTCCATTGACTGACTGCTTAAGACAGGTTTGACTGTAATGTTGAAAGGCACAAAATCGCATACAAACCAAAATTTTTTATTAATTAAAAAGAAGTTCTTCTGGTAAAAGTATATTAGTTTGATAATTTATTTTTGAATTATAATAATAATCATTATTTAATGACTTGGTGCCATGGATAGGGTTTTGCCCTTCATGGTGAAGGTTGCAGTTTGATACCAGATGTAAACTGATGACCTCCAACAAACAACACTCAGCTCTTGTGTTACCAAGGAAACAAAAGATCTGAGCTCACTTCACAATTACGCTTAAATAAACCAGAGCCATGTTGGACAAGGCTAATCCCGCTGCCAAAGCAAATTCTTGTACTGTCCAATTGCTGTCAATGCTCTCTATCATTGTATGCAGTTTCAAAGCATTCACTTCAAATCTTTTCAAGGTATGCTCCGAAGAAGGAAAAATAACAAAGGGAAATAATTCTGCAAAGACAGAAGAAAGAGTTATGCTTCATGCACATTGTACTTCCTCTCAATGTCCTCTATCAATGTGTGAAATATTAACTTAATCCCATGAACACTTTCTGAGTTAAGCCCAAAGCAAGTAAATTTAATAAAGGGAGATAATTAAAAAAACACAAGGTTGAGTTATGGTTCTGGTACACATTTCCTCTAGATTCAACAAAACGCCTTGAGTAGTTTTGGTGTTATGCTCTGGACAAAAGTGTAAATTGCATAAAGGGAGATAATTAAAAAAAAAAGGCAAGGTAGAGTTATGGTTCTTGTATACAGCACTTCCTCTCAATGTCCTCAGTCATTGTGTGAAGATTTAATAAAATTCCTTGAATAGTTTTGGATTTATGCTCCAGACATGAAAATTTAATAAAGGGAGATAATTAAAAAAAGTAAGCAATGTATAGTTATGGTTCTTGTACAATGCACTTCTTCTTGATGTCCTCTGTCAATGTGTAAATAATCAACAAAATTGCTTGAATAGTTTTGTTCAGGACAAAAGTGTTACCGACGGACACACACGCACAGATGGTCAGAGACCAATTACATATCCCAGGTCTCCTTCCGCAGAGGGATAATTAGTCTAAATGAATGACACACAAGTATATAACAAGATCTTCAAATATTGCAAGCTAAACGACATCTACTGATGTGTTTGATACTTGGATAGCTATACAACATCCCCTACCAGTGTGTTTTACAACTTGGATAACTATACAACATCCCCTACTAGTTTGTTTTACAACTTGGATAACTATACAACATCCCCTACCAGTGTGTTTTACAAATTGGATAACTATACAACATCCCCTACCAGTGTGTTTTACAAATTGGATAACTATACAACATCCCCTACCAGTGTGTTTTACAACTTGGATAACTATACAACATCCACTACCAGTGTGTTTTATACTTGGATAGCTATACAACATCCCCTACCAGTGTGTTTTATACTTGGATAACTATACAACATCCCCTACCAGTGTGTTTTATACTTGGATACCTATACAACATCCCCTACCAGTGTGTTTTACAACTTGGATAACTATACAACATCCCCTACAAGTGTGTTTTATACTTGGATAGCTATACAACATCCCCTACCAGTGTGTTTTACACTTGGATACCTATACAACATCCCCTACCAGTGCGTTTTACAACTTGGATAACTATACAACATCCTCTACCAGTGTGTTTTATACTTGGATAGCTATACAACATCCCCTACCAGTGTGTTTTATACTTGGATAACTATACAACATCCCCTACCAGCCAGTGTGTTTTACCACTTGGATAACTATACAACATCCCCTACCAGTGTGTTTTATACTTGGATAGCTATACAACATCCCCTACCAGTGTGTTTTACACTTAGATACCTATACAACATCCCCTACCAGTGTGTTTTACAACTTGGATAAATATACAACATCCCCTACCAGTGTGGTTTATACTTGGATAGCTATACAACATCCCCTACCAGTGTGGTTTATACTTGGATAACTATACAACATCCCCTACAAGTGTGTTTTATACTTGGATAGCTATACAACATCCCCTACCAATGTGGTTTATACTTGGATACCTATCCTATACAACATCCCCAACCGGTGTGTTTTATACTTGAATAGCTATACAACATCCCCTACCATTGTGTTTTATACTTGGATAGCTATACAACATCCCCTACCATTGTGTTTTATAACTTTGATAGCTATATAACATCCCCTACCAGTGTGTTTTATACTTGGATAGCTATACAACATCCCCTACCAGTGTGTTTTATACTTTGATAGCTATATAACATCCCCTACCAGTGTGGTTTATACTTGGATAACTATACAACATCCCCTACCAGTGTGTTTTATACTTGGATACCTATACAACATCCCCTACAAGTGTGTTTTATACTTGGAATACCTATACAACATCCCCTACCAGTGTGTTTATACTTGGATAGCTATACAACATCCCCTACCAGTGTGTTTTATACTTGAATAGCTATACAACATCCCCTACCAGTGTTTTACAACTTGGATAAGCTATACAACATCCCCTACAAGTGTGTTTTATACTTGGATAGCTATACAACATCCCCTACCAGTGTGTTTTACACTTGGATACCTATACAACATCCCCTACCAGTGCGTTTTACAACTTGGATAACTATACAACATCCTCTACCAGTGTGTTTTATACTTGGATAGCTATACAACATCCCCTACCAGTGTGTTTTATACTTGGATAACTATACAACATCCCCTACCAGCCAGTGTGTTTTACAACTTGGATAACTATACAACATCCCCTACCAGTGTGTTTTATACTTGGATAGCTATACAACATCCCCTACCAGTGTGTTTTACACTTAGATACCTATACAACATCCCCTACCAGTGTGTTTTACAACTTGGATAAATATACAACATCCCCTACCAGTGTGGTTTATACTTGGATAGCTATACAACATCCCCTACCAGTGTGGTTTATACTTGGATAACTATACAACATCCCCTACAAGTGTGTTTTATACTTGGATAGCTATACAACATCCCCTACCAATGTGGTTTATACTTGGATACCTATACAACATCCCCTACAAGTGTGTTTTATACTTGGATAGCTATACAACATCCCCTACCAGTGTGTTTTATACTTGGATAGCTATACAACATCCCCAACCGGTGTGTTTTATACTTGAATAGCTATACAACATCCCCTACCATTGTGTTTTATACTTGGATAGCTATACAACATCCCCTACCATTGTGTTTTACAACTTTGATACCTATATAACATCCCCTACCAGTGTGTTTTATACTTGGATAGCTATACAACATCCCCTACCAGTGTGTTTTATACTTGGATAGCTATACAACATCCCCTACAAGTGTGGTTTATACTTGGATAACTATACAACATCCCCTACCAGTGTGTTTTATACTTGGATACCTATACAACATCCCCTACCAGTGTGGTTTATACTTGGATACCTATACAACATCCCCTACCAGTGTTTTATACTTGGATAGCTATACAACATCCCCTACCAGTGTGTTTTATACTTGGATAGCTATACAACATCCCCTACCAGTGTGGTTTATACTTGGATACCTATACAACATCCCCTACCAGTGTGGTTTATACTTGGATAGCTATCCAACATCCCCTACCAGTGTGTTTTAAACTTGGATACCTATACAACATCCCCTACCAGTGTGTTTTATACTTGGACAGCTATACAACGTCCCCTACCAGTGTGTTTTACTACTTGGACAGCTATACAACTTCACCTTCCAGTGTGTTTTACTACTTGGACAGCTATACAACATCCCCAACTACTGTGTACAACTTTGACAGCTAAACAACATCCCCTACCAGTGTTTTACTACTTGGACAGATATACAACATCCCCTACCAGTGTGTTTTATTACTTGGACAGCTAAACAACATCCCATACCAGTGTGTTTTGCTACTTGGACTGCTATACAACATCCCCTACTAGTGTGTTTTACTACTTGGATAACTATACAACATCCCCTACCAGTGTGTTTTACAACTTTGTTACCTATACAACATCCCCTACCAGTGTGTTTTTGTACTTGGATAGCTATACAACATTCCCTACCAGTGTGGTTTATACTTGGATAACTATACAACATCCCCTACCAGTGTGTTTTACAACTTGGATAACTATACAACATCCCCTACAAGTGTGGTTTATACTTGGATACCTATACAACATCCCCTACAAGTGTGGTTTATACTTGGATACCTATACAACATCCCCTACAAGTGTGTTTTATAATTGGATAGCTATACAACATCCCCTGCCAGTGTGGTTTATACTTGGATACCTATACAACATCCCCTACCAATGTGGTTTATACTTGGATACCTATACAACATCCCCTACAAGTGTGTTTTATACTTGGATAGCTATACAACATCCCCTACCAGTGTGGTTTATACTTGGATACCTATACAACATCCCCTACCAGTGTGGTTTATACTTGGATACCTATACAACATCCCCTACAAGTGTGTTTTATACTTGGATAGCTATACAACATCCCCTACCAGTGTGGTTTATACTTGGATAGCTATACAACATCCCCTACCAGTGTGGTTTATACTTTGATAGCTATACAACATCCCCTACACGTGTGTTTTATACTTGGATACCTATACAACATCCCCTACAAGTGTGTTTTATACTTTGATAGCTATACAACATCCCCTACCAGTGTGGTTTATACTTGGATACCTATACAACATCCCCTACCAGTGTGGTTTATACTTGGATACCTATACAACATCCCCTACAAGTGTGTTTTATACTTGGATACCTATACAACATCCCCTACCAGTGTGGTTTATACTTGGATAGCTATACAACATCCCCTACCAGTGTGGTTTATACTTTGATAGCTATACAACATCCCCTACACGTGTGTTTTATACTTGGATAGCTATACAACATCCCCTACCAGTGTGGTTTATACTTGGATACCTATACAACATCCCCTACCAGTGTGTTTTATACTTGGATAGCTATACAACATCCCCTACCAGTGTGTTTTATACTTGGATAGCTATACAACATCCCCTACCAGTATGGTTTATACTTGGATACCTATACAACATCCCCTACCAGTGTGTTTTATACTTGGATAGCTATCCAACATCCCCTACCAGTGTGTTTCAAACTTGGATACCTATACAACATCCCCTACCAGTGTGTTTTATACTTGGACAGCTATACAACATCCCCTACCAGTGTGTTTTACTACTTGGACAGCTATACAACATCACCTTCCAGTGTGTTTTACTACTTGGACAGCTATACAACATCCCCAACCACTGTGTACAACTTTGACAGCTAAACAACATCCCCTACCAGTGTTTTATTACTTGGACAGATATACAACATCCCCTACCAGTGTGTTTTATTACTTGGACAGCTAAACAACATCCCATACCAGTGTGTTTTGCTACTTGGACTGCTATACAACATCCCCTACCAGTGTGTTTTACTACTTGGATAACTATACAACATCCCCTACCTGTGTGGTTTTACTACTTGGACAGGTATACAATATCCCCTACCAGTGTGTTTTACTACTTGGACAGGTATACAACATCCCCTACCAGTGTGTTTTACTACTTGGACAGGTATACAACATCCGCTACCATTTGCTTTACTACTTGGACAGCTATACAACATCCCCTACCAGTGTGTTTTACTACTTGGACAGCTATACAACATCCCCTACCAGTGTGTTTTACTACTTGAACAGGTATACAACATCCCCTACCAGTGTGTTTTACTACTTGGACAGCTATACACCATCCGCTACCATTTGCTTTACTACTTGGACAGCTATACAACATCCCCTACCAGTGTGTTTTACTACTTGGAGAGCTATACAACATCCCATACCAGTGTGTTTTACTACTTGGACAGCTATACAACATCCCCTACCCGTGTGGTTTACTACTTGGACAGCTATACAACATCCCCTACCTGTGTGTTTTACTATTGTACAGCTATACAATATTCCCTTCCCATGTGCTTTAGTACTTGGACAGCTATAAAACATCCCATACCAATGTGGTTTACTACTTGGACAGCTATACAACATCCCCTACCCATGTGGTTTACTACTTGGACAGCTATACAACATCCTTACCCATGTGGTTTACTACTTGGACAGCTATACAACATCCCCTACCTGTGTGGTTTACTACTTGTACAGCTATACAACATCCCCTACCCATGTGGTTTACTACTTTGACAGCTATACAACATCCCCTACCCATGTGGTTTACTACTTTGACAGCTATACAACATCCCCTACCTGTGTTGTTTACTACTTTGACAGCTATACAACATCCCCTACCTGTGTGGTTTACTACTTTGACAGCTAATCAACATCCCCTACCTGTGTGGTTTACTACCTTGACAGCTATACAACATCCCGTACCTGTGTGGTTTACTACTTTGACAGCTATACAACATCCCCTACCTGTGTTGTTTACTACTTGTACAGCTTTACAACATCCCCTACCCACGTGCTTTACTACTTGGACAGCTTTACAAATTCTCCTACCTGTGTTCTTTACTACTTGGATAATCAAATTAGGTCAAAGAAAGAAGGCAAAATCTTAATTGTGCGATAACTTAAAAGTAGTGCAGATAGAGTCATAAACCTAAAAATTCAAATAATAATCATAAATTATATATAAATGTCCTCATTGTAATATATCACTAGTTTACAATTGTAATATATCACCAGTCTACAATTGTAAAAATATCACCAGTTGTAATATATCACCAGTCTACCTATGATAAGTGTTTCTATGTTATCACATGATTCAGATTTTGGCACTAATTTTTTTATATTTCTATTGCTTAAACAACCGAAATATTGATCCAATCTGGAAATCAAAACAATCTGCATGATCCCCTGATGACAAATTTTTTAAGTCTACATTAAATACTTATTTAAGATATTGGCACTATTTTTCATATTTATTTTGCCATAGCAACCGAAATATGCCTCTGATCTAAAATTTAAAATAGCATGCATAATATCCTCATTGCTCTCTATCAATGTCAAGTTGCATGTGTCTAATCTACATATGTTATCATGGTTAGCAGTACTCAAAAATTCATTTTTGGAAAATTTCATAATCAGCATTATTATTGCGTGCGATCCGGCCCTTTCTGCAAGTACCACTGGGGTTTGGAACCAGCTGTCTCTGAGCGGTACCAGTAAAATGACCTTGACTCCATGAAGAGTCATTGCCAAGCAGTTAATAATTCAGTCAATCAGGGGCCACAATTAATACAAATGCTGATTGCTGAATTTTTTGAATATAAATTTAAGTACTGCTGTTATTAAAATTACGTTTTCACAATGATCTTATTAAGATAAACGAATAAAATTTTCAGACAATTACCTTAACATATTGTTCTTATTATCTTCTAAATTAGATAAAATCCGATAACAATTAGATGAGATATCAACCGAATTCCAAGATGTCTCATGTTGGCTGTTTTGTTTAGTATACAAACTAGTCTAAGTTAAGGACAGGTTAAGCAAGTGTTGCTGCAACATCAAAACTAGTTTTTACCCATCACTTCACAATTAATAATAATGCTTTATCTGGTAAAGTGAGGATAAAATATATGAGACGTCTCCTAGTTAGTTATACACAGCAAAATGGAAATAAAGACATTTTTTTTTTTTTCAAAAATATAAATCAAAATTGTGATACAAGTAAGCTGGGAGATAAGCGGGTTCTATGAATACAAGTCTACTTAACTTTTGTTTGGGTACACTTGTTTCAGACAAAGGTTTTAAAGAGCCCTTACCTGTATCTATGATCTGTTTTAGTTTTTCTATATAATGGTAATACTATAACATCAACAAATAAAATAGAAACTGTAGACCTGTTAATTCAAGGTTTTCTCCCAGATAAGATAAACTACAATGACTTGATCAGCAATTATGTTCTAAATTCATGTTCCTGTTCATTCAGATTCAATAAAACAAGAGGGTCCTCTGTGACCTAGTGATCTAAGGCGCCATCTCAAGATCACTTAACTCTCACCGCTAAGGTCGTAGGTTTGAGTCCGGCTCGCTCCTAAAACTTTGTGAGAAAGTTTCCAGTTACTTGCGAAAGGACGGTGGTTCTACTCAGTCTGTCTCAGTCTGAGGTCTTCCTCCACCAGTAAAACTGGATATGCCATATATAACCTGAAATGTGTTGAAAATGGTGTTAAAACTCGTTCATTAAAATATCAATATTCCTAATATAAAGTTTACTGTGACACCTCTTAAGAGTCCATAGACACAAAACGATGGAAGAGAAGCGGAACATTATGTCATTGCCACCACATTACCGGTCCAATAATAAAGACATTATGTTTTAATGGTAGAGAAAGATTACAAAAAGAATCTGTGGGGAACCAATATCGGCAAGAAACTGGTACATTGTTTCCTATTCAGGTGGGTTTTAAACGCATCAAACCAAATCAACTTTTAATGTATGAAATATTTCCACAATAAAGGTGTTTCACTTGCATCTTTTTCCAAAGTATTCAGGCTGTTGCTTTTGTTTACTACTGTAATATTTTTAGATTCAACTAAAGCTTGTACTGTGTTAATTATAGTGTGGCTTTCTACAATGTGGTGACTGCCAAAGGCAGTTTTCAAAAAGTAAAAAACAGGAAGGAAGATTTCAGGTTCACTCGACATGTACAAAAACAACAAATTAACATACAGATTTAAAAAAAATACACCAACAAATGGATATGCAGAAAGAACTAGAACCTTGATATCTGCAGAACTGCAGAGTTTCAGCAAATTCTATCGTATTACTCAAATTGTCGCTTCTTACGACATGCATGAGTCACAGTGGTCCTATTCTTACCATCACTCATATGGCTCCCTGAAACCATACAAGGGTTGATAATTTAATCACAATAATGAACATGACAAAAAATGATAAAATGAACATGACACCCATTCCAAGGATTCCTACCCCTCTGCAGAGATTGGCAATGATTCTATTCTTACCCAGAACCACACAGGCTACATTATACTGACACTGGTCATTCCTAGAACTATCCTCTAAATGCTGAGCTTTGAATGATGTAATTTCTGGGACTATTTTCCAATATCTTTGGTATGACCCGACTGGGAATCAAGCCAAAGCTTGGCATGTGAGGCGAACATTCTACCGCTAGACCACCACTGTGGTACCCAATATAAAAAGATTGATGTTTTGAAAAAAATTGTATAAGATTTATTTTATTTCATTGCAGGACTGAAATAAAACAAAACTTCCCTTTTCCAGTACAGATGTACTCCTAAATCAGTGTATACAACACTGAAAGATTTAATTGTGTTGTTGGAAGACCAAAATTCATCAATAATTTGAGTCTGAGAATCAGACTCAAAATCTTAAATCTTTGTAAATCCATATAAACATACAATTATGGGTAATAAATGTGATCCTGCAACTTTTTCTGTTAAATAAACATTAAAACTGCTTGTTTTTGCAAATAGCAATACCCAGTAGAAATTTTGCTTGTTTAATAGATGTTGTTTGAATATTAAATTGTTGACATTTTGAGTGTGTAACAGACTAAAGCTTAGACTTAATATAATGATGAATTTTGGTCCAGGGATCTGGATCCGCCCTATGATATCCTGAATATAAAAAAACTTACTTAATTCAGTGAAAATGGCATATAAAATATACTTGGATCCCCCCAGCTTTTGTGAGATTTACAAAATCCACATTGAGGCTCTTCCAAACTGAAAATCCTGGATCCGCATGTGTACAAAGACTAAAACACCATGTCTGAAACAATTGCGCCTAGAACAATAAGTTACTACTTGATTAGTTTCTGCGCTAAGCTATGTGCACTGCCAACTTACCATTAGTTTCCTCAGGCTATCCTGAAATCAAAGCCAAGCAGTAAATATCATACAGTTATTTAGGCCACCAAATGAATGTAATGAGACCATGTGATCAGACCAAATAACATCCAATTATGTCCATAATTAGTGGTTTGATGGGGGAATTTTCTTCTTTATCTGACACTGTGGTATCAGTTTTATAAGATTAAAGAACACGACAACTGGCGAATCATTACCTTACTTATCTCTTATCACTTTCTACAAGGGCATAATGTATAGAGAACAAATGCAACTGATTGAGATGCTATGAACGCTCGTGTAAAATCTTGCTAAATCTCGTTTTCATATATCCTAATTTCTATTCATCTCCGAAATGCAAAACATAATTCTTTCTTTGCACAATGGAATTCTCTGCAAAATGTTAACTTTATCAGCAAATTGTGTTTACAATTGTTGAAGTACAAAATTCGTATCATTTTGGGTGCTTGAATCATTATAAAACATCTAAGATTATGTACACCTTACATTTTATGTAAATAAAATCAGTGAAATCTGAATGATTAATTTGCCAAATTATTAATTCTTTGGATTCTATTTATCAACATTAAGAAGAGAGATGCAAGTTTCCTATCCTTCTATTATATAAGTCCTTGGTAGAGAGATGCAAGTTTCCTATTCCTCTATTATATAAGTCCTTGGTAGAGAGATGCAAATTTCCTATCCTTCTATGTATAAGTCCTTGGTAGAGAGATGCAAGTTTCCTATCCTTCTATTATATAAGTCCTTGGTAGAGAGATGCAAGTTTCCTATCCTTCTTTATATAAGTCCTTGGTAGAGAGATGCAAGTGTACTATCCTTCTATATATAAGTCCTTGATAGAGAGATGCAAGTTTCCTATCCTTCTATATATAAGTCCTTGGTAGAGAGATACAAGTTTCCTATCCTTCTATGTATAAGTCCTTGGTAGAGAGATACAAGTTTCCTATCCTTCTATATACAAGTCCTTGATAGAGATATGCAAGTTTCCTATCCTTCTATATATAAGTCCTTGGTAGAGATATGCAAGTTTCCTATCCTTCTATATATAAGTCCTTGGTAGAGAGATGCAAGTTTCCTATCCTTCTATATATAAGTCCTTGGTAGAGAGATGCAAGTGTACTATCCTTCTCTATATATAATCCTTGCTTTCTATAACTTACAGCTACAGTTTCAAATATCTAAGTAATTTATTGTCATTGTGGACTTCTGTAACATTTGTTGCATAGTAGCAGAAATAAGAATTTACAGACAATGATTGCTGCAAAATTTTTGTTTTTATTAATTTATTTGTCTTTATATTGCTAAATATTTGATGAGCATTGTTTTAGCAAATAGACAAACATAATGCTTTCATTATTGTTTGTCATTTTAATATATGGCCATATTTTCACTTTTACATTTTAAATCACTTCACTTACCAAAACGACACGCACACAGAATCTTGCACGAGTGCTCATTTACTACAGAATACAGATCACCTCTATAAAGAACGAGAATAAATTGGATATATAAGTTTCTGTCAGTCGTTGCATGAAGTAATGTCTCAAAATAACGCCATTTCATCAAGACAAAATAACGCCATTTCATCACGACAAAATAACGCCATTTCATCACGACAAATCAACGCCATTTAAACATTCCGAAAGTACTTCGGTATTTTACATACACAAAAAACAGACTGACTGAGGATTCGAAGTGATATTACACTAGGTTAATATAAAAAAATATATCATCATCAAGGGTAAATCATACATCCACACTGTAAATTATGTGATAAACAAAAATAATAAACAGCTGACTCTTGTATAATGAAATTTGAATACCCCAGCCAATTTGAATTGATGTCTCACATCCGGCTGAAGATTTTAATTATGCTAGTTCTAATGCAAAATTCTTCTAATTAGGAGAACTTCACTGAATTATTCAGTAACATAAATAAAAAATACGACAAAAAGTTACTTGGAAGTAATTTACAGACGGAGATCGAAATTAACTGTGACTTCCAATGTGCAAATAGCGACCAAAACAACTTTAAACATTATTGACAAGATGCAGCAATGTTGTAAAGTAAAAGGCCAATATTGCATAGCAATAACCCCTCACCCTCCCCGCATCACGTTATAGATGTTTTACTTCAAAATCTATGTTGGGTCCTATTACCAAAATACATGCATGATATTTGGAGATGAGACAGTGTATTATACCAAGTGCTTATCAGCAATTTTTTATCATATTTTCACTGTGACTGTTTACCATATCTATTATTGTATTAATACTAATCTCCATATTACCCTCGAACATTCAGCAGCCATTAGGTGCTATTGAATATCTCTTATACAATTTCTCCATTTCAGGATCCATCTTTTTGCAGACAGACTGACAGGATAGAGGGTAAATCTTTAACCTGACACTATTACACATAGCAGATAAGGGAAGGTCAGTCTCTGCTAAATACAATAAATGTTGCAAATCTAAGACTACTTACAAAAATGTCATGCTACATTTTCAAAATTGCTGGAAGAAAATCTTTCACATTTCTTCAAGGTCAAAATAGACATGTACTAGATGAAAACATCATACATACATGATATAAGAGTATTTTCTTTTGTGCAGTAATATTGTTTAAAAATGGTGGCAGACCCATGTGACATTACGCTAGTCATGTGGATTTGCCACCATGTTTAACAGTATCTGATGAAATCAGGTTACGGAGTGCAATTATTGTTATCCCGTATTATGTTCATTCAAACGCACCCATACATAATCATCTAGTTTCTCGGAGGCATTTCAGAAACCTCTCATGTGCACTAAATTTGATATATTTATCTTCAAGTGGAAAAAAAATGATGACATTGACTTTATGAAGTTATTAGAGGAAATTTATAGCAGACTAAGAGATGATTTATTTCTATAAGTTCTGTTATCAAAATGATTTTAATACAGTTGTCTATTGGAAGAAAGCATTCAATCATATATAAGATTCGTTACTTAATAGTCTGAACAAACACTCTCATAAATCTAACCACAACTGATTTTTAAAAAAACCAACAATGTTACAACAACAACAACAACATCTGAGCATAATTATTTAGGGTTGGGTTGACCAAAGTGCAAGCTTCAAGAAAATTGTCTTTGTTATCACACAGGTTTAATCAGGTCTTACTACACAGTTGAATTTTGTTCTATATAAAAATTCTGGACTTCCACGATAAATTTGCACAATCCACAGAATCTTTTTTAAAGAAGTCATTTTCCATAGCAGGAATGTATCCCCACATTAAAATGCACAAGAACTGGTAGGTTGACAAGCTTGTGTTTTTAAAGACAGTGCAGTTACATTTCTGTTGGTTTTTTTTAAAAAAAGAAGTCCTGAAAAGCTCTTATTAATACATCCATCTGTTAAAATAGTATAACAGTCACTTTTTAACACCAGTGATGTCTTATTGCAGTATATGCTTTATTGCCAGCTTTTGCTCTATTCATCTGCAGCAAGAAATCACAACCACTATGAACCATTTTGAAAATATTTCAAACCAAATTACATAAGATTTTTTTAAAGCACAATAATTACTTTAAAGTGTGGCAAAACAGGGCTGCAACTGTGTAGTCAGACATATGAGCTACAATTTCCTTTAACTAAAACAAACTTCTTGTTTCTCTTTTAAAAAACAAAACAATCATGTTTAGCTTGATACGAAACAAAATTCTGAAATTTCTCAAAACTGATTATTTCTTATGGGAATGTGTGAGTATCACCAGTCTTTATAAATGTCTTTTAAATTGAAAATCTTGTTAAATTAAGCATATTTTTGGCAAATGCACAGCACAATGTTTATACAAACAAGCAGTTATCATCGTACAATACTTAGTACAAACCCCTCTCTGAAACATGCAGTTAATAATGAGATTATTATATATTACATAATACAAGATGAGCTGAAATTAATTTCACCTGAGTTTTTGCATCAAATAAATATTTACACCAAGTTACGTATATATCCATATGGAAATATTGACATCACGTAACATATATCCATATGGAAATATTGACATCAAATGCATTTTTGGTGTACTTGAACAGATTACAATCTGTACATCAAGTAAGGAATAACCATATGGAAATATTAACACCGAGTAACATATAACCATATGGAAATATTTACACTGATTAATCTATATCCCTATGGAATTATTTACACCGAGTAACATAAACCATATGGAAATATTAACACTGAGTAACATATAACCATATGAAGGTACTAATTTCTAAGTAATACAGAACTATTAGAAACTTCATACTTGAGAAGTTATTGATGGTTTCAAACAACATTACTTATGTAAAATTGATATTTCCTTGATATTTTTTTCTCCATCACACTGATAAGAAGAGGCCCAAGAGGGCCTGAGGACGTTCTACTGACTCATAGTGGCCATAGCACGATTTGAAATTCCACAATATTTACCCTCTTTGGAGGGTCGTCTTAACTTAAGGATAAATACCACCACCACACCCATACTGAACAAAAACTTAATTGCTATGAAAAGGAAATACTTTAAATTCCCATACCGTTTATCTGTAATAAAAAAAAAAAAGTCCCCTGTTCAGAACCCTTATACAACCCAGCCCCTCAATTTGTCAGAACTTCAATTAGCCCCTAAATTCTTATCTGTAATCAAACCCCTACACATAAGAATAATTTATGCCAAATATGAACAAATCTGACATACCAGTTCTTAAGAAAATGATTTTTGTAATCCCCAATTTTTGCCATTTTGGGGCCCATCCTGACCCCTTAAGACAGTGGAACCCAGTCATTTTTACAAAACTGAACCTTCTTCACCAAACAATGCTTCTGTGAAGATATAGGCAAAATCATTTTCATTTTAAAAAAAAATTTTTTTTATTATAATGACATGTGTCCCCTTATTGAACCCTCCGGGCGGGGTCATTTTTAACGCTAGGGACACCATTTGAACAAATCTAACAAAACTGTAGTTGGTTTTCATTGCTACATAAACATTTTGAAAATCTGTTGGGCCGTTCATGAGAAGAAGATTTTTTATGTTTTAGACTATTTTATGAAATGGTGGCCATCTTAAATTTCAGATCGAAAAATAAAATCTTCTGATCAAATTAATGCTTTTGTGAAGATATAAGCAAAATCATTTCCATTTTAAAAAGAAATATATATATATTAATTATAATGACATGATTGTGTCCACTAATTGAACCCTCTGGGCAGATTCATTTATTACCCTAGGGACACCATTATTTGATCAAATCTAACAAAACTATAGTTGGTTATCATTACTACATAAACATTTTGAAAATCTGTTGGGCTGTTCAAGAAAAAAAGATTTTTTAAGTTTTGGACTTTTTTTTAGTAATGGCAGCCATCTTGAATTTCAGATAAAAAAATAAAATCTTCTGTATAGTCTCCTATGCAATAGAAACATCTATGTGAAGTTTCAGTTTAATTGGCTTAGTAGTTTCAGAGAAAGTGCTGCTAACAGACGACGGACAACATGACATTGTATAAGCACTTCTGGCCTTTGGCTAACAAGAGGGCCAAGATAGCCCTATATCGCTCACCAGAGTGACCTTGAGTCACCCAACTTAAGTAGATTATATAATACATGTACACTCAAAATTCTAGAAAAACGAGATGGGCGAGTAGTTAGAATTTTGATTTGTTTTGAAGATGTAACAGATACTTAGAAGAGTTGTGCGATAACAATAGTATCCTTGTGCGGATATCTGGATATCAGATATCGAAAGAAAGTTTTCACTATATATCCATATAAAGAAAACCAGCCTCCCCTCCTGGAGACTATGTTTTTCAACGAATCGCAATGGCTGGAACAGACTTGGTAAAGGTTCACCCATGATAAATGTCAGTGAAATTACATCGAAAGCAGTCAGTAGAATCTGACAAGAAGGTTTTTACTATAGCTGCCTATATAGTAAACTAGCACCTCACTGTGGTGGTAATGTTTTTCAACAAATCACAACGGTCTGAACAAACTTGGTAAAGGGTCACCCAAGGAACATTTCTGTGAAATTGTATTAAATCGATCCAGTTTTTTCTATAAGTTTCCAGAAGTTTTTACTATAGCTTATAATTATAGTAAACTAATACCACCCCCTGGCCACCATTTTTTTTGACGAATCACTACAATTTGAACAAACTTGGTGATGGATCCTCCAAGGAACATTTCTGTGAAATTATTTTAAAATCCAGCCAGTAGTTTCTGACAAGAAGATTTTTTAAGTTTTTACTTATTAAACTTGCCCCGCCCCCCTGGCGGCCATGTTTTTTGACGAATCAAGATGGCTTGAACACACTTGGTAGAGTCCCCAAGGGACATTTCTGTGAAGTTATATAAAAATTGGCCCCGTGGTTTCTGACAAAAAGATTTTTTTTTTAAGTTTTTACTGCAGCTATTATAGTAAACTAACACTACCCCCTGGTTGCCATGTTTTTTTAAAGAATCACACGGTTTGAACAAACTTGGTGAATGGTCCTCCAAGGACCATTTCTGTGAAATTATTTTAAAATTGATCTAGTTGTTTCTGACATGAAGACTTTTTAAGTTTTTACTATAGCTTATTAAGTAAACTAACCCCACCCCCTGGCTGCCATGTTTTTTGACGAATCACTACGGTTTGAACAAACTTGGTGAAGGGTCCTCCAAGGAACATTTCTGTGAAATTATTTTAAAATTGATCCAGTTGTTTCTGACATGAAGATATTTTAAATTTTTACTGCAGCTAATATAGTAAACTAACAACACCCCCTGGCAGCCATGTTTTTTGACGAATCACTACTGTTTGAACAGACTTGGTGAAGGGTCCTCCAAGAAACATTTCTGTGAAATTATTTTAAAATCGAGCCAGTAGTTTCTGACAAGAAGATTTTTTAAAAGTTTTACTTATTAAACTTGCCCCACCCCCTGGTGGCCATGTTTATAGACGAATCAAGATGGCTTGAACAAACTTGGTAAAGGGTCACCAAAGGAATATTTCTGTGAAGTTATATCAAAATTGGCCCTGTGGTTTCTGACAAGAAGATTTTTTAAGTTTTTACTATAGCTTATACAGTAAACTAACTCCACTCCCTGGCTGCCATGTTTTTTGATGAATCACTATGGTTTGAACAAACTTGGTGAAGGGTCCTCCAAGGAACATTTCTGTGAAATTATTTTAAAATCGATCCAGTTGTTTCTGACAAAAAGATTTTTTAAGCTTTTACTGCAGCTAATATAGTAAACTATCACATCCCCCTGGCAGCTATGTTTTTTGACGAATCACTACGGTTTGAACAAACTTGGTGAAGAGTCCTCCAAGGAACATTTCTGTGAAATTATTTAAAAATCAAGCCAGTAGTTTCTGACAAAAAGATTTTTTAAAGTTTTTACTAATTTAACTTGCCCTACCCCCTGGCAGTCATGTTAATGACGAATCAAGATGGCTTGAACAAACTTGGTAGAGGGTCACCAAAGGAACGTTTCTGTGAAGTTATATCAAAATTGGCCCTGTGGTTTCTGACAAGAAGATATTTTAAGCTTTTACTATAGCTTATACAGTAAACTAACCCCACCCCCTGGCTGTCATGTTTTTTGATGAATCACTACAGTTTAAACAAATTTGGTGAAGGGTCACCCAAGGAACATTTCTGTGAAGATGTATCAAAATTGGCACAGAGGAGAAGTTGTTAGAAGCTAAAAGTTAACAACGGACGACAGATGACGGACATGACAGGCGATCACAAAAGCTCACCTGTGAGCCTTCGGCTCAGATGAGCTAAAAACTAATGAAATGAAAAGATATTTTGCAATTTTTGTTATAAATGACCATAATCACCATGTGATTAACCAATTATCAAAAATATGCCCATATTCGAAAAAAAAGAAGAAACCTTAATGGCATGTTAGCATGACACAGGGATAATTCACTGGGTGGGTTTTTGTCCCGTGGGTTTTTGTGGGTCTTCCCAGGTAGATATATAACTTTACTATTCATAATATATTTATTCAACATTTCTAGCTATACGAACGATTCTAGGCTACTGTATAAAATATATATATTTATAATATGTATAATATTGAAATTTCAACCATCAGTTGCAAGGTGTCTATCTATTCACTCTTAAATAATAGAAAGAGGGTTGAGTGGTCATCCTTTTCTTAGATTTAAAATAAGCTTTTAAAAGAATGGCCAAACCCGATGCCCAAAGACCTATTATCGGGTGACTAAATGGGTCACCATATATTTGGTGACAAACTGAAAAAGAAAAGTTTTTAAATAAATAACGAGTAGTACTTTAGCATGTATCCAATCAACAGAAAAATTCACTTGTAAATCACCAGTAATTTCTGGGAGCTAGATTCATACAAGCTAATTAGCTTTTTTCTAAATCCCAATTCTTAGAATTGTTTGTCATTTATGAATTGCAAATGTTATGTAATATACTATGTACAGTTCTTGAATAAAATATTGTTTAAACCAATCAACAGAACTGGAATAAGAATTGTAAATTCTTGAACCTCTTACGTGATAGATAATTTGTAAGCTAACATCATGTGCTTATTGAATCTTACCTCTTCTTCCGTTGTTTTGTAAGGATCTATCACTTCTGTTGTCTTCTCAACAGCTTCCCAATCTGCATCAGCTAAAAACCTGCAATATTGTATTGATAAAGGTCAATGATTTAACTGTTCAAGGTTTCCCAATCCGCATAAGCTAAACCCTGCAACATTTTATTTATAAAGGTCAATCTTTACAGTTCAAGGTTTCCCAATCTGTATCAGCTGAAAGCCTGCAACATTTTATTTATAAATGTCAATCTTTATGGTTCAAGGTTTCTCAATCAGCATCAGCTAAAAACCTGCAACATTATATTTATAAAGGTCAATCTTTACAGTTCAAGGTTTTCCAATCAGCATCAGTTAAAAACCTGCAATAATATATTTATAAAGGTCAATCTTTACAGGTCAAGGTTTCCCAATCTGCATCAGCTAAACACCTGCAACATTATATTAATAAAGGTCAATCTTTACAGTTCAAGGTTTCCCAATCTGTATCAGCTGAAAGCCTGCAACATTTTATTTATAAATGTCAATCTTTATGGTTCAAGGTTTCTCAATCAGCATCAGCTAAAACCTGCAACATTATATTTATAAAGGTCAATCTTTACAGTTCAAGGTTTTCCAATCAGCATCAGTTAAAAACCTGCAATAATATATTTATAAAGGTCAATCTTTACAGGTCAAGGTTTCCCAATCTGCATCAGCTAAACACCTGCAACATTATATTAATAAAGGTCAATCTTTACAGGTCAAGGTTTCCCCATCAGCATCAGCTAAAAACCTGCAACATTATATTTATCAGGGTCAATCTTTACAGGTCAAGATTTCCCAATCAGCATCAGCTTAAGACCTGCAACATTATATTTATCATGGTCAATCTTTACAGTTCAAGATTTCCCAATCAGCATCAGCTATAAACCTGCAACATTAAATTTATAAAGGTCAATCTTTACAGTTCTAGGTTTCTCAATCAGCATCAGCTAAAAAACCTGCAACATTATATTTATAAATGTCAATCTTTACAGTTCAAGGTTACTCTGCAATCAGCATCAGCTCAAAACCAGCAACATTATATTTATCAGGGTCATTCTTTACAGTTCAAGGTTTCCCAATAAGCATCGGCTAAAAACCAGCATCATTATATTAATAAAGGTCAATCTTTACAGTTTAAGGTTTCCCAATCAGCATCGGCTAAAAACCAGCATCATTATATTAATAAAGGTCAATCTTTACAGTTCAAGGTTTCCTAAGCAGCATAAGCTAAACACCTGCAACATTATATTTATAAAGGTCAATCCTTACAGTTCAAAGTTTCCAAATCAGCATCAGCTCAAAACCAGCAACATTATATTAATAAAGGTCAATCTTTACAGTTCAAGGTTTCCTTATCAGCACCAGCTAAAATCCTGCAACATTATATTGATAATGGTCAATTTTGATAGTTCAAGGTTTCCCAATCAGCATCAGCTAAAATCCTGCAACATTATATTTATAAATGTCAATCTTTACAGCAAGGTTTCCCAATCAGCATCAGCTAAAAACCAGCAACATTATATTTATAAAGGTCAATCTTTACAGTTCAAGGTTTCCCAATCAGCATCGGCTAAAAACCAGCATCATTATATTAATAAAGGTCAATCTTTACAGTTCAAGGTTTCCTAAGCAGCATAAGCTAAACACCTGCAACATTATATTTATAAAGGTCAATCCTTACAGTTCAAAGTTTCCAAATCAGCATCAGCTCAAAACCAGCAACATTATATTAATAAAGGTCAATCTTTACAGTTCAAGGTTTCCTTATCAGCATCAGCTAAAATCCTGCAACATTATATTGATAATGGTCAATTTTGACAGTTCAAGGTTTCCCAATCAGCATCAGCTAAAATCCTGCAACATTATATTTATAAAGGTCAATCTTTACAGTTCAAGGTTTCTCTGCAATCAGCATCAGCTAAAAACCTGCAACATTATATTTATAAATGTCAATCTTTACAGCAAGGTTTCCCAATCAGCATCAGCTAAAAACCAGCAACATTATATTTATAAAGGTCAATCTTTACAGTTCAAGGTTTCTCTGCAATCAGCATCAGCTAAAAACCTGCAACATTTTATTTATAAAGGTCAATCTTTACAGTTCAAGGTTACTCTGCAATCAGCATCAGCTATAAACCTGCAACATTATAATTTTAGCAGACATGTAGCCAGATTAGTCTGGAAAGCCCTTTTCAATATAATCTTTTGGTAATTCTTTTGGAGTGAGTATTTACAGGCATGACATAATGGAAAGCCAATTTGACATTTTTGAAAAGAAGTCCTCATATACTCCCTTTTTAAAACTTGTAAATAAAAAGCAAAACAAAAAATGTCAAAATGGTAAGTGTCGCATAACCCCCCCCCCCCCCCCCCCCCCCATTATATTTATAAATGTCAATCTTTACAGTTCAAGGTTACTCTGCAATCAGCATCAGCTCAAAACCAGCAACATTATATTTATCAGGGTCATTCTTTACAGTTCAAGGTTTCCCAATAAGCATCGGCTAAAAACCAGCATCATTATATTAATAAAGGTCAATCTTTACAGTTTAAGGTTTCCCAATCAGCATCGGCTAAAAACCAGCATCATTATATTAATAAAGGTCAATCTTTACAGTTCAAGGTTTCCTAAGCAGCATAAGCTAAACACCTGCAACATTATATTTATAAAGGTCAATCCTTACAGTTCAAAGTTTCCAAATCAGCATCAGCTCAAAACCAGCAACATTATATTAATAAAGGTCAATCTTTACAGTTCAAGGTTTCCTTATCAGCATCAGCTAAAATCCTGCAACATTATATTGATAATGGTCAATTTTGATAGTTCAAGGTTTCCCAATCAGCATCAGCTAAAATCCTGCAACATTATATTTATAAATGTCAATCTTTACAGCAAGGTTTCCCAATCAGCATCAGCTAAAAACCAGCAACATTATATTTATAAAGGTCAATCTTTACAGTTCAAGGTTTCCCAATCAGCATCGGCTAAAAACCAGCATCATTATATTAATAAAGGTCAATCTTTACAGTTCAAGGTTTCCTAAGCAGCATAAGCTAAACACCTGCAACATTATATTTATAAAGGTCAATCCTTACAGTTCAAAGTTTCCAAATCAGCATCAGCTCAAAACCAGCAACATTATATTAATAAAGGTCAATCTTTACAGTTCAAGGTTTCCTTATCAGCATCAGCTAAAATCCTGCAACATTATATTGATAATGGTCAATTTTGACAGTTCAAGGTTTCCCAATCAGCATCAGCTAAAATCCTGCAACATTATATTTATAAAGGTCAATCTTTACAGTTCAAGGTTTCTCTGCAATCAGCATCAGCTAAAAACCTGCAACATTATATTTATAAATGTCAATCTTTACAGCAAGGTTTCCCAATCAGCATCAGCTAAAAACCAGCAACATTATATTTATAAAGGTCAATCTTTACAGTTCAAGGTTTCTCTGCAATCAGCATCAGCTAAAAACCTGCAACATTTTATTTATAAAGGTCAATCTTTACAGTTCAAGGTTACTCTGCAATCAGCATCAGCTATAAACCTGCAACATTATAATTTTATCTATCAAAAGTCATGGACTGATGTTTCAGACTATGACACACAATTTCATGTCATTTTTACATTAAAGCATGACCTTGACCTTTGTGTAACCTTGAGATCTGATGTAAAGGTCTGGGTATTTCTACAGGTAAATGTAGGTGACACATCATCATGACATGATGATCACTTGTGTCAAGCTATTTTAAAATCCCTCCATGTTAAACAAAGTTACAGACAAGACATGAATTATCAAACAAACTGAAAGTGTGACCTTGACCACTGGGGTAAGGTTCTGGTTCTTAACGCAACACTTTGTCATGTCATGTTGATCAATTGCTAAATTTAGCCAAGTGTTTTTGAAACCCACCCATGTATGATAAAGTTACAGACTATACTTGCAATCTCAAACAGACTCAAAATGTTGTTGAACAAACTCAAAGTGTGACCTTGACCTTTGAGGTAATGGTCTGGGTCTTACATGTGGCACATAGTCATGTCATCTTGATCAATTGAGCCAAGTTAAAGACAACATTACAGACCAGACACGAAATATCAAACAAATTGAAAGTGTGACCTTGACCTTTGTGGGTCTTACACTCAACACTTCATTGTGTCATGTTGATCAACTGACCCAAGTGTTTTTGAAATTTATCATTAGGTGACAAAGTTGCAGACCAAACATGAAATCTCAAACAGACTGAAAGTGGCGTCAAACAATGTTAAATTCTGGCATTGACCTTTGACATGGGAGTCTGGGTGCTAAATTAATGCATTACATGTCATCATGTTATGCTGATCATTTGTAGCAAGTATCTATAAAATCCATCTATGCATGACAAAGTTACAGGCCTGACACGAAATCACAGACTCAAAGTGTGACATTGACCTTTAAGGTACAGGTGTGGGTCTTATGGGTGACTTGCTGTCATGTCATGCTGATCAATTGAGTCAAGAGTTTTTGAAATTTATCCATAGGTGACAAAGTTACAGACCGGACATGAAATCCCAAACAGACTGAAAGTGTCGTCAAACCAAGTTAAATTGTGACCTTGACCTTTGAAATGAAAGTCTGGGTGTTAAGCGCAACACGTCATTATGCTATGTTGATTATTTGTAGCAGGTATTTATAAAATCTATTTATGCATGACAAAGTTACAGGCCGGACACAAAATCACACACAGATTCAAAGTGTTGTCAAACAAACTCAAAGTGTGACCTTGACCTTTGCGGTATGAGTGTTGGTCTAACTTGCGACTTGTCGTCATGTTATGATGATCATTTGTAGCAATTATTAACAAAATCCATCTATGCATGACAAAGTTACAGACTGGACACGAAATACCGGACGGAATAACGGATGGACACTGCCATTACTATATGCCACCCAAAAAGTTTTATGAGTTAATTACCATATCATTTAAGAGAAACAACAATGACAATGATTGGCCAAGATATTTTTAGCTATTGAAGCATATTAAAGGTGGTTAAATATATGGATAATTTAAGGAGTTGCTTAAACACTCAAGGTTGCAATGGTCCTTTCTTAATTAAGATGCTTAAACACTCAAGGTTGCAATGGTCCTTTCTTAATTTAGTTGCTTAAACACTCAAGGTTGCAATGGTCCTTTCATAATTTAGTTGCTTAAACACTCAAGGTTGCAATGGTCCTTTCTTAATTTAGATGCTTAAACACTTAAGGTTGCAATGGTCCTTTCTTAATTAAGATGCTTAAACACTCAAGGTTGCAATGGTCCTTTCTTAATTTAGTTGCTTAAACACTCAATGTTGCAATGGTCCTTTCTTAATTTAGTTGTTTAACACTCAAGGTTGCAATGTTCCTTTCTTAAATTAGATGCTTAAACACTCAAGGTTGCAATGGTCCTTTCTTAATTTAGATGCTTAAACACTCAAGGTTGCAATGGTCCTTTCTTAATTTAGTTGCTTAAACACCCAAGGTAGCAATGGTCCTTTCTTAATTGTGTTGCTTAAACACTCAAGGTTGCAATGGTCCTTTCTTAATTTTGTTGCTTAAACACTCATGGTTGCAATGGTCTTTTCTTATTTGTGTTGCTTAAACATCCAAGGTAGCAATGGTCCTTTCTTAATTTTGTTGCTTAAATACTCAAGGTTGCAATGGTCCTTTCTTAATTTAGTTGCTTAAACACTCAATGTTGGAATGGTATTTTCTTAATTTAGTTGTTTAACACTCAAGGTTGCAATGTTCCTTTCTTAATTTAGATACTTAAACACTCAAGGTTGCAATGGTCCTTTCTTAATTTAGTTGCTTAAACACTCAAGGTTGCAATGGTCCTTTCTTAATTGTGTTGCTTAAACACTCAAGGTTGCAATGGTCCTTTCTTAATTGTGTTGCTTAAACACTCATGTTTGCAATGGTTCTTTCTTAATTGTGTTGCTTAAACACTCAAGGTTGCAATGGTCCTTTCTTAATTTTGTTGCTTAAACACTCATGGTTGCAATGGTCCTTTCTTAATTGTGTTGCTCAAACACCCAAGGTAGCAATGGTCCTTTCTTAATTTTGTTGCTTAAATACTCAAGGTAGCAATGGTCCTTTCTTAATTTTGTTGCTTAAATACTCAAGGTTGCAATGATCCTTTCTTTAATTTATAGCTTAAACACTCAAGGTTGCAATGGTCCTTTCTTATTTTTGTTGCTTAAACACTCATGGTTTGAAATGGTCCTTTTTTAATTTTGTTATATAAACACTAAAGGATGCAATGGTCCTTTTGCAATATAACCATTTAAACACTAAAGGATGCATGATAGTCCTTTTGTAATTTAATTATTTAAACCACCAAAAATTGCAATTGTTTTTGTTTTTTTGTGCAAGTGATTTGGCTGTTTTAACATGAAAGAATGCAATAGTCTTTTTGTAATTTAGTTATATAAACATCAAAGTATGTTTTGATCCTTTTGTAATTTAGTTATATAAACACCAAAGTATGCTTTGATCCTTTTGTAATTTAGTTATATAAACACCAAAGTATGCTTTGATCCTTTTGTAATTTAGTTATATATACACCAAAGTATGCTTTTATCCTTTTGTAATTAAGTTATATAAACACCAAAGTATGTTTTTATCCTTTTGTAATTTAGTTATATATACACCAAAGTATGCTTTTATCCTTTTGTAATTTAGTTATATGAACACCAAAGTATGCTTTAGTTATATAAACACCAAAGTATGCTTTGATCCTTTTGTAATTTAGTTATATAAACACCAAAGTATTCTTTGATCCTTTTGTAATTTAGTTACATAAACACCAAAGTATGCTTTAGTCTTTTGCAATTTAAATGGCAAGCATTTGTTTCATTAATGATTTGTCAAAGTAGCTTATTTACATATTACATGCTTTGACTTATTATTTCATACAAGATACAAAATTTTATTTATACTTGGCATATAAAATACATGTAACATTAGCTACGTATAGTCCTACTGACCGACTTCAAATGCCTTGATGTAGTTTTCAATAACATATTATTTTCTTATTAGCAACTATAACATATTGATAATTGTCTGAGGAGAAACTATCCATAACTACATACTATTCCAAGTTGATTATTTGCTGAAAGTACAAAATGTGTCATTTATGACTGTCTAGATTCTGTACGTTAATGATTATTTTGCTCATAATTACTCTCTGAGAATCAGTCTTCGCACTCCTGCTTACAGTATTACTAACATGCCAGACAGAACAAGGACATAATTATCAGGATGAAGCAAAATCTTGCTGATATGTCACCAGTCAGTGTGAGGTAAGGTCAAGGGTGAAAATATGTCTGGACCGAGGACATGCCATTTAACACAGTGGAATAAATGAGAGTGTAGGTCATTTACGGAATAATGTGACATGTCAGTACAGCTTTATCATTCATCGATGCCTCTGTATCATTCATTTATACATTTGTATAATTCTTTCATACTTTTGCCTTATTCATTTATACATTTGTATAATTCTTTCATACTTTTGCCTTATTCATTTATACATTTGTCTAGTTATTTCGTACATTTGCCTTATTCATTTATACATTTGTATAGTTCTTTCGTACAATTGCCTTATTCATTTATAAATTTGTTTAGTTCTATCCTACAATTGCCTTATTCATTTATACATTTGTATAGTTCTTTCATACAATTGCCTTATTCATTTATACATTTGTATAGTTCTTTCATACTTTTGCTTTATTCATTTATACATGTGTATAGTTCTTTCATACAATTGCCTTATTCATTTATACATGTGTATAGTTCTTTCATACATTTGCCTTATTCATTTATACATTTGTATGGTTCTTTCATACTTTTGCCTTATTCATTTATACATTTGTATAGTTCTTTAATACTTTTGCCTTATTCATTTATACATGTGTATAGTTCTTTCGTACAATTGCCTTATTCATTTATACATGTGTATAGTTCTTTCGTACAATTGCCTTATTCATTTATACATGTGTATAGTTCTTTCGTACATTTGCATTATTCATTTATACATGTGTATAGTTCTTTCATACAATTGCCTTATTCATTTATACATGTGTATAGTTCTTTCATACAATTGCCTTATTCATTTATACATTTGTATAGTTCTTTCATACATTTGCCTTATTCATTTTTACATTTGTTTAGTTCTTTCCTACAACTGCCTTATTCATTTATACATTTGTATAGTTCTTTCATACAATTGCCTTATTCATTTATACATTTGTATAGTGTATAGTTCTTTCCTACAACTGCCTTATTCATTTATACATTTGTATAGTTCTTTCATACAACTGCCTTATTCATTTATACATTTGTATAGTTCTTTCATACAATTGCCTTATTCATTTATACATTTGTATAGTTCTTTCATACATTTGCCTTATTCATTTTTACATTTGTTTAGTTCTTTCCTACAACTGCCTTATTCATTTATACATTTGTATGGTTCTTTCATACAACTGCCTTATTCATTTATACATTTATATAGTTCTTTCATACATTTGCCTTATTCATTTTTACATTTGTATAATTCTTTCATGCAATTGCCTTATTCATTTATACATTTGTATAGTTCTTTCATATATTTGCCTTATTCATTTATACATTTGTATAGTTCTTTCATACATTTGCCTTATTCATTTTAACATTTGTATAGTTCTTTCGTACAATTGCCTTATTCATTTATACATTTGTATAGTTCTTTCGTATATTTGCCTTATTCATTTATACATTTATATAGTTCTTTTATACAATTGCCTTATTCATTTATACATTTGTATAGTTCTTTTATACAACTGCCTTATTCATTTATACATTTGTATAGTTCTTTCATACATTTGCCTTATTCATTTATACATTTGTATAGTTCTTTTGTACAACTGCCTTATTCATTTATACATTTGTATAGTTCTTTCATACAATTGCCTTATTCATTTATACATTCGTATAGTTCTTTTGTACAACTGCCTTATTCATTTATACATTTGTATTATTTATAATACATTGGTATTGTTCAATTATGCATTTGTACCATTCATATATAAATTTTTATCATTTATTTATACATTTATAGATGTTTTAAAATCTTTTTCTATCAAGCAAAACGATGTTGAATTAAAGGTTTGAAGTAAAACCTCTTATAATTATGTTGTTATTTTAACTGTAGTATACACATTTTGTAATCAGAAGTACTTCAACAATTTTAAACACAAATTGCTGGGAACGGTCTTGTTTTGATGAGAACTTCATTCTTCGAAGTAAGATTTTTTTATTTGTCCTCTCGAGACGAATGGAAGTTCATGATAATTGAAAACAAGATATATTGCAAGGTTTTGTATGAATATGCGAGCGTTCACAAAATTGTTTCATCTTAGAAAGAGTCAGAAAGAAGATGCGAAGATTGCCAAACATTATTCAAGTGCTGTCTACTTGGGAATGGGGATTTCATTTCAAGATTACCACTATAATGTACATATATCGATTTTGTCACATTTTGATGGTTTTGACAAACCAAACCATTTGAATTTTATTTTTAATGATAATGAGATGCTTTTTTTTCATTTTAAAAAATATTTTATTTTTCAAGACATTTAAAGCATATATTTCCTTTAATGGAATGGGAATAGTATTAAGTCATTTATGGATACTAGATATGTGTGTATTGTTAATGGATGTATATTTGTCTTTAATGCATACAAGAGTTTTAATAGATATATTTCTGTCATTAATGGATACTAAATCCATATAAATCTTCAATAGATGTATATGTGTCATAATAATACACATTTGACATTTATGTTTATGATTGTATTGCTACAAACCTAGTACTTTAGGTCATAATAAATTAATTGCTAGATTATCATCCCTGCCCACCTTGTAAGTAATTGTGTTGCTTAAACACTCAAGGTTGCAATGGTCCTTTCTTAATTTTGTTGCTTAAACACTCATGGTTGCAATGGTCTTTTCTTATTTGTGTTGCTTAAACATCCAAGGTAGCAATGGTCCTTTCTTAATTTTGTTGCTTAAATACTCAAGGTTGCAATGGTCCTTTCTTAATTTAGTTGCTTAAACACTCAATGTTGGAATGGTATTTTCTTAATTTAGTTGTTTAACACTCAAGGTTGCAATGTTCCTTTCTTAATTTAGATACTTAAACACTCAAGGTTGCAATGGTCCTTTCTTAATTTAGTTGCTTAAACACTCAAGGTTGCAATGGTCCTTTCTTAATTGTGTTGCTTAAACACTCAAGGTTGCAATGGTCCTTTCTTAATTGTGTTGCTTAAACACTCATGTTTGCAATGGTTCTTTCTTAATTGTGTTGCTTAAACACTCAAGGTTGCAATGGTCCTTTCTTAATTTTGTTGCTTAAACACTCATGGTTGCAATGGTCCTTTCTTAATTGTGTTGCTCAAACACCCAAGGTAGCAATGGTCCTTTCTTAATTTTGTTGCTTAAATACTCAAGGTAGCAATGGTCCTTTCTTAATTTTGTTGCTTAAATACTCAAGGTTGCAATGATCCTTTCTTTAATTTATAGCTTAAACACTCAAGGTTGCAATGGTCCTTTCTTATTTTTGTTGCTTAAACACTCATGGTTTGAAATGGTCCTTTTTTAATTTTGTTATATAAACACTAAAGGATGCAATGGTCCTTTTGCAATATAACCATTTAAACACTAAAGGATGCATGATAGTCCTTTTGTAATTTAATTATTTAAACCACCAAAAATTGCAATTGTTTTTGTTTTTTTGTGCAAGTGATTTGGCTGTTTTAACATGAAAGAATGCAATAGTCTTTTTGTAATTTAGTTATATAAACATCAAAGTATGTTTTGATCCTTTTGTAATTTAGTTATATAAACACCAAAGTATGCTTTGATCCTTTTGTAATTTAGTTATATAAACACCAAAGTATGCTTTGATCCTTTTGTAATTTAGTTATATATACACCAAAGTATGCTTTTATCCTTTTGTAATTAAGTTATATAAACACCAAAGTATGTTTTTATCCTTTTGTAATTTAGTTATATATACACCAAAGTATGCTTTTATCCTTTTGTAATTTAGTTATATGAACACCAAAGTATGCTTTAGTTATATAAACACCAAAGTATGCTTTGATCCTTTTGTAATTTAGTTATATAAACACCAAAGTATTCTTTGATCCTTTTGTAATTTAGTTACATAAACACCAAAGTATGCTTTAGTCTTTTGCAATTTAAATGGCAAGCATTTGTTTCATTAATGATTTGTCAAAGTAGCTTATTTACATATTACATGCTTTGACTTATTATTTCATACAAGATACAAAATTTTATTTATACTTGGCATATAAAATACATGTAACATTAGCTACGTATAGTCCTACTGACCGACTTCAAATGCCTTGATGTAGTTTTCAATAACATATTATTTTCTTATTAGCAACTATAACATATTGATAATTGTCTGAGGAGAAACTATCCATAACTACATACTATTCCAAGTTGATTATTTGCTGAAAGTACAAAATGTGTCATTTATGACTGTCTAGATTCTGTACGTTAATGATTATTTTGCTCATAATTACTCTCTGAGAATCAGTCTTCGCACTCCTGCTTACAGTATTACTAACATGCCAGACAGAACAAGGACATAATTATCAGGATGAAGCAAAATCTTGCTGATATGTCACCAGTCAGTGTGAGGTAAGGTCAAGGGTGAAAATATGTCTGGACCGAGGACATGCCATTTAACACAGTGGAATAAATGAGAGTGTAGGTCATTTACGGAATAATGTGACATGTCAGTACAGCTTTATCATTCATCGATGCCTCTGTATCATTCATTTATACATTTGTATAATTCTTTCATACTTTTGCCTTATTCATTTATACATTTGTATAATTCTTTCATACTTTTGCCTTATTCATTTATACATTTGTCTAGTTATTTCGTACATTTGCCTTATTCATTTATACATTTGTATAGTTCTTTCGTACAATTGCCTTATTCATTTATAAATTTGTTTAGTTCTATCCTACAATTGCCTTATTCATTTATACATTTGTATAGTTCTTTCATACAATTGCCTTATTCATTTATACATTTGTATAGTTCTTTCATACTTTTGCTTTATTCATTTATACATGTGTATAGTTCTTTCATACAATTGCCTTATTCATTTATACATGTGTATAGTTCTTTCATACATTTGCCTTATTCATTTATACATTTGTATGGTTCTTTCATACTTTTGCCTTATTCATTTATACATTTGTATAGTTCTTTAATACTTTTGCCTTATTCATTTATACATGTGTATAGTTCTTTCGTACAATTGCCTTATTCATTTATACATGTGTATAGTTCTTTCGTACAATTGCCTTATTCATTTATACATGTGTATAGTTCTTTCGTACATTTGCATTATTCATTTATACATGTGTATAGTTCTTTCATACAATTGCCTTATTCATTTATACATGTGTATAGTTCTTTCATACAATTGCCTTATTCATTTATACATTTGTATAGTTCTTTCATACATTTGCCTTATTCATTTTTACATTTGTTTAGTTCTTTCCTACAACTGCCTTATTCATTTATACATTTGTATAGTTCTTTCATACAATTGCCTTATTCATTTATACATTTGTATAGTGTATAGTTCTTTCCTACAACTGCCTTATTCATTTATACATTTGTATAGTTCTTTCATACAACTGCCTTATTCATTTATACATTTGTATAGTTCTTTCATACAATTGCCTTATTCATTTATACATTTGTATAGTTCTTTCATACATTTGCCTTATTCATTTTTACATTTGTTTAGTTCTTTCCTACAACTGCCTTATTCATTTATACATTTGTATGGTTCTTTCATACAACTGCCTTATTCATTTATACATTTATATAGTTCTTTCATACATTTGCCTTATTCATTTTTACATTTGTATAATTCTTTCATGCAATTGCCTTATTCATTTATACATTTGTATAGTTCTTTCATATATTTGCCTTATTCATTTATACATTTGTATAGTTCTTTCATACATTTGCCTTATTCATTTTTACATTTGTATAGTTCTTTCGTACAATTGCCTTATTCATTTATACATTTGTATAGTTCTTTCGTATATTTGCCTTATTCATTTATACATTTATATAGTTCTTTTATACAATTGCCTTATTCATTTATACATTTGTATAGTTCTTTTATACAACTGCCTTATTCATTTATACATTTGTATAGTTCTTTCATACATTTGCCTTATTCATTTATACATTTGTATAGTTCTTTTGTACAACTGCCTTATTCATTTATACATTTGTATAGTTCTTTCATACAATTGCCTTATTCATTTATACATTCGTATAGTTCTTTTGTACAACTGCCTTATTCATTTATACATTTGTATTATTTATAATACATTGGTATTGTTCAATTATGCATTTGTACCATTCATATATAAATTTTTATCATTTATTTATACATTTATAGATGTTTTAAAATCTTTTTCTATCAAGCAAAACGATGTTGAATTAAAGGTTTGAAGTAAAACCTCTTATAATTATGTTGTTATTTTAACTGTAGTATACACATTTTGTAATCAGAAGTACTTCAACAATTTTAAACACAAATTGCTGGGAACGGTCTTGTTTTGATGAGAACTTCATTCTTCGAAGTAAGATTTTTTTATTTGTCCTCTCGAGACGAATGGAAGTTCATGATAATTGAAAACAAGATATATTGCAAGGTTTTGTATGAATATGCGAGCGTTCACAAAATTGTTTCATCTTAGAAAGAGTCAGAAAGAAGATGCGAAGATTGCCAAACATTATTCAAGTGCTGTCTACTTGGGAATGGGGATTTCATTTCAAGATTACCACTATAATGTACATATATCGATTTTGTCACATTTTGATGGTTTTGACAAACCAAACCATTTGAATTTTATTTTTAATGATAATGAGATGCTTTTTTTTCATTTTAAAAAATATTTTATTTTTCAAGACATTTAAAGCATATATTTCCTTTAATGGAATGGGAATAGTATTAAGTCATTTATGGATACTAGATATGTGTGTATTGTTAATGGATGTATATTTGTCTTTAATGCATACAAGAGTTTTAATAGATATATTTCTGTCATTAATGGATACTAAATCCATATAAATCTTCAATAGATGTATATGTGTCATAATAATACACATTTGACATTTATGTTTATGATTGTATTGCTACAAACCTAGTACTTTAGGTCATAATAAATTAATTGCTAGATTATCATCCCTGCCCACCTTGTAAGTTTGCATGCAGCCCCCTTTTTAATTTCATTAAAAAAAAAACAATTAAAAAAAACAAAAAAAAAACAATTAAAAAAACAAAAAACACAACAATTTTAAAAATAAAAATCAAAAATCAAAAATCAAATCCTCCCGCCCTCCCTATTTTTAAGGAAAATTTGGTAAACTAGCAATAAATTTATAATGGCCTTATTTTATTTGTACAATTTTATTGTAATATCATCCCACACAGTCATGTTATTACCTATCAGTTTTCAACATGTTCAGTGTCTTCTCTCTCATATCCATTAGGTAACGTAATGCATTAGCCATTGACATCCTTTTAGCAGGAGACAAATCACTCATTCCTGCAATGTAAAACCAATTTAGTGATAAATGATCAGTTTGATAGGGTTCCACTTAGGGTTTTCACTCAGTCGTTATTAAATTGAATATTTATTGTCAATTTCATTATATTTGCATTAAGGCCAAAGTAAAAATATAGCGTTATGAATTTATAAGAGTGGGGCTGTATAGTGTAGTGGACAGAGTGTTGGCAGCTCACAGCAGAGATTGCAGATTCGTTCCTCATCTAGAGTAGATGCATCTCAAAATCAACACTCAGTACTTCATTGCCAGGTTCTACGCAGGATGTAGACTTGAGAGTGGTTCATGTTAGCTTTAGACTTAAGAAGGAAATAAATTAAACTAAATATGTTATATCACTGTAAAATTTTATGGTGAAGTAATAGAGCATAACAACAAAATACATACATTAGCATGTTTCACTGATTTTTTATAAAAATGAATTATAAATGAGCACAAATTGAAACTGCATTTGGCCAGTTGAAGAACTCTCTTAATTACTATGACAACCACCAAAATATAGCTGTAATGACAAAGCCAAAAAAATATGATTACCTAGAACTCTCAGAAGCGCAAATATAGTGGTTGCGTTGACCAGAAGCGTGAGAAAAACGACACCAGAGACATGTATCAACACCTGGAATATAGATAAAAACACAACAGAATCAATGAAACTCATACATTCCTGATAGACATATGATAGTTATAATGATAAATAAAACGCGTTGTCATGAAAAGCTCAATAAAATGATCCAGCATTACTAGAACCCATGTCCATAGGACATTATATATTAGTGAACTTTACTAAACAGTTTATGGAAAAGGGACAATAACTCCTGTAAAATTTTATCAAATTGAATCAGTATATTTAATAATTTGATACAGCTGCATGACAAATATTATTTAAATACAGATCTTTTCAGAGGTTATTCATTGAAAACCTAGTTGAAGGACCAGTGGACAGACAGACAGAGAGACAGACAGAGAGACAAACAGACAGACAGACAGACAGACAGACAGACAGACAGACAGACAGACAGACAGACAGACAGACAGACAGACAGACAGACAGAGAGAGAGAGAGAGAGAGAGAGAGACAGAGAGAGACAGAGAGAGAGAGAGAGAGAGAGACAGAGGTAACACTTCTTTGAATGGCACTTCCATTTATATACTCATTCTAACACTCTTCAGAAATTTTTGTGTTTTCTTGGTTGCAAGGTGTTCTTAGATTTGTCTGTAAATCATCACATTTTCGCATTCTATGTATTATTATGTCATTTGTTTACAATGGTGAATGCCACTGTTAACAATATAAACAGTAGTTTAAATAGATAACCAAATCTGTTTGTCCATTTAAATTTACTACAAGTATTTATTTTGTTAAATGTCAAAAATATACAGATGTATTAAACATTTTGAACAATCTGATGATTTCATTTGAAAATCTCAACATCTCTCTCAAATTTCAAAATAACAGTATAATATTTATACTTTGTTATTCATTGAAACTCAGTCTCTGGTTTCAGCTAGTATCAAGTTCTGAATGATAAAAGCTAACAATGACAGCCAGTATGACGAACAGAATAGTAGGACGTGCTGTGTCATGTGACTAAATGGTGTCACACAGCATGAAATAACGATTCTTGGCATGACACATTACACCGTGGCTAACCAACCCTGAAACCATGCATTTTTAATGCCTGTGATATAACACAGCGGGTGTGGGTGGGGTGTCGAATTTGGTACATCCCACAGGGTGGTGCATTCATGTGACTTTGTGGTCTTGTGGATGGCCGATTCTCTAAAAATAGATCCTGCTTCTGGAAAGATTTTCCGCTTAATTATTTTTTTTCAAGTTCGGATAGATAAAAGAATGAATTGACAAATGGAAGGATGGACAGAAGGATGGAGAAAGCAGCAACTGTATGCTCCGTCTCCCACCAATTTTTTTCTAGGAACATAGAAATATCCACGGCATTACTGTTCAGTATTTTTTCACTCATGACCTTCTGGAATGTATGGGAAGGATACCATGACATTTCATCTCAAATGAAATGATTGGCTGAAGTGTTTGGGTAAAGATCCCAAATGTTTTCTAGGGATATCTGTATTTGTTTGGTCAACACCCAGTAGATATTTATAAAGTTATTTAACAAAATCTTACCAGGACCTAAAATCATCAATGATTTAAGACTGGGAATCAGACTCAGAATCTTGCATTTTTGTAAAACACTGTAAACATACAACTACGGGCAGGAAAGGTGATTCAGTAACATTTTCTGTTAAATAATCATTAAAACTGCTGACTCTGAAAATAAATATACCAGAAGTAATTTGCTTGGTTAATAGAATCTTAAAACTTTAACATTTTGAGTCTAAATCTCAGACTTAAAATATTGATGAATATCATATTATATTTAGGTCCTGAAGCGTAACCTATTTTTAGAACCAACGTTTCCATAGGATACTAATATACTCACTACATGTTAGTAAATTTTACCATAAATATTGACATTAGGGGCCAAAATTCCTGTCAAATATGACTGACCCATTGATAAATATTAAACAAGACCTATACTTTATAATCAACTACACACCACATATTGAATAATTAAATATTGAGTCACTTTCTGAAGTTAGTTTAAACTTATAAATTTTACTATGATTATTATAACTTATACATATCACGCTCAAGAAGTCTTCCTGGGTAGAACCAGTACTGAGCTTGTTTGCAAAATATGTCCTGCTCAAGGGCATTACACATATCCGGGGGGGGGGTTGAACCCATGACCCTCAGATCCTGTGTTTGAATGCTCTACCACTGGTCTGATCAGAAACCGGTTGGGTAGACGACACACGGACGTTCTAACAAATGAATATTTAAGTGGCTTCAGTGTGCTTAATTTCAGCAGACAGACACATAAACAGTTAGACAGACAGATGGGAGCAACACTTAATACAGCCTCCTCCAACATTCTTTGAAAATAAGCAGTAGCTGTGTAAGATACCAAAACGTCAACCTGGTTGGCTTGTGACCCAGATACTAATCCCTGAAAGTGTTATGCAGGTAAGGTTGCCACTACACTAAATGCAACTTGTCAATTGGTCAAACGAAAAGCAAAATACAAGTATTTTTTAAAAACGCCACTCTAGCTTAATGGGCATCTTTTAAACAATTTTTCACGCCCAAAAATTTGAATAACTTAAACAATCTATTGATATTTGGAAATCATGGCGTTTGCTTCAGAAAAAAAACAAACTTTACAATCTTTTTCAAAAAGAAACATCATGTTTAGCAAACTTTGAGATTATACTGAATAAAGTAATTGACATATTGGATAATAAACGTGCACAATTTGCCGACATAGTGTACTTTGTTATTTAACAAAGTCCCATATAAATGTAATTTGTTAAATACTTTAATGTATTTGAACTAAAATGAAAGTACAGTCAAAACTCGTTATATTTCGAATTGTGTGGGACCGTAAAAATAATTCGAAATTAGATTTATCAGGAATCTATTTTTGTGCAACATTTTACCGTTACCCCATCCACTTCATAAATCGTTGAAAATATATATGTTGTACATGTAAATACCTCTATTTGTTGTTCTTTTTAATTCAATAGAACACGTTGTTATATAAACTTTGTTTATATTGATGTGTACTGTGTATTTATCTTAAATCAGGGTAAATTCTACTTTTTACATTCGTCATTTTCTTCTAAGCAAACGTATGTTGTGCGTTACTATCCGTGTGTAGTTAGCTAATTGTCTATTTGCCCAGTGCGTGAGCATTGTATATTTTTAAGTGTGATAATATATTTTATTTTCTATACTTTTATTTACATGATAATCAAATAAATAGAATATGCAACATAAATATAAACACAGGTTATATACCAATCGTGAAACATCGGGTATTTCCGTATCCTCAGTATAATACACCTCGTGTATAGCTCTAGAATACACCAACACTATTCGCCTGTGTTACAAGTCTGTGTTCATTCGCGTGAAAGTAACAAATTATATTTCTATCATTAAGTTGAATATATGGCGTTATTTTATCGATTTTTTTATTTATACACTTGACATTGGTCATGTTTATAGGGAAATTTAAAATATCAGTCTTGATTTACCAAAGTTTGTATTTTCAACGTACATGTATATAAGTTGGCATAAAGGAGGCCACCATTTTATTTTATCATGTGACTAAAAGTTGTTCCAAAATGGCGCCTTATTATGTCAGAGGTCTATTGTGTAGCATAAAGGCCGAGGTGATCAGATTGGTTATATATATGGGTACAACAACTTTACAAATAAAAAATAAGACGAAAAAATAGCACATGTCAAAAACGTCTTCCAACACTTCGGCATTGTTTGTCTAATTAGTGTGTGTATCACTTGTGTTTGTATCATAACAATTAACTTACCTTTCAGTACAGACACATGAATCGATAAATTACAGGTATGAGATCAACAATTATCACCTTCAACAGTTTGCCTTTCATCTTCACGCAGTGATAAAAATTCGAAATCAATAGATTTTAGGATAGAGGGACCGAAGAACAGATTCAAAATAGTGAATTAGTCGACTTACTGGAATTTGATATATCAGGAGTTAATTAATATAGAAATAGAAAGGGGAAAAAACGGGACCAATCTTAAAATTTGAGATAACCAGAATTTCTAAATATAAGAGTTGGAGTTGGTGACTATCAACTGTACAGGAATCATCTGTAAATTTTAAAAAAAAATGATATGGACACAATATTTATTAATACAATACCGTGCATAAAAAAACCAGATTGTATATTTAAAACCAAGGAAAGACAACATTGCCGCTATAAATTACTTATTATAAATTGACACAAACAATTTTTGAGAGCTTTTCTGTTTCATTTGGTGAAGATTGCTATGGTTACAAGATGCCTGTGGAAAGTGTATCTAGGGCGGCAGCTGTTTGCTTATCATGTTTTATAAGATTACTCTCTTTTCTAATAGTTTATATTAAAAACAGATTTAACTATTATATGACATTATATGTTTTTTTGCATGCAAATTGTGTTAAACTTCTATATACATGCTGTTATAATGTGCAGTTTACAGCAGGAAGACCCCGGTCCCTGCAGACCCATTATGGGGTAATAAATGGGCCACCTTTATATGGTAGCTAAAAAAAATAATAAATCAATAAAAATTAAAAAAAGGCAAATTTCTAGTCTAAAGTTAACTACAAATTAAATGGAAATAAAGTGTGGGGGAAGGGGGCATAATTGTTTTCAATGTGTTTTTTTCTTCTTTTTTTTTATTCAAATGATGGATGTATACAATAGTAGATCCTGGAGGCAGATCCATCCCCCCTTCCAAAAAAGTGTATAAAAATAACATACCCCTTAAAATTGCATATGCCCTCTCTACAATCATTTTTTACACCTACTACCCTCATCCTCCTTCCTTTACATACACCCTCACCCCCTATCAAAGATTTGTAGAAGATTTCTGGGCCAGCCAACATGAAAGCCAACATGAAAGCAGGAATCTGCCACAGGTAATTTTATATACATGTAACAACCACTGCTCTGTGGATAAGGAAATCACATCTGTGAGAAAAAAAAATACATATATTGATCGAACAGCTAACTAGCCACATTTTATGTATTTTCTCAACTGAACGGAATTGTTCAGCTAACCAGCCACCTGACATTTTCCTATTTTCTCATCTGAACGTAACAGCTAACCAGCCACTTGACATTTTCCTATTTTCTCAACTGAACATAACAGCTAACCAGCCACCTGACATTTTCCTATTTTCTCAACTGAACATAACAGCTAACCAGCCACCTGACATTTACCTATTTTTCAACTGAACAAAACAGCTAACCAGCCACATGACATTTTCCTATTTTCTCAACTGAACATAACAGCTAACCAGCCACCTGAAATTTTCCTATTTTCTCATCTGAACGTAACAGCTAACCAGCCACCTGAAATTTTCCTATTTTCTCAACTGAACATAACAGCTAACCAGCCACCTGACATTTTCCTATTTTCTCAACTGAACAGAACAGCTAACAATCCACCTGACATTTTGTGATTTTCTCAAAAAATTTCAAAGCAATTTCCTTGAAATTTAGATTTGAATATGAAAAAACATATATTATAGGATTATACATAATGACAAAATCCGTCTTATTAATACATAATTGTCTGGATATGTTGTAATTACAAATTTTAATAACGCTAGTAACTCAATATTTTTACAAAGATATTGGAAGTACAGAAGTGGGGGGCTAGCTGTTCTGTTCGGTAAATGTACCAATTATATGTTCAAGTTTATTATCTGAAACTCTTACTTGTTTGAAATAAGATTTATTTTCTTGACTACAATAACTTGAATTTGCTTAATAAAACAGTCATTCAGAGATTACATGAGACACTGATGCCATCATATCGATTTTACGACTGATAAGCTGGAATGGATTAGATTATTACAAGCCTCCAAGTGACCACGATCATCATATTTGTATCGCGGGAAAGAAATGTTCAAAGAATTAAGGTATGTATATATTCAGAAATAATTATGAACTACACATCAGAACCACCATAATGCCAGCTATGGGAGACATAAACCTCATCTAAGCTTCTTTTTTTGAGTGGGTTTTAACGTCTTTTTTGACACAATATTTCAGGTGAATGGCATGATTATCCAGATTAAATGGTGGAGAATGACCTCAGAATGGAACTTGAGTTTACTAAGAACCTGAGTTTTCCTAAGTCATTAAGCTGGCAAACTTTTTTTTTGACCCGGTTGGAATCAAACTTTCTTCCAAATTGAGGTCATGAGTCTTGTAAACTGAATGGTTGACCTGATGAGAGAAGAGGGAACCGCTCTCTTCCTGAGTAAATTAAAATGTACGGAATTAACAACTAAAAACTATAAATTTTGAGTACGATGTTTATGGTTGTATAAAAAAGGTTCAGAGCAACCTTGAAGTCATCAACCTATGACCTCATCTTGAATATTTAAAAAAAAACAAAAACTTCAAGATGATCAGTCTACTCAAGGGTCATACACATAAAATTTGATTTCTATTAAAGAAGGGGTTTCAGAGAAATTGTTATTTGTAATTTTCTGTATTTCAATCTATTTTTAGTAACAGAGACCATATTGGATTTAAATATGAAAATGTACAACAGTTGGAACAGCATAAACAAGCTATTTCAGTGTTTTAGAAAAGTTGTTAACAAAAATTATGGATGATGACAATGGACTACAACATAGTTCAGATGAATAAAAATGCCAGGATAAATCAAACATAAAAGGATTATCTCTATCTATCAGTCAGGACAATAATTTCCTACATCAGCAAGTTTCCCTGCATGAATCATGTACCGTTGTGATACTTACTTTATCCCCTTCTGTTTGCTTCTAAGTAAACGTATGGAAATTGTAATATAACAAGAAATCATGGCATAATGTTATAAATTAAGTAACTTCATACTGGCACAATAACTGACCAAAAGACTGTCATACTTTTTGGTCAATAAGATTGTAGACTGTGGGCCAATATGAGTATCTATGTACCAAATGAATTAAAAAATGACAATTTAAGTAATTAACAACCAGAAGTATAGTGACTTTGGCCAAGTTTTGGTTCATTTTGGTCAAATACTGTTCCTACTGGCCGAGTTTAATTATTTGGTTCATATTGATCATGTTTTGTTCCTATTGGCAAATAAATTGTTTTGTTCCTACTGGCCCAGTTTTTGCTCAATTATTGGCCACATTTTGTTCCTATTGGCCATGTTTTATTCGTATTGGCCATGTAATGTTCCAATTAGCCATGTAATGTTCCTATTGGCTATGTTTTGTTCCTATTGGGCACGTTTTGCTCCTAATGGCCCAATTTTGGTTCATATTGGCCCAGTTTGCATCATCGTAATGAGGTGAGATGTTTCCTCAAAGACTAATATACAGTGTTAATACACGTAAGTAACAAAAAAAGAGCATGTTTTAATCAGGTTATTGTCTACAAGTGCTTTACCACTTATTGGCCCCCCCCTAGGCTGAAAACTAATGATCATAATCTGCCCATTACTTTTCGCAGCATATGTCATGTGATGGCAAACGTACGCCTGACATTGGTTCTGTTTTGTTTGTTTTGATCAGTTTGGAAAGTTATCTAAAGAGCTTGATGTGATTTATATATATTTGAGATACCAAAGTGGAGAAACTGCACTTCGTTATGAAAAGAAATGAATGATTTAAGATCCCATATCTCCATTATCTTGTTCGAATTCTCGAGTTCCTTACAATTTATATTTGATTTATATTTTATTTGAATTATTTGAACTATCTAGACATTGTATATGAGCGTCATTTGTAATTACTGACCTTGAGTTAGTGCAACAGAACATGTGTATTAACCGTTTACTGCATAGATAAGTGTTTTCCCGCACCAATCACAGAGGGCCTTTGAAAACAGTGCAGGAAGAGTTCAGATTGCTTGTAACGAGCAATCTGAACACTTCCTCCACTGTTTTCCACTCTGTCAGTTAATATAAACATAATTCACCCAATAATTCAAAAGTCTTCTATATTAGGTATCCAAAGGCGTCTATATTAGAGGTGTCCAAAGGCATCTATATTAGAGGTGTCCAAAGGCGTCTATATGAAGTAAAGGGTTAAAGACATTAATACAGGACAGCTAGCCAGGCCAGGAGGTGATAATCGGCCCAGAAAATGAATAATGGCCCGAGCCAGCCAGTCGCTCTTGTGTGTTAACCTTTAATTATTAATATTTACTTTTATAAAGGATTTTGACACATCAGTTCCATTGCCAAATAAAGATTTAATGAAACATTAGTTATGGATAAGTTTCATTTCAAAAAGGTTTATGATTTAATATGGATTCAAGCTATGGCATTTGAAGATTGAAATCATATATTCTCTGACTTGCCTGTTGTTTTTTTTGCATGGAACTTCATTAAAAACAAAATCAATACATATCTTTACAACTTGATTTTGAAGTGGTTTCTAACACCACTTTCAACAGTGATGACAGGTTATAATAATTTATGGCATATCTAGTTTTATTGATGGAAGAAGATCTCAGAATGAATCTGAGTAAAGCTTCCCACTTTCCAAAAGTAACCGGCAAGCTGTTTTACACCAAGCTGGGCTCAAACCCATAACCAAAATGGTGTAGAGAGGTGAGTGATAACTAATGGTATAATAATAGACCATTGACTTGGTAGCAGGGGACCCAGCCATCCTTTAGAAATAAACTTTTGTTCTTCAGTTAAAAAAAGGATCAGTGTCTATCACTGCAGAAGATTTATCTGAATGTTATCACTTTTTGTTATGTTTGTTATTGTATTGTTCTAGGGTGCCAAACAAGTGACGGCAAGTAAAGGACCACTGTAGCTCATGCATGTTGTAAGAGGTGACAGATTACATATTATATAGCATTTATCCTAAAACTGTACAAATCTGCAGTTATCAAGGTTTTAGGTTCATGCTGCATATTCATTTTTTCTTTATTTCTTTTTAATCTCTATGTTATTTTATTTTTGAACATGGAAAGTGAACTAGGAATCTTCTTTCCTGTTTGCATCATATAATATATAAAGACATAGAATATATATAACATAAAATATATAAAATATAATGTGTTGATACACCATAAATCTCCAATTCATTCATTAACAAGAAATGTCACTGTTAAGTGTGACATGCCCCCTAAATGGTCTGTGAAAAATAACAATATATGATATAATAGGTAGCGATGTATCCATGAATATCAAGTGTATTGGACTAATATTTCAGACTAGACATGCAATTTCATGTTGTTTTTTTACATTAAAGCATGACTTTGACCTTTGTGTAACCTTGACCTTGACATCTGATGTAATGGTCTGGGTATTTCAACAGTTAAATATAGGTGAAACATTATCATGACATGCTGATCATTTGTGTCAAGCTATTTTAAAAAAAATTAAATGTAAGTTACAGATCAATTGTTAATCAATTGATAAATTGAGCGAAGTTTTTTTGAAATCCATGTATGGTAAAGTTAAAGGACAGACTTGAAATCTCAAACAGATTCAAAGTGTTGTCATACATACTCAAAGTGTGACTGTGTCTAGGTTTTACTTATGACACGTCGTCATGTCATCTTGATAAATTGAGCCAAGCTATTAAAGACAAAGTCACAGACCAGACACTAAATATCAAACAAATTGAAAGTGTAACCTTGACCTTTGAGGAAAGGTTCTGGGTCTTACATGCGGCACTTCTTTATGTCATGTTTATCAACTGAGCCAAGTGTTTTTAAAATATATCCATAGATGACAAAGTTATAGATCGGACAAGAAATCTCACACAGACTGAAATTATTGTCAAACAAACTCAAAGTGTGACCTTGACCTTTGAGGTAGCATGTAGGTCTTACATGTGACACTTTGTAATATCATGCTGATGAATTGAGCCAAGTGTTTTTCAAATTAATCCATAGGTGACAAAGTTTCAGACCGGACACGAAATCTCAATCAGACTGAAAGTGTTATCAACCAAAATTAAATTGTGACCTTGACCTTTGAAGTGGGATTCTGGGTGTAACACGCGACAAATCATCATGTTATGTTGGTCATCTGTAGCTAGTATTAACAAAATCCATCTATGCATGACACAGTTACAGGCCAGACACGAAATCTCAAACAGACTAAAAGTGTGACCTTAACCGTTGAGGTATGGATCTTACTCGCGACACATCATGTTATGTTGATCATTTGTAGCAAGTATTTATAAAACCAATCTATGCGAGACAAAGTTACAGACTGGACACAAAATCTCACACAAACTCAAAAATAAAAATAAGAAAAACTTGTATGGTACTCACAGTCAGCCATATAACTTTATGAACCAGGGGGCAACACTTGCCCTAAAAGACCTACCAGTGGCATATATGAGACCATGCCAATTATGACATATTAGAAGCCTTGCCAATTATGACATATTAGAGGCCATGCCAATTGCGACATATTAGAGACCTTGCCAATTGCGACATATTAGAGACCATGCCAATAATGACATATTAGAGACCATGCCAATATTGACATGTTAGAGACCATGCCAATTATGACAAATTAGACACCATGCCAATTATGACATATTATAAGCCTTGCCAATTATGACATATTAGAGGTCATGCCAATTAAGCCATATTAGAGACCTTGCCAATTATGACATATTAGAGACCATGCCAATTATGACATAATAGAAGCCTTTCAAATTATGACATATTAGAGGCCATGCCAACTAAGACATTTTAGAAGCCTTGCCAATTATGTCATATTAGAGACCATGCCAATTATGACATATTAGAGACCTTGCCAATAATGACATATTAGAGACCATGCCAATCATGACATATTAGAAGCCTTGCCAATTATGACATATTAGAGGCCATGCAAATTAAGACATATTAGAGACCTTGCCAATTACGACATATTAAAAACCTTGCCAATTATGACATATTAGAGACCTTGCCAATTACGACATATTAAAAACCTGGCCAATTATGACATAGAAACCTTGCCAATTATGACATATTAGAGACCAAGTCAATTATGACATATTAGAAACCATGCTAATTATGACATTTTAGAAACCGTGCCTCAATTTTAAATGGCTGGTTGAGGTTTGGCCGGTTCAAAAATTTACCCAAGATCACTGTTCAAGTTTAATGAAGATTAATAACCACTACTGGTGCTAGAGAGCACACATCCAAATAATGCATGCTTTTTTATGATTCAAGTATGTTTATTTAATGAATGTATTGCCGTTTACCAGCGTGTTTTCTCTGTCAGTGCTGTGGCTGTTGAGATAAAAGACATCCTTTGCTTTTGGGTGAATGTCGAGTACCTAGAAGTTATTAAGTACTTTGTACTCTTAATTGTAACCAATCTTATCAGTGTTGTGTTAAGTGTGCAGAACACATTGTTTTTGAATCTATAATCCAGCAAGATTTGCTGAGAGGCACAGTTAAGTGGGTCGACTGTTTATAAGTTTACAAATCTTAACATGTAAAGTCAAATAACCCATCTATGTGCTGGCCTACCTCAATTTCTAAGATGTGATAATTTACAAGAAAATATTTATAGATTATTATATGATATTTCCATTGCAAGATGCTTTGTTAAAGATGGATTGAATGACGAGTCTTAACACTTTTTAAGTTTGTATTTATTACCATTTTCTCCTACTTTTTGTCCTTATTTCATTTTTTTTCCCTTGGAGGTTTTTCTTCTGGTAATATTTGCATTGCTTTTAATAAATGGTTTTGGATTTGATTTGATTGCGGCACATAGACAATCTCTGTTCTCTATATTTTCTCCTACGTGGCCTTTCGTTTTGGTATTTGATAACATTTACAGGACACAATATGTATGTTATATTTATTGCAATGAAATTGTTTATGCAGTTTCATAATGTGCTCCCATGAATATGTTTTAGCTATATTTAACAGTCTTACAGTCTCCGTGATGATAGATATACGACAATGTGTCTCATTATCATTCATCTCTCATCACTGATTCAAGTGAGAATGTTATCAGTTACTGCGGAGATGGCGTGTGCTCGAGTACTAATTCACCAATACTTCTCTCAGAGGAGACCATCCAAATATGTTTTTACTTATTTTCATTTTGAAATTATCATTTGTGTTACTTTGGGAAATAATATAAAACTATTTGACATTGGGAAAGGCGCACGGGACATTTAACACCCTAACAAAACAACAACAACAATTAACAAGAATCCTGCATGCCAAGTAAGGCAATCTTTGATAATGCAAGGGAAATACATCAGACATTTATATTTAGTCAGTTATGGAAGATCCAATGAAAAATGCAGGTGATATAGTGCACACATTAAATAATTTACAAATAGTCAATAGATAGATTATGGACAGAGCAATCGAAAACAACAATTTCATCTTCTTGACCATCCAATACTCACTAGTTCCCCATCTGTTTGCGGCTATATATTTCAGAATTTCATCAATAATGATATGATTGGAACTGTCAATAAAAGATAATTTACTCAATATTTTAGGCATGCAGAATTTATCCATTATTTTAACAAAAGGGCAATGATGGCCTAATTGGTTTATTTGACGAAGGAAAAGCAATGTTTAGTTTGACACTAGTGTACTGAAAAGAAGGTCAAACAAGATAATATTAAAAGTTGAAAAAGTTGACCAAACTGTTACATTGCACACCATTGTACGGCTGAAAGATGCAAACTGACTGGATTTAACCTCTTACCAGTATGCGTTCCTTGTAAAATATCTTAAATATCTACGATAACAGATGCCGTATTATCATTACTCAATTAAACTGTTAATACCAAACTTCTTATTGTTCCTATTTTATTTGAGTAAATCATATTCCCTAATGTTCATCAGTTTTTTCAAAATGAAAATTGACCATTACTGATAAAAGATAGTATCAATGCTAACGTTACAAAAACCATTCTAGCAATCTGTTTTTGTTTCGAAAATCTTTTTCCCAAAGGAACTTCTGTCTAGTAGCAGGCAAAAGGAAGTGATAAGAAAATTCCATCTATTCATTTAATGGAATTTAGATGTGAAATTCTTCTGTTACTCAGACATACAGCTGAAGAACAAAGAAACAAAAAGGTACACGACTGCGATTAAGACCAATGCTGGAAGGGAATGGCCATATCTTATGTTGGGAGAACTTCGAATAAAATATGTTTAAACTGACAATGCTAGAAATGTAACCAATAGATCTGTTACTCAACAATTTATTGATCATTAAACCACAATTACGTATACAGTGGGTGATTTATGAAAAGATAGAAATCATGAAAATTGTATACATAATAGAATTTATTGGTTAATTCATATAAAATATTGAGTATGGAGGCTTTGAACTGAAAAATAGAAAGACCTGTCAGTAGGAAAACAGTGGATTATATAAGAAAAAATGTACCATATTACAGGGAGTATATCAGGGAAAAAAATACTATAAGTATCTAAAAAGTAGAATTATTTTTAAAATGGATAAAAAGCATCTCATTATCATTTAGATGAATAATTGATATATCAAATTCACCAAAATGCGATAAAATCCATATTTAAATTAGAGTTGTAAACTTCAAATGAAATCTACGTGCTTAAAATAGACAACATTAAAATACTGCTTGACAACCTTCATGTGGTTGTTCTGAATTTTTTTAAGATGAACCATTATTACGTGTCAACCTGTAAAATAGATCAAATTAAAATCCAAATGAAATCATGTGACCATTAATACGTCACAAAATTTGAAGCAGGAAATCTATTGTTATCTAACCTAGGCATGTAGCGCAAGTAAAAATATGAATTTCCTTTCAAATATGTTATTTTGGCATGTTTAAATAGATATCCTTTTGGCAATACATGGTCATTGAATATATAAAAAAAAAATATTTATAGCCAATCTTAAAAATCCTGATAAATTCCCTTTAAATTGGTAATTTCATAGAAATACTGAGGGTATAGATAAATGTTCAATGAAAGCTTTAGTTTTTGGCCTGGGGCTTGCCCAAACGGCCATCCTAGGTACCAATGCTAAATTTCTAACCATATCCAATTTTCGATGGTTGCCAACCCAAAGGTGCAAAGTACTCCTTTATAAGAATGAATGCACATGAAAAAAAGTAGTTCAAAGCAGTCAACTCTTGGATCAAACTAAACTGTATGTATGTATATATTGTACTTATTGTGATGTATGCTACTGTGATGACTGTGTCCTTTGATTTATGTGTGTATACATTGTATTAATTATGATGTATGCTACTGTGATGACATTGTCCTTTGATTTATGTATATATATTGTACTTATTCTGATGTATGCTACTGTGATGACTGTGTCCTTTGATTTATGTATATATATATATTGTACTTATTCTGATGTATGCTACTGTGATGACTGTGTCCTTTGATTTATGTATATATATATATTGTACTTATTCTGATGAATGCTACTGTGATGACTGTGTCCTTTGATTTATGTGTGTATATATTGTACTTATTCTGATGTATGCTACTGTGATGACTGTGTCCTTTGATTTATGTATATATATATATATTGTACTTATTCTGATGTATGCTACTGTGATGACTGTGTCCTTTGATTTATGTGTGTATATATTGTACTTATTCTGATGTATGCTACTGTGATGACTGTGTTCTTTGATTTATGTGTGTATATATTGTACTTATTCTGATGTATGCTACTGTGATGACTGTGTCCTTTGATTTATGTATGTATATATTGTACTTATTCTAATGTATGCTACTGTGATGACTGTGTCCTTTGATTTATGTATGTATATATTGTACTTATTCTGATGTATGCTACTGTGATGACTGTGTCCTTTGATTTATGTATGTATATATTGTACTTATTATGATGTATGTTACTGTGATGACTGTGTCCTTTGATTTATGTATGTATATATTGTACTTATTATGATGTATGCTACTGTGATGACTTTTTTTTATTATTTTTAATGGGGTTTAACGCAATTTTCAACACATTTCAGGTTATATATGGCATATCCAGTTTTACTGGTTGCGGAACACCTCAGACAGAGTAGAAACACCGTCCTTCCGCAAGTAACTGAAAATATTCTCACATAAAGTTTTTGGAGAGAGTGGGACTCGAACTTACAACCATAGTGGTTAGAGGTAATAAGTGATCTTGAGACGTTGCCTTAGACCACTCTGCCATGTAAGACCTTCCCTGGTGGACATTTACTTGACAGTAAATTATTTAAACAATGGATCTTATAATACTTATACGTACCCGGACGCCAACCTTTTCCTGGTCAATTCTGTCATGATGTGCAACTTGAAGGGCCAATGCCAGCCCTACAGCCCCTCGAAGACCACCCCATGTCATTACTGTCCCTTCCTTCCATGTCATACCGTAACCAGTGTGTCGCAACACGGGGCTAAATAACGCTATGACAAATCCGCTGCAATATAAGAATCACTAAATTCATTTAAACAGCCAAAATAATATTAGGTCATAATAAATTAATTACTAGATTATCATCCCCGCCGGCCAACCCATTAATTTTCATGCCGCTCTGACCCTTTTTAAAAAATCCTCCCCCTTTTTAAGAAAAATCTAGAGGATAATATAGCAAATGATTTATATTAGCCTTATATTCATACATATAAAAAATAATAAATTAAAACTTGAGATGCACTTAGAAAAGGTAATAGCATAATATCAGATAAAAAAAAGAAGATTTGCCTTAATAGTAAGTAAAAAAAACTTGTTTTTGTCCACTTTTAATATTGGCATCCGTAATAACTTAATTGCTAGATTATCATCCCCCCTACCCCCTAATTTTCATGCCGCCTTGGATGTGATGTGACCCTTTTTATGTTCATTAAAAAAAAAAAGCATGTTTTTGTTTTTATTAAAAAAACATAAAAACTTTTAAAAATGAAAATAAAAAATAAAATCCTCCAGCCCTCCCCATTTTTAAGAAAAATTTGGATGATAATCTAGCAATAAAATTAATTTATAACGGTCAAACAGTAACAAAATAAAACCTGAATAGGCTTCAACAAAAGAGAATTTTTTATGATTTAGAAATATATTCAACTATATCATCTTTATGTTCACTCTCATATTCCTGTCTGCATGATTTTATATTGTAAGGTTGATGTAAATAGTAATGTTTCAGTTATATTGAATAAAATTCTGTTCCATTTTTAACCGCAATTGAGTTTTTTTGTTTTTTTATTTTGCTGATTTGACTGCTGGCAGAGAATCAGGTCGCATGTCCATGAGCATTGTTGTACAGTGTTTAGTATTGCTTTTCGTATCACGATGGTGTCTACTTGAGACAGTATTTTAAGCGCTGCCACAATGAGTATCATGCTGCAGACACATAATATGATACCTCATCCAGTCATATTATAATGATACCAAGTCAGACCAGACCTAGAACTGTCCTCTAAATGCACAAAGCAAGGAAGCTTCTATATAAAGTACCATTTTTCAAGTTTTTGGTATGACCTCTTGGGGATCGAACCCACAACATTCCACATGTGAGGTGGGCGCTCTACCACTAGACCACACAGCGATTTATCTGTCAGCAGTATGATAATATATCAGTGTAACACAACTATATTTCTCCCTCAAATCTTAACATAACATACTTTAAACTAAGCCCCTATACACTTAACAAAACAATTCATCATATCACAGATGGGAATAAACTGTTCCCATTTCCATAATTGGCATAACTGTTACATCAATACACAATCCGACTTACAGACTCTTCTGAGACTAGCAGATCAATCAACACTATAATACAAGTAATCCTTCACAAAACATTTTCTTTTCCAAGATGAACCACTTGGTTTATTCTTATTTATTTTGGCTCAATTGCAGAGAAATCTCAGAGCTTATATGAATCACTCGAGTCCATTTCCAGGGTAAAAAGGGAATTCTGATTTATTTTTGTGAGACATGTTCAAACATTTTATAGTAACTAATTCTCTGTGAGACATGTTCACATTTTTATAATAACCGACTGCCTGTGAGGTAACCATTTGCCTGTGAAAAATGTTCACATTTTTATATTAGCTATTTGCCTTTGGGACATATTCACATTTTTATAATAACCATTTGCCTGCGAGACATGTTCAAATATTTTGTAGTAACCATTTGCCTGTGAGACATGTCTACATTTTTATAGTAACCAATGACCTGTGAGACATATGTTTAAATATTTAATAGTAACCATTTGCCTTTGAGACATGTTCAAACATTTTATAGTAACCAATTCCCTGTGAGACATGTTCAAATATTTCATAGTAACCAATTACCTGTGAGACATGTTCAAACATTTTATAGTAACCAATTCCCTGTGAGACATGTTCACATTTTTATATTTACCATTTGCCTTTGAGACATGTTCACATTTTATTGTAACCAATTGCCAAAATATTAAACACCATTAAAAAAAAAAGATAAAAATAAAAGTAGATATGCAATATAAAACCTGTCATGTGTTAAAAAAGGTGTCAAATAGCAATATTTACATTCACACTGCAATCGGCCTAAATGGACTGTATAGATTTACTGCATTTCATTTCCCAATGAAAACACTTGCAGCTGGGCGGAGCTAAAAGGACCAGTTTGCATTTCATTGGTTGCACGATTTTGTTTTGCTGGTGAGACGTCAGGTTGCCGTTAGTTTTATGTGACCTTTGCCGTATGTTGTTTTTCAACTGCGTGCACTTATTCAGTATGTTGACAACGTGGCCGTTACATTCATGACATTGGCTTTGCGGTTTAATGTTATAATTTGCTTTTTAAATATCAAAATTACAAAAATAACGTAACAGTTTTATCTAAAATAGCTGGAGAATATAATGTTAATATAAGGATTAAAAGCCGATTTTTGAGTTTTCATCGAGTGATGAAAAACATTAGGCTAGTTTAATGTTGCCAAAAAGCCCTTCAGGCTTCACAAACATTAAACAGGCTTAATGTTTTTCATTACCTGATGAAAACTCAAAACTTGGCTTTTAATCCTTAAATAATTTACCATCCCTTCCTTAGTGATGGTAAGAAGAGACCAACTATAACCTTTTTTAACAGCTAAATTTTTACAAAGATGGCTAAAATTATCATATTGGTACCTGCTAATAAGTTTTGCCATGTTTGAATGTCAATAGGTGCTTTTTGGTGAAGACAATAATGACAGTTTTAAGATGTATAGTGATATATATTGGAGTGACCAGTCAGATTGGTCAAGATTAAAGGCACGACATTAAACAACTGAAATCTGTGAATAGTCAATCTGGTCAAGTTTGTTGTTTTATATATACATGAATTTATGAAAACAATACGTTCTCCTTTAACAATATTGGTTAAACTTTTGTGATGGGGATGGCCAAAACTGATGTGGTTTAAGCACTTATGGCAAGACCCTCTTTGCCTTATTTTATTTCAATGTTCCTTGAATGCTTGTAATATGTATATAATTTAGATTTATTGCTAGATTATCATTCCTATTCTTCTTAAAAAGGGAGGGGTGGGGGATGATTTTTTTTTTTTTTTTTTAAGGAAATAAAAAGGGTGGGGGCGGTATGAAAATAATGAAAATAAGAGGGCGGGTGGGGATGACAATCTAGCAATTAATTTATCATGGCATGATGGCAATAAAATAGATTTAAACTAACTAACCCAAGTTGCAGACACTTTAAAATTCTCCAGAAAGTGAATTTCGTTACATACTAGAGAATAGTGCATAATTAATTGATTTGCGAGACATGAAGTAAAATTAATTCTTGAAAACCTGTGTATCTCTTTTCTTCTTCAAGTACCAGATAACCATTGGCTTCTAAGCATTCAAATAACAAACAACAATACCCAGGGAAATCAAGGAGCAGCCATAAAACAAATTGGAGTGTTATGGGAGTCGTAATTTGAGAAGTAAGATTAACTTAAGTTCGTTGAGAAATTGTCACTTAATTTCGTTATTATAAGAAAGTTTAGTACTTGACATTTAAAACCACTAGCTCATGTTAAAAGATATTTTATATGTGTATCAAAAGGATTTTTACAAGTAAGGAAAAAAACAATGATTATATTTATATTCAGCTAAGTGGTTTCCAAGAAGTTTTCAGAGCTCAAGAGAAGCTTTTATTCATATGAGTAGTAACTGTTTGTAACTACTTGAATTTGTATGAAACCCTCATAGCTCAATACAAAGTTTTAGCCTGAATCCCACATAGCTAAAATACAAGGTTCTAACCTGAAACCTACATAGCTACAATACAAGGTTCTAGCCTGAAACTCTCATAGCTACAATACAAGGTTCTAACCTGAATCCCACATAGCTACAATACAAAGTTCTAGCATGAAACTCACATAGCTACAATACAAGGTTCTAACCCGAAACCTACATAGCTACAATACAAGGTTCTAGCCTGAAACCTACATAGCTACAATACAAGATTCTAGCCTGAAACTCACATAGCTACAATACAAGGTTCTAACCCGAAACATACATAGCTACAATACAAGGTTCTAGCCTGAAACTCACATAGCTACACTACAAGGTTCTAACATGAGACTCACATAGCTACACTACAAGGTTCTAACATGAAACCCACATAACAACAAAACAAGGTTCTAACATGAGACCCATATAGCTACAATACAGAGTTCTAGCCTGAAACTCACAAAGCTATAATACATGGTTCTAACATGAAACCCACATAGCTACATTACAGAGTTCTAGCCTGAAACTCACAAAGCTACACTACAAGGTTCTAACATGAAACCCACATAGCTACAATACAGAGTTCTAGCCTGAAACTCACAAAGCTATAATACATAGGTTCTAACCTGTAACCCACAGTCATAGATACAATACAAGGTTCTAGCCTGAAAATAACCTACAGTAACTACAATACAAGGTACAAACCTGAAACCCACATAGCTACAATACAAGGGTTTATCCTGAAACCCATATAGCTACAATACAAGGTTCTAACCTGACCCACATACTTACAATACATGGTTCTAACCTGAAACTCACATAGCTATAATACAAGGTTCCAACCTGAAACCCACATAGCTACAAAACTAAGTTCTATCCTGAAACCCACATAGCTACAATACAACGTTCTTACCTGAAACTCACATAGCTACAATACAATGTTCTAACCTGAAACTCACATAGCTACAATACAAGGTTCTAACCTGAAACCTACATAGCTACAATACGAGAAACTAGCCTGAAACTCACATAGCTACAATACAACATTCTAACCTGAGACCCACATAGCTACAGTACAAGGTTCTAACCTGAAACTCACATAACAACAATACAAGGTTTTAACCTGAAACCCATATAACAACAATACAATTTTCTAGCCTGAAACTCACATAGCTACATTACAAGGTTCTATCCTGAAACCAACATAACAACAATACAAAGTTCTAACCGGAACCCACATAGCTACAATACAAGGTTCTAACCTGAAACCCACATAGCTACAATACAATGTTCCAACCTGAAACCCTCATAGCTACAATACAAGGTTCTAACCTGAAACTCACATAGCTACAATACAAGGTTCTTACCTGAAACCCACATAGTTACAATACAAGGTTCTAACATGAAATCCACATTGCTACAAAACAAGGTTCTAACCTGAAACCCACATAGCTACAATACAAGGTTTAACCTGAAACCCACATTGCTACAATACATGGTTCCAACCGGAAACCCACATAGCTACAATACAAGGTTCTAACCTGAAACCCACATAGCTACAATACATGGTTCCAACCTAAAACCCACGTAGCTACAATACAAGGTTCTAACCTGAAACCCTCATAGCTATAGTACAAGGTTCTAGCCTGAAACCCACATAGCTACAATACAAAGTTCTAACCTGAAACTCACATAGTTACAATACAAGGTTCTAACCTGAAACCCACATAGCTACAGTACAAGGTTCTAACCTGAAACCCACATAACTACAATACATGGTTCCAACCTGAAACCCACATAGCTACAATATATGGTTCCAACCTGAAACCCACATAGCTATAATACAAGGTTCTAGCCTGAAACCCACACAGTTACAGTACAAGGTTCTAACCGGAAACCCACATAGCGACAATACAAAGTTCTTACCTGAAACTCACATAGCTACAATACAAGGTTCTAACCTGAAACCCACATAACAACTATACAAGGTTTTAGCCTGAAACTCACATAGCTACAAAACAAAGTTCTGACCTAAATTTCACATAGCTACGATACAAGGTTTTAACCTGAAACTCACATAACTACAATACATGGTTCCAACCTGAAACCCACATAGCTACAATACATGGTTCCAACCTGAAACCTACATAGCTATAATACAAGGTTCTAGCCTGAAATCCACACAGCTACAGTACAAGGTTCTAACCTAAAACCCACATAGCGACAATACAAAGTTCTTACCTGAAACTCACATAGCTACAATACAAGGTTCTAACCTGAAACCCACATAACAACAATACAAGGTTTTAGCCTGAAACTCACATAGCTACAAAACAAAGTTCTGACCTAAATTTCACATAGCTACAATACAAGGTTTTAACCTGAAACTCACATAGCTACAATATAAGGTTCTAACCTGAAACCCACATAACAACAATACAAGGTTCTAGCCTGAAACTCACATAGCTACACAACAAAGTTCTAACCTAAAACCCACATAGCTACAATACAAGGTTCTAACATGAAACCCACATAGCTACAATACAGGGTTCTAACCTGAAACCCACATAGCTACAATACAAGGTTCTAACCGGAAACCCACATAGCTACAATACAAGGTTCTAACCTGAAACTCACATAGCTACAATCCAAGGTTCTTACCTGAAACCCACATTGATAAAATACATGGTTCTAACCTGAGACCAACATAATTAAAATACAAGATTTAACCTGAAACTATCAATATAAACTGAAAAAATATAAAGGACTAAAAGCTTTTGGTGTACTAGACAGAAAAACAATCCAATTTCCATAATTTAAGTTACAAATCTTGTTCAATGGACTCCATGATCAATTTACACAAACACACTATAACAATTATCTGCTGGGGATGTAACAATTTCATGCAATAATGGTGTTAAGACATAAATACCTAGATAATTACTAGAATCAGGATTCATTTTCAGTCCTGGGACAAGTTCTTGTGCACTTGCCAATTGTTCATTGTCGTTTGGGCTGGTTAAACTATCTTAAGTAGAGCCACATTCCTTCCGGAAGTAACTGGAAAACTTTCTCACATAAAGTTTTTGGAGTAAGTGGGACCTTAGTGGTGAGAGGTAATTAGTCTTCAGATGGCGCCTTAGATCACTCGGCCACAGGGCCGTAGTGTAATGGACAGAGTATTGGCTGCCCATAACAGAGGTGGCGAGTTCAATCTCCAGCTATACCCAATGCCTCAGTACTGGTTCTACCCAGGAATCAGATTTGAGAGTTGTTGAAATAAGCTCTGAAGTTCCCTTGCAACTGAGCTAGAATGGATAAGTAACAAGAGGTTGCCACCAACATTGTCATTTTCCCTGCTACCTCGTTAACCCTTAAAGGCATTTCCAGAGAAGTGGATTTAAATTATGCAAAATGAAAAAGTCGCCGAGCTCAATAAATCACATGTAAATGCAACAAACTGAAATATGTAGCCGACTGTTATACGAGACATTGTCTTGTCCAAGTGAGCACTGGTGTGATGTATTCTAAATTGAACCATAAATACGTAAGTTATAACCCCAAAAACAAAAGAAAAACTATCTTTGATGAACAGACCAAACTCATTCGCAAGACACATTGTCTTGGGCCGGTTAGCATGTGCTAATTTTTATTTAACAACCTAATCACAACTAAAGAAGATACGGTCCGAACAGCAGTGGATGGACGGAACTGTGACCTTGACCTTTCAAGAACAGACCCAAGTCATTCACATGACACATCATCTTGTCCTAGTTAAACATTTGTTTTACAGAATTTAAACAAGAGGTTGTAGCGAAATAGTGTCATGATGACAATATGCACATCTCCACTTGGTAATGATGCATCCTAGCAAGTTTCATAAAATTCCAACCACAGGTTGTAGAGAAATTGAGCGAGAAAGAATTTGGTCACAGACTGAATCAAAGGGCCATAACTCTGTGAAAAATCATCGAACCGGAACACAAACATAACAAGTTGGTTGTAGAGAAATAGGGCGGACAATAATTTGGTCACAGACTCAATGAAAGGGCCATAACTCCATGAGAAATCATTGAACCGGTACACATAGACAATATGCCCATCTGCACTTGGCAATGATGCATCCTAGCAAGTTTTATAAAATTCCAACATGGGGTTGTAGAGAAATAGTGTGGACAAGAATTTGGTCACAGACAGAATCAAAGGGCTATAACTCCATGAAAAATCATCAAACCGGAACACAAAGACAATACGCGCATCTGCACTTGGTAATGATGCATCCTAGCAAGTTTCACAAAATATAACATGGGGTTGTAGAAAAATAGCGCAGCCAATAATTTGGTCACAGACTCAATAAAAGGGCCATAACTCCTTGAAAAAAATTCGAAACATAACACATAGACAATATGCGCATCTGAACTTGGTAATGATAAGATTGGCATGACACATCATCTTATCCTAGTGAACGTTTGTGTTAAAGTTATTTAAAATTCCAATCACAACTTAAGAAGATAAGGTCAGGACAGCAGCGGATGGATGGAAGGACAGAGCTAAGACCTAACAGACTCAAGTCAGTCGCATGACACATCATCCTGTCCTAGTGAACATTTGTGCCAATTTATTAAAAATTCCAATCACAACTAAAGAAGATACGGTCCAGACAAGAGGAAACAGATTATACATTGGATTTCCAAATACTTGACCTTGAGCTATGACCTAGGCCTTTGACAAAGAGACCCAAGTCATTCGCATGTCACATTGTCTTGTCCTAGTGAACATTTGTGCCAAGTAATTTAAAATTCCAATCACAACTGAAGGAGATATATTGTGGACCATGGACCCACGCACAGACGGACGTATGCACGCACGCATGGACGGACACAGCCCATTTCTATATCCCCCTGCTCCGCTCTGATATCTTAATCTATAACTTGATCCATCTCTACAACTGATTCCCATCTCTACAGCAAATTCTTCAAATCTGAAATGTCTTAACGAGGGAACTCAGCAGTGTTAATTAAATAGAGGATCTTACATGAGTACTCAATTATTAAATTTATTAAACGAGTTGGCAAAAATATATTATGCAAGGCTCTGACATGCGTTATATCATTTTTGCCAACTCGTTTTAAAAATTAAATAATGAATGAGTCTTTTAAGCACATAACTGAGAAAAGTAGTACATTTACCACTTATCACGTTGATAAGAAACAAGAAAAGGTCCTGCATATTTGTTCCCATCATTTTTCATATGGCGTAATTAACAATGAGAAATCGATGCCATTTATATATTTGGGGGAAGTAGAAACGTATTTATGTATGACAGCCCGTTATACAGAAAACACCAAACAATGAATTGGAAGTGATATTACACTAGATTATTATAAAAAATATGTCAGGGGTTTATTACACTCCTGCACCATAAATTAAGTGATAAATATGTTTAATCAAGTACGCTCCTCAATTGAAAAAAACAACAAAACACATTAAATTGAAATCAGACTACTTCAATGCAATGCCTTGTTCAGTTATGCAATTAAACACAAGCACAGATCCAGGAGGAACGATAATTTAACTGCCATTATATAATTGAAATATGGTTGAAAAAAAAAGAGGCGCAAAACCACATAGAAACAAACAAACAAAAAACATACACCTCTCAATGTGAAGATGTGCAGCGAATACATCACATTGTACAGATGACATGTGCTAATGTATTAGTTTAAAAAATTAATGTTACTGAACACAGCTCTGTGATTTATTGATTTCTATACAAGATTCTTAATTATACTCATTATTTTTTACCATTCTACAACACTGAGATCCAAACAATGTATGTACTTATGCTACTTTTAAAAGTATTCATAAAAACAAAAAATAAAAAAAAAAAAATAATTGAAAATTGTTTTGGATTTTTTCTGTTTAAGTCATTATAAATTAATTACTAGATTCTCATCCAATCAAAATTTTTCTTAAAAAGGGGAAAGGGGGAGAGGGGTAGGGGTGGCATGAACATTAGGGGGCAGGCAGGGATGACAATCTAGGAATTAATTCATTATGGCCTTACTGATATAAAACAGAAGAAAAGCAAATATTTGTTACATTTTTTGTCATGTAAAAACAGTCAATATGCAAAATATGATGCCTTTAATCCATTTACAAGAGTTATGACCCTTTCCAAAATGGGAACAATTTAAGTTCCTACTTTCCAAAATGGGAACAATTTAAGTTCCTACTTTCCAAAATGGAAACAATTTATTTAGTTCCTACTTTCAAAAATGAGAACAATTTAAGTTCATACTTTCCAAAATGGAAACAATTTATTTAGTTCCTAGTTTCCAAAATGGGAACAATTTAAGTTCCTAGTTTCCAAAATGGGAACAATTTAAGTTCCTACTTTCCAAAATGGAAACAATTTATTAAGTTCCTACTTTCAAAAATGCGAACAATTTAAGTTCCTACTTTCCAAAATGGGAACAATTTAAGTTCCTACTTTCCAGAATAGGAACAATTTAATTTCCTATTCATCTATTAATTGATGGGATATTTTAATTACAGACTTATGACAATAATATCACTTTCTATATACATATATAAGGTTTAACAATTGTCCTTGAATCAAGTGTGACCTTGACCTTAAAGCTACAAATTATTTAAGGATCCTTCAATCAGAACATGAATACGGCTATCTGTACATTAAATCTATAAAGCCTTTCATGTGTGTTATACAGATCTACAAGCTACAGTCCTCAATTTGGCTATCTTTACATTAAATCTATAAGGCCTTTCATGTGTGTGATACAGATCTACAAGCTACAGACCTCAGTTGTGTTATCTGTACATTAAATCTATAAGGCCTTTCATGTGTGTGATACAGATCTACAAGCTACAGACCTCAGTTTGGCTATCTGTACATTAAATCTAGAAGGCCTTTCATGTGTGTGATACAGATCTACAAGCTACAGACCTCAGTTTGACTATCTTTACATTAAATCTAGAAGGCCTTTCATGTGTGTGATACAGATCTACAAGCTACAGACCTCAGTTTGGCTATCTGTACATTAAATCTATAAGGCCTTTCATGTGTGTGATACAGATCTACAAGCTACAGACCTCAGTTTGGCTATCTGTACATTAAATCTATAAGGCCTTTCATGTGTGTGATACAGGTCTACAAGCTACAGACCTCAGTTTGGCTATCTGTACATTAAATCTATAAGGCCTTTCATGTGTGTGATACAGATCCACAAGCTACAGACCTCAGTTTGGCTATCTTTACATTAAATCTATAAGGCCTTTCATGTGTGTGATACAGATCCACAAGCTACAGACCTCAGTTTGGCTATCTGTACATTAAATCTATAAGGCCTTTCATGTTTGTGATACAGATCTACAAGCTACAGACCTCAGTTTGGCTATCTGTACATTAAATCTATAAGGCCTTTCATGTGTGTGATACAGATCTACAAGCTACAGACCTCAGTTTGGCTATCTGTACATTAAATCTATAAGGCTTTCCATGTGTGTGATACAGATCTACAAGCTACAGACCTCAGTTTGGCTATCTTTACATTAAATCTATAAGGCCTTTCATGTGTGTGATACAGATCTACAAGTTACAGACCTCAGTTTGGCTATCTGTACATTAAATCTATCAAGCCTTTCATGTTTGTGATACAGATCTACAAGCTACAGACCTCAGTTTAGCTATCTGTACATTAAATCTATAAGGCCTTTCATGTGTGTGATACAGATCTACAAGCTACAGACCTCAGTTTGGCTATCTGTACATTAAATCTATAAGGCCTTTCATGTGTGATACAGATCTACAAGCTATAGACCTCAGTTTGGCTATCTTTACATTAAATCTAGAAGGCCTTTCATGTGTGTGGTACAGATCTACAAGCTACAGACCTCAGTTTGGCTATCTGTACATTAAATCTTTAAGGCCTTTCATGTGTGTGATACAGATCTACAAGCTACAGACCTCAGTTTGGCTATCTGTACATTAAATCTATAAGGCCTTTCATGTGTGTGATACAGATCTACAAGCTACAGACCTCAGTTTGGCTATATGTACATTAAATCTATAAGGCCTCTCATGTGTGTGATACAGATCTACAAGCTACAGACCTCAGTTTGGCTATCTGTACATTAAATATATAAGGCCTTTCATGTGTGTGATACAGATCTACAAGCTACAGACCTCAGTTTGGCTATCTTTACATTAAATCTATAAGGCCTTTCATGTGTGTGATACAGATCCACAAGCTACAGACCTCAGTTTGGCTATCTGTACATTAAATCTATAAGGCCTTACATGTTTGTGATACAGATCCACAAGCTACAGACCTCAGTTTGGCTATCTTTACATTAAATCTACAAGGCCTTTCATGTGTGTGATACAGATCTACAAGCTACAGACCTCAGTTTGGTTATCTGTACATTATGTCTATAAAGCCTTTCATGTGTGTGATACAGATCTAAAAGCTACAGACCTCAGTTTGGCTATCTGTACATTAAATATATAAGGCCTTTCATGTGTGTGATACAGAACTACAAGCTACAGACCTCAGTTTGGCTATCTGTACATTAAATATATAAGGCCTTTCATGTTTGTGATACAGATCTACAAGCTACAGTCCTCAGTTTGGCTATCTATACATTAAATCTATAAGGCCTTTCATGTGTGTGATACAGATTTACAAGCTACAGTCCTCAGTTTGGCTATCTGTACATTAAATCTGTTAGGCCTTTCTTGTGTGTGATACAGATCTACAAGCTACATACCTCAGTTTGACTATCTGTACATTAAATCTACAAGGCCTTTCATGTGTGTGATACAGATCTACAAGCTACAGACCTCAGTTTGGCTATCTGTACATTAAATCTAGAAGGCCTTTCATGTGTGTGATACAGATCTACAAGCTACAGACCTCAGTTTGGCTATCTGTACATTAAATCTACAAGGCCATTCATGTGTGTGATACAGATCTACAAGCTACAGAGCTCAGTTTGGCTATCTGTACATTAAATCTATAAGGCCTTTCATGTGTGTGATACAGATCTACAAGCTACAGAGCTCAGTTTGGATATATGTACATTAAATCTATAAGGCCTTTCATGTGTGTGATACAGATCTACAAGCTACAGACCTCAGTTTGGCTATCTGTACATTAAATCTATAAGGCCTTTCATGTGTGTGATACATATCTACAAGCTACAGAGCTCAGTTTGGCTATCTGTACATTAAATATATAAGGCCTTTCATGTGTGTGATACAGATCTACAAGTTACAGACCTTAGTTTGGCTATCTGTACATTAAATCTATAAGGCCTTTCATGTGTTATACAGATCTACAAGCTACAGAGCTCAGTTTGGCTATCTGTACATTGAACCTATAAGGCCTTTCATGTGTGTGATACAGATCTACAAGCTACAGACCTCAGTTTGGCTATCTGTACATTAAATCTATAAGGCCTTTCATGTTTGTGATACAGATCTACATGCTACAGACCTCAGTTTGGCTATCTGTACATTAAATCTATAAGGCCTTTCATGTTTGTGATACAGATCTACAAGCTACAGACCTCAGTTTGGCTATCTGTACATTACATCTAGAAGGCCTTTCATGTTTGTGATACAGATCTACAAGCTACAGACCTCAGTTTGGCTATCTGGACATAAAATCTAGAAGGCCTTTCATGTGTGTGATACAGATCTACATGCTACAGACCTCAGTTTGGCTATCTGTACATTAAATCTATAAGGCCTTTCATGTGTGTGATACAGATCTAAAAGCTACAGACCTCAGTTTGGCTATCTGTACATTAAATCTATAAGGCCTTTCATGTGTGTGATACGGATTTACAAGCTACAGACCTCAGTTTGGCTATCTGTTCATTAAATCTATGAAGCCTTTCATGTGTGTGATACAGATCTACAAGCTACAGACCTCAGTTTGGCTATCTGTGCATTAAATCTATAAGGCCTTTCATGTGTGTGATACAGATCTACAATCTACAGACCTCAGTTTGGATATCTGTACATTAAATCTATAAGGCCTTTCATGTGTGTGATACAGATCTACAAGCTACAGACCTCAGTTTGGCTATCTATACATTAAATATATAAGGCCTTTCATGTGTGTGATACAGATCTACAAGCTACAGACCTCAGTTTGGCTATCTGTACATTAAATCTAGAAGGCCTTTCATGTGTGTGATACAGATCCACAAGCTACAGACCTCAGTTTGGCTATCTATACATTAAATCTATAAGGCCTTTCATGTGTGTGATACAGATCTACAAGCTACATACCTCAGTTTGGCTATCTGTACATTAAATCTATAAGGCCTTTCATGTGTTTGATACAGATCTACAAGCTACAGAGCTCAGTTTGGCTATCTGTACATTAAATCTATAAGGCCTTTCATGTGTGTGATACAGATCCACAAGCTACAGACCTCAGTTTGGCTATCTGTACATTAAATCTATAAGGCCTTTCATGTGTGTGATACAGATCTACAAGCTACAGACCTCAGTTTGGCTATCTGTACATTAAATCTGTTAGGCCTTTCATGTGTGTGATACAGATCTACAAGTTACAGACCTCAGTTTGGCTATCTTTACATTAAATCTGTTAGGCCTTTCATGTGTGTGATACAGATCTACAAGTTACAGACCTCAGTTTGGCTATCTTAACATTAAATCTACAAGGCCTTTCATGTGTGTTATTCAGATCTACAAGTTACAGACCTCAGTTTGGCTATCTTTACATTAAATCAACAAGGCCTTTCATGTGTGTGATACAGATATACAAGCTACAGACCTCAGATTGGCTATCTGTACATTAAATCTACAAGGCCTTTCATATGTGTGATACAGATCTACAAGCTACATACCTCAGTTTGGCTATAATACATTAAATCTACAAGGCCTTTCATGTGTGTTATACAGATCTACAAGCTACAGACCTCAGTTTGGCTATTTGTACATTAAATCTACAAGGCCTTTCATGTGTGTTATACAGATCTACAAGCTACAGACCTCAGTTTGGCTATTTGTACATCAAATCTATAAGGCTTTTCATGTGTGTGATACAGATCTACAAGTTACAGACCTCTGTTTTGCAGGGCACAACGTCAAGGCACTGCATCACATAATTGGCAACAACTACAGAGAGTTTGAAAATGATCTGTGCATTAAGGAAGGAATTAATCTAAGTTAGACCAGACAATTTATCATCTGCAGACAGACTGGACATGGTGAAACCAATATACCGGCTTAAACTGTGTTGCTGCTGGCTATAAAAATGTGCTTGTTGATGAGCTCTGTTAGAACTAAAGCACTTAGATTACTCACCAGGGAGTCATCTGCAAGACTTTTTTAATCCATCAATTCCCCAAGTCATTCCTTATAATAATGTCTGCCCATTTAAAACAAAGCATTAAAATCTCAGGGTTCTTTTCCTGGAAAAAGATTGTCAACTCAATAAGTTAACAAACCTTATTGTTGTAACAAAATGGACACAAGATATCGGTGGAACCAATGGATGCTCCCTGAACAAGTGCTTGATTGAGTAGTAGCTGCATTGTTTGTAAAAGGAAACGGGTTGTAAAGGGACAGAATCAAATGGTCCATAACTCTGTGAAAAGTCATAGAAATAAAACACAAAGACAATAAACACACTCTCCACTTGGTAGTGATGATTCCTGGCAAGTTTCATAAAATTCCAGCTACTAGATGAGAAATGGAGAGGACAAGAATATGGTTATGGTTGCAATCTAAGGGCCAGAACTCTGTAAAAAAGCATCAAACGTAAACACTAAGAAAGTATGCATATCTCCACTTGATAGTGATACATCATAGCAAGTTTCATAAAATTCCAATCAATGGTTCTAGAGAATAAGCCTGGACAAGAATTTGGGGACGGACAGATATGGCTATGTATGACAAGCATGTAAAACAAGAATTTGGTCACAGACAGAATTAAAGGGCCGTGAAAAATCATCGAACCGGAACACAAAGACAATTTGCGCATCTCCACTTGGTTGTGATGTATCCTAACAAGTTTCATAAAATTCCGTGGGGTTGTAGAGAAATAGCATGGACATGAATTTGGTCACAGACAGAATCAATGGGCCATTACTCTGTGAAAAATCATTGAACTGGAACACAAACTATAAGACAATATGCACATCTGCACTTGGTAATGATGCATCCTAGCAAGTTTTATAAAATTCCAACCTGAGGTTGTAGAGAAATAGCCCGGACAATAATTTGGTCACAGACTCAATTAAAGGGCCATAACTCCATGAAAAATCATCAAACCCGAACACAAAGACAATATGCACATCTCCACTTGGTAGTGATGCATCTTAGCAAGTTTTATAAAATTCCAACCAGAGGTTGTAGAGAAATAACCCGGACAAGAACTTAGGGACGCACACACTGACGGACGGACGAAATAAGCAGCGACTGTATGCTTCCCCATTTGGGGGAGCATATACTGTTACAAAATGCAATGAAATGTAACAAAGTGCAATGAAATGTAACAGAATGCAATGAAATGTAACAAAATGCAATGAAATTTTACATGAAATGATTTCAAAATGCAATGCTCAAGACATTATTTCAGTCAGAAAGAAACAACCTTAGTTAACACTTTTTTTAATTATGTATTTATATATGTGGGTTTATGTAATTAAATATATTCTTATAAGTTTTGGTTTGAGGCAGTACAACAAAGTCAGAACAGTGACTATACAAAGCTTCTCTTAGGACTACTTCATATGGATTTTGAGTTTAAATGTCTTCATAAACTATTGTTATATCTTTGAAATGCTGTTTTATATGCAATATATGTCTGAAATAAAAATAAATATTCAAGGGCACGTAATCGTTGGAAATGAATTCTAATTATTATGTATTAATAAAGGAACTTAACGTCTAAATTATAAATATACAATATAAACAACTTACCGAATGATGAAACAGCCAAAATAGAGAGAGAACATGTAGAACCAGTCTATGCCGTGGATCTCGAAGATGGCCTTCTCGGAGATCACAATACCCACAATGATGAAGATCAGGGTGTTTGCAAGATAAGCCAAAGTCTCCCAGAACCTGAAATGTAGCAGAAACAATCGTTAAAAAAGACACATTACCCACAGTGATGAAGATCTGGGTGTTTGCAAGGTACTAAGCCAGAGTCTCCCAGAACCTGAAATGTTTCATAGGCAGAGACAATCATTAAAAAAAGACACATTACCCACAATGATGAAGATCTGTGTGTTTGCAAGATAAGCCAGAGTCTCCCAGAACTTCTGCCGTGATGAGTATAATAAGACCATTTCATTGTATAAAATGCAAAAAAAAAGCATACCAGACTGTTGTTGAAATGTATTGGCCCATTATATTGAATGAATTGTAAGTCACCACAACTCTGTAAGCAAATAATTTCTTGGCCCAATGAACTGAATAAAAAGTAAGTCAACCCACAACTCTTTTGAGAAGTCACCACAACAGACTGTTGGTGATTTTTATTGGCCCATTACACTGAATGAATTTTAAGCCACCCACAATTCTGTTGGTAAATATTGTTGGCCTAGCTGAAAGAAAAGTAATTAACATAAATGCTCTGTTGGTAACTTTTGTTGGCCAATTATAATTAATGAAATGTAAGTCACCTCAACTCTGTTGGTGAGTATAGTAAACCAAATAAACTGAAAGAAATTTAAATCACGCACAACTCTTTTGGTGACAACTGTTGGCCCATTAAACTGAAAAAAAGTAAGTAACCTACAACTCTGTTGGTGAATATTGTTGATCAAATGTATGTCACCACAAATCCATTGAGTATTATTGGTCCAGCAACAAAATGAAATCTAAACCCATTTACTATGGAAATGTTACACCCACACGATGATGAAATCCTTGAAGACCTGTGCATAGTTTGCACATTTATTACCATATTCATAAAATGTTGTGTCTGTAGGATTTGGAGAGGAACAAAATAACTCTAAAACGCATAGCAATTATGACATATCAATGATAGGGTTTTCGTTTCATGGCGACAAGATGGGTATCTTTTGTTATTTTGGAATTACATTCATAATACTGATTACTGGTATTAACTGACAGATAGGGAAATCATGCATGATGCATAATAAATCTAGTATCAGTGACCCAGACTGCATCATCCAAGATATGAGATATGTTGGATTTAATGTCACTGTAACAAAGATAAAGTACCAGAGCTGTACTAAGACACAATATAGATTAGAGATGGGAGCCATATTTTAGAGAAAGGGACATTGTCAATCAGAGTAAAAAATCATAAATAATTTGAGTCTGAGAATTGGTCCCAGACCCAAATCTTACATTTTTAAGGGTCATAATGGGATTCTGTAACATTTTCTGTTAAATAACCATTAAAAAACTGCTTGTTTCTGCAAATGAATATAGTAATTTGCTTGTTTAATAAATGTTATTTAAATCTTAAATTTTTGAAATTTGGAGTAAAGTGAGGTGTTTCTTTATTACAGTGTCACCCTTATTGAAAGGGCCAGCCACCAAGGGCTTATAAGACACCTTGTAGTACACAGTTACTGCCCAGAAGCTATCCTTGCCAGGCATCTGACAGTTGTTAAGACATTCGGTACACCTCAATATAACCAGTTGCTGGGTGAGCAACAGGTCGCATCAGAAATTCCAAATGCCTCCACCGGGATTCAAACATTTTACCTCCCGCTACCAAGGTGGGATGCCTAAACCATGACTAGGCCACGGAAGACGATATATAATATATATCAAAATATGGATGACTTTACGTCCAGCTGTTCTTACTAATATAAAATAATTCAAATTTACTTTTTACAATCCTGAAACAGGTTCTTTTGATATTAATAGACAAATTAATACAAAATCCCATACAAAACAATACAGTCTTTTTCAGCAACAATAGATATTTTTGGCCAACCTTCAGTATATCAAGATTTCAACTGTCAATTAACTTAATCCATCCAGTCAGCTCATCTAGTTAATATTTGGTAATGTAAGTAATATTTGATATCTTATCTTGCCTAAAACAATTATTTTGACATATGTTTATATAAACTCTGTCAATTACGGATGGTTTTAATGAGATATCAAACATAACCATATCCCACAAACCAGAATGTCTAGTCACATTGGCCTGTGCATTATATAATATCAGATAAAATGATTCCTTGGGAGCACTTTTAATTCGTCAATACTTTAAGTCTGTTAATCTGACTCGGATTAAAACTAGAAATGTGTCCATAGGACACAGATGCCAATGAAAAAACATTAAAGTTCAAAAATGTGGCCTTAACTCTTGTAAAATATTGGAAGACGTTGACAAATATCCAGCTTTACCTGTATTGTTGGTCAAATAATCAATAGGCAAATTATTGATTAACTGAATATTTAGCATCATTTTTATGCCATCGAGGGCAAACAGACAATCAGTTTACCTAACCACTGTTTCCTGGAATCCTGAAAGGTTAACCAGTACTCGAGCACACCCCATCTTTGCAAGTTACTTATAACTTCCCCAACTGAATCACTGGTGAGAGATGAATGATAATGAGATACAATGTAGTATATCAATCATCATGCAGACTGTTGCCTGGCAGGGATTCGAACTCACAACCCCATAGGCAAATTAGAAATTATTTCTTTGATGTACCCAGGGGGAATATAAAAATATTGCCCAAAAATTAATCTACTAGTTTCTTTTTCATTTCTCATTATAGTTATAATGACTATGTTCCAAAGTGTTTTATTGAATGTCAATATACATTAATTTGTTTGTCTTATATTGACAAATTTACTAGTTTAGATGTTTTGTATTGCAATAAAAAACAATCTGTTATTTCCGTTTGCAAGCTTCAACTTTAAGACCAGGAAATGCAGTCCATAAACTGTGGCTAGTAGTGATCCAATAACTCGCGACTGAAGTGTTTGTGATGCAGCCTGCACACGTCCATGATGCTTAGTTACAGATGTTTTGTTAACATTAATTCACACAGGGTATGGTTTCAAAATGCAATTTTCCGACTTATTTATTTATCCTAAATACATCTGATAACCTTGACAATGGTGGGGGATGACAAGTGGGCACCTAACACAACACATAATTTTTATTTTTTTTTAATTTTTTAATTTTTTATGAATGGGGTTTAACGCCATATTTAGGTTATATAATGGCATATCCAGTTTTGCTGGTGCAGGAAGCGGGACCTCAGACTCGCGAGTAGAACCACCGTCCTTCTGCAAGTAACTGGTAAATTTTCTCACATAAAGGCAATACATAAACCATTAAATTAGTAAGCTCATTCTTTCAAACAAAGAACGTTATTTTATCAATAAAAGAAAAAGGTAGAGTACAGTTAAACCTGTCCTAAGCAGCAAGTCGAGGGAAGGCGCAAAAACGTTTTTTTTTGACAGTTTGTTGCTTGATACAGATTAATTTTCTCTGAAAGCATAGGAATGGGAATAGCAAATGTGGTTGCTTAATACACTAGTGACTGTTTCATAGAGGTGACCATTTACGCAAATTTGACTATTACCATTTGTCCGTTTTAAATAGAGTATTTTGAGAAGCAAAAATTTAAGATTTAATCCAAATGAATCTTATCACTTTATTTTGATATGAAATGAAGTGATGGTCATATTTATGTATATTGGCGTAGCAATTTACCTGGTTATTTGCAGCATAAACTTATACTTTTTTTTAAATGCTTTTGCATTTTTTTTCTTGATTTACCGTAAATACCCTATGTTTTAATCCCAAAATATCCATGAAAAACAATGTCTACATCATAATTTTCTATTTCTGATAATTTCCCATATATATTTTAAAAGATTAGGTAAAATAATGATTGCTTTCTTTGTTATTTAAAGTCTATAAATTGCCATACCTGTAGCTTTAATTTATTTCTTTGTAAGTTTTAATCCCGAATTAACCATGAAAGGCATTGCCTAGGGCATCGGTCCTTTGCTTGTAAATGTGCGATAAAACAATCATGTGACGCATGGTCTGCTTACACAACTCGCCAATTAACTGATCATAATCTAAACACCGATTTTAAGTTGGTGTACTGTTATATGATTGACAATTAAAAATGTGTTCATGCTATTTTTAGAAAATCATGTTCATTACATCGATTCTTTTCCACTTAGTGAAATAGAACGCTACGTAAAATGATGCAAGAAACTGTCAGAGTGACGACATCGCACATTGGCACAAGGTCAAAAATAAATTGTGTCGGCGTTATAGACATATTCAATCGCAGAATAAAAACACGGACTGGTTCACATTTATTTGTTATATACATTCTCGATACCGTAATGTTAACTTTAGTGTAAACCAGTCTAGCTTTGAGTGGACATTTCATGATTACGTGACCGTAACATGTTTATCTGATGGAATTGACATGACCCACTTTACTATGTGTATTTAATTTCAAAGGATGCAAAGCAATTGTGTTTTCACAAATTGATCGATCTTTTAGTATGAGATATATACCGGTAGATAATTTATTGATTTTCTAACGAAAATATGTTAGCAATGATGAAGCATGATGGAGTGAACATCAAAGAGACGACTGTTCTTTGGTTAAAAAACAAACATTTTTAGACAACTTCCAGTTTCAAACAAACAATTACTTTTAACTATTCTTCTTGTTTATTTAAAGTTGAATCCAGTTTACTATAGCACCCCTTTATTTAATTCTCAAACAATGGTAACTCGACTGGCGTAATCACTTTCGCATGGGCGTATTTAAAAAATGTACCCGGCATTCTTCAAAGCACGCAGGCACGCTACATCTGGGCTTGTAGTTTTGCAAAGTGTTTAGAGAAATAACAACACAATTTACTGATAAGTTGTTTCTTTACATTTATATAATTAAAAAACCAACAGTTATTGTTTGTTTCAATGGATTAAAAACACAACAGCACAACATGCATGGGTTTGTTATTTTTCTTTTTATTTAATTATCGGTACTGTACATACCTAATTGCGGTATGATTAATTAAACATAGTTTTTTATGGGTTTTTTTGTATTGTGACGAAACTATTCTGTATTTACCCTATCTTTAGGGACAGTAAAAAAATAATATTTTTTTAAAAATATGATACCGTATACGGTGCATAGACATACCAACATTACCGTATTCAACCCATGTTTTGGGACAAAATTACCACATTTACCCTATATATTGGGACAGTAAAAAAATAATTATTTTTTAAAATAATATGCATAATGGACAGCAAAATTTCTAATATGTTGCTGTCCCAATACATAGGGTAAATACGGTAGTTGGAAATATTCATATAAATTAATCATATTTAGGACTTTTGCGTAAAAAAAGTCTCATTTTATTTTGGGACTGAAAGCACACCTGTTGCGTAAATGTGTGAATCGTACAGCATAGCGAATCTTACACAGTAAATTTTACATCAACACCACCAGAGGTGAATCATTTAGGTAAAATCGCTTATCTTCACTTTGACATTAGCTCTCGAAGCATCACATAAAATAGAATAAAAACTCCCACCATCTCAGATAGGGACAACTGGTTTTATTTAATACGTTAAATGTATAAATAAGATACAGTGGTGGTTAGACTTTTTATTGAACAAATAAGAATAATAGAAGATCAAGTGAAGTAAAGTCCTAAAATGATGGATCTGATTATTAGCTGCTGTTGCTTCTGTGATACTATTTTCTCGTTGTGTTTATATATTTACTGATGCACCGAGCTGATGGGGTAAATAGGCTGGTCTGCCAAATAATTTTGCCCATGAGATGTATAGCATCACAGGAGCGAGTAAAGACATTTACATTTACAGTGTCCCATATAAGAATTTACTGAATAGGATGTGCTGAACTGATGGGGTAAAGATGCTGATATGCCAGAACTTAAAATTTCACCAAGGAGAGGAAGGAGTAAAGACATTACTATGTTTAACTATGGAGACATTGAATACAAGTGTAGATAAAACAATGACGTTTTATAGTTTAACTTTAAGGGACTTGCCTTGAATTTTAAAAGAATGTCCGATGCAGAAACAAATGAAACTAACATTTTCTTAGAAAGTAAATCGGTCATCACCATGACAACACTTTCGGTTGAAAATTAAACTAATCAACCAACGAATAAAAAACAGAAAGTAGGCGATTTAGAAAACTCGGAAAAAATTGCGACGAAAACATACCCAGATTCAAAGTATTAAAGAAATTATGGATACAATCAACAAGATCTCAACACCATATGAATTACCTGAAAACATGCATCAAAACTATATCAATGACACCAAAATCACTTAGAGAATATAATACCAGAAGTTCCAGTTATCATCTAAAATCTCCAAATAAAATAGGAAGACGACAACCTAATGATATGGACCCACTCTAGAGAAGAATAAGATTCTTTCATCATGGGTCTGAACTGTCATCACAAAACAATCAAATTCACCACTGACATTAGCAAAACAGAAGCAAAACTTCATGGGTGTTACCGTAAAAAAGACAACCAAGGATATTATAATACAAGGAAATATATTGTGTTTTAATTTTGTTACAACAAACATTATTGTTTAAGATATATGTATGTTATTTAATATCCTATATGTTCACAATGTAATTTTAATGACAAACTATAAATTTCTGTACTTCAGTGTAATCAATCTTACTGTATGTATCCTGAAGAAGTCGATAACAAAAGAATCAAAAACATGTTCAATGTCAGTAGTTAATTCCACTACCGGATCCTATCAATCTAAATTTTATAGTTGTCTAATTCAATGAATATGACTTGGAATGTGTCTACTGGATAAAAAGACATTTAAAGTTGGATAGAGAGAAACAACAACAGTTGAAGAACTTTATAGTTCTTTCACATGTCACTGGTGTAGGAAAATTCCAGATAGGAACATGATTCCCATGTGCTCATTTTTACATCAAGTTATACGGCTTGGTATTTGTGCCTATGCGTAATTTCCGCCTTTTGGTGTGTAGCTTAGCTGTTTTATTTACGTAGGTCCAGCGGTTTGATGCAACCTTGCGTAAACCACCTGGGTATACCGTCGTACCAGGCCTTCTAAAATTGCCGGTTTTTCTGTTTATGACCGATTTCTGAAGTTCAAAACCGATTTTTGTTTCAAAGTTTAATAAAAAAATTGGTCCAGATATTGTCAAAGTTTAAAAAAAAATCGGTCCAGATATTTTCTATCGGTTGTATAAATTCTCATAAATTGCTCTTACCATGCCATACTGACCTGTGAAATACGCCTTGCGGCAATATCATTTGACCCAATAATCCGATTGTTTTGTCACCTGCTGTGCGAAATGATGTAAATTTTGACTAAACCATTAATGATAATAGGGGGAGTTTATCGGAAGAGTCTATCGCTATGTAGCACGCCTTCAATGTGTGATCAGCGACCCATAGCGTTCTGTCGGTTCATCAAAAGATTGTGTTTGTGTCCGTAATTTCTTTGATATACCACTTGCCAAAGCTGGGACGGCGGACCGAATATTGTTTGCGTCATTTAAAATATTTGATAAAACGTGCAGTGTTACTTGTTTGTTTCATTTGTTTTAAAAAATAACTATACATACGAGCTGGTTTTGGTAGCTAGCTACAGCACAACGTATATCAAAAATAAAAAAGTTGAATGAACCATTACATTGGTTTCCACGATTATTTCATGCAGCTTCTGGAACTTGCATCATTTCCGGTTCGATCGAGCGTTTTTTAATATAATGAAATTATTCAGTGAAACGGAAACATAATGTCAGTCATTAAAATGTACACAATGTGATAAAGTATTTCATAAATAATACACAAATAAACTTGAAATAGTTCCCTATTAATGAATAAATGGAGAAAATACATGGTGCAGCTGACATGGTGGGTGGGGTATGCATATGTCGTATAGTGATTTTTTTAAAAAATAAGTGCGATTCTTACAGTAGTAAAAAACCTGGACCGATTTGCATTTTGGAATTTTAGAAAGCCTGCGTCGTACTGCTCGAGTCCTTCCTGGGATTTTCCTGTCATTTAAGTGATCACACGCCATTATCGCTCTAATGTGGTATTATTAAGTTTTACTGAGAATTTATAAATATTATTTAATTTTCAATTGATTTGATTTAGTGTTGTTTTATTGATTTACTAGTTTGTCGGAATGTCTAGTGTCAATTTATGACACGGGAGGCTAGAAGATGATCATTTAGCCAGCACTCAAACACACTCATCTCTGCAAGTTGCTGGTAGCTTTCTTATTTGAACCAACAGTGGGAGACGATTGACAATGAAACACATTGTCAGATATATATATCAGTCATAACTGAGACTTTGGCTGACCATGGATTTGAACTCAAGGTGTCCAGGGATTGCAACATGTGACTAGCTGTGCTAAACGTGCAAGTCATAATGATTTGAGTCATCTTGAAATGAGTATATAGACACAACCCATATTTCAACTTACATCAATCCTTTTAACTATTTTAATTTAATTTAAAACTAATGAAATAAGAAATTCTTTCTTCTTATTTCTTCATACACCTAATACAACTGCATACCTCTCTGTTTAGAACAAATATTATAAGGAGTTTGAGGGGTTGGGGTGGGGGGTGGATAGATTTTTATATAGGCCATACAGTCATAATGTACTGAATTTTCTTAAATTCAATAATTATAGACCACACCACTATAAATTCCACTTTTGGCTTGTCCCAATGGACTTGGCCATGTTAGCTCAGTCTGTAGCTCATCTGACTATCACTCCAGAAGCGAGTTTGAATCCCGGCCCGGCCACAGTTTCCATGATGAATGATATACAACATTACATCTCATTGTAACCCGTCTCTCACTGCTGATTCAAATGGAAAAGTTATAAGTAACTTGTGGAGATGTGCGTGCTCAAGTACTGGTTAACCTTCCAGGATCCCAGGAAAGTTACTGATTGTCAGTTAGCCTTCAATGGCACTAAAATAATGCTAAACATTCAAACTCAGTTACTAATGGTGTACCAGTTACAAATTACTGTGATATTTAAATTGGTCAATGCCAATTATGAACACTTCAAATACTGTACATTATTCTTAATTTACTTAAAAAATTTACAGTTTGGTTACTTTAAAATTATACCTCACATACTGAATGTTAAACCAAAACAACTAGCTTCACGAGACTCCCACATAATCATCAACAACAATAAATGAAACTCACCTTAAACATCTTAACATGACATGTGACTTGTCTGGGGGATTTTTCAGTGACATGAATGACACTAATGGGACCCTGATACTAAACAGCATATATTGGATGTCTAACAAAAGGGAATTATCAATTACCAGTTAAATGATGGTTGTGGCTGTATGGTGTTTAACATCTTTCAGTTATACAGTGACAGTGTCTACTTGAGACAATTTTTTCTATGCGCTGCCATACCGCAGTATCTGCAGACGAATGACCAAATATATGAATGACATCAAAATTTGAAATAATAAAAAAACTGATTTCCTACAATGACCAATGGAATAAATATATTATGTTGTATGGTGTTTAGCGTCGCTTTCAACAATTTTTCAATCATATCTAGCGGTGTCTACTTGAGACAGTATTCTAAGCACTGTAACACTGGAGTATCATGCCTCAGACACATGGTATGATATCCCACCCAGTCACATTATACTGACACCGAGCCGACCAGACCTAGAACTCTCCCCTAAATGCTGAGCGTCAAGCGAGGAAACTTCTAGTACCATTTTTAAAGTCTTTCGTATAACCTGGCCGGGGGACTGAACCCACGACCTTCCACATGCGAGGCGGACGCTCTACCACTAGACCATGCCGCGGTATGGAATAAATATAATTATGCAATAATGTATTAGTATTGTTAATCTTAGTAATAGGATAGTTCCTAAGGTCTTGTCGGTCTGGTGTCAGCATCATGTAACTGGATTAGGTATCACCATAAGGGTCTCATATGTGGCTATTTAGCACTTTTTAAAATTTCACAATAGTAACTGTCTTTGGGAGTCATCTTAACCCCTCATGTATTATGGTTGAGTGAAAATTTATCAAAATTGCTATGTGTCCCTTTATAAGCCATATTAAAATGATACTGCAATGCCCTGGAAGGCCAATTAGCTCAGTCAGTAGCACGTCTGACTATCAATCCAGGAAAGAGTGGTTAAAGTGGTTAAGCTAACTGATCACCTATAAGCCCTTGATGCCATAAAAATGATGCATTAATATTAAATCTTTTCAATCTATAAATGTCTTAAAAAAAATAAAATAATTATCAAAATGGATAAAAAGCATCTCATTATTATTAATAAATATAAACTGAAAAGGTTAGTATGTTAAATCCATTATATCATGATAAAATCAATATGTATATTGGAGTGGTAAGCTTGAAATGAAATCCCCATTCTAAAAATAAACAGCACTTTAAATAAATACTAGTTTGACAACCTTCGCATCTTCATTCTGTGTTTCTCTGACTCTTTCTAATATGAAATAATTTTTACTACGTATAAATCTGTATAAAAGATCAAGATGAAATGCATTTAATGCTCATCACAAAATATGTTGCCATTTTTAGAAAGAAATCTATTTTAGTCTATATAAGCCCAAGTTAGGAAAGTCCTTTTCAATATATTTGTTTAGCATATTTAAAAAAGATATCTTTTTGGCATTACGTGGGTCAGTAAATTCACTTTGTTAGTATGAAAACTTGAGTCAGCAATCTGCAGATACAAAAAAAGTTGTGACACATCTTGCAGCAGAGCAATATTATGATTTATGGCACACCTTGTATGGGTAAGTGGCAGGCAGACAAATTACATTAACAATTATTATAGCTCTATAAATTAGATGTTGTCTACGCCATGTTGACACCAACTGCTGACCATGTGTGCAAATGGAAACTGATATCTGCAGGCAGTAATTTCCTTCAGTGGCATTCCAAGAAATCAGGCAAAGATTACAATGTTATGAGTAATTAGGCAATTTTTCCAACAGAATGGCTGCAGAGGCTGATAATAATTCATCTAATCTTCTATAAATTTAGTTATTTCATGAATGTCAAATTTACTCATTTTTGTCCCCAAATTTTGCTGAAAACCCAATGTAATAATGAAAATTAAGAAAAAAATAATTTTTGGTCAGTTGTTCTCACATACAAAACAACAACAAAAAAAATTAAACAAAAAAAAAATAAAATCCCCACCCCACTCTCATCTTTTTAAGAAAAATTTGGATGATAATCTAGCAATTAATAAATGCCTAAAAGCTATTTAGAATAAATACTATAAAAAAATAATCATGAAATTTGATTAAAATGACAAATTAGTACAAACCCCAAATTTTGCTGAAAACCTAATGTAATAATGAAAATTAAAAAAAATATCATTGTTGGTCAGCTGTTCTCACATACATGCAGGTTATTAATATAGGTGTAAGCCTCAACCCTTTTTATTTTCATAAAAAATCAATAATCAAATATTTAAAAAAAACAAAAAAACAATAAAAAATAAAAATAAAAATTAAAATCCCCACCCCCACCCAGACCTTTTAACCTTTTTCTTCATATAGACGCCTTTGGACACCTCTAATATAGACGCCTTTGGACACCTCTAATATAGATGTCTTTGGACACCTAATATAGAAGACTTTTGAATTATTGGTTGAATTATGTTTATATTAACTGACAGAGTGGAAAACGGTGCAGGAAGTGTTCAGATTGCTCGTTATGAGCAATCTGAACTCTTCCTGCACTGTCTTCAAAGGCCTTCTGTGATTGGTGCGGGAAAACGCATATCTATGGGGTAAAGGGTTAAAAAAAAAAATTTGGATGATAATCTAGCAATAAATTTATAATGGCATTAAAGCAGTTAAGAGTAAATACTATAATAAATAATCATAAAATTTAATAATAAATGACAAATTAGTGCAAACCCACAACTAACCAGACTTGGAAAAGATCAAGCAGAGAGAAAACAACAAACACACATATCAACATTCACCATAAACAAAACACCAATTAAGTTAAACAAATCTGCTGCACTTCATAACCTTATGATACATACCCTGCAGACTGTTTGTTTATGGTGACACATACATGAAAGCATCGATTAATAATTAATTAAGCAATTTGTGTTGTGTCATCATCATAACTCCAAGTACATGAATCAGGAAATATCATCCAGCCTGAGGACTTAACTATAAGTATCTGTGCAGAGTAATGCACTTTTCAAGTTAAAGGAGAGGAGTACAATCAGACAAAAATATGACAATGACATCACACTGGTTTTATATTGCCATCACACTGGTTTTATATTGACATCAAATTGGTTTTATATTGACATCACACTGATTTTATACTGACATCACACTGGTTTTATATTGACATCACACTGGTTTTATATTGACATTACACTGGATTTATACTGACATCACACTGGTTTTATACTGACATCACACTGGATTTATATTGACATCACACTGGTTTTATATTGACATTACACTGGTTTTATATTGACATTACACTGGTTTTATATTGACATTACACTGGTTTTATACTGACATCACACTGGATTTATATTGACATTACACTGGATTTATATTGACATTACACTGGATTTATACTGACATCACACTGGATTTATACTGACATCACACTGGATTTATACTGACATCACACTGACTTTATATTGACATCACACTGATTTTATACTGACATCACACTGGTTTTATATTGACATTACACTGGATTTATACTGACATCACACTGGATTTATACTGACATCACACTGGATTTATACTGACATCACACTGGATTTATATTGACATCACACTGGATTTATACTGACATCAAACTGGATTTATATTAACATCAAACTGGTTTTATATTGACATCACACTGGATTTATACTGACATCACACTGGATTTATATTGACATTACACTGGATTTATACTGACATCACACTGGATTTATATTGACATCACACTGGATTTATACTGACATCAAACTGGATTTATATTAACATCAAACTGGTTTTATATTGACATCACACTGGATTTATACTGACATCACACTGGATTTATATTGACATCACACTGGATTTATACTGACATCACACTGGATTTATACTGACATCACACTGGATTTATATTGACATTACACTGGATTTATACTGACAGCACACTGGATTTATACTGACATCACACTGGTTTTATACTGACATTACACTGGATTTATACTGACATCACACTGGATTTATACTGACATCACACTGGATTTATACTGACATCACACTGGATTTATATTGACATCACACTGGATTTATACTGACATCAAACTGGATTTATATTAACATCAAACTGGTTTTATACTGACATCACACTGGATTTATACTGACATCACACTGGTTTTATATTGACATTACACTGGTTTTATATTGACATTACACTGGTTTTATATTGACATTACACTGGTTTTATACTGACATCACACTGGATTTATATTGACATTACACTGGATTTATATTGACATTACACTGGATTTATACTGACATCACACTGGATTTATACTGACATCACACTGGATTTATACTGACATCACACTGACTTTATATTGACATCACACTGATTTTATACTGACATCACACTGGTTTTATATTGACATTACACTGGATTTATACTGACATCACACTGGATTTATACTGACATCACACTGGATTTATACTGACATCACACTGGATTTATATTGACATCACACTGGATTTATACTGACATCAAACTGGATTTATATTAACATCAAACTGGTTTTATACTGACATCACACTGGATTTATACTGACATCACACTGGATTTATAATGACATCAAACAAGATTTATATGACATCACACTGGATTTATACTGACATCACACTGGCTTTTTACTGACATCACACTGGCTTTCACACTGGCTTTTTATTGACATCACACTGGCTTTTTATTGACATCAAACTGGTTTTATACTGACACCACACTGGCATTTATACTGACATCACACTGGCTTAATATTGACATCACACTGGCTTTTTATTGACATCACACTGGTTTTATACTGACATCAAACTGGTTTTATATTAACATCAAACTGGTTTTATACTCACATCAAACTGGTTTTATATTAACATCAAACTGGTTTTATACTCACATCAAACAGGTTTTATATTGACATCACACTGGTTTTATATTAACATCAAACTGGTTTTATATTAACATCAAACTCGTTTTATACTGACATCAAACTAGTTTTATATTAATATCAAACTGGTTTTATACTTACATCAAACTGGTTTTATACTCACATCAAACTGGGTTTATACTTACATCAAACTGGTTTTATACTGACATCACAGTAATTTTATACTAACATCAAACACTGGTTTTATACTCACATTACACTAGTTTTATATTGGCATCACACTGACTTTATATTGACATCAAACTGGTCTATACTGACATCACACTGGTTTCATACTAACATCAAACACTGGTTTCATACTAACATCAAACACTGGTTTTATACTCACATCACACTGACTTTATATTGACACCAACTGGTCTATACTGACATCACACTGGTTTTATACTGACATCAAACTGGTTTTATACTCACATCACACTGACTTTATACTGACATCACACTAGTTTTATACTGACATCACACTAGTTTTATACTGACATCATACTGGTTTTATACTGACATCACACTGGCTATATAATGACATCACGCTGACTTTAAACTCACATCACACTGGTTTTATATTGACATCACACTGGTTTTATACTGACATCACACTAGTTTTAAACTGACATTACACTGGCTTTATATTGACATCACACTGAGTTTATATTGACATCACACTGATTTTGTATTGACATCACACTGAGTTTTTGTATTGACATCACACTGGCTTTATACTGATATCACACTGAGTTTATACTGACATCACACTGACTTTATACTGACATCACACTGACTTTATATTGACATCACACTGGCTTTATATTGACATCACACTGACTTTATATTTACACCACACTGACTTTATACTGACATCACACTGACTTGATATTGACATCACACTGACTTTATATTGACACCACACTGACTTTATACTGACATCACACTGGCTTTATTTTGACATCACACTGAGTTTATACTGACATCACACTGACTTAATATTGACATCACACTGGCTTTATATTGACATCACACTGGTTTTATACTGACATCACACTGACTTTATATTGACATCACACTGACTTTATATTGACACCACACTGACTTTATACTGACATCACACGGGCTTTATATTGACATCACACTGGCTTTATATTGACATCACACTGGTTTTATACTGACATCACACTGACTTTATATTGACATCACACTGACTTTATATTGACACCACACTGACTTTATACTGACATCACACTGGCTTTACAGTGACATCACACTGAGTTTATATTGACATCACACTGACTTAATATTGACATCACACTGGCTTTATATTGACATCACACTGGCTTTATATTGACATCACACTGACTTTATATTGACACCACACTGACTTTATATTGACACCACACTGACTTTATACTGACATCACACTGGCTTTATATTGACATCAGACTGAGTTTATACTGACATCACACTGACTTTATATTGACACCACACTGACTTTATACTGACATCACACTGAGTTTATACTGACATCACACTGACTTAATATTGACATCACACTGGCTTTATATTGACATCACACTGGTTTTATACTGACATCACACTGACTTTATATTGACATCACACTGACTTTATATTGACACCACACTGACTTTATACTGACATCACACGGGCTTTATATTGACATCACACTGGCTTTATATTGACATCACACTGGTTTTATACTGACATCACACTGACTTTATATTGACATCACACTGACTTTATATTGACACCACACTGACTTTATACTGACATCACACTGGCTTTACAGTGACATCACACTGAGTTTATATTGACATCACACTGACTTAATATTGACATCACACTGGCTTTATATTGACATCACACTGGCTTTATATTGACATCACACTGACTTTATATTGACACCACACTGACTTTATATTGACACCACACTGACTTTATACTGACATCACACTGGCTTTATATTGACATCAGACTGAGTTTATACTGACATCACACTGACTTTATATTGACACCACACTGACTTTATACTGACATCACACTGAGTTTATACTGACATCACACTGACTTTATATTGACACCACACTGACTTTATACTGACATCACACTGACTTTATATTGACACCACACTGACTTTATATTGACATCACACTGAGTTTTTGTATTGACATCACACTGACTTTATATTGACATCACACTGGCTTTATATTGACATCACACTGACTTTATATTGACACCACACTGACTTTATACTGACATCACACTGACTTTATATTGACATCGCACTGACTTTATATTGACACCACACTGACTTTATACTGACATCACACTGACTTTATATTGACATCACACTGAGTTTATACTGACATCACACTGGCTTTATATTGACATCACACTGGTTTTAGACTGACATCACACTGGCTTTATATTGACATACGGACATCACACTGAGTCTATACTGACATCACACTAGTTTTATACTGACATCACACTAGTTTTATACTGACATCACACTGGCTTTATACTGACATCACATTGAGTTTATACTGACATCACACTAGTTTTATACTGACATCACACTGGCTTTATATTGACATCACACTGAGTTTATACAGGTATCTGTTTGGAGGGGCCCCGATGATTATTGTAATTTTGAAAGGTATGACTAACCTACCTCAAGTAAACTTACAAGTGTCTGAAAGCAAAAAGCAAAGGTCCTGTATCTTGCACAGTTTTTTAACCCCTGTGTAATATGTTAATATCACCATGTGTTCACTTTGTTGGATGCATTAGTGATGATGTTTGTATATAGGTTTAATATTTTCAGAATCTTACAAACTAAGAGACATTGACAGATGTCATTATGGAGAGAAGTGCAATGAACTCTAGGATAGAACAAATAATTTGATGAAAAACAAACTGCACTTTATGTTACTGTCTCAGACCAGAACGGATTACAATAAAATGCAATAACTCATATCTGATTTGTATCTGGCTACTGGAGAGATTTGCGAAGCCAATGCACAGAATGCTGGGACTCGCCACATTGGAGAATACCCAAACAATGAGTAACAACGGAAATGGGCTGATTGTATATATTTGATGTCAGACAAGTCTGTACATTGTCCAAATGACATACAACTTTGTGCCAACAGGGACAAATAATCATGTAAAGTGTTTGGCTGTCAATGCCATTCATCACTTGCCATTATTCAACTGGCACATTTTCTGACCAATTGTATACAAGGAGGATTGCTCATAATTTTGGTATGAAGAAAAATATTACGAGGGTTGCTCAAAATGTCCGTATGAAGAAAAATGTACAGATGAGGGTCTTCATGAGGAAAAACATACAGATGATAACTGAGGAGGGTTGCTCAAAATGTCCGTTAGAAGAACCAGAAATATCACTGAAGGTGATGAATACCCCCAGATGGCACCCTGACACAACTATTGCACCCTTTTTGCTTCCCACTTTGACAGAGTAACCAATCACTTTTGTGAAGTTTCATTGAATTCCAGCCAATGGTTGCCGAGAAATAGTGACCACAAAAAAAATGTATGAAGAATTCAAAGAGCCATAACTCATTGAAAAAATATGCAACATGCCGACAACATGCACAACTAGGCTTGTACCAGTCACCAAAGTAGAGTTTTATTGAATTCAGGCCAAATTGGTTGTTGAGAAATAGTGATCACAAAAATTGTCCACAGACAGACGGATGGACGGACGAACCAACGAGCGTGACTCCTATATAGCTCCCATATACTTTGTATTTAGGGGTATAAAAATGTACAGATGATATGAGCAGGGTTGCTCAAAATGTCTGTATGAATAAAAATACAGATGAGATAGCCTTGTCACAGAACAGTATATTATAATGTACCATCAGAAAAACAGATATATCTGTATGAATGTAAGCATCTTTCATATTAGCAAAATAGTAGATATATGTATGTGCAAGTAGGACTTTTAGGGCAGAATATACACTAATTCTATGTCTGACTACGGCTAGCTAGCCAGTACTTAAGCTGAAATGTATTTCATTTAATTTCAAAATCTTGGTGTGGATGTGGGGGTGTATGTGCTAAAGTTAAATAAACAGGGCTATGCAGTTGAAATACAATAAAAAAATTTGGAGGGGCAGAGTGTCTTAGGGTTGGTTATAAAGTTGAAAAGGGACAGACACTGTATGTTACTCAATACAGAACAAAATTTAAAAAAAAAACAATTGGAGGGGATAGAGATGAGGGTCTTGGGGTCGGTAACAAAGTTGAAATGGGGAACAGTATTTAATTTAATACAACAGAAATTTAAAAAAAAATGGGCAGCAGGGTGGAGGTCTTGGTTGGGCTCGGGCACTGGTAGCCTACTAGATATGGGACAATGGACTTGGTAAATTCAAACAATGATACAAAGTTTTCCTAATTCATATAAATGCCCAATAACAGTTTTAGGCCCATAAAACTTTTAACCGAATAATGACAGTATTAATCAAGTCCATTAAATGGGTCAAGATCAGTGATGTAAACTTTTTATTAGTTAATGGTGATCAGCTTACAGAATTAATGGTATTTATGAAAAATAAAATTGATTAAAAAAAAAAACAATAACAAAAAAGCCGAGCTAAACAAAAAGGTTTCTAAGGTTTTACAGCCCAAAGTATGAAAATTTATTTAAGTTATAGCTATATACATTGTTTCTATAACACAATATGTTTGTATAACATGATATAAATATGTTACTGAAGTTTAGTCACTGTAACATGAGTAGTTTCTTCAGAAACAGAGAAAAATTGAGCTAAACATAAAACCAGCGGACGACGATGATAACGATGATGCCACAGACGCCAGGGTCATGACAATAGCTCTTATTTTTTTTTCCAAAAGACGAGCTAAAAATCTTCCCTTAAATGTACTATAGAGAAATACCACATGTAAATCAACCATTTTGTTGAATGACATTTTAACAACACCCCGCGATCAAAAACATTCATTGTTTTAAAGTATTCTGCCAAGATCAAGAATTACACCGTCTTCCGTCTGTTGGAAATCGGTGTTATTGAACTGATATAACCATCTCACTTGTATATCTTGGCATCTTTGGGAAAACTAGTAAAAAATATCAGAACAAAGAGTCATTCTAGTCTTAATAATCCTGTACCACTATACACAAGGGTAATTATATTGTAAACATAGTAGGTAACACTGTAATAACCGTATTGTTTGGTATGATGGGTTGCCTTCTAATTTGTTCATGGGCTTCACCTGGTCTTGGGCTCACTTAAATATCAGGGAGTAGACATAAGAAGGTGTCACTGATCTGCCTGATGTTATATTTGTTTTGTAGTGATTTAATTTAGTTTGTTGTGAAGTAAACCCTGAGCTTTTATGGTCCATTTCCTACATAGAATCAGAAGCCGTATACATTTTACAATTGTCAATGAGGGTTAATCTGAGATAAATGTAGAACGAGTGATAGTGTTGGGAATCAGAGATCATTATATACAATTATCAATAAGTGAGAGTGTTGGGAATCAGAGATCATTATTTACAATTATCAATGAGTGAGAGTGTTGGGAATCAGAGATAAATTTACAATTATAAATGAGTGGCAGTGTTGGGAATCAGAGATCAATTTACAATTATCAATAAGTGATAGTGTTGGGAATCAGAGATCAATTAACAATAATCAATGAGTGATAGTGTTGGGAATCAGAGATTATTATTTACAATTATCAATGAGTGATAGTGTTGGGAATCAGAGATTATTATTTACAATTATCAATGAGTGATAGTGTTGGGAATCAGAGATCAATTTACAATTATCAATGAGTGATAGTGTTGGGAATCAGAGATCAATTTACAATTATCAATGAGTAATAGTGTTGGAAATCAGAGATCATTACTTACAATTATCAAAGAGTGATAGTGTTAGGAATCAGAGATCAATAAACAATTATCAATGAGTGACAGTGTTGGGAATCAGAGATTATTATTTACAATTATCAATGAGTGATAGTATTGGGAATCAGAGATCATTATTTACAATTATCAACGAGTGATAGTGTTGGGAATCAGATATTATTATTTACAATTATCAATGAGTGATAGTGTTGGGAATCAGAGATTATTATTTACAATTATCAATGAGTGATAGTGTTGGGAATCAAAGATCATTATTTACAATTATCAATGAGTGATAGTGTTGGGAAGCAAATATCATTATTTACAATTATCAATGAGTGACAGTGTTGGAAATCAGAGATCATTATTTACAATTATTAATGAGTGATAGTGTTGGGAATCAGAGATCAATTTACCAATGAGTGATAGTGTTGGGAATCAGAGATCAATTTACAATTATCAATTAGTGATTATGTTGGGAATTAGAGATCAATTTACAATTATCAATGAGTGATAATGTTGGGAATCAGAGATCAATTTACAATTATCAATGAGTGATAATGTTGGGAATCAGAGATCAATTTACAATTATCAATAAGTGATAGTGTTGGGAATCAGAGATCAATTTACAATTATCAATGATTGATAGTGTTGAGAATCAGAGATCTGTTAACAATTATTAATGAGTGGCAGTGTTGGGAAGCAAATATCATTATTTACAATTATCAATGAGTGATAGTGTTGGGAATCAGAGATCATTATTTACAATTATTAACGAGTGATAGTGTTGGGAATCAGAGATCAATTTACCAATGAGTGATAATGTTGGGAATCAGAGATCAATTTACAATTATCAATGAGTGATAGTGTTGGGAATCAGAGATCAATTTACAATTATCAATGAGTGATAGTGTTGAGAATCAGAGATCAATTTACAATTATCAATGAGTGATAGTGTTGGGAATCAGAGATCAATTTACAATTATCAATGAGTGATAGTGTTGAGAATCAGAGATCAATTAACAATTATTAATGAGTGATAGTGTTGGGAATCAGAGATCAATTTACCAATGAGTGATAGTGTTGGGAGTCAGAGATCAATTAACACTTATCAATGAGTGAAAGGGTTGGGAATCCAAGATCATTATTTACAATTATTAATGAGTGATAGTGTTGAGAATCAGAGATCAGTTAACAATTATCAATGAGTGGCAGTGTTGGGAAGCAAATATCATTATTTACAATTATCAATGAGTGATAGTGTTGGGAATCAGAGATCATTATTTACAATTATTAACGAGTGATAGTGTTGGGAATCAGAGATATATTTACCAATGAGTGATAATGGTGGGAATCAGAGATCAATTTACAATTATCAATGAGTGATTATGTTGGGAATCAGAGATCAATTTACAATTATAAATGAGTGATAGTGTTGAGAATCAGAGATCAATTTACAATTATCAATGAGTGATAGTGTTGGGAATCAGAGATCAATTTACAATTATCAATGAGTGATAGTGTTGAGAATCAGAGATCAATTAACAATTATTAATGAGTGATAGTGTTGGGAATCAGAGATCAATTTACCAATGAGTGATAGTGTTGGGAGTCAGAGATCAATTAACAATTATCAATGAGTGAAAGTGTTGGGAATCCGAGATCATTATTTACAATTATCAATGAGTGATAGTGTTGGGAATCAGAGATCAATTTACAATTACCAATGAGTGATAGTGTTGGGAATCAGAGATCATTATTTACAATTATCAATGAGTGATAGTGATGGGAATCAGAGATCAATTTACAATTATCAATGAGTGACACTGTTGGGAATCAAAGATCAATTTACAATTATCAATGAGTGATAGTGATGGGAATCAGAGATCAATTTACAATTATCAATGAGTGGCAGTGTTGGGAATCAGAGATCATTATTTACAATTATCAATGAGTGAAAATGTTGGGAATCAGAGATCAATTTACAACTTTCAATGAGTGATAGTGTTGGGAATCAGAGATTTACAATGAGTGGTAAGTGTTGGATTTCAGAGATCATTATTTACAATTATCAATGAGTGAAAATGCTGGGAATCAGAGATCAATTTACAACTATCAATGAGTGATAGTGTTGGGAATCAGAGATCATTACTTACAATTATCAATGAATGGTATGTGTTGGAAATCAGAGATCAATTTACAACATTTCATGGGTGATAGTATTGGGAATCAGAGACCACTATTTACAATCATCAATGGGCGAAAGTGTTGGTAATCAGATATAAATTTACAACATTCAATGGGTATAAGTGTTTGTGACTGGAGATAAATTTATAATCACCAGTGGGTGTTGGTGTTGGAATAAGAGATAAATTTACAATTATTAAAGGCTGTTTGTTCTAGGAATCAAAGATAAATATCTTCAATTACCAAAGAGTGATATTGTTGGGAATTAGAATATATACAATGATCAATGGGTGTTATTGCTGGGAATAAAAGATAAATATTATTGTTGGGAATCAGAGATAAATATATACAACGATCAATGTGTGTTATTGTTGGGAATTAGAGATAAATATCTACAATCATCAATGGGTGTTATTGTTGGGAATCAGATATAATATATACAATGATCAATGGGTGTTATTGATTGGAATCAGAGATAAATGGCTACAATAACTAATGGGCGTCATTGTTTGAAATCAGAGATGAATGTCTACAATTACCAATGGGCGTTATTGTTTGAAAACAGAGATAAATGTCAACAATTACCAATGGGCATTATTGTTTGGAATCAGAGATAAATGTGTACAATTACCATGGGCTTTATTGTTTGAAATCAGAGATAAATGTCTACAATTACCAATGGGCATTATTGTTTGGAATCAGAGATAACTGTCTACAATTACCAATGGGCGTTATTATTGTGAACCTGAGATAAATATTTACAGTTGTCAATGGGTGTTAATGATAATGGGAATTGGAGATAAGTTTACAACTACCAGGTCAATCAGCCCTAGAACTATCCTCTAACTACTGAGCACCAAGTGAGGAATCTTCTAGTACCATTTTTGAAGTGTTTGGAATGACCCAGCAGTATTGAACCCACAACCTTCCACATGCAAGGTGGATGATCTACCTCTAGACCACCAGTGCTGTACTTACAATTCACAAAAGATTCTTATAATCCTGCCTGAATAACAACTGACAGAATGGCTGTAAAAGCCAATAAAACTGAATAAAAGTAAACCTATAAGGTAGTATATTTATTGTTTCCTATAGGTCGGATGTCTAGAAACCTTCCAGACATTTTCTCATACACTTTTATCCTAACATAAAATCCTGAGAAAATACGAGTCTTATTCAATGCTTTTTTTTCAATCCCCAGCGTGACCCAGTGTCTATCAAAAAATAAAATTACACTCAGTCCTGACTCTACCCAAGAAGCTGACTCGAAAGCAGTTCAATTATAAGCTTTGAGTTTCTTCGCAATTGAGCTAATATAAATTAGTATGAACTTAAATAATTGCTTCACTCATAATGTTTGTAAAGTGAGTAAAGGCTTCTATATTATCTGACTGGTTGTAACAAGTGAATGCAAAGATGACTTATATCCCAGACAACTTAGATATAACACTGTACTGAACAATTTCCAAGAATGCTTTTACCATCACAAGTTGTTCACAGCATGCATGCAGTCTATGTAATTCAAGAAAATCACCTTCTATTTAGCAAAACCACCTTCTATTTAACTAGCTAAAACACCTTCTATTTAACATTTTCTATTAGGCAAACCGCTTTTTATTTAGCAAAACCACCTTCTATTAAGCAAAACCAACTTCTATAAAGCAAAACCACCTTCTATTTAACAAAACCAAAACCACCTTCTATTTAGAAAAAACATATATTTTGCCAAACCACCTTTTATTTAGCAAAACCACCTTCTATTAAGCTAAAACACCTTCTATTTTGCAAAACCACCTTCTATTTAGCAAACCACCTTCTATTTAGCAAACTACCTTCTATTTAGCAAAACAACCCTCTATTTAGCAAAACCACCTTCTTTTAAGCAAAACCACATTCTATTAAACAAAACCACCTTCTATTTAGCAAAACCACCCTCTATTTAGCAAAACCATCCTCTGTTTAGCAAAAACAACCCTCTATTTTGCAAAACAATCGTCTATTTAGCAAATCAACCTTCTTTTGGGCAAATCCACCTTCTGTTTGGCAAAACCACATTCTATTTAGCAAATCCACCTTCTATTAAGCAAAACCACCTTCTATAAAAACAAAACCACCTTCTGTAAAAGCAAAACCACTTTCTATTTAGCAAAACCACCTTATATTAACCAAAACCACCTTCTATTTTTCAAAACCACCTTCTATTTAGCAAACCACCTTCTATTTAGCAAAACCACTTTTTTTTTGCAAAATCACCTTCTATTTAGCAAACCACCTTCTATTTAGCAAAACAACCCTCTATTTAGCAAAACCATCCTTCTATTAAATTAAACCACCTTCTATTTAGCAAAACCACCCTCGATTTAGCAAAACCATCCTCTATTTAGCAAAACAACCCTCTATTTAGCAAAACACCCATTTATTTATCAAATCCACCTTCTATTCAACAAAACCACCTTCTATTTTGCAAAACCACCTTCTATTTAGCAAAACAACCATCTATTTAGCAAAACCACCTTCTTTTAAGCAAAACCACATTCTATTAAAGAAAACCACCTTCTATTTAGCAAAACTGCCCTTTATTTAGCAAAACCACCTTCTATTTAGCAAAACCACCCCACCTTCTATTTAGCAAAACCACCCTCTTTTTAGCAAAACCATCCTCTATTTAGCAAAACAACCCTCTTTTTAGCAAAACAACCGTCTATTTAGCAAATCCACCTTCTATTAAGCAAATCCACCTTCTGTTAAGCAAAACCACTTTCTATTTAGCAAATCCATGTCTATTAAGCAAAACCACCTTCTATAAAAGCAAAACCACCTTCTATAAAAGCAAACCCAACTTCTATTTAGCAAAACCACCTTCTTTTAAGCAAAACCACCTTCTATTTAGCAAACCACCTTCTATTAAGCAAAACAACCCTCTATTTAGCTAAACCACATTCTATTAAACAAAAACACCTTCTTTTTAGCAAAACTGCCCTTTATTTAGCAAAACCACCTTCTATTTAGCAAAACCACCCCACCTTCTATTTAGCAAAACCATCCTCTATTTAGCAAAACAACCCTGTATTTAGCAAAACAATCGTCCATTTAACAAATCAACCATCTTTTAAGCAAATCCACCTTCTGTTTAGCAAAACCACCTTCTATTTAGCAAAACCACCTTCTATAAAATCAAAACCAACTTATATTTAGCAAAACCACTTTCTTTTAAGCAAAACCACCTTCTATTTAGCAAAACCAAAACCACCTTCTATTTAGCAAAAAAACCTTCTATTAAGTTAAACCATCGTCTATTTAGCAAAACCACCTTCTACTAAGCAAAACCACCTTCTATTTAGCAAAACTACCTTATATTTAGCAAATCCACCTTCTATTAAGCAAAATGACATTCTATCAAGCAAAACCACCTTCTTTTTAGCAAAAACACCTTCTATTAAGCAAAACCACCTTCTATTTAGGAAAACCAAAACCACCTTCTATTTAGCAAACCACATTCTATTTAGCAAAACCACCTTCTATTAAGCGAAACCACCGTCTGTTTAGCAAAACCACCTTCTATTTAGCAAACCCAACTTTTATTTTGCAAAACCACCTTCTATATAGCAAAACCGTCCTTTATTTAGCAAAACCACCTTCTATTAAGCAAAACCACCCTCTATTTAGCAAAACAACCATCTATTTAGCAAAACCACCTTCTATTAAGCAAAATAACCCTCTATTTAGCAAAACAACCATCTATTTAGCATATCCACCTTCTATTAAGCAAATCCACCTTCTGTTTAGCAAAACCACCTTCTATTTAGCAAATCCACCTTCTATTAAGCAAAACCATCTTCTATAAAAGAAAAACCACCTTCTATAAAATCAAAACCAACTTCTATTAAGCAAAACCACATTCTTTTAAGCAAAACCCCCTTCTATTTAGCAAAACCACCTTATATTTAGCAAATCCACCTTCTATTAAGCAAAACGACCTTCTATCAAGCAAAACCACCTTCTTTTTAGCAAAACCACCTTCTATTTAGCAAAACCCAAACCACCTTCTATTTAGCAAAACCACCTTCTATTTAGCAAACCACTGTCTGTTTAGCAAATCCACCTTCTATTAAGCAAAACCACCTTCTTTTTAGCAAAACAACCCTGTATTTAGCAAAACCATCCTTTATTAAGCAAAACCACCTTCTATTTAGCAAAACCACCCTCTATTTAGCAAAATCACCTTCTATTTAGCATACTCACAAAAAGATAATACCGTAACTAAACAGCATAAATTTTTTTCTCAACTTGTAAATGATTTATTTATAAATTCATTTTAACAAGATGTAACACAATCTTATAATCATATTACCACAGATAATAATTATTAAAATCATAAACAAATCCATGATTTTTTGGATTGGTGGGTTGCTTTAAAAAAACTCTTTTGTACACATATCTCTTATCGTTGCTTACTTAAAAAAAGACATAAATTTGTGCTGCCAATGTTAGAAGTCAATTAGAAATGGATTTATTTTTTCCGCTTCACTTTCCAATGGCAACATAAGTGACGACTGATAATTAACAATATTATTAGCCCTGAAAAGAAGTGAAGAAAGCTATCAATTTCAATTTTCTTATCTCAACTCATGACATTCGCATTTTTTACAAGTGATGGAAATGCAATTTGGTAATTGGTTATCACTCACCAGATATTATCAATAAAAGAGACACATTTTTGGAACGTAATTTGTTATACAGACTAAATAATAAGTGTGTGTTGTGTGTGTGTGTGTGGGGGGGGGGGGGGGGGGGGGGTTGCTTAGATAATAAAAAAATTCAACTTTTCTATAATAATAGTATATTTAAAGGGAGTAATTATCAGGAAAAACCCTGCTATAAATGTCTTAAAAAGTAAAATTAATTTTAAAATGGATAAAAGGCATCTCATTTACCATTAATAAATAAAATATGAATGTTTAGGTATGTCAAATCCAACAAAATGTTATAAAATCAATATTTAAATTGTAGTAATTACTTGAAACCAAATCCCTATTCTTAAAATAGACAGCATTTAAATACTGCTTACTGACTTAACATCGTCATTCAGACTCTTTCTAAGATGAATCATTTTTACATGTTAACCTATATTACTGTTCGAATTGAAATCAAAATGAAATCACGTAACTCAAATAATACGTCACAAAATATATTGCAAATTTGAGAGGGAATTCTAAATATTAGTCTAACATAGGTGCATAGACCAAATATAAGGAAATCCCTTTTCATTATAACATATTGGCATGTTTAAATAAATAAATTCGGGGTCAGTGAGTACATAAATATATAAAGGCATGACATATTAGGGAAAAAAATGTTTTGAGACAATTTTAAAATTTTGAAAAACGCTGATATCTATTGCCTTAAATGTTAATTGTAAGCTTCATCTGATAAGCCCTGCCAGACTTTAATCATACATTCTTATTATCATAAGTGACTACAAATAGACTTCCAGGTCTTTCTTGTTTTTTATTTTTTTCCTGTTTATTGTTTTTAAGGTAGGGTAGTCTGATTAGACACTACAGAGTATATGTTACAACCAAAAGTCTGTCCTGGTTTTTACTTGAACCTTTATTTTTTTCTAAAATAACAAAATGTGAATTAATAAAAAAACATAATGTACTACTTGCTTGTGACTAGATAAGAGATAGATGTAAAGAAACTCAATCACTCTACAACACGTTATCAAACACAATTTAAACAGATTATAACATTATCAGAATAAAATAAAAAGCTCAAGATATATGAAATAAATTGCTTTGACAGTGTTGTTTCAAACAATAACTAATAATCCAACATGTACATGTTATGGTTTCAGAACTGGACATAAAAATAATTACATCAATTCACCAGACAAAAGACCAAATGGTTAGAACACTACATAACATTAAATTAATATGACATCAAATCGAACTAATTTTGACATGTTCTGTTTAATAAGCAACTTTATTTACTTAAGAATTGAACAGTAATGCAAAAATATGATACAACAAATCTTAATAGTTTAAGAGATTGGCAAATAGACTTCCAGGACTTCTTTGTATTTTAAAAATCAATTTAACAGAACTTTTAATCAGTTGAGCTGCACCTAGTTACGTTTTCTCAGCCTCACCTCATAAACTTTGTAGGGAAAGACATTAACCTAGTTTACTCTATAACATATATTGTGTAGATTTCAGATCAGAATTGGATTTTGACGAGTGACTTTAAAAACTGATGTAAGTCATTTTCACACTTTTGTTGGTTTTCAATGCTTTATTTATTGTATAGTTGAGTTCTGTTGAAAGGAATACTTACAAATGTCAAACATAAAATTCATCTTATTCTCACCAGACAAAGAAAACCCACATGAGGGCCATGTTGGCCCTTATTTGCTCACCTGTGGTAGAGGAGACAATGCTAAAGAAGACAATTTTTCATTTCATAATGTAAGGGCAAATTACCACAGACATTTAAAGTTTGTCAGTTGAGATATTATACATATATAAATACTGTGTAAGTTTAGTGAAGATCAACTGAAAACTGAGTTTGCTAGAGTGTGCACAATGCCAAATTACATTATTTTCAATGCTAAATAATGTTACTTTGATGATTCAACTAAGGGCCATAACTCAGAAACTTTGGTCTTTTCAGAAAACTTCATGGACGTACAATTAATGTGCAAGTTTATTAAAAATCAAAATGAAAACTACATGGCCCAGTTGTCAAATAACACACTTTTGGAAGACTCAAGAGCCATAACTCTGATGATAATTATCCAATTTGGTAAGTTCTGAGACTTAAACAGGTGCTACAGTTAACAATTAATATCAATATAATTATTACGTCATATGTTTTAATGTCATATCATAAATTGTTCCAACATCACAGCAGGATAGGATGAGTGCATGGAGAGGTGTTGGATGAAAATTCCATACCCGGTAAAAGTATGCGGAAATCCAAATTGTCCAGTATGCAAGAAAATAAATATCTTTCATGAGTTTGAAATTTTCAATTTGTGTGATTTCTATTCTGATTTATTTTTCATAGTAAAGGATTTAGAATAGCATAGCTAGTATTTATAAATGAATATGTTATAGCACGAGGATTTTATGAATAACATATGTCATAGCTTAAGGAGGGTAGGATAGGCGCATTCAGGGGGTAAACGATGACTAGAAATGTGTCCATGGAACACAGATGGCCCCACTTTGTAACTTTATTGTAGATATCAATAAAGCCAAATACCAAGTTTCATCAAAATCAGTCCATCAATAAAGATTTTAGAGGTAGGAAACTGTCAGCAAATCAGAGTCCAGATCACCTAATTAATATGCACCAATTCCATCCATTGTCGAACTTGACCAGGGTCTTGTTTGTATAAAGCCAAATATAATTTTTTTGTCAAAATTGGTCCATAAATAAAGACTTTAGAGGTCGGAAAGTATCAGCCAATCAGAGCCCACAACATCTAATTATTATGCAGAGATTTTGATGGAAATCAATCTTGAGCTGTAGTTTATCACTATACATCTTTCTACTAATCCATCCAATCATTAAAGAGATATCAAGTGGTAACCAATTTCTTGACATTTGTCAATAATCTAAGTCCAAAAAGGGGCATAACTCCATCAAAAATCATCAGACAAGAACAAAAAACAATGATGACCTGTTTACGTGGATGTGAAGTCACGCACCAAATTTGGTTTAAATCTGTTCATTAAAACTAAAGATATAAGTCGGAAACCATTTTCGTATGTACGTACGCACGCACGCACATGATAGTTTCACGTGATCCAAAACAGCACTCCCTTACCATTAATCTGCCAGTGTATAATTTAGTACCGTTATATTTTATTAAAAATTCTGAGAGACAAATAATACCTCAGTGACACACATAATGAAATAAGTGTAGTGACAATTAAGTCTGATCTTTCATGAGAAGGATTTAAAACATCAAAGATGGAAAAATCAATATCAACAACAGTATTATGAACATTTGATTACTCTTCTATTTCATATAAAAGTTCAATTATTTTCAATTATTTTAAATGATTTAATTGAAGAGACAGCCGTTCTCTGGGAGACTTGTTATTTTACATATCAACTCTATGAAGCCAATGACTGCCTTGTACTATACTCTTCAAAACATTTTAAGTATCTAAAATGAAACTTGCATTACAAATTCCATCAGTTTTGATAATGAAATTATAGGTATTTAATTTTATATGAAAATTTGCAGATCCTTTTTAACAATAGTAAAAGAGATAAACAAAACAGAACAATTACAAATATGAGAGTTCATTAAGTAACAGTAAGTCACAAAAATATTTAACAGAAAATAGTCCTTAACTAACTTTGAGTACTATAGATGATAAAGAAAAAAAAACTAATGCTGTTGTTTTTTTTAACTGTTAACAGGTTTATGGTATATAATTTATTAAAACCTTTGTTACATAACACCTCCATTTAACCTAAAAATGATAACTTTTGTCATTCATATTCCATAAATGCATACCCATAAAAAAAAAATTTCTGACATAACGAGGTAACAGGTTGTGTAGAAGAGGCATGGTTTTCGCTGTTCTCTCTACCAACTTCAATTGAAGGATTCAACATAGTGTTGAAAAATGAGACCTGATGGATGACAAAGGGTCCAAAAATTGCATGGCCTTTAAACGGCCATCTGATTATCATTGATGACATAAAGCTACATGTATCTACTATCCAACATTTGTCCTTTGGGAAGTGGCAAAAATCCAAGAATGGATTTTGAATGTCACATCTGCATCAACAAATCACATAATTTTCTCTAATATAGATTTAGTAAAGTATTACCCACCCCAAGGGTCAAACTGTGAGACCCAGGGGGCATGAAATTCACAGTTTTTATGACGGACTTATAGGCTTCAATAATTATGCTTACAAATTGTTTTCCAATGCTTCCTATAATAAGAAAAGATCTTTAAAGTTTACTATAAATTTGACTGTTTTGCCACAGGCCCAAGTTTACAGAGGGTGCATGGGTGCGGGTTTTTTAAGAAGAGATTTTTAAAGTTTACCTTTAATTTGACTGTTTTGGCACATGAGCCCAAGGTTACAGGGGGGTGGGGGTTGGAGGTGCACTCAATAAAATGTAAGCATTAACCATCATGTCAACAACAACAAATCACACCAAAAACCACTCAAAATCAGAAATGATTATTAAATTTAGAAATTAGTAAAGAAGGTCCCACCCCCAGGGCCAAACTGTGAGATCCAGGGACATGACATTCAAAATTTTTATAAAGCACCAATAGATGTCAATAATCATGCTCACCAATTGTTTCCGAGTGCTTTTTATAATAAGAAGAATATTCTTAAAATTTATCTTGAATTTTACTGTTTTGGCCCTGCAGCACCCAAGACCTCATGTGGGTGGGGACCACGAAATTCAAATAGGTATTACTTATTTAACTGTCGTGTCAGCAGCAACAAATCACACCAAAAACATTCACATACTAGTACTAAGTTTATTCAGTCATAATATGAAATATTTTTTGTCATTTTCTCTTACACAGGACTAAACCATGAGACCCAGGGGCATGAAATTCACAAATTTTATAAAGGACCAATAGGCGTCTGAATAATCATGCTCACAATTTGTTTCCGATTGCTTCCTATAATAAGAAGATTTTTAAAGCTTACCTTTAATTCTTTTTAGGCCCCACCCCAAGGGCCAAACCGTGAGACCCAGGGACACGCATTTCACAATTTCTATAAATGATCCATATGTGCCCATATTCATCATCATCGGGTCACCACTGATTTCCCAGTGCTTCCTATAGTAAGAAGATTTTTCTAGTTTACCTTGAAATTGACAGTTTTGGCCCCGCCCCCAAGGCCCCAGGGAGATGGGGACCATGCAATTCAAAATTATGATTCACCCCTAGATATTAAAGTTGCATACAACATTTCATTAGGATTGAGCTTATGGTTTTTGAGAAGAAATCGAAAATGTGAATTGTTTACGGACGCACTAATTTTTTTAAGCCCCACTCAACTATTTCACCGATCAAATTTAGAAATTTATCCACAAACCAGGGCTGGTTAACACTATAAATCATTGTAGTTTCCGAAACTCAAAAAAAAAAAAAAACAATTCCCTTTAACCGTTTTTCAGTGACAAGTCGAAATGCATGAAAAAATGCAATATTTATCGCAGATCGAAAAAGATGTGGCACACAGAAAATGCCAATATAACTGCGATTTATCAATAATTCTCCAAGAGTGCTGATATCCACACGTTGCAAACAAAACTTAAGTGTAAATGGAACTTATTCAACATGTTTGCCTGTCTCAAATTGCTGTATTCAAAGAACTATGTTTGTTTTTCACAATTTTATTCAAAATACAGAAATGGAACTCACTTTTCTCTCCATCAACCAGACACTGAATGAATTATGAAAGCAGCAATCTGATTGGTCAGAAATCTTCAATGAAGTTCAATGAATCAAACTTTTTTTGTTTTTAACTTTATGGGTAAGGGGTTAAGGTAAGGGCTATAAAAAAAAAAAAATGAGGTGGGGTGGTTAAAAAAAAATTTCTTTTTTTGCTTTTTGGCAATTTTTTTAAAGGAGGTCAAACCATAAGACCCAGGGACATGCAATTCAAAGTTTTTATAAAAGACCCATATAATTATGTCCATAATCATGCTCACCATTTGTTTCCCAGTGCTTCTTATTGTAAGAAGATGATTTACAAAGTTTACCTTGAATTTGACTGTTTTTGGCCCTGCCCCCAAGGCCCCATCGGGGTGGGGACCATGCAATTTACAATTTTGATTCACCCTTAGGTATCAAAGCTGCATACACCATTTCTTTATGACTGAGTTTATGTTTTTTTTGAGAAGAAGCAGAAAATGTCAATTGTTTACAGACGCACGACACACACGGACGAACAACAGGCAATCGCAAAAGGTCTCGATCCCTTTAGACAAAGTCTCAGTGGTCTAATAAATATAAAAAATGAACTTTCATTGAATATTCATGAAATATATAAACTTATACGAAACAAAGAAAGTCTATGATGAATAAATTTTTTCAAATAAGTCTGTTTTTTACTTTTTAATAGCTGGTTTACCGTAGTATTTATTTTCAAAAAACAACAGCCTTATGCTGTTCAGTGAATTGATATTATAATGGTCAATTTATAAGGTAAGTGCAATTTTATCCTCTGTAACTAGACCCTCGTGAAATATTTAGTTTCACTAAGTCATGTGATTGAAATCATATTTTGCCATCTTTTTACAAGATTTGTGGGATCACCTTGGTTTACTTAGTGTCGAGTTTAAAAATTTATTCATTTTACTTTAATTGTGAAACAAGATATTACAACTATAAATCACGCTCAAAGTCTTCCTTGGTAGAACAAGTACTAAGCATATGTGGAAAAAGTGCCTTGCTCAAGAACACCACACATTAGCCAGATGGCCGAGGATTGAACCCACAACCTTTCAATCATGGGTTCTATGCTCTATCACTTGGCCACATGTTCCATGCTTACTGTGAATTATGAAGAAAATTAGCATGAATTTTAACTATTATTTTTTTATTAGAAAATTATTAATTTATATTTATTTAAACATTCTATATACAAGAACTTAGTGCAAACATCCATTTTTCATCAATCTATTCATACCAGCAGTTTTTTTAAGTGATTGAAATATATAGTCTTTCCTAATAGCTTCTGGCACAAATAACTGACTATTGCACATAAAACTGTAACCATATTAGTCCAGTGTAGAGAAAACCGCTTAGATACAAACTTAAACTGATTTAGCCTTTGGCATCCACTATTACACCAGACCTCGCTCTACATGTATTTTGATAAAACATAACTAAAGAAATCAGCAGTTCTCTAGATCTGGAATCCTCAGAATCCGATTGTAACTTATTTACTTTCTGTTTGTGTTGAGCCATGAGCAGCAGCTGTACTTTATTTGTTATTGATGGTAGGATTCAGAATACATTCTATATTTGGACATGCTGTGTAACTGTCGGACACCTTTACATGACAAGCAGATGGCGCCAGGTAATTTAGTAACTGCCATGGTGACAAGGTCAGCTTTCACTTGGTCAGCAAGCTTTCCACTTCAATGTTGCACAACAGGAAGGGCTAGGAAATTAATGATGACAAATTTCTCCTTATTCCTTATATAAATGGAGATGACATTTAATTGTTATTATTCACGTCTTATTGTACCCTGAAATATGCAGGTACTTCTCCATCTAATGTACCCTGAATAATACTTCTCTTGGTGGTCTAACTTTTGCAAAGGCATGGAGGATATGTGCATATTACATCACTATTTTTCTTTTTTTTTATTTATTTATGGGTCCTTTGTTGCTAAGTGATCTAAGGTAACTAGCATCTAACGATTACTTACCTTTCACTGCTAAGGTCTTGGGTTTGAGTCCAGCCGGTCCAAAAACTTTATGTGAGAAAATCTGTCAGTTTCTTGTGGAACCTCCAATCCAACATATATATTTATATATATATATTGTAGACAGTGTTTTTTCTATTAAATATAATATAGTTTATTCAACTGCTGTTTTGAAAAAAAATTGATAATTATATAACTTAATAGAAGTTTGAAAAAAATTGCCTTGCAAACACCAACATCAAGACTTGTACAATTTTGGATGATAAAAATTGTATGCAACACATTGTCTTCATGAACTTAACATTCCTGCCAATTTTATTTTTCAAATCTGAACAGCCACTACAGAACTGTTAAAATTGGAAGGAATTTAGACTCTGACCTTTGTGGTAACCTTGACCTTGGAATAGCAGATGTTTATTACCACACATCATCTTGGCTTGTTGAGTATTTCTACATACCATCTGCAGAAGAAATACAACCAGAACGTAAAACCATTTAATATATATTTTTTTAAGGGATTTTCCGTTCCATTTTGAATTTCAGTTGAGTTTTAATTGGTTACTAAGGGAACATCATGCTCATGATACTTCCTGTTTATTTCCTAAAGTCTTTTAAGTGTGATTTTGTGTTTTGAAAACAACTGAAGATGTCAACTGCTACAATTTAACAAACTTAATTCAAATAAATGTCAACAATCCTTGCAGAAAAATATTCTTAAATAGGTTCATCTTTTCTAGTTAGATTGCAGCCTTGAAAATTGCAATAGTCACATACACCTGCAATTTATTATTTCTGCTCAAAATCTCCAAGACAAAGAAAGGTGCCATAACAATCTTAACAAGAGGTTGCCATTAATGTTGTCATATCCCACACCGCCTCGTTAACCTTTAGAGGCATTTCCAGAGAAGTGGTTTTAAACTATGCAAAATGAAAAAGTCACCGAGCACAGAAATCACATGTAAATGCCGCAAACTGAAATATGTAGCTGACTGTTATATGACACATTGTCTTGTCCCAGTGAGCACTGGCGTGATGTATTCTAAATCGAATCATAAATATGTAAGTTATAACCCCAAAACAAAAGAAAAACTATCTTTGATGAACAGACCCAAATCTGCATGACACATCATCTTGGGCTGGTTAGCATTTGTACTAATTTATTTAAAAGTCCAATCACAACTAAAGAAGATACAGTCCGAACAGCAGTGGACAGACGGAGCTGTGACCTTGACCTTTGAAGAAAAGACAAAAGTCATTCACATGACACATCATTTTGTCCTAGTTAAACATTTGTGCCGCGTTATTTAAAAATCCAAAACAACTAAAAAAGATAAGGTCCGGACAGCAGCGGACAAACGGACGGATGCTGTGACCTTGACCTTTGATTAACAGACCGAAGTCAGTCGTATGACACATCGTCTTGTCTTGGCGAACACTTGTGCCAAGTAGTTTAAAAATGCAATAACAAGAAGATTCAGTCCAGATAGAATAAAACACAGTGTATACATTGGATTTTCAAACACTTGACCTTGAGCTATGACCTTGACCATTGACAAACAGATCAAAGTCATTCCCATGACACATCGTCTTGTCCTTAGGTGAACATTTGTGCCAAGTTACTGAAAATTCCAATCACAACTAAAGAAGATACAATCCGGACAAGAGAAAACGTGTATACATTGGATTTCCAAACACTTGACCTTTTGCTATGACCTTGACCTTTGACAAACAGACCCAAGTCATTCGCATTACACATTGTCTTGTCCTAGTGAACATTTGTGCCAAGTTACTGAAAATTCCAATCACAACTAAAGAAGATACAATCCGGACAAGAGGAAACGTGTATACATTGGATTTCCAAACCCTTGAACTATGACCTTGACCTTTGACAAACAGACCCAAGTCATTCCCATGACACTTCATCTTGTCCTAGTAAACATTTGTGCCAAGTTATTTAAAATTCCAATCACAATTGAAGGAGATACGGTGTGGACAGCAGCAGATGCACGGACGGAAGCAGCCCATTTCTATATACCCCACCACCTCTTGTATATGAAGACAACAAAGCTTGCCTCTGGGTGTCTAAGTCCAGAAAGGGCCATAACTGTGCCAAAATGCATCCCAAAGTTATGGTTCTTGTCTGTGTGTGTTCCATTGATGATGGTGAACACACATGCGAAAGTTCATTCACAGCCAATGAGTGGTTGCATAGATATCTTAAACTTAAACGCAAAAGTTTAACCCGAGTGTCTACAGACGACAACGTCGCCGGGGTCATGGCAATAGCTCTCCCTGGAATTCGTCCCAGCGAGCTAAAAATAGAGCAGTGTTATGTTGAACCATTCAATAGTAACTTGTGATAATGTCAAGGATTTCTAAAATCAACAACAAACTAATGTTTTTCTCAGATCTGACTCTTTTGTCATCTATAATAAACTGCTCTATCTTTTATTATGTTTTCATACTTTAGTAATTTTTTCTTGTAATAAGAATTTACTTGTTAAACTAATCTGTATAATGCCAAGTTTCAAAATATTACGGTAAAAACAATAATGTAAATTAAGAAAATATCAATTTTTAAATGTACAGTTCAAAATTATAAAATAATATTAATGCATTTTTTTAAATTAATCTTTCCATGTAAATTATGTAACAATGTATACCAATTTCTAACCTTGTACAAAATTTATGTCCATGTGTTATTTTCTCAAACTCTCAGAATTGGCGTTTGAATACATCGAAAAATGTAAACCCATGTTCCTGTATTTTTAATGGTGACTCATAATGTTTAAGCATATAGAAGTTACGTAATCAATGCAGGTAGAACACTAAGACTCCACATAAACTAATTGGTGATAGATGTTTGAGTAAAAAACAATCAGTTGGATGTAAACTGTTTGTTCAATAAACAAATCTTCTAGCTGACATTCAGCCAATCTTTAGTTAAACAGACTAAGTCAACAGGAAAAACCAATTATAACTTCTGTTTATTGCTTTAAACATTTCCACTAAACATGTTGTTGGGATGCCTCTTTGACTGGAAATTTTAGAACTATTTTCTGCTTTGGATTAAGAACAAGAAAGCCACAATTGCGTCAACTGCTCACTTGATTTGTTAGTTTGATCTAAATCTTAAAATGATAAAGGTGCCAGAGGGCACCAAAAAAAAGTGCATATTTCTGATGCTGCAAGGGTCGGTCATAACTTGAACTTTAAATATCTGCTTATGCCAGTTTAATATGTTTTTGATGGTCTTTAATAATGGCTATAATGTAACAACACGCTGTGTAACTTAGGTCAAGATCCAATGATAAAATAGGGTGCAAGAAAGCAATTATTTAAGTCTCATAATTATAGCAATTTTCATAATTCAAGAGCTCTACTCAGCCATCAAACATGGGCTCTGCAAGAATATAATGGTATATATCACGACAGTGATTCTATTTAACAACAGCTTAAAATGTATATTTACATGCAAGCTGTCTGTCAGAGCTTCATCTATTTACATTAGACTGCAGTGTGGTCTAGTGGTAGAACGTCCGCTTTGCATGCGGAAGGTCATGGGTTCGATCCCTGACCAGGTTATATAAATGAATTGAAAAAAAAAAATTCAACATGTATAAGGCTCAAACTCGCGACATTTGGGTTGACAGTTCAAACTGTTAGCACTACGCTATCAAAACAGACAGTGTACAACACACTTAATATTGACATCTAGTTTATTTTATAGTTTATGTAACAGATAAATCTGCTATCATATTACAAACACCCCTAATACGGCAGGTTCCATCTAGAAATAGAATGACATAGTTTCAAAATAGCTGATTCGGTCTATTATAACCGACATACTTTATTTATGATATACACTATTGCATCTCATTGCCATTCATCTCTCACTATGATGCTTGTAGAGATGTTTGTGCTCGGTGAATGATTGGCTGTTAACCATGCAGGATCCCAGGAAAGAGGTGGTTATGTTAACTTATCATCTGTTAGCTCTAGATCGCCTATAAATGACATTAAATATTCAAACAAACAGAATTGCAGTAAAAAATACTGACTGTGTTTAAATTGTTTTTTTATTGGAATAGAATGTAATGGAAGTCTCTTTACACAGTCAAACCTGTTTTAAGCAGCCAGTCATAGGAATGAGCAAAAGTGGCCTTCTAAGATAGGCTGTTGCTTAATAAAGGTTAATTTGCTCTAAAAGCATAGAAATCGGAAACAGCTGCTAATGTGGCTGCTTAAGACAAGTGGCTGCTTAATAGAGGTGACCGCTTACACAGGTTTGGCTGTATATTTATTTGTTTTTAGTTGCCAGTTCTGACGTAGATTTTCTGCATGGAGCTCTTTATTCTATAGAGGCCAGCTTACCACTGCCAACACTTAGCCAGGGTACCTATGTTCTATATACCTATTCGTGGAACAGTTGAATTAGACATAAGTTTAAATAAGAAAGTTTTATTTTTAGCATGATTCGCTGTCTTGCATCAGAATCCAGGGATATTGCTTGAATGTTTTAATGCTTCACTTCAGATCATAATTTTATATATGGTTTCGTTCACCACAATGAGAAGACTTACACAATTGCATTTCTCATGCACATTTCTCATCATGCACATTTCTCATGCAATTTGTCACATTCACAATGTCTCATAATCAGAATTGACCTGACACGGGGTTACAACTAGCACTTCTCCTATTGGCCACGTGGCATTGTTTTTTATACTAAGTGTTTACTAAGACATATTAGGTCTGTCTAAGGAAAATGGCAGATTAGCAACCAAAATCGATAGAGGATTGGATTAATGACTTATTGTTGATTGACAGCCAACGCCAGGTCAGTTAAATGAAAATTCACTGTCAGAGAAGAAATATGTAACTATTGACCATTACAAAGTATGTTATGTTAATATAAAACAAGATATCGGTGGAACTGATGGATGCTCCCTGAACAAGTGCTTGATTGAGTAGTAGCTGCATTGTTTGTAAAGGGAAAGGGGGTGTAAAGGGAAGATAATGTTTGGAAGAAATGTTTGGTTCTTCACTCTGTACTGCCACACATTGACCTCTACTGCATTGTTCATGTTCCAAGTCTCATTGCACTATCATGTTCTTGAAGATCAAAACAATGATGTGTGGTAATGGACAGAATCAAAGGTCCATAACTCTGTGAAAAGTCATAGAAATAAAATACAGACAATACACACACTCACCACTTGGTAGTGATACTTCCTGGCAAGTTTCATAAAATTCCAGCTACTAGAATGAGAAATGGAGAGGACAAGGATTTGGTAATGGATGCAATCTAAGGGCCACAACTCTGTAAAATATCATCAAACGTAAACACCAAGAAAGTATGCATATTTCCACTTGGTAATGATACATCATAGCTCCCTTTGGGGGAGCATAAAAACTTTAACATAAGGTTTTAAAGTCCAAAGTATGGAAATTTATGTAAGTTAGCTGTAGATATTGTTTCTACAACATAATATAAATGTGTTTATGAAGTTTAGTCACTGTAACATGAGTAGTTTGTTCAGAAACAGAGAAAATGCTAAGCTAAACATAAAACTTTAACCAAACCCAAGCTAAACATAAAACTAACCAAACTCGAGCTAAACATAAAACTTTAACCTAAGGTTTTAGAGCCCAAAGTATATAAATTTAGGAAAGTTAGCTATATATAGACAATGTTAATATAGCATGATATGAATGTGTTTATGAAGTTCAGTCACCGTAACATGCGTTGTTTGTTCAGAAACAGAGAAAAAGCTGAGCTAAACATAAAGCTTTAACCAGCGGATGCCGACATATTTTTCCGGACAATTTTTGCTGTTTTTCCTTTATAAAATAATCAATATTAATTCAAAAAAATGTTTTTGATAACGTTTTTAAATTACTTTCAAAATAAATAAGTAGAAAATGGCTATCCATTCAACATAAGTTAAGATATTTTGATGAAATTACTAACATGAAAAGGAAGCTTAAAACTGGTTTTGAGGTATATTAGGTCAAAGTCAAGGTCATTTTTACTAAAAGTATAAAACTGGTTTTTTGCTCATTAACTTTAGTCATCGAGATAATACTGCGTGATTAAGTTCCTCAATTACTTATTCAAAATAAATAAGTAGAAAATGGCTATCCATTCAACATAAGTTAAGATATTTTGATGAAATTACTAACATGAAAAGGAAGCTTAAAACTGGTTTTGAGGTATATTAGGTCAAAGTCAAGGTCATTTTTAATAAAAGTATAAAAGTCATCGAGATAATACTGCGTGATTAAGTTCCTCATATGAAAAGGAAACTTGAGATTCAATTGAGGTAAATTGAGTTGCAGTCAAGGTCACTGATAACTTAGTTATAAATTGGAAAATATTCTTTTATCAATAATTTTAATTTCCTTGGATATTTTGATAAATCTGTGCATAAATTGGAATAAGTTTAGAGATAAATCAGTCCAAGGCCAAAACCTGTCGGGAATCTTTATGGTCTTGAAAACTATATATCTTGAACTTAAGTCAACTAAGACCAGAATAAACAGTAGAGCGATACATGGCTTAAATTGGGCCTCTTGTTAATTATTGTGTTATCACAATGCCTGAGCAAACTGTTGTTTTAATTATTATATTATTCATTTCACCAACCATGCTTGGTTTATGGCAAGGGAGCAAACTGTTTTTTTGCGTCATTTTTGGAAGGGAGACAACTCATTTTTGATAAAGTTAGAAATGATCATTTTCATATTACATTCTCAAAAAAAACCATATCAGGTTAGATGAACAGATAAGTTGGCATTCAAACAAAATCAGGAAGGCAATGGTGTGATCCTAGATGATCGAATTTCTGTGAGTAAAGTATTGAAGCTCAAGTTGATCTGATTTTAATGAGGTTGAATAAAAATTGGGTTCTTATGATCCAGGAAGCAGACGCAAAAGTGCTTCATGTAAGCTCTGAGCTTCCTTCAGAATTAGATTAAACTAAATTAGCATAATAGTACATAATTAATATTTAAGTTTTCCCTCTGTGTGAAGAAGAACCCTGGCATTACCTTTATAACATAAATAATTTCCAGGCAATTTGTTCAATCATATACAGGAGACATAATTAAGAATGTCTGCACCCAACTCACTGACCTTCTTGACATTTCAGAGTGTAACATACATTCATCACGCAGATTATGGTTCAATGTGAGTACCGGTACTGACTGGTATTGGCCGGGTACCAAACCATTTATCATAATGAGTATTTTGTTTTCTGCATGAGAACCCCTACTGCATGAGAACTGTGAAGCTCAACCTACTGTGTATCTCGTAATGTGTTTATATTCTTTAACATGTGCCACATCAAGAAAATTCTAGAATATTATCTACCGACTACTATTTTGTGTATCACGTAAAATAAAGCATATTTAAAATAAATGAACTGAAGTTTAGTTGCAGCTGAAACACCACAAGACCACAAAGTGTGAATGTTGTCTGCGCCCAGTCTCACTAGATCACTAGCTCCATTGTTTGCACTTTGTTTATGTACTCTATGGTGGGATAAACAAACTTTAAAGGCAGTATATCAGGATGAATTAGTTGTTGTTGTTGTATGGTGTTTAGCATCACTTTCAACAATTTTTCAGTTATTTTGCTACAGTTTATACTTGAATGCATGAATAGGGTTTTACGGCGTACCAACACATTATAGGTTATTCGACGCCAACAGGAAGGAAGATTCCAAATTCACTCTACATGAACAAAAACAACAAATTAACATACAGATTAAAAAAAAATACATATGAACAAATGAATATGCAGAATGAACCTAGAACCTTGATACCTGCAGAACTGCAGAGTTTCAGCAAATTCTATCATATTACTCAATTTGTCGCTTCTTACGACATGCATAAGCCACAGTGATCCTATTCTTGCCATCACTCATGGCTCCTGGGAACCACACAGGGGTTGATAATTTAACCACAATAGTGAACATGACAAAAAATAATAAAATAAAGATGAAATCCATTAGGAGGATTCCTACCCCTCTGCAGAGATCGGCAGTGATTCTATTCTTAGCTGGAACCACACGGGCTAGTTTATACTTGAGACAGTAATCTAAGCGTTGACACACTGGATTATCATGTCACAGACAAAATTATTAGGATACCCCATCCAGTCACATTATACACACTGACACTGGGCCAACCAGACCTAGAACTATCCTCTAAATGCTGAGCATCAAGCTAGGAAGCTTCTCATACCACTTTTGAAGTCTTACGTATGACCTGGCCAGGGATCGAACCTACAACCATCTGCACGTGAGGTGGATACTCCACCCGTTGACTACCGCTGTGGTTTGAGAATTAGGTAAAAAATCTTATGCTTATTACAATACTTACAGATCTGATATTGCAAGATGGTACACTGCACTCAGTTTTAAACTTATTTATTTTACATTGACTGTGAAACAAATTCTTATACAATCTAGCTTGGATACTTTTGGAGTAATCTATCTGGACAGATGGATGTAGGGTAAACCTGTAGTCCCCTCTGGTGGTACCAGTAAGGGATTAATTACTGTACTATCATCATTTATACACAACTTAAAACAAGTTTACTTGGCCATTATTTCATTAGGCTAGACAGACATATATAGGGTACATAATTCCTTCAGTTATGCTATTTAGAGCTGCTCCTTAACAGAGCAGGAAACTAGTTTGTATGAATAATTATCTCTCTATCAATTGCAACTTAAAAACTATATAAAGTTTCAGTTTCCCAACATGTTAAATTAAATAAAAGTGTTTAAAGCAGATGGAAACTATCCAAAGTGTTAGCTTTTACTTGATTGATTGAATATTTAGCTTCATTTTTATTCTGTCGAGAGGTAACAGATGATCTGTTAATCTAACCACTGTTTTCTGCGATCCTGGTAGGTTAACCATAACTTAATCGCACCAAATCTCCACAAGTAACTGAGAACTTTCCCACTTGAATCAGCGGTGAGAGACAAATGATTATGAGATGCAATTTCATATATCAATCATCATGGAGACTATGGCCGGACAGGGATTCAAACTTACGACCTGAATCTTGGCGACTGTATACAATTTTGGCGACTGTATACAATTTCACCAAAATTTATTGTTACTGTGTTTCAATAAAATGGCAGTAATTGTGCATTCTCATTATTTTCATGGATTTATCTGTATTACACATGCAGGAAATTTAGTTTGGCTACTCATATGTGTAGGAGCTGGGGTCAAACCAAAGAAATTGGTACTAAACGTGCTCAGCATTTAGAGCATAGTGCCTACATTGTCAGTATAATGCGATGGGGTGGGAATTATATCCTATATGATAATCCAGTATGGCAACACTTAAAGCAACACATCCACGTTTAAACTTTTTTAAAAAGTTTTTCAGTTGAGTTGTGAGCACATTTCCCATACATAAATATATGGTCAGTGAGCTGTATATGTGCTAACAAACACAACCCAGAAGGCTTAAGAATTATAAAAAAAGATGTCCAAATTATAAAGCGCGACAAACGCTTTATAAATTATTTTTAAATTGCCGAGGATTCCAACTTGGCTTCAAATTGAATTATGCGAGTCGTATTAAAAAACTTCACGTTTTAGTGCATAGTGTACTTTACCTGCCTTGAAAGTCATTTTGACAATTTTTTTTGACTCGGGTGAGTTACACGCTTGTTTTATAAAGTGTTAGTCACGCATTACAATTTGGGCATCATTTTGTTCGGGATTGTGTTTATATGCTCATATACAGCTAATTGATCATATGTTTGTATGGGAAATGTGCTCATACAGAGCTCGAATTTAAGTATTTTGAAAATGCGAGTTGGAATTACTTAAGCTGGCATATTTTTGCGAGTGGATTTCAAGTTGAGAAAATTACTGATTGTATTCATTTTATTGTTTTTTGAGAAAAAACAAGTATTATCCTGGTAAAAATAACGGATTCTTGTCAATTTTACCAAATTACCCCCTGGCAGCACGATTGTCAATGACATGTATTAAATATTTAATATGTGTAGACTGCGTCCAATTGTTTTTGATATCGAGTTCATTCTGCAAAAAAGGAAGTAAAGTTATAACCCGTCAACAACATAATGAGTAGACTGCGTCTAGTTTGATCAATCGCGCACTCACTCTATAAAATAAAAGTTAAGTTGAAACCAGTCAACTTTATTGTTTACATATTTTGTCAGCTGTTAAACTTGACAATGACAAAAATGGTGTGTCAATTGTAGAAACCACGCGATCAACAATTAAACTATATTACTATGATATCAGAACATTTATACATGTTAAACAATCGTCCTTGGCTAGATCAAGATCTTATTTTAAAACGAAAGGCCATTGGCTATATTAATTCTATAAATAGAAATGTGTGTATGTCCAATCTCGGTCTCTGTGCACTAGTTATTGTTGAATCCATGATTCATATTTTGGTTTTGTTAAAAGTGTTTATTTATGATATATCATTGTATGCATTTATTTATGGTAGTATAATAAATAACAAAGACAATTTTATTTTTTAAAATATTTTGTTTTGTAAAGTACTGCTTTGAATTTTACCTTTACATATATAATAACCTTGATACCATTGTTTATAAATGAAAAAAAAGCTAATAATGCATATTAAATAACATGCAGACTTTGAAACAATTAATTTTGTGTTTATTTAGACATTTAGGACTACAAGTTTCTGCGAAAATTGGTTTGGCTAGTTTGTTTTCAAATTTGGCCAGTTGAAACTTTAGGCACTGGCCAAAATTGCCAGTGCACAAAAAAGTTAAATTCTAGCCTTGGCTAATAACTCAATTAAAATTTTTTTTTTAAAAGTTCAAATGTGGATGTGTTGCTTTAAAGTTATGTTGGTAAGTTGGCCTATAATATAATGCAAGATTGAATAGTTGCCGACTGAATTATCATTCAATCAGCCTTCAATTTTTTAATAAGAAAGAACAGCAACCCTTACACAGTAATTAGTATAATTCACCAACAAACAAAAATCCATCTTTGATGATTGTGCCAGTGGATTAGTGAAAAAGATTTGATGATTAGTCGAAACAACTACAGATTACAGACAGCGTATTAACTATTTATAGAACAAGTCATACAAAATACGGTAAAATCATAAAAACAGAAAGCAGGCATATGTAGAAAATAAGTTCTGCTTTATAACATTTCTTGCATACATTTTTTACAATTCGTAAAAAGCATAAGAGACCTCTCGACTGTTAACTATTGTCGTAAAATACAGCCAGTTCTGATACTCTTAATTGCATAATGCAGGTGTTTCAACCACTTGTCTAGACTTCTACCATGTAATTGCATTTTATTCCTGATACTTTGAGCCCCCATAAAGTTCCAATGTATTTTAGAGTCCACAACATTTAGTCTATCAAAACAAAATGCTAAAAAAAAATAAAAACGTCATCATTCTGTGCTGTATACTGTAACTTTACAATAATGATGTACATGAATGGTAACCTGTTAAATTAAATTTACTCTTTTGCATTCACTTTTTTGAGGTGAGTAACAAACTGCGAATTGTTTTATTAGTGTTTATTATGCTTCATAAATGGGCAATTTAATCTGGTGCCCGCATCTCTAAATGGACACATGAGTCTTGCAGCTGGTCTACTATTAACAACACGTTACAGTTGGCAGTTGCGATTATATGATTAATTTTTTTTTTTTGGAATAGGATTTAATGCCATTTTCAACATATTTCAGGTTATATACGACATATCCAGTTTTGCTGGTGGAGGAAGATTTCAGAATGAATCTGAGTAGAACCGCTATCCTAATATATCCATAAGTAACTGGCAAACTTTCTCACATAAAGTTTTTGGAGCAAGCTGGACTCAAACCTTAGAACCTTAGTGGTGAGAGGTAAGTTATCTTTAAATTGCGCCTAAAGGCCTTTTTCCATGTTGTGTATTATTTTGACGGTTTCGCTGCCTATATTGCAGGGGTTTGTATGCGTAGAACAGGTGCTGCTTTTGTAAAAATCCCTTCACACTATCTATTATACTTTCGTTTCCATTGGAGCATATTTCTTCGTTGACTAGTAACCGCACGGACAAAAGTAGCCAGTAAAGGCGATTTTTCTACGCTTGTCTGCATGTAAAATGCGTGGAAAGTCACTTGGGATAGGCATTACACAATAAATATATGTGTATTTCCATGCAAGTGCCTCTATAAACTCTGCTCAGACAATCTTCATGATGGAAATTGATTGTCTGTGCGCTTGTTAATACTGCGCAACAAAAAGTAGCTTAGGGAAAAACAGCACAGCAAAAGTATATGCCATGGAAAACAGGCTTTAGGGTAAAATACCTTTTGCACTTTGTTTTTTTTATTCTTTTATATGATTTTCTGTGGTTTTGATCATAATTGTATGAAAAACATCAAAGCCCTAGCAAAAATGACCAAATAACTTGCCTCTCATCGCTGAGGTCATAGGTTCGAGTCCTGCTTGCTCAAAAAACTTATGTGAGAAAGTTTGCCAGTTACTAATGCAGAAGGACGGTAGTTCTACTCAGATTCATTCTGAGGTATTCCTTCCTCCACCAATAAAACTAGATATGTCATAATTATAAAAAAAAAGAAAAGAAAAGAAGAAATGTCACTGGAAAGTGTCGCATGCCCCCCAAATGGCCATTGAAAAATAACAATATAATTATGTTATAAATAGGTAGCGATGTATCCATGAATATAAAGAGTAATTGACTGATGTTTCAGACTAGACATGCAATTTCATGTTTTTATACATTAAAGCATGACCTTGACCTTTGTGTTACCTTGACCTTGATATCTGATGTAATGGTCTGGGTATTTCAACAGTTAAATGCTGCTGAAACATCATCACGACATACTGATCACTTGTGTCAAGCTATTTTAAAATCCCTAAATGTAAAACAAAGTTACAGATCAATTGATAAATTGAGCCAAGTGTGTTTGAAATCCAACCTTGTACGATAAAGTTAAAGGACGGACTTGAAATCTCAAACAGATTCAAAGTGTTGTCATACATACTAAAAGTGTGACCTTCACCTTTGAGGTATGGGTCTAGGTCTTACTTATGACATGTCATCATGTCATTTTGATAAATTGAGCCAAGTTAAAGGCAAAGTCACAGACCAGACACACAATATCAAACAAATTGAAAGTGTGAAGTGCGACACTTAATCATGTCATGTTGATCAACTGAGCCAAGTGTTTTTAAAATTTATCCATAGATGACAGACAGGACAAGAAATGTCAAAATGACTGAAAGTGTTGTAAAAAAACAAAGTTAAGTTGTGACCTTGACCTTTGAAGTGGGTATTAAGTGCAACATGTCATCATGTTATGTTGATCATTTATAACAAGTATTTATAAAAATCAATATATGCATGACAAAGTTGCAGGCCGGACACGAAATCTCACACAGACTCGGCGTTGTCAAACTCAAATTGTGACCTTGACCTTTAAGGTACGGGTATGGGTCTGACTCGCGACTCTTTGTCATGTTATGTTAATCAATAATTGTAGCAAGTTTCATTAAAGTCCATCTATGCATGACAAAGTTACAGGCAGGACACAAAATCTCAGACTAAAAGTGTTGTTAAACAAACTCAAATTGTGACCTTGACCTTTGTGGTACAGGTGTGGGTCTTACTCGAGACACGTCGTCATGTTATGTTGATCATTTGTAGCAAGTATTTATAAAATCCATGTATGTATGACAAAGTTACAGGCTGGACACAAAATCTCAAACAAACTTGAAGTGTTGTCAAAAAAACTCAAATAGTGACCTTGACCTTTGAATTACGGGTGTGGATCTTACTCGTGACAAGTCATCATGTTGTGTTGATCATTTGTAGCAAGTATCAACGAAGTCCATTTATGCATGACAAAGTTACAAACTGGAAAAGAAATACCGGACAGAAGGAAGGATGGACGGACAAACGCTGTGATTACTATATGCCACCCCAAAAAATTTTGGGGGGCATAAAAAAGAATATACCAAGAAAGATCAAGTGGATCATGTTTTTCCCTTGCCTGTCTTGAAGGGTTAACTCATGGGGCTGGGTCATATATGACCCCAGGACAACTGGCGTGGTCATGATGTAAGCATACTTGGAAGGAAACCACAACCTAGTGCTACATGTATTAAAAGTTCCTTTGTAAAATATAAACTAATCAAGTGTAGTATTAAATTTGTAGTTTTCAAAAAAAAAATCCAGATGTTATTGTAAAAGGTTAAGAATGTGAACTGAAGCATGACAGACATTTTAACCTTTATATCAGATGAAGCCGTAGGTCATTATAAATTAATTGCTAGATTAACATCCAAACTTTTCTTAAAAATGAGGAGGGGATGATTTTACTTTTTATTTTTAAAATTTTTGATGTTTTTTATTAAAAAAAAATTTTAGAAATTAATTTTTTTATGAAAATAAAAAGGATTGGGGCGGCATGAAAATTAGGTGGCGGATGGCGATGATAATCTAGCAAATAATTCATTATGGCCTTAAATAAATCAAAACAGAAAACTCATTTAAGAAAGCCAGTATTTTTTTAAAAAACTCAACTATTAACATGTTAAAAACGATGCTGTGAGGAAAATGCAAGTGTTTATAACAACTTCTAAGCCAGTAATCAAACTCGCAGTCATCATATTTCCTCTCATCATACTGGAGATATCAATAATTTGACAGATAGATATTTCTATCTCGCTCTATAGCCAAAATAAAACTCTTTTGCTGGGATGTTGGAGCTATTAATATGACATATTACATATAAAACAAGAAAATGAAGAAACCGATTGAGTGTTTGACTCTGTACCATGTGGTAATGATATTGAATGGGGGAAGTAACTGTGAGAGATCTAAAGAGAAGTCAATACATTATTTTTTATTTCGTGATATAATAATACATTGTACAACATACAGTCTAACCTGTGCAAGTGGCAACCTCAATTAAGCAGTCACTTGTCTTAAGCAGCCACATTTGCTATTTTCCATTTTTACGTTTTCAGAGCAAATTAACCTATATTAAGCAACCACCTGTCTTAAAAGGTAACTTTTGCTCCTTCCCTTAAATGGCTGCTTAAGACAGGTTTGACTGTACTTTGAAATAGGTCGGCACTTGACAGAACTCATTCGCAAATTAGTGAACTGGAACAAAATGACAATATGCGCATATCCTAGTTAGTTTGACAAAATTAAAACCAGAGGTTATAGCAACATAGCATCATGAAGACAATATCAATCTCCACTCAGTAATGATTCATCCTAGCAACCACAGGTTGTAGAGAAATAGCACGGACAATAATTTGGTCACAGACTCAATGAAAGGGCAATAACTCCATGAAAAATCACTGAACCGGTACACATAGACAATATGCCCATCTCTACTTTGTAGTGATGCATCCTAGCAAGTTTCATAAAATTCCAACATGGGGTTGTAGAGATAATAGCACGGACAAGTATTTGGTCACAGACAAAATCAAAGGACTATTATAACTCCATGAAAAATCATCGAACAGAACACAAAGACAAAATGCGCATCTGCACTTGGTAATGATGCATCCTAGCAAGTTTCATAAAAATTAGAAAAAAAAAAAAATTTTAAAAATAAAAATCAAAATAAAAAAAAATCCTCCTGCCCTCGCCATTTTTTAAGAAAAATTTGGATGATAATCTAGCAATAAATTTATTATGGCCTAAGCGAAATCACTACATTTTAGTGAATTTGAGAAAAAGGAAGGAAAAATTGATCTTAATTGCAGTTCAATTTAAATCCTTAGGTATAAGAGGTATTGGTAAACCATTTCTAACAGAAACCACCTGTCTACGTACCACATTTAACCACACAGCCAGCGCTCATACTGCAGTTATCACATTGGATTTTCTGCTACTTCTTCTACAAGCACCTTCTGTGAGTGAGAAGCAGAGGATAGAACTGATTTTATCTGCTAGAGGAAATACGCTTGAGCCTTCACACTGAATTATTTTTGCTATGGAGAGGAAATTAATCTTTTTCTGATTCCAGCTGTCACAACATTGTTTACTATAGCATTTTCTGTGAAATACTAGCTACTTCATTACTGCAGAGTATTCAATTTATTAAATTTATTATTAACAGTAAAGTACTTGGTGAATATGACTCAACAGAATGCAGTAGTTTGGTATTAAAAAAAACTACTGTAATTTCTGGATTTTTCAAACGGGTAAGTAAACAAAATGTTATTTTATAAGTATTTGATTTAAGGTATGTATTAATAGATATATAGTATTATGACTGGTGTGTGACGACATTAACTTTACAATATAATTACAATGATGTACTATCTAAATATCAATATATATATATATGTGATAGGGAGAATCATAATAATAATTATGTCTAACAAAACACCTTTCAGGAGCAATGGATCCGCGAAGGATACATAAATGGTAGAAATAGTGAATACAGTAGAGAGAATTACAATTTTACACTGTAAAATACATGTATGGTAATTCCAATGTAAAATGGTAATTCTCTCTACTGTTTATATATATAATTACAGTGACTTAATATTTCAATACTAATTGTTCTAGATCTAACATTAAATCTACTTTATGTTTCAGTACAGTGACTTAATATTTAAATATTAAATTGTTCTTATGTAATTACAACAGTTTTATATTAAACTGTTCTTAAATAAGAACAACAGTATTATAATAAATTGTTCTTATATAAGTACAACAGTATTATATCAAATTGTTCTTATATAAGATGGCTTGATTGAATATTTAGCGTCATTTTTATGCCATCGAGGGCTAACAGACGATCAATTAACCTAACCACTGTTTCCTGTGATTAACCAGTAATCAAGCACACCCCATCTCCGCAAGTAACTGATAACTTTCCCACTTGAATCAGTGGTGAGAGACGAATGAAAATGAGACAAAATGTCATATATCAATTGTCATGGAGACTGTTGCCGGGTGGGGGATTTTAACTCATGACCTCTGGATTAATAGACGCATAACAGACTGAGCTAATTGGTATTAAATTAAATTGATCTAACATTAATTGACTTTATAAAATCAAACTTTGAAAGCTTTTCTTACACTGAAAGTGTAAATTAGATTGACTTTATTTTTTTTCTTACATTGAATTTAATTTAATTTTAAAACATTTTGTTCTTTAATAATTTTATTATGAAACTACAATAAGTTGATTTACCAGAGTTACAATGACTTAATTTATTTCTTACAGTGAAATATGCAATAATATAAACTAAACATTTCAATGTTTTATTCTTACATTGAATGATTAATTTACATTGATTTTGTGTATTTTTAAAGTGAATGAATGTGAAAGTGAATGTAATAAACATTGTTTTTATAACATTGAATGGTTAATCTAAATTAGTTTAAAATTACAATGGCATTATAATATATAAATATTAGCAATGAATGTTTGATTTATATTTGTTAAGAACATTTTGTCCTGACATTGAACAATTAAGTTACATTGACATCATGATGATATAAACATTTTATTCTTACATTGAATGTTTATTCGTATTGACTTTGAACATTTTATTCTGACATTGAACAACTAAGTTAGATTGACATTAAATAAACATTTTGGTCTAACATTTATAATGACTATAAATTTGCCAGTGTTCTAGCATTGGTTGGTTCGACTATAAATATGCCAGAGCTCTAGCAGTGGTTGGTTTAACTATAAATATGCAAGTGTTCTAGCATTGGTTGGTTCAACTATTAATATGCAAGTGTTCTAGCATTGGTTGGTTCAACTGTAAATATGCCAGTGTTCTAGCATTGGTTGATTAACTATCAATATGCCAGTGTTCTAGCATTGGGTGGTTCGACTATTAATATGCCAGTGTTCTAGCATTGGTTGGTTCGACTATTAATATGCCAGTGTTCTAGCATTGGTTGGTTCAACTATAAATATGCCAGTGTTTTAACATTGGTTGGTTTGACTTTAAACATGCCAGAGTTCTAAAATTGGTTGGTTCGACTATAAATTTGCCAGTGTTCTAATATTGATTGGTTTGACCATAAATATGCCAGTGTTGGAACATTGGTTGGTTCGACTATAAATATGCCAGTGTTCTAATATATGTTGGTTCGACTATGAATATGCCAGTGTTCTAACATTGGTTGGTTCGACCATAAATATGCCAGTGTTGGAAAACTGGTTGGTTCGACTATAAATATGCCAGTGTTCTAATATATGTTGGTTCGACTATAAGTATGCCAGTGTTCTAATATATGTTGGTTCAACTATAAATATGCCAGTGTTCTTACATTGGTTGATTTGACTATAAATATGCCAGTGTTTTAACATTGATTGGTTCGACTATAAATATGCCAGTGTACTAATATTGGTTGGTTCGACTATAAATATGCCAGTATTCTAACATTGGTTGGTTCGACTTTAAACATGCCAGTGTTCTAGTATTGGTTGGCTTGACTATAATTATGCCAGTGTTCTAGTATTGGTTGGCTTGACTATAAATATGCCAGTGTTCTAACATTGAATGGTTCCACTTTAAACATGCCAGTGTTCTAGCATTGGTTGGCTTGACTATAAATATGCCAGTAATATTGGTTGTTTTACACTGACTTTATGTAAAAATATTTCGTTCTCTTAAAAAGAGTTACTTTAACAAAACAGCCCGACTTAGTTAACTGTTATGTCAGACAGTCTGTAGAATGCCTGACCGTCAATCCAGGGGTATTGAGTTTTACTCCTTTCTTAGTCAATGTCTCCATATTGATTTATATTCAAAATTATGTCTCCTTGTCATTCTTATTCTTTCACTTCTGATTCAAGTGAAATTGTTATCAGTTATTTGTGGAGACGGGTGTGTTCGAGTACTGGTTAACCTTCCAGGATCCCAGGAAAGAGTGGTTAGGTTAACTGATCACATGGTAGCCATTGATGGCATAAAAACGACACTAAAGATTAACATACAATAACCCATTACTACCGGTCCATTAATCAATATTTTATATACTGAATTGATACTTCAACACCTGAGACTTAAATTGTGATGTTGAATATCATTGATTTAACATTAAACACAGAACTTAATACATCGACTTAACATTTGAACATTTTATTATCACACTTTAATGATCGAGTTAAATTTTCTTTATATTTGAACCTTTTGTTTCACATAGACTTTTATTTCATTAAACTGATGTGAAATGTCACACAATTTCGTTTTTTAAATCAAAATTATATTTTCTGTAAATGAAGTCAAAAGGATGTGACTGTATGCCTTTGTAAATATTCAGCATTTTTTACCCAATTTAATCATTTAACACTTTACTCCATAGATCCGTGTTTTCCCACACCAATCACAGAAGGCCTTTGAAAACAGTGCAGGAAGAGTTCAGATTGCTCGTGACGAGCAATCTGAACACTTCCTGCACTGTTTTCCACTGTCAGTTAATATAAACATAATTCACCAAAAAATTCAAAAGCCTTCTATATTAGAGGTGTCCAAAGGCGTCTATATGAAGTAAAGGGTTAAGTGGGGACCTCGGGCATGACCGAGTGGTCAAAGGCGCCGTCTCTGAAATCCATGCACTTATCACTCATCGCTATAGTCACCAAGTGGCTTCCTGTCTTTGGTTAAATAGTATTAACGTTACTAGATATACCACTTTAGCTTGTACTATTGGGCATGAGGGGTGTTTCAAATTACATTACCCTTCACAAACAGACTCAATAAAACTGAGTCTGCTGTATTCTTGTCTTGGATGCCTTCTTTGCCTCCAAAGATTCCTTTTATCAGATATTGTTAATTTACAATGGGTTCCTGGTTTTAATTTTCATTCTCTTATTACTGGGAACTATGTGATTTTTAAACAGAATAAGTTTTCTGTCTGTCTGGAAATAATTTATCATTTATAACTGATCCTCTCCATTAAGACATAAAGTAGGGAAATTAAAATGTAATTTAAATTTACCATTTTGGTTTGGTGATATTTCACACAAAAAAAAAAATCAGAGATGTTACAATGAAGTAGACTTGAATGAATTGTGAAAGGATACAATGTGACCACATCCAGGCCAGATTAGCTCAGCGTCGCAGTCGCTTTGATGACTGTCCATGAACTTTGTTCTAAAGCCATGAATCTCACACCTCTGAATATGTGGGGAAGTAGTCAGTGATTTGCTGAGATAAGGTGTGTCTAGTGTTAATTAACAACCTAGCAGATTCCAGAAATGATGACAGGATGTGTTCAGACCACCATTATATCATTGAAATACTGTTGGAAAAAAGTGCTAAACCCCATACAAACCAAATAGACAATGTGACCCCAGAGCAGGATATAATGTCATAGTATTATGTTCCTGTGGCAATACTGTCAAAGTTGACACAATTTAGCATAAATAAGTACTCTTCCTTTTTACTATAATGTATCATTCTGACAGTACCAAACACACATGGCTTTTCTATTTAAATAGGAGCATAAGGTCTTCCATCTATGTACCACTTTATTGATTTAAGTCAGTATTTTAGAATACCAGTTACATAAAGAAAGTTGGCCAAGGCTGTCATATTCAAACTGTTACAATATAAAAACAATGACTCTGCCTTAACAATATACAAACAATGCAGGAAGTAATACATGTAATTCCAGCAATAAATATTGCATGAACATGTGACCATGAATGACCAATCAAAAATTATATATAATTATATTAAAGGAAGTGCGGTATAGCTTTCTGCTGACCTTAGGCACTCTACATCATAAATACCTTGAAAGATTTGTCAAAGTGATGCTTAACACAATACTGCATAAAAAAATACTATACAACCTGATACAATAGAATAGTTAATACAACTTGAACATAACAGACAACACCACACTACAACACACCACGTACACAACACTGTAACATCACACCACAACAAAGACAACACAACCCAATATAATACAGTCAAACCTGTCTTAAGCAGCCAGTCAAGGGAAGGAGTAAAATTGTCCTTTTAAGACAGGTTGTTTAACTCAGGTTAATTTACTCTGAATGCTTATAAATAGGAAATAGAAGTAAGGTTTCTTATATAAGACAGGTGGCTGCTTAATAGAGGTCACTGCTTGCACAGGTTTGACTGTAGTTTGAAAAATATTACAATACAAAAACTATAAAACTGCTCCTGGGGAAGGTCCCTCATGGCTGAGTGGTCTTAGAAGGTGCCCAGTCTCAAAATCACTTACCTCTCATCACCAAGGTTGTTGGTTTGAGTCCTGCTCGCTCCAAAAACATTATGCTTTATGCGAGAAGGTTTGCTAGTTACTTGCGGAAGGACAATGGTTTTACTAAGTCTCATTCTGAAGTCTTCTGCTACCAATTAAACTGGATAATGCCATAATTATATTACCTGAAATTTGCTGTAAATGGCGTTAAAATAATAAAAATAAGTACAAGGGAACAGTGGCTGATATAGATGCTTGTCTATAGATATGCCACACTACCGACAAGTTGTATTCTACCATTTCTCAAGTTAAAGAGATGACTCATCTAGTAGTCAACATGCCAGATGTAAAAAACATTTTACCAGTGCTTCTTGGAACAGTGCTGTGTTTAAAGACTTTGGCAATGAAGTGTACGAAATACAACATAACATACTTAGATATGTCTCATCACTCACATCTCTGTAAGCAAAATGTTATGTCTTCCCGAATCATGAGCATAATAAAAGCCATTAATTTTATTTTATTGTATAGCATGTCAGTTTAAATTCTTCATTTAAAAAGCACTAAATGTTTATATAAAATGGTAATTCTTCTGCACCACTGTTAATTTATTACTCGAATTAAAGTCTTTTCCAATTTCATTTTTTTCCATTGTGCAAACATAAATACAATCAAACCTGTCTTAAGCAACCACTCAAGGGAAAGAGCAAAATTGACATCTTAACACAGGTAGCTGTTTAATACAGGTTGATTAAAACTTAAATTATCAAAATGGTAAATAGAAAATGTGGCTTTTTAAGACAAGTGGTTGTTTTACAGAAGTGACTGCTAACACAGGTTTGACTATGCTGATATAAAAACTGCAGCAGACATTATTTTATCAAAATATATACGTGAAATGTCTACCCTAACTCACTCAATCACAATCTTTGTAGGGACTTAAGCTTGTGAATTAGTGACCACAACTCATAAATATGTTTAACATGTATGTATATTGCTGGCAGATCCCAGGGGTGGGGGTCCAGACCGCTCCAAGGATTCCTAAAATATTTCTAAATGACAGCAATAAATTTAAAAAAAATATATCACCTTTGACCCTGAAATTGGTGAACCACACCTGACCAAAAACCTTGGATCTGTCCATGTACATGAAATTCCATACTGACATATTTTCTGTATTTTTAACAGAATTAATGTGTTTGCACATTAGCGCCTAATGATGACAGTTTTGTTATTTCAAGCGCAATACAAACATCAATATTTTTTCATTATTTAAAGTTAAGTAATTTGTATTGTGAAATTCACAAATAGGTCTAATATGTTATATATCTCTTATCACAGACAAAGGAAAACAATGCTCTGTTGCTATCAAGTTATACTGACACCTAGTGTGGTTAACATGGGTTTTATTAAATTGATATTGTCAGTACAAAAAAATAGAACCAAGGGCCATAACTCCATAAAAAAGTACCACAGACTCACAAACTGACAATATGCAGGCAGGCAGAGACAGACAGACCCAAATTAGTGTCTCCCACTTTAAATTCGCAAAGTGGGGGACAATTTAAACGAAACAGTTTACTCAGTAGAAATCAATATTAATATTTTTTTATCAAGCAGGTCTCAGGTGTTTGGAGTCGTATATCTCAGGTGTTTGGAGTCGTTTATTATACAAACTTGACACAAAAACATGTAATTGTCATGGAGATTTGACATCAATGAAGAATTCAACACAACCATATAACTAATGTAAATTAAGTTAGTTCCAATGATAAATTTAAATTAATCTTCTATAGACGGGCTAGAAAGTAAGCTTAGCGCTTATATGGGTTGCCTTTCAAGTCTTTTAAAACCAGTGATGAGTGTTGTTCTTTCGAAGGCCATTGGATCAAACCTGGGATCGAACCCACAACCTCTGTTGTGAGTGGCCAATGCTCTGATTCCATTGCACTTATTGCCCAACTTTTAACCTTTTTATGACTGGATGCAGCAATTGTCTGTCTGTAATTCATATGATTTATATTATTTAAAAATTGCAGTATATAATTTTGGAATATTAAAAAATCAAAGAGTATTAACCAATTTAAAATCCAGTTAAACTTAATACTTTCAATTTAAGTTTAATCCAAATTTTATGGAGGGAAGCCAAAAATTAAGAACCAAAAGTTGATGTCTAATTCTACACAGCAAGTTTTCAACTTAACTCATTATAGTAATTAATTTACACACAGATAATGCATTAATTAAAACTTAATTGCAAAACTGAAGTTCTACAGATGCATTTACAACCTTGAGTAATTTTGAAGTGAATGGCCTATACCTGCATGGTTAACGATGCATGACAAGCACATGAAAATGAATAATCAAATGGTATGACATGGTCCACCACACGTCAGTTCTTCATAATGTTGTTGTTGTATGGTGTTTAGCGTTGCTTTCAACAATTTTTCAGTCAAATTGCGATGGTGTGTCTACTTGAGACAGTATTCTAAGCGCTGTCACACTGGAGTATCCTGCTGCAGACACATGGTATGATACCCCACACAGTCACATTATACCGACACTGGGCCGACCAGACTTAGAACTCTCCTCTAAATGCTGAGCGTCAAGCGAGGAAGCTTCTAGTACCATTTTTAAAGTCTTTGGTATGACCCAGCCAGGAATTGAACCCACGACCTTCTGCATGCGAGGCGGACGCTCTACCACTAGACCACGCTGTGGTTAGCTCTTCATAAAATAAATTGTTGTTGAAATGATGTTTAGCGTCGCTTTCAACAATTTTTTCAGTTAAATTGTGACGATGTCTTCTTGAGACAGTATTCTAAGCGCTGCCACATTGTTAGTTTCATGCTGGAGACAACACAGTGTCAGTATAATGTGACTGGGTGGGGTAAGCAGTATAAGTATTACTCCAGTGGTCGACAAGACCTAGTACCATCTTCTAAGTGCTGAGTGTTGAGTGAGGAAGCTTCTAGTACCAATTTTGAAGTCTTTGGTATGGCCTTGCTGGGGATCGAACCAATGACCTTCTGCATGTGAGGCAAACACTCTGCCACTAGACCACCACTGCAGTATGGCGGTAATTGATTTAAGAGTTAATCAAAAGGCACATATAGATGTGGGTAATATATCATCTGAAACATCCAAGGAACAGGAACTCATTAGTGCTTGTTTTCGGCCATTTTTATAGCCATTATTGGGTCATATTCGCAAATTCTAAGTATCTTTTTGGTTAGGTCGCATGAGCGACCGAACCATATATAAGGGCCAGTTAAGAATTTGACTCTGGGCACTGCCATATTGAAATGTCACAAACAAGTTTTTAAAAACACGGCATTCACCACATGGAGGTCGCCATTGTTTTTCTAAACAGTCCATTATGGGAATGTACAAACCGATTTTGATATTAAAACCTGGTCATGTTCCGGCTGTTCCGACCACTTTCCCGCTAAAAGGAAAATTTAAATGCGGTGTGTGTAATAATTGATTGTGAGGTTTTAATGCACTAATTGAGATCACTATGAATTGTTCTTTGCATATTTAATCAGAAAATTATGAAAATGCCTTAAATCAAGGAATTTTCTAAAATCTTGCTAAAATGAGGTCTTGAAACTTATCTTTTTTGATAATTTATAGCCGTTTCTGACAGATTCCTACCAAGTTAACGTTAATAATTTTCAAATAACCATGTATGTACTCAATTATTATAATATGCTGAACCCGTAACAATGGAAACAATAACAAAATTAAACAGCTACAGTTGTTAATTTTACTCGATACAATAGAAATATAAAGATAGTTAAAGACAAGTGTGACATATTATCAGCACGTCGTCAGAATAAAAAAATTATATATATATTTATATATTGCCAAACATGCACAAGTTTTGGAAAAACAGTTATTTTTAACTGTTGTTTTTTCAAAAATAATATATCAACAAATTTATTTAAAATATGTATTTGAATTATTTAAAATATATTATGATCACAGTAGAAAATTGTATATAACATAGTAAGTATGTAAGAAAATATATAAAGTGGCAATACAAAATGATTGTGATCAGTACATTTAAACATCAAAGTTACTATCAGGCACAACTGCAACTGGGAATTCACAGTGACAGCCGGAGCCTTGTTGGGATTTGGTATCACCAATGTTTTTAGTACCCTGTACATGCAGGGAACCAAACTTACACATTCATTCACTTTAATTGCCACATCTTTTATAAACCTAACCATTGGATGCTTTTTAAAAGCAGCCAACTTGTTTCCCAATTGAGTGGTAAAAATTCCCAATTGAAAGCTTTAATAATTGTTAATTGAAACTTGCCATAATTCCTTGAAAAAAATAAACAAAGTTTTCTTCATTCTGAATTGAGAATGACATTGAATGATTCTTTAATTAAATGGCCAGAGAAGCAATTAAGTGAACACATTTTTATGAAGTTGAACAAATATATTTAATGCAAAAGTTTTCCCATTGTAAATGAAAATGCCGCTAAAATACCAAGGGTATGGTTCATCTTCCCAAAATAGCGAAAAAAAACCCCACTGCATTACATTTATAGAATTATGTGTTTTCTCATTGTTCAGTACACTTCTGTAGTTGCAACACAACTAGAGTGGTACTCCGGTAATGATACTGCTTACATTGAGACACAGAAGTGCATTGTGGGCACTTTTGTAAAAAACATTAATGAGGTATAATTCAATAACAATCAGTTTCGCTTTCCTTGATTACATAAAAACACAATGTAGCTAATTGCCAAATAATCTGCCATTAGTAAAACAAACAGACCCTCATGAAAGGCATTCCACTCAGCATGCTTTAATGTAGCAAAATAAACTTTTAGAACAAATCTAACATGCATGCATTAAATAGATACAAAAAAATCCATTTCTTTTCATGTTTTTTATTGTAGGACTAACATTAAATTCCTTGTGCAATTAACATGTAACTGGCAAACATTCTCAAATATAGTGTATGAACTGAACTCCAACCCATGGCTTAAGTGGTGAGAGAAAAGAAAAGTGACCCAGAGACAGCACCTTTAAGACCACAGAGTATATGTTAAATATTGTCTGGTGATACAACTCTCCCAACTGTTATACAATGTAAGATACACAGAATTGCCTTTGACATATAAAAAATCATTAAAACTCTGACAACTGATTACTGCTCTGTTGTTGCTCTCAATGTTCAGGCTGTGAGTTTCAGCCTAGCTTCGTAAAAAAAAAATAATTTGAGAACTTGCACTTTCAATAACCCTTTACTTCATAATAGACACCTTTGGACACCTCTAATATAGATTCCTTAATATAGACGCTTTGGACACCTCTAATATAGACACCTTTGGACACCTCTAAAATAGAAGGCTTTTGAATTATTGGGTGAATTATGTTTATATTAACTGACAGAGTGGAAAACAGTGCGGGAAGTGTTCAGATTGCTCGTTACGTGCAATCTGAACTCTTCCTGCATTGTTTTCAAAGACCTTCTGTGATTGGTGCGGGAAAACGCATATCTATGGAGTAAAGGGATAAAATTTCAATGGCCCATATATAAGAACAACCTTTACTACAGTGTTAAAAATGATGTTCAACCCATTTCCAAAAAAATACAAAATAAAATAAAAAACAAGTGAAGTAGAAAATTGATGTTGCGACTATTGTATTTTAGGGCATTTAGCATTACCTTCAATTTGCCTGAGACAGTATTTAAGTAGTATGATATTGCCGAAACATGGAACGATACCAAACTTAGTCACATTTTACTGACACTGGACCGACCAGACCCCAAACTATCCTATAAATGTTGATCATCAAGCAAGAAAGGTTTAGTGCCCTTTTTAAGTCTTGATAATTATGACCCAGCCAGGATCAAACACAAGACCTTCGGCATGTGCGGAGGACACTTTTCTTCTAGACAACTGCATGTTCATGTTCCATAAAATTATTTAACAACACAATGGAGTCTAGCTCTAGTGTACAAGATTTAATGTATCAACATAAAATCAAGTCATAAATGGCATTTTATTATTTCTACAGACACAATGACTGGTAAACAAACAATATATATTGCGAGGACCACAAACATATTTACTGTCTAAGACTGATTGAATATTTAGCGTCATTTTTATGCCATCGAGAGCTAACAGACGATCAGTTATCCTAACCACTGTTTCCTTGGATTAACCTGTACTCGAGCACACCTCATCTCAGTAAGTAACTGATAACTTTCCCACTTGAATCAGTGGTGAAATATGAATGATAATGAGACACAATCCCTGGATTGATAGGAAGATGCGTAATCGACTGAGCTAATCGGGCCCGGCGTTAACTGTTAGACTCTTAGACAGTATAATACTTAATTTTTAGTATCCTGTAATTTCTTATCAGTAACCGTCGCGATATGACTGAAAAATTGTTGAAAGCGATGCTAAACACCATACAACAACAACAACATTCTTATCAGTAAGTGGTCCAATTATAGCCGATTGCCGCTGCACAATTTCAGCAGTTGCCACTGCAGTCGTTACGTGATAGCCAATTCATATGATTACAAGTCAATGCTAAACAGTGCCAAATATCATACTAGATATATCAGGAAATCAACAGAACTCCAGATGAAGGAAAGTAATTTACTAAAGAAATATAATTATAAGAGGTGGGTACAGCAGGAAAAATAGTATAGTGGTATACCATGCTTTTTAAGTGAGTACCCTGGTATGTACCACAGTATACTGTGTCATTACTTAAAATCAGCCGGGCCTGATTAACTCAGTTACGCATTCGACTATCAATCCAGGGGTCGTGAGTTCAAATCCCCACCCGGCAACAGTCTCCGTGATGATTGATATTCAACATTTATCTCATTATCATTCGTCTCTCACTGCTGATTCAAGTTGGAAAGTTATCAGTTTCTTGCAGAGATGGGGTGTGCTCCTGTACTGGTTAATCCAAGGAAACATTGGTTACTGTTAACTGATCGTCTGTAAGCCTTCAATAGCATAAAAATGACGCTAGATATTCAATCAATCAATCAATCAATCAATCAATCAATCATTACTTAAAATCAAGATGTCTCAAAATATTAGGTATGCCACGCTTGTAGTAGATGGTATCATAATTATGAGATGATCTATTTTCAACAATAACATTTTAATACCAAGTAAAACTGGTCTGATAATGCACTACTTTTACTATGAAGACGCCTAAAAACTTTCAAAACTAAACATACATAAAAAAACAACACCTTTTCACTCAAAATCACTTGCCTAACATGAGATTGTTGGTTCGATGTCAAAATGTTAATGTGCAAGTCATGGTAGATGGAGATATATTCATGGTCGAGGGATATATAATCATGGTAGACGGATATATATATATTAATCATTGTATATGGAGAAATAATCATGGTAGATGGAGATATGATCATGGTAGATGGAGATGTAATCATAATCATGGTAGATGGAGATATAATCATGGTAGATGGAGATATTATCATGGTACATGGAGATATAATCATGGTAGACTGAGAAATTATCATGGTAGATGGAGATAATAATCATGGTAGATGGAAAATAAATTAATAATGGTAGATGTAGATATAATCATAGTAGACGGAGATATATACATGGTAGATGGAGATATATTCATGGTCGAGAGATATATAATCATGGTAGACGGATATATATATTAATCATTGTATATGGAGAAATAATCATGGTAGATGGAGATATGATCATGGTAGATGGAGATATAATCATGGTAGATGGAGATATAATCATGGTAGATGGAGATATTATCATGGTACATGGAGATATAATCATGGTAGACTGAGAAATTATCATGGTAGATGGAGATAATAATCATGGTAGATGGAAAATAAATAAATCATGGTAGATGTAGATATAATCATAGTAGACGGAGATATATACATGGTAGATGGAGATATATTCATGGTCGAAGGATATATAATCATGGTAGACAGATATATATATTAACCATTGTATATGGAGAAATAATCATGGTAGACAGAGATATGATCATAGTAGACGGAGATATAGTCATAATCATGGTAGATGGAGATATAATCATGGTAGATGGAGATATAATCATGGTAGATGGAGATATAATCATGGTAGATGGAGATATAATCATGGTAGATGGAGATATAATCATGGTAGATGGAGATATAATCAAACTTTTTTGCTGTTAAGACGAATATTCATGATAGTGAGATTTCAAACTTTCAGAAAATTCAATTACCAAATAAAGTGCACGAAACAATTCCAAACTTTAACTAGGCGTTGTGGAATTATTGTTTTAACTAGCAGCCATCTAGACGTCAAAAACGATTACTATAGAAACAATTAATGTCAAAGAACGTTACCATAATCTGATAATGAAAGTGATATAATATAATAATACACATATGAAAATAAATCAAATTTCACCGAGTCTGAGTGAATGTGTCAGTGGTATTGCATCCACAATTTACTGTAAAAGCAGATACTTTCACTCTGTCAAAATTGAGCAAATATTGGATTTTTTACTTCGGGAAAGTTTTATAAAATAAAAAATAAAAAATTCCAGAGTCATGATACACATTCATTTTAGAAGTTGGTCACCGAAAAAATACAAAACATTTATTTTTTTATATATATTTTGGCGAAAATAAAAAGAATCAGGACAGGGGAGGGTAGGGTGACGGGGGAAGTGATAATCTAGTAAATAATTTATTTTGGCCAAAGGTAGTTTAGTCACTGTAAATAAGCCTCTTTGCAATAAATAATATTGAAACAAAATCAATGGTCGGAAAATACATACAGGGTTATTTTCAATTACCTGCACAGTGTAACTATTATATATGGCAAAAGAACTATAATTACATTTCTGGTTTTTGCAGCATGGAAATTTACAAGGGATTCTGCAATTATAATATTGATTTTCAGATTAGTAAAATATAGAACAAACTGGGTGGAGGTTACAAATACAGTAATGTTGTATCATGCCACAGTTACATGGTATGATACCCGATTCAGTCACATTATACAGACACTGAGCCAACCAGACCTAGAACTATTCTCTAAATACTGAGCTGCACCAAGCGAGGAATTCTTAGCTTCTAGTACCATTTTACTTTGGTATGACCCAGCTCGGTATCGAACCCACAACCTTCTGCATGCAATTCAGATGCTCTACCACTTGACCACCGCTGCATCATACAGACATAGTAGTTTAAGCTGAGTCACTTGTAGATGTAATGTCAGACCAAAGATTATAAGAACCTACCATGAGTATCCATGTGAGATAGAAATATCTCACCTGAGGGGTCGACAATTACATGCAGAGCCCCGAGTTCCCTGCATGTAATTTTATTCTGACGTAACATCTATCTCTTTTTAAATTATGGTTTCCTACGACAAAGTCAAGTTTAAAAATATTTTCGTAGAGTGAAAATGAAAATGTATATGATCACGATTTGTGGATAAAGAAAAAAATAATTTAGTCCTAGATTTTCGTCAGGCCATGTGAGAAAGCTATCACGTGACATGGAAGATAGAGTTTTCCTCCCTAGGGAAAACCCGTATCTTCTATTATACAGAGCAGAAATGGGAGAATAATTATAATTCTAAGAATAACTTTTACATCCTTATTTGCTGCATGACATAATTAATGTTATATTACTGGAACAAACCAGTTTTCAGTAATCCATAGCTTCTCTGGGTCTTGTGTATGATGTATATATTTGTAGCTGATGAATGTTTCTGCAAACTCAAACCAATTGGTCTAGACAATCACCATCAAGACAAGATTTTAGAATTGAATTACCATTTACAGAGTAAATTATTCATTTATAAACACCTTGGGTCCTAAGGTCTGGTCCACCCTGTAACCAACTTAAAGCTACCTCAGTGGTGTGTTTTGCCATGACATAGGTTTGATTGATTGATTAATTGGTTAGCGTCATTTTTATGCCATCGAGGGCTAACAGACATTCAGTTAACCTGACCACTATTTCCTGGGATCCTGAAAGGTAAACCAGTACTCGAGCACACCCAATCTCTGCAAGTAACTAATAACTTTCCCACTTGAATCAGCGGTGAGAGACAAATGATAATGAGATACAATGTCGTATATCAATCATCACGGAGACTGTTGCCAGGCGTGGACTGAACGCACGTCCCCTGGATGTGATAGTCAGACGCATTACCAACTTAGCTTAGATTGGGCCCGGCCATAACATAAGGCAATGACCACTATTGTCATTTTGTATTGTTCTTACTATAATTTTTGTGTATATAGATTATGTTAATGCTGGTTGGATGGATTTTTCATGATTTATGTCCCCTTTCTATGTTTACAAGTATCAGCGTCCCTTTACATATACTGATCTTGTTACCAGAATGATTTTTTATTGGAAGATTGGACATAAAATGCACATGGTTTTTATATAATGAATGCAATTTTCTTCGCAATAGTGTTGGCTATTTTTATTTTTTAAATTTACTATTTCTTATCCTACATCTTTCATCTGAATATGATAAAACTTTGTGATTTGTAAAGAAATTTTTGCTCACCCAGGTTACATAATGTTTTTAAGTATTTTGTACCATTTTCATGTTAATAATGAATACTGTTATTTCAACAATTATGACTCTTTTTCATGTTAAAAAAGTTTTTGACCTCAAGTAATTTTTCACCAATTCAAGGACAATAACTCTAGCATAAGTATGATAACAATGGCCATTCTGACAATACTTGGCACATATTGCACTATAGAAATAAACATTTGTAACAATTTTCATCAAAATTCAGCCAGCCATCAGTAAGTTATACAACTGCAGTGTCATGTTGATAGATGGACAAAAGAGTGCATCTTTGAACCACCTACGCTTTAACAAAGCTTTCACACAGCGCTTCATACATACTGTGTAATACCAATGTATGTAACTTGATGTCATAAAAATGTGACAGACAGACAGACACACACACACACACACACACACTGATGGCCAACATGCAAAGCATGAGTCAAACATCTCCCAAACAAAACCGAGATATAATCGTGACGACAAATTACTAAACAATTACAAGAGCCTCTCTTTTATCAATCAAGTTTACTTGTTATAATTTCAAAATTCGCCTTTACTTTCGGTTTGTAAAAAAAAAATGGGATGCTGTGTTCGCGTTTTATTGATCGTTTTGCAATGTATTGTGTTTGAATAGTTTTGAACAATAATTATTTGTTTTAAATCATATCAGGACGGTCACAGTCTGCTTCAGACAGTACTTAAAGTTACATTGTTCCACAGACAGGTGGTTATACTGATACAGCGTGGAGTCATATTATACTGACACTTGGCTGATCAGTCCTAGAACTATCCTTCTCTAAATACTAAGAAAGGAAACTTCTGGTACCATTTTTCAAGACTTTCTATTATATCTTATTATATCTTATTATAAGAACCAAACCTCAAGTTACTTCTACTGGATAATGAAATCATTCTGTTATTATAACCATGCGAGATTATAAGAATCATGTAGCGCCTGCATGTTGAGGTTTTGATAAAAAAAGATGCATCACTTGGGGTAACAGTTTCCGTGGATACTCAGCACAGCTTTCAACTTCAACAGTTCCAACCAAAACAGAAACGTTACCCCTTGTGATGGAAATTTTTTTCCTAAACCCATCAAAGATTCTTACATACAGTAAAACCTGTGGAAGCAGTCACCTCTATTGAGCAGCCACTTGTCTTGAGCAGCTATATTTGCTTTTTCCCATTTTTATGCTATCAGAGCAAATAAACCTGTATTAAACAACAAGCTGTCTGAGAAGGCCACTTTTGATTCTCCCTTGACTGGCTGTTTAAGATTAGACTGCATATGTACAATGGAGAACCCCATGGCCGAGTGGTCAATGGAGCCGTCTCAGATCACTTACCTCTCACCGCTAAGGTTGTAGGTTCCAGTTCCGCTCATTCCAAAAGCTTTATTTGGGAAAGTTTGCAAGTTATTTGCGGAAGGACAGTGGTTCTACTCAGATTCAGTCTGAGGTCTTCATTCACCAGTAATATGCCTGATATGCCATATATAACCTGAAATGTGGTTGAAAATGGTGCTGAACCCAATTAAAAAAATATATATATTCTTTAAAGTCACACTGATGGTAACTTGTTATCACTTGCTTCATGCCCTTACACGCAATGTTTAAATGACGTTTTCAATGAAATATGGAGATATATAAAACCAAACACATGTCAGAAAGTTATGCCTGTTTAAATCCCTGCTAGAAAACAGTAAAATATTAAACTTTAGAAACAACACTGATTTGCCTTCTATTTCTGCATTCTCTAGTAGCTGAATGGATTCCAAAAACAGACTGTAATAATAAATAATTAATTTGGCAGTGTTATAACTTCCAATCTTTTCACTACAAAGACATATCCAATACAATTTAATTCGATCAATACATATAACATGACAAGAATAGAATACTCAGGCATGCATAAAACTAACTCTTCCCATTTTCCCCAACTCTCATGTGCCTTAGCACCTTAAAAAATGCATGGGTTGATTCTTGCTATCAAAGCTGCAAGAATTGATAAATAATTTTTTTTGAAAGGAACATATTATGGCATTTGACTAAAGGGTTACGTAAAAAAAAAAAAAAAAAATTAATACATAATAAAATGGCATGACTAAAATCGATGGATGCTCTCAGGAATGGGGTGTCATTTAAGAAAGATAATTATGAAAATATTCAAAAAAATTTTTTGGCTCTCATGCACTCTGCACTTTAACAAATTAATTGCTTTCTTTTCATGTTCCAAGTTGCAATGCAATCCCCTTCCCTTAACCTTTAAAGAATTTCTGCAGACCAGCCAAATAAAAATAAAAACAACAAGAAATGTCACTGGTAAGTGTCGCATGCCTCCAAATGGTCTGTGAAAAAGAACAATATATGTTATGATAGGTATCGATGTGTCCATAAATATCAAGAATAATGGACTGATGTTTCAGACTAGACATGCAATTTCATGGGTTTTTTTTTACATTAAAGCATGACCTTGACCTTTGTGTAACCTTGATCTTGACATCTGATGTAATGGTCTGGGTATTTCAACAGTTAAATACAGGTGAAACATCATCATGACATGCTGATCACTTGTGTCAAGCTATTTTAAAATCCCAAAATGTAAGACAAAGTTACAGATCAATTATTGTTGATCAATTGATAAATTGAGCCAAGTGTTTTTTAAATCCATCCATGTATGATACAGTTAAAGGACAGACTTGAAATCTCAATTAGATTCAATGTGTTGTCATACATACTAAAAGTGTGACCATGACTTTTGAGGTACGGGTCTAGGTCTTACCTATATGACACGTCATCATGTCATCTTGATAAATTGAGCCAAGTTCAAAACAAAGTCACAGACCAGACACGCAATATCAAACAAATTGAAAGTGTGACCTTGACCTCTGAGGAAAGGTTCGGGGACTTACACGCGACACTTCATCATGTCATATTGATCAACTGAGCCAAGTGTTTTTGAAGTTTATCTATAGGTGACAAAGATACAGACAGGACAAGAAATCTCCAAATGACTAAAAGTGTTGTCAAAGTGTTAAATTGTGACCTTGACCTTTGAAGTAAGAATTTGGTTATTAAGTGCAACAAGTCGTTATATTATGTTGATCATTTGTAGCAAGTATTTATAAAATCTGTCTATGCATGACAAAGTTACTGGCCGGACATGAAATCTCACAGATTCAAAGTGTTGTCAAACAGACTCAAAGTGTATAACCTTGACCTTTGAGGCACACATGTGGGTCTTACGCGTGACACTTCATGTCATGCTGATGTATTGAGCCAAGTGTTTTTAAAATTAGGCGACAAAGTTACAGACCGGACACGAAATCTCAATCAGACTGAAAATGTCATCAACCAAAGTTAAATTGTGACCTAGACCTTTGAGGTACAGCTGTGGGTCTTACTCGCGACACGTCGTCATATTATGTTGATCATTTGTAGCAAGTATCTTTAACATCCATTTATGCATGACAAATTCACAGGCTAGACACGAAATTTCACACAGACTCAGTGTTGTACAAACTCAAAATGTGACCTTGACCTTTGAGGTACGGGTTTGGGTCTTACTCGCGACATGTTATCATGTTATGTTGATCATTCGTAGCAAGTGTCATAAACATTCATCTATGTATGCCAAGTTACAGGCCGGACATGAAATCTCACACAGACTCAAAGTATTGTCAAATAAACTCAAATTGGGATCTTGACCTTTGAGGTATGGGTTTGGGTCTTACTCATGACACATCGTCATTTAATGTTGATCATTTGTAGCAAGTATCATTAAAATTCATCTATGCATGACAAAGTTACAGGCCAGACATGAAATCTCACACAAACTCAAAGTGTTGATAAACAAACTCAAATTGTGACCTTGACCTTTGAGGTACGGGTGTGGGTCTTACTGGTGACAGGTTGTCATGTTATGTTGATCATTTGTAGCAAGTATCACCAAAATCCATCGATGCATGACAAAGTTACAGGCCGGACACGAAATACCAGATGGAAGGATGGACGGACAGACGCTGCGATTACTATATGCCACCCCAAAAAATTTTTGGAGGGCAAAGAAAATATAAAGTACAAAAGGGGAGACAATTCTGTCATTATGTTCAAGACAATGTTATGGTTTTATGCTATGCACTTCCACACATTACCCTCTCTGTGTTCAAAGAGTCATTGGATTCCCTTCTGTACTTTGTGTAAAAAAGAACGATTGATTGATTGAATATTTAGAGTCATTTTTATGCAATCGAGGGCCAACAGACAATCAGTTAACCTAACCACTGTTTCCTGGGATCCTGAAAGGGTAACCAATACTCAAAAATGCCCATCTCCGCAAGTAACTGATAACTTTCCCACTTGAATCTGTGGTGAGATGAATGAAAATGAGATGCAATGTTGTATATAAATCATCACGGAAACTGTGGCTGGGCAGGGCTTCAAACTCACGACCCCTGGATTGATAGTCAGACATGCTACTGACATAGCTAATCAGGCCTGGCAGACAAGGACACGACATGTTAGCTAACATATTTTCCTTGATACTGGCTCAACCTTGAATAAACCCGCAGTACACGTTAATTTTAGGGAACCAGGCATTAAACATGTTTGCTGTTTAACGGTACTGAACACAGCCCTATTGTAACAAAGACTTTGCAAAGAATCAAACTGTGCACATTCTAATCAGATTGACACTGACTTACAGGCTGTTCCAAGTCTACTTTGTTTACAAAATAAATGGTATTGAACATGTAAAGACTAAGCAAGTTTGCACGAGTTCTGAAGCAGCTTTTATTGAATTATTCAATGTCAGATCTTCAATTGGTGTATCTATCGCTGGATATGTTTGATAAACATAATACTCACCAGCGCACAGATGGATACACCATCATGCCTGCATGCACACATCTCATCAGTTATCTTTGTGTCATATTTGTTTTCTATACAGACAAAACATCAATGTTGGTGAGAATTCAAAATATTTTAATTGAGACAGAAAGAAAACTAAAGGCCAAAAAATGTTTGTACCCTGGTAGAGAGTTATTAGTAGGAGTGGCTAATGTACATTAACAGCTGTTTTCTTTACCTGTCAGTTATGGTACAGTGTTTTAAAAATACACCAATATGCTATTGTGTAACTACTTCATTTTATTTTAAGATAGAACCTACTGTATTTAGGGTGTTTGAATAAGGGACAACGGAAGCATGTAATAAAATGAGTAGATAAGTCTGCTATTGTACTATAAAGCACTCCCAATACAGTAGTTTCACAATAGGGTATAGGGTTTCTCAAAACTGGGCTGCTAAAATGTGTATTTGTTTACAATTTAGAGAGCACAAGATCTGCCCTCGCAAGCTCCCCTCTAGAAATTCAAATGTTTGGCAGTTGGAGTTTAACAGTTCTTCAAACTGCATAATATTAAACATATACTTTTTGGGAAATATCTTTTAGCCAAATAAATGTACAGTAGAAATTGATTGGCTAAAACATGGATGGCTTGAACACCTGTAGCTCGCAAAACATATCTGGTTCCAGTTGAATTCATGACTTTGATGTAATATTATAAGGAACATGTATGGTATGTCGAACAATACTTTGCTCAAACAACCCTCATCTCAAACTCAGTGACTTTGTCCAGTCATATGGGGTTTGAGCGATCAAAGTTCTATTGTATTAATTAACAATGACAGCAGTATCAAAATATATACCAAGAACAAAGCAGTGTTGACTGCGACATTTTGAAAAAGGGTTCTCTGAATTGAATCGAATAGAATTATATAAAACCTGCCCCATAGCCGTCTTGCAGCTTTTATACTGGCAGTTGAAACTTTAAATCCACAAATTAAAAAAATATCACTTATGCTTTAATATAGATAGTATGCAATACTTTTATAAAAGAAATAATTACTGGTAAATACAACTGAAATGGTTTCATTAAGATGGTCTTGTAGTCCATAAATTACCCACCTTTGGCATAGAGACAAGTGTCATGGGTTATATCCTCCACTACATCTTTGTGTGGCTTCCTTGAATAAGACTCTATTAATTATCCATGAACATTTTAAATAGATTCTGCAATTATAAGAAAGCCTGTAAACTTGATTTGTCTTAAAGTTGTTTCACAATCAATGTAAAATAAAGTTTAAACAAATCAATCAACAAGTGGAATTGGATTTTTTCTTTGCATGAAATTTTTTTATTCAGATTATTTTTATTTTGAATGAAATCTCAATACCTGCATTTTTCGCTGTGGATCTGGCATGTCCGGGAACAGATGGGCCGGTATGTAGCAATTCAGTTTGAATTCCCCACATTTTGTGAATTTCGATAGTTTTTTGGATACAACAGTGCTGAATATTGGCAAGTCCATGTCTAGACAATTTTCTAGAGGGTGTAACTTTTGTTAACAGGCTGTATATTAAGGCGCTTCAATTTCTTTTAGTTGTGGAAATTGAAATGTAGCAATATGAAATTAGCAAATTAAATTTGTTTCAAAGAGATATCTTATAATACATGGTCTTGTAAATTGTAAATATTTGTTTTATCTCATCAATTAAACGATTTTACTGTTTTCTTCAAAAGAAATTGAAGGCGGTAATTTATCGATTTGAGAACCTTGTAACAGTATTTTCCGAGTACCATGTGGTATTTAATAATCGGATGTTACTAAATAAAAACAATTATTATTTACAGTTATAAAAGTGCACTTTCAAAGGGAAGCACATATTACTGCCTGCAGCCAAATGATACATAATTTACCCATAAACACATGTTTACTTGGTATCTTTATTGCATATTCATGGAGGAGAAATGTTTAATTGGCAGATAATGATGCTGAGGCTGACATTACAATTTTGAGTGTCTAAAATACAATCAAATCTTTCTTAAGCAGCCACTCAAGGGAAAATCAAAACTGACCTCTTAATGCAGGTGGCTGCTTAATACAGGTTAATTGAAACTAACATTTAGAAATGGTAAACAGAAAATGTGGCTGTTTATGAAAAAAACTGAGCAAATGCAGAACACCAAATTATATAACGATATTTTTGTCTTCTGGTGACTTTCATTAATTTTATTCATTATATTTCTCCAAAATATATTAACAAAAATTAAAAGTTATTTAGTAGTTTAGTATTAAAGTTTTTCTTTATTTTAGCTATGTTGACCATGTTCCAGTTTCATCACACCTGAGAAACATTTTTTTTTTTTCTAGTGGTAGAGCGTCCGCCTCACATGCTGAAGGTCATGGGTTCAATCCCCAACCAGGTCATAACAAAGACTTTAAAAATGGTACTAGAAGCTTCCTCGCTTGACGCTAAGCATTTAGAGGAGAGTTCTAGGTTTGGTCAACCTGGTGTCAGTATAATGTGACTGGGTGGGGTATCATACCATGTGTCTGCGGCATGATACTCCAGTGTGACAGCACTCAGAATACTCACATGTCTCAAGTAAGACATCATCGCGATATGACCGAAAAATTGTTGAAAGCGATGCTAAACACCAATTACAACAACATCATTTCATTTTTCACTTGTCCCTAAGGTTTTTACCTTGCACTCATTCATCTTCACCAAACATGTTTGGGCCTTATTTGTGCAGCTGTTTGTGAGTGCAATATGATGTCAAGTTAATAAGTTAATACTGTAATATCACTATTTAAGTTTAGACATCTTAAATTGATTCACGGATATACACTATCCAGTCACGAGTGCCAGATAAATCCTAATAAGCAATTTTTAATATTTCTTGTGTTTAATGAGCTGTTTATGTTTCATTGTTATTTTATGTTTTCTATTGAGAGAGTGAGTCCATTATCTAAATAATTAAATAAACAAATGATGACACTGCCCCAAGTACAAGAAGCTATAAGGTTATTGGCTGTAAATCAGGTAGATAGAGGTTCTGGACCGTGTAACAGGGATGTATTAGTTACCTTCATAGCTTTGGCTGATGCGATAGTAATGAAACAGATCTGTTATTGTTACGCTATGATCATGTTGAAATAATAATTTACTATAAACTTAATATATTCTGCCAGTTGTTTCGTAGTACTGTATAGTAATTATGCATGTACGTTAGGAGTCTGTGTAGTGGGAAGATTGTTGACCTCTATTGCTAGAGGTTGCGGTTGTGTATGCAGGTTCAGTTGTACCCAGAAAATTCTACACTCAAAAGCTATAAATATCACAAATACAGCTTTGATTAATTTGCAATCAAGCTTCAATAAATAAGTATCAAATTCAAACAAAATAAACATTTGTAGAACATGTTTACAGGTCATAATTTACTATCATAACTAGAAATATGTCCACGGGACACAGATACCCCCACTTTGTAACTACATTGTAGATATCAATAAAGCCAAATATCAAGTTTCATCAAAATCAGCCCATCAATAAAGATTTTAGAGGTCAGAAACCGTCAGCCAATCAGAGTCCAGTTCACCTTATTAATAGTTGGCCAATTCAATCCATTGTTGAACTTGACCTGGATCTTGTTGATATAAAGCCAAATATAAATTTTTGTCAAAATCGGTCAATAAATAATGACTTTAGAGGCCAGAAACTATCTGCCAATCAGAGCCCAGATCACCTAATTAATATGCAAGGATTTTGAGGGAAATCAAACTTGAGCTGTAGTTTATCACCATATATATCTTTCTACCAAATTCATCCAATCCTTCAAGAAATATCAAGCAGAAACCAATTTCTTGACTTGTCAATAATCTAAGTAAAAAAAGGGGCATAACTCCATCAAAAATCATCAGACCGGAACAAAATATGAACTTGACCTGTATTACCTGAATGATGTGAAGTCACACACAAAATTCCAAATTTGGTTTAAATCTGTCATTAAAACTTTTTTTTGGGGGGGGGGGGGGGGGGGGGGGGGGGGTAAAAAAATTACAAAGACAGCAATCCTTAAAATGTATCCAAATTTGATATTAAAATCCCAATAGATGCTGTTATCTTTTGTTAAGGTTTATAAAACATCAATGACATTTATTAATTATTTTTTACAAATGAATATGCACACTGTAAAGAAGAATGAATTTGCAATTTTTCATAGTACCAATAAGAAGAAAATAAATACTGGTATGTCCAACTGGAAATGTAGCATAGCCATGGTGAAGGAACGAACCCACAACCATCCGAACATGGATTTGATGCTCTACCCGCACTGAATCATGTGCTGGAAATGTATAGCAATCAAGAGACCCTGGGTCGTCACCACTGTATAATCATAACTAATATAATATACAATAATAAGAACTATATACATACATATAAAAGAAGTAACATCATATCCTTAATTAGTGTGGTCAGTAGTATATAAGAAGTATCATTGTAGGGAAAGTTTTCTATAGTTTCTAATTGATGTTGACATTTTCTGACTGCTCGCCAGATGGATCTCAATAGCTAATCAATTATGGATATACACTCCAATTAGTAAGTGAGAAACTAATCAAGTGTCCCGAAAATTCTCTCCAATAGACCAAGAGTACCGGATTGACCTCCATTAAATGTGACTGACATTGAATCTTAAGCTACTCAAAATATATTGTCCATTTCTTTTTATGTGAGATCTGGCAGAGTTAATTCTCTGGAGTGTCACCAGAGTATTAGCTGTGTAAATTGCTACAATAATGTAACTTTTGACCTTTGGAGTATGACCTTGATATTGCCCATATTTAGCTATACAACTGGAATTGTGCAGAAAGAATTCATACTATTGCAGTTTATACTAATTTGTTTTTGGTTGATTTCTTTTTAATTTTAGAAATCTAAGAGTTTATATGAATAGCTTTCGAGTCCGATTAATGAAGTGCATGTGGTTTTTAAGAGACCACTGGGCCAATCCTTGAATCAAACCCCAGTGGCTAATATCTCTGGAATATTAACCTATGCATTCTGTTTTATAAAATCAAATTTGATGGAATTCTCTTCTACCCCTTAACTTCATATAGATGCCTTTGGACACCTCTAATATTGAAAGCATTAATTCACCACGTATCAGCAATGAGGAATTATGTTTACATGTATATTAACTGACAGAGTGCCGAGCAATCTAAACTCTTCCTACACTGTTTTCAAAGGCCTTCTGTGATTGGTGCGGGAAAACACGTATCTATGAAGTAAAGAGCTACACAAGAACATAAATTATACCAGCAGAGACATACTTGTATTGACTGAACTTTTTTACCTAAGTATACGTTACAACCTTGAATTTTTATGTATAACCTAAGACTGTGTGAAATACCCATATAACCTACAGTACTTTTCATTCTATATTTAAAGTATTCAACAATTTTCAACTGTTAAAAAAATATGGGGAAAAAAAGAAAAAATTTCCCTTTTTCATTTCTTTAAATCTGACAATGATATTGAACACAGAAAAAGTAAAAGAAAGTCCAGATTTCCTTGACAAAACGTAAAATTGCACAAAATGAAATAAATACACACTACAAAATCATTGTTATGGTGATATTAATAATTAGCATCTCAATATTAGAAAATTACCAATTTTTACATCTTCATTTCTGCTTTCATCTGTTATATATTATTCCTCTTACTGTAGCGGTGGTCCAAGGGTAGATTGTCTGCCACGCATGCAGAAGGTCATGTGTTCAATCCTTGCTGGGGCATACAAAAAATAGTCTAGAAACTTCCTGCTCGGTCAATCGTGAACTCAGCATTTAGAGGATATTTCTAAGGCCGGTTGATCCGTTTCAGTATAATGTGACTGTGTAAGGTATCATACCATGTGTCTGTGGCATGATACTCAAGTGTTGCAGTGCTTAGAATACTGTCCCAAGTGGACGACGTGTCGTGATATAACAGAAAAACTTTTGATAGCAAAACTAAACACCAAACAACAACAATACTGTTGGACAGAATTTCTGATCCTTTTATTTTTTTTTCGATCTGCATGCATCAAATAATTTTTAGAACAAATCTGTAAACCAATTAATACAAAAGTCTGGCGAAAAAGTTATTGGATAATCATCAGATGCTGAATGGTAAAACAACAACATCTAGAAGTGCCTTTAAAACAATCACTAATGTCAAATGTAATGGATGTTAGACATTATCAGTGATAAGTACACAACTTTAGCTTTATCTGTGAACAATTCCATTACTGTAAAATATTTATCAAACATTAAGCCTGATTTTAGCCATCATTTTTCATCATTAAGCAAGACTGTAAGTGCTTCTGCCCAACACAATTAATATTAGTACCTCAACCAATTGGACTTCGCTAAAATATGCCACACTTCAGGTATTGTCTATTTCAGGTTTTACTTGGCACTCACAAATATTCTGAAGATTAATTTCTGGTGTTCAACTGTAAGTAGTGATATTACTGTTGATAAATCAATACCAGTACATTATTGAATGGGCATCATACTGCAATCATGAATATTTGTATGTAGGTGTTTACACGTCAGAACATATTGGCAGGACTAATGAGTACCCATAAAAAAAAACAATTAGGTTTTGCTTAATCACTTTTTTACTTTTAAACACCCAATGGATTGTAACCAAAGTGACGAACTACCCTAGATCCAATAGTAGAACAAAAAAAACAAGAGGCCGGTCTGAGGACGCTCTACTGACTCATAGTGGCCATAGCACTTTTTGAAATTCTCCTTAGTATAATGCAATAGAAACATCTGGGCGGGGTCATTTTTAACCCTAGGTACACCATTTGAACAAATCTAACAAAACTATAGTTGGTCATCATTACTACATAAACATTTTGAAAATCTGTTAGGTCGTTCATGAGAAGAAGTTTTTTTAAGTTTTGGACTATTTTTAGTAATGGTAGCTATCTTGAATTTCAGATCGAAAAAAAAAATCTTCTGTGTAGTCTCCTATGCAATAGAAACATTCATGCAAAATTTCAGTTTAATTGGCCTAGTGGTTTCAGAATAAATGAAAGAAAAAGAGTATTTTCTGTTTTCCCATAGTATCCCTATGTAAAATTCTAAGTCCCTTACAGGGCCCCTATAAATTTTAGCTTCTAAATTCTTATCTGCAATCAAACCCCTACACAAAGGGATAATTTATGCCAAATATGAACAAATCTGACATACCGGTTCTTAAGAAAACGATTTTAGTAATTCCCAATATTTACCCCTTTGGGGCCCCTCCTGACCCCTTAAGACAGTGGAATCCAGTCATTTTTACAAATCTAAACCTCCTTCACCTAACAATGCTTCTATATAGATATAAGCAAAATCATTTCCATTTAAAAAAAAAAAAAATATTATAATGTCATGTGTCCCCTAATTGAACCCTCGGGGCGGGGTCATTTTTAACTCTAGGGACACCATTTGAACAAATCTAACAAAACTGTAGTTGGTCATCATAACTACATAAACATTTTGAAAATCTGTTGGGCCATTCATGAGAAGAATTTTTTTTAAGTTTTGGATTATTTTTAGTAACGGTGGCCATCTTGAATTTCAGATCGAAAAAAAAGAAAAGTCTTCTGTATAGTCTCCTATGCAATAGAAACATCCATGTAAAGTTTCAGTTTAGTTGGCCAAATGGTTTCAGAGAAATTGCTGCTAACAGACGACAGACGATGGACAATGCGCCATTGCATCCTTTGGCCAGTACAGCTTAAAAACAGTGGATTGTGGGTTCTATCACCACAGCTATCTGTGGTTTTGTTGGGCAAGAATACTTTATCTACATATGCTTATTACTGGCTCTACCAGTAATGACTCTGCAAGTAATTTGTCTAAGTTGCAAAAACTAGTTTTACAATTAATGTAAAGTATAATATGTAAACATTAATTTCAGTGAATTCATATCTGTCCCTCAAAAGGAAACTGACCGAGCAAAACAGACAGTACAACTGCTCCATTTTTGAGTATTTAAGCACTGAAATTTCTGAATCACTTGCAGTGAAATTTTAAAGTAACCGGTAAGTGGCAATATAAGTATTGGATACAGACAATTTCAGTGGTCATTGGCATTTTTTAAGTAGCAATTTGATGAAAAAAATACTTTTTACCCTTACAATTTGGAAAATAAGCATTGCATAAGAATTTAAGTGTAAAAAACTAATTTGATTGATTGAATAATTAGTGTCATTTTATGCTGTTGAGGGTAAACAGACAATCGGTTAACCTAACCGCTGTTTTCTGGAATCCTGAAACATTAACCAGTACTCAAGCACACCCCATTTCCGCAAGTAACTGATAACTTTCTCACTTGAATCAGTGGTGAGAGACAAATTATAATGAGACACTATGCCGTATATCAATCCAATCATCATGGAAACTGTTGCCAGACGGGGATTCAAACTCTCGACCATTGGATTGATAGGCAGACGCGTTACCGACTGAGCTTATTGAGCCCGGCATACTTATTTGAAGAAATGTCTATATGAAGTATTTTAGTATATGTCGGAGCCCCATTACTTATTTGAAGAAATGCCTATATGAAGCACTAATGGTGGAAATTTGGCAGTGTGGGTTGGGGATGGTATGGTGAAACAAGAAATGCAAGTATGAAATGAATTAAGAGAAAAAAGAACAATTTTTCTTTTGTACATATTTTTTTGATGGCAGGACACTGTTACTCCATAGTTATACATGTCCAATACATTTACAGAATGCTTTTTCCTAACACTGATCAGTGTTTGGGAATAATAGTGAAAAGGGGGCTCATTTCACTAACCTACATAAGTCTTAAGATTTTCGTATAAACACATTGTGACACCTAAGAATGTTTCATTTGCTAGTATTTTGCAAATTATAAAAATAAACTATTTACATGGCTTACAGAAATTCGTAAAATGGTGAAAGCGAAACACTTAATAAATTTCCCAAACTTTTTTTGTAACTCAATTTTAAGCTAGTAAAGAGGCCCCAGTAAACTGGATGACTGGCTGATACTGTGGATAGTTATACTTATTATTTTCTAGAGATTGTCTGCACTTTCTTTTGAAAAAAACATTAAATATTAAGAAAGATATAAAGGAAAGTATTGAAAGTACTATGAAATTATGTTTAAAAAAAAAAAAAAAAAAATCGGCTGTGATAATAAAGTCGCATCTGTTCACAGCCATACTAATTTTTTTCTCACTTTCCAGTCATGTGATCATTGTAATTATAATTTCCTCAGGGTAATATTGAAATAGTTTGTAACTTGCAAATTAAAACAAAAAGTATTGATCTAAAAAAACAGCAAAAAAAAGCAATTTACAGATACCTGACAAAACATGAGGAGTAACTATATTCATGTTTAAATTGTTATTTGTGAATCAAGTAAAGTAAACTGGCACATGTAATCAGCATGACAGAATTTATGAATGGGCTATTTAATTGAAACTGGCACACAAACACATAATTATTGTAAAAAAAGATATCTGACAACTTCAGAAAACAAATGGCAGTACAGAGGAACATCAATTACATTACACAATTATAAACCAACTTTTATTTAATCTGAAATTGAGAGAAATAGAACAAGAGCTTGCCACTAATTGGTCATATCCCCCGCCACCGTGTTAACCCTTAGAGGCATTTTCAGAGAAGTAGATTTAAATTATACAAAATGAAAAAGTTGCCAGCCAGCACAGAAACCACATGTAAATGTTACAAATGGAAATACATAGCTGACTGTAATATGGCACTTTGTCTTGTCCCAGTGAGCACTGGTGGGATGTTCTAAATCGAACAATAAATATGTAAGTTATAAGCCCAAAACAAAAAAAAATATCTTTGACGAACAGACCCAAATTTGCATGTCACATTATCTTGGACTGGTTAGCATTTGTAGCAATTTATTAAAAAATCCAATCACAACTATGGAAGATACGGTTTGGGCAGCAGTGGACGGGCGGAGCTGTGACATTGACCTTTGAAGAACATACCCAATTCATTTGCATGACACATCATCTTGTCCTGGTAAACATTTGTGCCGAGTTATATAAAAATCCAATAACAACTGAAGAAGATAAAGTCCTGACAGCAGCTGACGGACTGACGGAGCTGTGACCTTGACCTTTGACAAACAGACCCAAGTCAGTGGCATTACACATCGTCTTGTCATAGTGAACATTTGTGCCAAGTTATTTAAAATTCCAATCACAACTAAAGAAGATACGGTCCAGACAAGAGGAAACACAGTGTTTACATTGGATTTCCAAACACTTGACCTTGAGTTATGACCTAGATTGTTTACGAACAGACCCTAGTCATTTGCATGAAACATGGTCTTGTCCTAGTGAACATTTGTGCCAAGTTATTTAAAATTCCAATCACAACTAAAGAAGATAAGGTCCGGACAGCAGCGGACTGATGGAGCTGTGACCTTGACCTTTGATGAACTGACCCAAGTCAGACATGTGACACATCGTCTTGTCCTGGTGAACATTTGTGTTAAGTTATTTAAAATTCCAATCCCAACATAAGAAGATATAGTCTGGACAAGAGGAAACACAGTGTAAACATTGGACTTTTAAACACTTGACCTTGAGCTATGACCTTGACTTCTGACACATTGTCTTGTCCTAATAAACATTTGTGCTAAGTTATTTAAAATTCCAATCACAACTGAAGGAGATATGGTGCAGGGGATGCATGCATGGACGCACAGATGGACAGAGCCCATTTCTATATCCCCAGCTCCGCTCAACGAACGTGGCAGGGAATAAAAACACACAAACACATTAAAACACCAGTATCAAGCTGAAATAAATCAAGCTGAAATGGGTTAGTTGGAACTTATTTATTTTATTTTGATTGTGAAACAATTGATACAAATCACGCTCAAAGTCTTCCTGGGTAGAACCAGTACTAGCATTTGCAAAAAAAGTGTCACCACACATAGCCGTGGTAGAGGATCTAACCCACAACCCTCTGATAACCAGTGTCCAATGCTCTACCAGTGGACTACAAGATTGCAATAATATGTATATAAATGTTTGTTGAAGCATCTTTCTATTGAACAACATGAATTGTATTGACATGTGTTTCTACTCGGGTATCCGTTTTTTAACAGAATATTTTGAAATGTTGGACAAAAATAAAATGATTCTTGAAGCATCTTTCTATTGAACAACAGGAATTGTACTGTCATGTGCTTGCTGTGGTATTTGTCATTTGAACAGAATTTTTGGATTATTGGACAAACATAAAATGTTTCTTGAAGCATCTTTCTATTGAACAACAGGAATTGTACAGTCATGTGCTTGCTGTGGTATATGTCATTTAAAAAGAATATTTAGAATGATGGACAAACATAAAATGTTTCTTTGAAGCATCTTTCTATTGAACAACAGGAATTGTACTGTCATGTGCTTGCTGTGGTATTTATCATTTAAACAGAATATTTGGAATGTTGGACAAACATAAAATGTTTCTTGAAGCATCTTTCTATTGAACAACAGGAATTGTACTGTCATGTGCTTGCTGTGGTATTTGTCATTTAATCAGAATATTTGGATTGTTGGACAAACATAAAATGTTTCTTGAAGCATCTTTCTATTGAACAACAGGAATTGTACTGTCATGTGCTTGCTGTGGTATTTGTCATTTAAACAGAATATTTGGAATGTTGGACAAACATAAAATGTTTCTTGAAGCATCTTTCTATTGAACAACAGGAATTGTACAGTCATGTGCTTGCTGTGGTATTTATCATTTAAACAGAATATTTGGAATGTTGGACAAACATAAAATGTTTCTTGAAGCATCTTTCTATTGAACAACAGGAATTGTACAGTCATGTGCTTGCTGTGGTATTTGTCATTTAAACAGAATATTTGGAATGTTGGACAAACATAAAATGTTTCTTTGAAGCATCTTTCTATTGAACAACAGGAATTGTACTGTCATGTGCTTGCTGTGGTATTTGTCATTTAAACAGAATATTTGGAATGTTGGACAAACATAAAATGTTTCTTTGAAGCATCTTTCTATTGAACAACAGGAATTGTACTGTCATGTGCTTGCTGTGGTATTTGTCATTTAATCAGAAAATTTGGAATGTTGGACAAACATAAAATGTTTCTTGAAGCATCTTTCTATTGAACAACAGGAAGTGTACTGTCATGTGCTTGCTGTGGTATTTGTCATTTAATCAGAAAATTTGGAATGTTGGACAAACATAAAATGTTTCTTGAAGCATCTTTCTATTGAACAACAGGAATTGTACTGTCATGTGCTTGCTGTGGTATTTGTCATTTAATCAGAAAATTTGGAATGTTGGACAAACATAAAATGTTTCTTGAAGCATCTTTCTATTGAACAACAGGAATTGTAGTGACATGTGCTTGCTGTGGTATTTGTCATTTAAACAGAATATTTGGAATGTTAGACAAACATAAAATGTTTCTTTGAATCTTCTTTCTATTGAACAACAGGAATTGTACTGTCATGTGCTTGCTGTGGTATTTATCATTTAAACAGAATATTTAGAATGCTGGACAAACATAAAATGTTTCTTGAAGCATCTTTCTATTGAACAACAGGAATTGTACTGTCATGTGCTTGCTGTGGTATTTGTCATTTAAACAGAATATTTGGAATGTTAGACAAACATAAAATGTTTCTTTGAATCTTCTTTCTATTGAACAACAGGAATTGTACTGTCATGTGCTTGCTGTGGTATTTATCATTTAAACAGAATATTTAGAATGCTGGACAAACATAAAATGTTTCTTGAAGCATCTTTCTATTGAACAACAGGAATTGTAGTGACATGTGCTTGCTGTGGTATTTGTCATTTAAACAGAATATTTGGATTGTTGGACAAACATAAAATGTTTCTTTGAAGCATCTTTCTATTGAACAACAAGAATTGTACTGTCATGTGCTTGCTGTGGTATTTGTCATTTAAACAGAATATTTGGAATGTTAGACAAACATAAAATGTTTCTTTGAATCTTCTTTCTATTGAACAACAGGAATTGTACTGTCATGTGCTTGCTGTGGTATTTATCATTTAAACAGAATATTTAGAATGTTGGACAAACATAAAATGTTTCTTTGAAGCATCTTTCTATTGAACAACAGGAATTGTACAGTCATGTGCTTGCTGTGGTATTTGTCATTTAAACAGAATATTTGGATTATTGGACAAACATAAAATGTTTCTTTGAAGCATCTTTCTATTGAACAACAAGAATTGTACTGTCATGTGCTTGCTGTGGTATTTGTCATTTAAACAGAATATTTGGAATGTTAGACAAACATAAAATGTTTCTTTGAATCTTCTTTCTATTGAACAACAGGAATTGTACTGTCATGTGCTTGCTGTGGTATTTATCATTTAAACAGAATATTTAGAATGCTGGACAAACATAAAATGTTTCTTGAAGCATCTTTCTATTGAACAACAGGAATTGTAGTGACATGTGCTTGCTGTGGTATTTGTCATTTAAACAGACTATTTGGAATGTTGGACAAACATAAAATGTTTCTTTGAAGCATCTTTCTATTGAACAACAAGAATTGTACTGTCATGTGCTTGCTGTGGTATTTGTCATTTAAACAGAATATTTGGAATGTTAGACAAACATAAAATGTTTCTTTGAATCTTCTTTCTATTGAACAACAGGAATTGTACTGTCATGTGCTTGCTGTGGTATTTATCATTTAAACAGAATATTTAGAATGTTGGACAAACATAAAATGTTTCTTTGAAGCATCTTTCTATTGAACAACAGGAATTGTACAGTCATGTGCTTGCTGTGGTATTTGTCATTTAAACAGAATATTTGGATTATTGGACAAACATAAAATGTTTCTTTGAATCTTCTTTCTATTGAACAACAGGAATTGTACTGTCATGTGCTTGCTGTGGTATTTGTCATTTAAACAGACTATTTGGAATGTTGGACAAACATAAAATGTTTCTTTGAATCTTCTTTCTATTGAACAACAGGAATTGTACTGTCATGTGCTTGCTGTGGTATTTGTCATTTAAACAGAATATTTGGAATGTTGGACAAACATAAAATGTTTCTTTGAAGCATCTTTCTATTGAACAACAAGAATTGTACTGTCATGTGCTTGCTGTGGTATTTGTCATTTAAACAGAATATTTGGAATGTTAGACAAACATAAAATGTTTCTTTGAATCTTCTTTCTATTGAACAACAGGAATTGTACTGTCATGTGCTTGCTGTGGTATTTGTCATTTAAACAGAATATTTAGAATGTTGGACAAACATAAAATGTTTCTTGAAGCATCTTTCTATTGAACAACAGGAATTGTACTGTCATGTGCTTGCTGTGGTATTTATCATTTAAACAGAATATTTAGAATGTTGGACAAACATAAAATGTTTCTTGAAGCATCTTTCTATTGAACAACAGGAATTGTACTGTCATGTGCTTGCTGTGGTATTTGTCATTTAAACAGAATATTTAGAATGCTGGACAAACATAAAATGTTTCTTGAAGCATCTTTCTATTGAACAACAGGAATTGTACTGTCATGTGCTTGCTGTGGTATTTGTCATTTAAACAGAATATTTGGAATGTTAGACAAACATAAAATGTTTCTTTGAATCTTCTTTCTATTGAACAACAGGAATTGTACTGTCATGTGCTTGCTGTGGTATTTATCATTTAAACAGAATATTTAGAATGTTGGACAAACATAAAATGTTTCTTGAAGCATCTTTCTATTGAACAACAAGAATTGTACTGTCATGTGCTTGCTGTGGTATTTGTCATTTAAACAGAATATTTGGATTATTGGACAAACATAAAATGTTTCTTTGAATCTTCTTTCTATTGAACAACAGGAATTGTACTGTCATGTGCTTGCTGTGGTATTTGTCATTTAAACAGAATATTTGGAATGTTGGACAAACATAAAATGTTTCTTTGAAGCATCTTTCTATTGAACAACAAGAATTGTACTGTCATGTGCTTGCTGTGGTATTTGTCATTTAAACAGAATATTTGGAATGTTAGACAAACATAAAATGTTTCTTTGAATCTTCTTTCTATTGAACAACAGGAATTGTAGTGACATGTGCTTGCTGTGGTATTTGTCATTTAAACAGAATATTTGGAATGTTGGACAAACATAAAATGTTTCTTTGAAGCATCTTTCTATTGAACAACAAGAATTGTACTGTCATGTGCTTGCTGTGGTATTTGTCATTTAAACAGAATATTTGGAATGTTAGACAAACATAAAATGTTTCTTTGAATCTTCTTTCTATTGAACAACAGGAATTGTAGTGACATGTGCTTGCTGTGGTATTTGTCATTTAAACAGAATATTTGGATTATTGGACAAACATAAAATGTTTCTTTGAATCTTCTTTCTATTGAACAACAGGAATTGTACTGTCATGTGCTTGCTGTGGTATTTGTCATTTAAACAGAATATTTGGAATGTTGGACAAACATAAAATGTTTCTTTGAAGCATCTTTCTATTGAACAACAAGGAATTGTACTGTCATGTGCTTGCTGTGGTATTTGTCATTTAAACAGAATATTTGGAATGTTAGACAAACATAAAATGTTTCTTTGAATCTTCTTTCTATTGAACAACAGGAATTGTAGTGACATGTGCTTGCTGTGGTATTTGTCATTTAAACAGAATATTTGGAATGTTGGACAAACATAAAATGTTTCTTTGAAGCATCTTTCTATTGAACAACAAGAATTGTACTGTCATGTGCTTGCTGTGGTATTTGTCATTTAAACAGAATATTTGGAATGTTAGACAAACATAAAATGTTTCTTTGAATCTTCTTTCTATTGAACAACAGGAATTGTACTGTCATGTGCTTGCTGTGGTATTTATCATTTAAACAGAATATTTAGAATGTTGGACAAACATAAAATGTTTCTTGAAGCATCTTTCTATTGAACAACAGGAATTGTACTGTCATGTGCTTGCTGTGGTATTTGTCATTTAAACAGAATATTTAGAATGCTGGACAAACATAAAATGTTTCTTGAAGCATCTTTCTATTGAACAACAGGAATTGTACTGTCATGTGCTTGCTGTGGTATTTGTCATTTAAACAGAATATTTGGAATGTTGGACAAACATAAAATGTTTCTTTGAAGCATCTTTCTATTGAACAACAGGAATTGTACTGTCATGTGCTTGCTGTGGTATTTGTCATTTAAACAGAATATTTGGAATGTTGGACAAACATAAAATGTTTCTTTGAAGCACCTTTCTATTGAACAACAGGAATTGTACTGTCATGTGCTTGCTGTGGTATTTATCATTTGAACAGAATTTTTGGATTATTGGACAAACATAAAATGTTTCTTTGAATCTTCTTTCTATTGAACAACAGGAATTGTACTGTCATGTGCTTGCTGTGGTATTTATCATTTAAACAGAATATTTGGAATGTTGGACAAACATAAAATGTTTCTTGAAGCATCTTTCTATTGAACAACAGGAATTGTACTGTCATGTGCTTGCTGTGGTATTTATCATTTGAACAGAATTTTTGGATTATTGGACAAACATAAAATGTTTCTTGAAGCATCTTTCTATTGAACAACAGGAATTGTACTGTCATGTGCTTGCTGTGGTATTTATCATTTAAACAGAATATTTGGAATGTTGGACAAACATAAAATGTTTCTTTGAAGCATCTTTCTATTGAACAACAGGAATTGTACTGTCATGTGCTTGCTGTGGTATTTATCATTTGAACAGAATTTTTGGATTATTGGACAAACATAAAATGTTTCTTTGAATCTTCTTTCTATTGAACAACAGGAATTGTACTGTCATGTGCTTGCTGTGGTATTTATCATTTAAACAGAATATTTGGAATGTTGGACAAACATAAAATGTTTCTTGAAGCATCTTTCTATTGAACAACAGGAATTGTACTGTCATGTGCTTGCTGTGGTATATGTCATTTGAACAGAATATTTGGAATGTTGGACAAACATAAAATGTTTCTTGAAGCATCTTTCTATTGAACAACAGGAATTGTACTGTCATGTGCTTGCTGTGGTATTTATCATTTAAACAGACTATTTGGAATGTTGGACAAACATAAAATGTTTCTTTGAAGCATCTTTCTATTGAACAACAGGAATTGTACTGTCATGTGCTTGCTGTGGTATTTATCATTTAAACAGAATATTTGGAATGTTGGACAAACATAAAATGTTTCTTGAAGCATCTTTCTATTGAACAACAGGAATTGTACTGTCATGTGCTTGCTGTGGTATATGTCATTTGAACAGAATTTTTGGATTATTGGACAAACATAAAATGTTTATTTGAAGCATCTTTCTATTGAACAACAGGAATTGTACTGTCATGTGCTTGCTGTGGTATTAGTCATTTAAACAGAATATTTGGATTATTGGACAAACATAAAATGTTTCTTTGAAGCATCTTTCTATTGAACAACAGGAATTGTACAGTCATGTGCTTGCTGTAGTATTAGTCATTTAAACAGAATATTTAGAATGATGGACAAACATAAAATGTTTCTTTGAAGCATCTTTCTATTGAACAACAGGAATTGTACTGTCATGTGCTTGCTGTGGTATTTATCATTTAAACAGAATATTTGGAATGTTGGACAAACATAAAATGTTTATTTGAAGCATCTTTCTATTGAACAACAGGAATTGTACAGTCATGTGCTTGCTGTAGTATTAGTCATTTAAACAGAATATTTAGAATGATGGACAAACATAAAATGTTTCTTTGAAGCATCTTTCTATTGAACAACAGGAATTGTACTGTCATGTGCTTGCTGTGGTATTTGTCATTTAAACAGAATATTTGGAATGTTGGACAAACATAAAATGTTTCTTGAAGCATCTTTCTATTGAACAACAGGAATTGTACTGTCATGTGCTTGCTGTGGTATTTGTCATTTGAACAGAATTTTTGGAATGTTGGACAAACATAAAATGTTTCTTTGAAGCATCTTTCTATTGAACAACAGGAATTGTACAGTCATGTGCTTGCTGTGGTATTTGTCATTTAAACAGAATATTTGGAATGTTGGACAAACATAAAATGTTTCTTGAAGCATCTTTCTATTGAACAACAGGAATTGTAGTGACATGTGCTTGCTGTGGTATTTGTCATTTAAACAGAATATTTGGAATGTTGGACAAACATAAAATGTTTCTTGAAGCATCTTTCTATTGAACAACAGGAATTGTACTGTCATGTGCTTGCTGTGGTATTTGTCATTTAAACAGAATATTTGGAATGTTGGACAAACATAAAATGTTTCTTGAAGCATCTTTCTATTGAACAACAGGAATTGTAGTGACATGTGCTTGCTGTGGTATTTGTCATTTAAACAGAATATTTGGAATGTTGGACAAACATAAAATGTTTCTTGAAGCATCTTTCTATTGAACAACAGGAATTGTAGTGACATGTGCTTGCTGTGGTATTTGTCATTTAAACAGAATATTTGGAATGTTGGACAAACATAAAATGTTTCTTGAAGCATCTTTCTATTGAACAACAGGAATTGTACTGTCATGTGCTTGCTGTGGTATTTGTCATTTAAACAGAATATTTGGAATGTTGGACAAACATAAAATGTTTCTTGAAGCATCTTTCTATTGAACAACAGGAATTGTACAGTCATGTGCTTGCTGTGGTATTTGCCATTTGAACAGAATATTTGGAATGTTGGACAAACATAAAATGTTTCTTGAAGCATCTTTCTATTGAACAACAGGAATTGTACTGTCATGTGCTTGCTGTGGTATTTGCCATTTGAACAGAATATTTGGAATGTTGGACAAACATAAAATGTTTCTTGAAGCATCTTTCTATTGAACAACAGGAATTGTACTGTCATGTGCTTGCTGTGGTATTTGCCATTTGAACAGAATATTTGGAATGTTGGACAAACATAAAATGTTTCTTGAAGCATCTTTCTATTGAACAACAGGAATTGTACTGTCATGTGCTTGCTGTGGTATTTGCCATTTGAACAGAATATTTGGAATGTTGGACAAACATAAAATGTTTCTTGAAGCATCTTTCTATTGAACAACAGGAATTGTACAGTCATGTGCTTGCTGTGGTATTTGCCATTTGAACAGAATATTTGGAATGTTGGACAAACATAAAATGTTTCTTGAAGCATCTTTCTATTGAACAACAGGAATTGTAGTGACATGTGCTTGCTGTGGTATTTGTCATTTAAACAGAATATTTGGAATGTTGGACAAACATAAAATGTTTCTTGAAGCATCTTTCTATTGAACAACAGGAATTGTACTGTCATGTGCTTGCTGTGGTATTTGTCATTTAAACAGAATATTTGGAATGTTGGACAAACATAAAATGTTTCTTGAAGCATCTTTCTATTGAACAACAGGAATTGTACAGTCATGTGCTTGCTGTGGTATTTGCCATTTGAACAGAATATTTGGAATGTTGGACAAACATAAAATGTTTCTTGAAGCATCTTTCTATTGAACAACAGGAATTGTAGTGACATGTGCTTGCTGTGGTATTTGCCATTTGAACAGAATATTTGGAATGTTGGACAAACATAAAATGTTTCTTGAAGCATCTTTCTATTGAACAACAGGAATTGTACTGTCATGTGCTTGCTGTGGTATTTGTCATTTAAACAGACTATTTGGAATGTTGGACAAACATAAAATGTTTCTTGAAGCATCTTTCTATTGAACAACAGGAATTGTACTGTCATGTGCTTGCTGTGGTATTTGTCATTTAAACAGAATATTTGGAATGTTGGACAAACATAAAATGTTTCTTGAAGCATCTTTCTATTGAACAACAGGAATTGTACTGTCATGTGCTTGCTGTGGTATTTGTCATTTAAACAGAATATTTGGAATGTTGGACAAACATAAAATGTTTCTTGAAGCATCTTTCTATTGAACAACAGGAATTGTACTGTCATGTGCTTGCTGTGGTATTTGTCATTTAAACAGAATATTTGGAATGTTGGACAAACATAAAATGTTTATTTGAAGCATCTTTCTATTGAACAACAGGAATTGTACTGTCATGTGCTTGCTGTGGTATTTGTCATTTAAACAGAATATTTGGAATGTTGGACAAACATAAAATGTTTCTTGAAGCATCTTTCTATTGAACAACAGGAATTGTACTGTCATGTGCTTGCTGTGGTATTTGTCATTTAAACAGAATATTTGGATTATTGGACAAACATAAAATGTTTCTTTGAAGCATCTTTCTATTGAACAACAGGAATTGTACAGTCATGTGCTTGCTGTGGTATTTGCCATTTAAACAGAATATTTGGAATGTTGGACAAACATAAAATGTTTCTTGAAGCATCTTTCTATTGAACAACAGGAATTGTACAGTCATGTGCTTGCTGTGGTATTTGCCATTTGAACAGAATATTTGGAATGTTGGACAAACATAAAATGTTTATTTGAAGCATCTTTCTATTGAACAACAGGAATTGTAGTGACATGTGCTTGCTGTGGTATTTATCATTTAAACAGAATATTTGGATTATTGGACAAACATAAAATGTTTCTTGAAGCATCTTTCTATTGAACAACAGGAATTGTACTGTCATGTGCTTGCTGTGGTATTAGTCATTTAAACAGAATATTTGGAATGTTGGACAAACATAAAATGTTTATTTGAAGCATCTTTCTATTGAACAACAGGAATTGTACTGTCATGTGCTTGCTGTGGTATTTGTCATTTAAACAGAATATTTGGAATGTTGGACAAACATAAAATGTTTATTTGAAGCATCTTTCTATTGAACAACAGGAATTGTAGTGACATGTGCTTGCTGTGGTATTTATCATTTAAACAGAATATTTGGATTATTGGACAAACATAAAATGTTTCTTGAAGCATCTTTCTATTGAACAACAGGAATTGTACTGTCATGTGCTTGCTGTGGTATTAGTCATTTAAACAGAATATTTGGAATGTTGGACAAACATAAAATGTTTATTTGAAGCATCTTTCTATTGAACAACAGGAATTGTAGTGACATGTGCTTGCTGTGGTATTTATCATTTAAACAGAATATTTGGATTATTGGACAAACATAAAATGTTTCTTTGAAGCATCTTTCTATTGAACAACAGGAATTGTACAGTCATGTGCTTGCTGTGGTATTTGCCATTTGAACAGAATATTTGGAATGTTGGACAAACATAAAATGTTTCTTGAAGCATCTTTCTATTGAACAACAGGAATTGTACTGTCATGTGCTTGCTGTGGTATTAGTCATTTAAACAGAATATTTGGAATGTTGGACAAACATAAAATGTTTATTTGAAGCATCTTTCTATTGAACAACAGGAATTGTACTGTCATGTGCTTGCTGTGGTATTAGTCATTTAAACAGAATATTTGGAATGTTGGACAAACATAAAATGTTTCTTTGAAGCATCTTTCTATTGAACAACAGGAATTGTACAGTCATGTGCTTGCTGTAGTATTAGTCATTTAAACAGAATATTTAGAATGATGGACAAACATAAAATGTTTCTTTGAAGCATCTTTCTATTGAACAACAGGAATTGTACAGTCATGTGCTTGCTGTGGTATTTGTCATTTAAACAGAATATTTGGATTGTTGGACAAACATAAAATGTTTATTTGAATCTTCTTTCTATTGAACAACAGGAATTGTACTGTCATGTGCTTGCTGTGGTATTTGTCATTTAAACAGAATATTTGGAATGATGGACAAACATAAAATGTTTCTTTGAAGCATCTTTCTATTGAACAACAGGAATTGTACTGTCATGTGCTTGCTGTGGTATTTATCATTTAAACAGACTATTTGGAATGTTGGACAAACATAAAATGTTTCTTGAAGCATCTTTGTATTGAACAACAGGAATTGTAGTGACATGTGCTTGCTGTGGTATTTGTCATTTAAACAGAATATTTGGAATGTTGGACAAACATAAAATGTTTCTTGAAGCATCTTTCTATTGAACAACAGGAATTGTACTGTCATGTGCTTGCTGTGGTATTTGTCATTTGAACAGAATTTTTGGATTATTGGACAAACATAAAATGTTTCTTTGAATCTTCTTTCTATTGAACAACAGGAATTGTACTGTCATGTGCTTGCTGTGGTATTAGTCATTTAAACAGAATATTTGGAATGTTGGACAAACATAAAATGTTTCTTTGAAGCATCTTTCTATTGAACAACAGGAATTGTACAGTCATGTGCTTGCTGTAGTATTAGTCATTTAAACAGAATATTTGGAATGTTGGACAAACATAAAATGTTTCTTGAAGCATCTTTCTATTGAACAACAGGAATTGTACAGTCATGTGCTTGCTGTGGTATTTGCCATTTGAACAGAATATTTGGAATGTTGGACAAACATAAAATGTTTCTTGAAGCATCTTTCTATTGAACAACAGGAATTGTACTGTCATGTGCTTGCTGTGGTTTTTGTCATTTGAACAGAATTTTTGGATTATTGGACAAACATAAAATGTTTCTTGAAGCATCTTTCTATTGAACAACAGGAATTGTACTGTCATGTGCTTGCTGTGGTATATGTCATTTAAACAGAATATTTGGAATGTTGGACAAACATTAAATGTTTATTTGAAGCATCTTTCTATTCAACAACAGGAATTGTATTGACATGTGCTTGCTGTGGTATTTGTCGTTTAAACAGAATATTTGGAATGATGGACAAATATAAAATGTTTCTTGAAGCACCTTTCTATTAAACAACAGGAATTGTACTGTCATGTGCTTGCTGTGATATTTGTCATTTAAACAGAATATTTGGATTGTTGGACAAAGTTTACATAAAATGTTTCTATGAAACTTCTTTCTATTGAACAACAAGAATTGTACTGTCATGTGCTTGCTGTGGTATTTGTCATTTAAACAGAATATTTGGAATGTTGGACAAACATAAAATGTTTCTTTGAAGCATCTTTCTATTGAACAACAGGAATTGTACAGTCATGTGCTTGCTGTTGTATTTGTCATTTAAACAGAATATTTAGAATGTTGGACAAACATAAAATGTTTCTTTGAAGCATCTTTCTATTGAACAACAGGAATTGTACTGTCATGTGCTTGCTGTGGTATTTGTCATTTAAACAGAATATTTGGAATGTTGGACAAACATAAAATGTTTCTTTGAAGCATCTTTCTATTGAACAACAGGAATTGTACAGTCATGTGCTTGCTGTGGTATTTGTCATTTAAACAGAATATTTGGATTGTTGGACAAACATAAAATGTTTCTTTGAAGCACCTTTGTATTGAACAACAGGAATTGTAGTGACATGTGCTTGCTGTGGTATTTGCCATTTGAACAGAATATTTGGAATGTTGGACAAACATAAAATGTTTCTTTGAAGCACCTTTGTATTGAACAACAGGAATTGTACAGTCATGTGCTTGCTGTGGTATATGTCATTTAAACAAAATATTTGGATTGTTGGACAGACATAAAATGTTTATTTGAAGCATCTTTCTATTGAACAACAGGAATTGTACTGTCATGTGCTTGCTGTGGTATTTGTCATTTAAACAAAATATTTGGATTGTTGGACAAACATAAAATGTTTCTTGAAGCATCTTTCTATTGAACAACAGGAATTGTACTGTCATGTGCTTGCTGTGGTATTTGTCATTTAAACAGAATATTTGGAATGTTGGACAAACATAAAATGTTTCTTTGAAGCACCTTTGTATTGAACAACAGGAATTGTAGTGACATGTGCTTGCTGTGGTATTTGTCATTTAAACAAAATATTTGGATTGTTGGACAAACATAAAATGTTTCTTGAAGCATCTTTCTATTGAACAACAGGAATTGTATTGGCATGTGCTTGCTGTAGTATATGTCATTTAAACAGAATATTTGGAATGTTGGACAAACATAAAATGTTTATTTGAAGCATCTTTCTAGTGAACAACAGGAATTGTATTGACATGTGCTTGCTGTGGTATTTGTCATTTAAACAGAATATTTGGAATGTTGAACAAACATAAAATGTTTCTTGAAGCACCTTTCTATTGAACAACAGGAATTGTACTGTCATGTGCTTGCTGTGGTATTTGTCATTTAAACAGAATATTTGGAATGTTGGACAAACATAAAATGTTTCTTGAAGCACCTTTCTATTGAACAACAGGAATTGTACTGTCATGTGCTTGCTGTGGTATTTGTCATTTAAACAGAATATTTGGATTGTTGGACAAACATAAAATGTTTATTTGAAGCATCTTTCTATTGAACAACAGGAATTGTACTGTCATGTGCTTGCTGTGGTATTTGTCATTTAAACAGAATATTTGGATTGTTGGACAAACATAAAATGTTTATTTGAAGCATCTTTCTAGTGAACAACAGGAATTGTACTGTCATGTGCTTGCTGTGGTATTTGTCATTTAATCAGAAAATTTGGAATGTTGGACAAACATAAAATGTTTCTTGAAGCATCTTTCTATTGAACAACAGGAATTGTACTGTCATGTGCTTGCTGTGGTATTTGTCATTTAAACAGAATATTTGGAATGTTGGACAAACATAAAATGTTTCTTTGAAGCATCTTTCTATTGAACAACAGGAATTGTAGTGACATGTGCTTGCTGTGGTATTTGTCATTTAAACAGAATATTTGGAATGTTGGACAAACATAAAATGTTTCTTGAAGCATCTTTCTATTGAACAACAGGAATTGTACAGACATGTGCTTGCTGTGGTATTTGTCATTTAAACAGACTATTTGGAATGTTGGACAAACATAAAATGTTTCTTGAAGCATCTTTCTATTGAACAACAGGAATTGTACTGTCATGTGCTTGCTGTGGTATTTGTCATTTAAACAGAATATTTGGAATGTTGGACAAACATAAAATGATTCTTTGAAGCATCTTTCTATTGAACAACAGGAATTGTACAGTCATGTGCTTGCTGTGGTATTTGTCATTTAAACAGAATATTTGGAATGTTGGACAAACATAAAATGTTTCTTTGAAGCATCTTTCTATTGAACAACAGGAATTGTAGTGACATGTGCTTGCTGTGGTATTTGTCATTTAATCAGAAAATTTGGAATGTTGGACAAACATAAAATGTTTATTTGAAGCATCTTTCTATTGAACAACAGGAATTGTATTGACATGTGCTTGCTGTGGTATTTGTCATTTAAACAGAATATTTGGAATGTTGGACAAACATAAAATGTTTCTTGAAGCATCTTTCTATTGAACAACAGGAATTGTACTGTCATGTGCTTGCTGTGGTATTTGTCATTTAAACAGAATATTTGGAATGTTGGACAAACATAAAATGTTTCTTGAAGCATCTTTCTATTGAACAACAGGAATTGTACAGTCATGTGCTTGCTGTGGTATTTGTCATTTAAACAGAATATTTGGAATGTTGGACAAACATAAAATGTTTCTTTGAAGCATCTTTCTATTGAACAACAGGAATTGTACAGTCATGTGCTTGCTGTGGTATTTGTCATTTAAACAGAATATTTGGAATGTTGGACAAACATAAAATGTTTCTTGAAGCATCTTTCTATTGAACAACAGGAATTGTACAGTCATGTGCTTGCTGTGGTATTTGTCATTTAAACAGAATATTTGGAATGTTGGACAAACATAAAATGTTTCTTTGAAGCATCTTTCTATTGAACAACAGGAATTGTACTGTCATGTGCTTGCTGTGGTATTTGTCATTTAAACAGAATATTTGGAATGTTGGACAAACATAAAATGTTTCTTTGAAGCATCTTTCTATTGAACAACAGGAATTGTAGTGACATGTGCTTGCTGTGGTATTTGTCATTTAAACAGAATATTTGGAATGTTGGACAAACATAAAATGTTTCTTGAAGCATCTTTCTATTGAACAACAGGAATTGTACAGTCATGTGCTTGCTGTGGTATTTGTCATTTAAACAGAATATTTGGAATGTTGGACAAACATAAAATGTTTCTTTGAAGCATCTTTCTATTGAACAACAGGAATTGTACTGTCATGTGCTTGCTGTGGTATTTGTCATTTAAACAGAATATTTGGAATGTTGGACAAACATAAAATGTTTCTTGAAGCATCTTTCTATTGAACAACAGGAATTGTAGTGACATGTGCTTGCTGTGGTATTTGTCATTTAAACAGAATATTTGGAATGTTGGACAAACATAAAATGTTTCTTGAAGCATCTTTCTATTGAACAACAGGAATTGTACTGTCATGTGCTTGCTGTGGTATTTGTCATTTAAACAGAATATTTGGAATGATGGACAAACATAAAATGTTTCTTTGAAGCATCTTTCTATTGAACAACAGGAATTGTACTGTCATGTGCTTGCTGTGGTATTTGTCATTTAAACAGAATATTTGGAATGTTGGACAAACATAAAATGTTTCTTGAAGCATCTTTCTATTGAACAACAGGAATTGTAGTGACATGTGCTTGCTGTGGTATTTGTCATTTAAACAGAATATTTGGAATGTTGGACAAACATAAAATGTTTCTTGAAGCATCTTTCTATTGAACAACAGGAATTGTACTGTCATGTGCTTGCTGTGGTATTTGTCATTTAAACAGAATATTTGGAATGTTGGACAAACATAAAATGTTTCTTGAAGCATCTTTCTATTGAACAACAGGAATTGTAGTGACATGTGCTTGCTGTGGTATTTGTCATTTAAACAGAATATTTGGAATGTTGGACAAACATAAAATGTTTCTTGAAGCATCTTTCTATTGAACAACAGGAATTGTACTGTCATGTGCTTGCTGTGGTATTTGTCATTTAAACAGAATATTTGGAATGTTGGACAAACATAAAATGTTTCTTTGAAGCATCTTTCTATTGAACAACAGGAATTGTACTGTCATGTGCTTGCTGTGGTATTTGTCATTTAAACAGAATATTTGGAATGTTGGACAAACATAAAATGTTTCTTGAAGCATCTTTCTATTGAACAACAGGAATTGTAGTGACATGTGCTTGCTGTGGTATTTGTCATTTAAACAGAATATTTGGAATGTTGGACAAACATAAAATGTTTCTTGAAGCATCTTTCTATTGAACAACAGGAATTGTAGTGACATGTGCTTGCTGTGGTATTTGTCATTTAAACAGAATATTTAGAATGATGGACAAATATAAAATGTTTCTTTGAAGCATCTTTCTATTAAACAACAGGAATTGTACAGTCATGTGCTTGCTGTGGTATTTGTCATTTAAACAGAATATTTGGAATGTTGGACAAACATAAAATGTTTCTTGAAGCATCTTTCTATTGAACAACAGGAATTGTACAGTCATGTGCTTGCTGTGGTATTTGTCATTTAAACAGAATATTTGGAATGTTGGACAAACATAAAATGTTTCTTGAAGCATCTTTCTATTGAACAACAGGAATTGTACTGTCATGTGCTTGCTGTGGTATTTGTCATTTAAACAGAATATTTGGAATGTTGGACAAACATAAAATGTTTCTTGAAGCATCTTTCTATTGAACAACAGGAATCGTACAGTCATGTGCTTGCTGTGGTATTTGTCATTTAAACAGAATATTTAGAATGATGGACAAATATAAAATGTTTCTTTGAAGCATCTTTCTATTGAACAACAGGAATTGTACTGTCATGTGCTTGCTGTGGTATTTGTCATTTAAACAGAATATTTGGATTGTTGGACAAACATAAAATGTTTCTTGAAGCATCTTTCTATTAAACAACAGGAATTGTACAGTCATGTGCTTGCTGTGGTATTTGTCATTTAAACAGAATATTTAGAATGATGGACAAACATAAAATGTTTCTTTGAAGCATCTTTCTATTGAACAACAGGAATTGTACAGTCATGTGCTTGCTGTGGTATTTGTCATTTAAACAGAATATTTGGAATGTTGGACAAACATAAAATGTTTATTTGAAGCATCTTTCTATTGAACAACAGGAATTGTACAGTCATGTGCTTGCTGTGGTATTTGTCATTTAAACAGAATATTTGGAATGTTGGACAAACATAAAATGTTTCTTTGAAGCATCTTTCTATTGAACAACAGGAATTGTAGTGACATGTGCTTGCTGTGGTATTTGTCATTTAAACAGAATATTTGGATTGTTGGACAAACATAAAATGTTTCTTGAAGCATCTTTCTATTGAACAACAGGAAGTGTACTGTCATGTGCTTGCTGTGGTATTAGTTTTTTAAACAGACTATTTGGAATGTTGGACAAACATAAAATGTTTCTTTGAAGCATCTTTCTATTGAACAACAGGAATTGTACTGTCATGTGCTTGCTGTGGTATTTGTCATTTAAACAGAATATTTGGAATGTTGGACAAACATAAAATGTTTCTTGAAGCATCTTTCTATTGAACAACAGGAAGTGTACTGTCATGTGCTTGCTGTGGTATTAGTTTTTTAAACAGACTATTTGGAATGTTGGACAAACATAAAATGTTTCTTTGAAGCATCTTTCTATTGAACAACAGGAATTGTACTGTCATGTGCTTGCTGTGGTATTTGTCATTTGAACAGAATATTTGGAATGTTGGACAAACATAAAATGTTTCTTGAAGCATCTTTCTATTGAACAACAGGAATTGTACAGTCATGTGCTTGCTGTAGTATTAGTCATTTAAACAGAATATTTGGAATGTTGGACAAACATAAAATGTTTCTTGAAGCATCTTTCTATTGAACAACAGGAAGTGTACTGTCATGTGCTTGCTGTGGTATTTGTCGTTTAAACAGAATATTTGGAATGTTGGACAAACATAAAATGTTTCTTTGAAGCATCTTTCTATTGAACAACAGGAATTGTACAGTCATGTGCTTGCTGTGGTATTTGTCATTTGAACAGAATATTTGGAATGTTGGACAAACATAAAATGTTTCTTGAAGCATCTTTCTATTGAACAACAGGAATTGTACTGTCATGTGCTTGCTGTGGTATTAGTTTTTTAAACAGACTATTTGGAATGTTGGACAAACATAAAATGTTTCTTTGAAGCATCTTTCTATTGAACAACAGGAATTGTACTGTCATGTGCTTGCTGTGGTATTTGTCATTTAATCAGAAAATTTGGAATGTTGGACAAACATAAAATGTTTCTTGAAGCATCTTTCTTTTGAACAACAGGAATTGTACAGTCATGTGCTTGCTGTGGTATTTGTCATTTAAACAGAATATTTGGAATGTTGGACAAACATAAAATGTTTCTTTGAAGCATCTTTCTATTGAACAACAGGAATTGTACTGTCATGTGCTTGCTGTGGTATTTGTCATTTAAACAGAATATTTGGAATGTTGGACAAACATAAAATGTTTCTTGAAGCATCTTTCTATTGAACAACAGGAATTGTACTGTCATGTGCTTGCTGTGGTATTTGTCATTTAAACAGAATATTTGGAATGTTGGACAAACATAAAATGTTTCTTGAAGCATCTTTCTATTGAACAACAGGAATTGTACTGTCATGTGCTTGCTGTGGTATTAGTTTTTTAAACAGACTATTTGGAATGTTGGACAAACATAAAATGTTTCTTTGAAGCATCTTTCTATTGAACAACAGGAATTGTACTGTCATGTGCTTGCTGTGGTATTTGTCATTTAATCAGAAAATTTGGAATGTTGGACAAACATAAAATGTTTCTTGAAGCATCTTTCTTTTGAACAACAGGAATTGTACTGTCATGTGCTTGCTGTGGTATTTGTCATTTAAACAGAATATTTGGAATGTTGGACAAACATAAAATGTTTCTTGAAGCATCTTTCTATTGAACAACAGGAATTGTACTGTCATGTGCTTGCTGTGGTATTTGTCATTTAAACAGAATATTTGGAATGTTGGACAAACATAAAATGTTTCTTGAAGCATCTTTCTATTGAACAACAGGAATTGTACTGTCATGTGCTTGCTGTGGTATTTGTCATTTAAACAGAATATTTGGAATGTTGGACAAACATAAAATGTTTCTTTGAAGCATCTTTCTATTGAACAACAGGAATTGTACTGTCATGTGCTTGCTGTGGTATTTATCATTTAAACAGAATATTTGGAATGTTGGACAAACATAAAATGTTTCTTTGAAGCATCTTTCTATTGAACAACAGGAATTGTACTGTCATGTGCTTGCTGTGGTATATGTCATTTAAAAAGAATATTTAGAATGATGGACAAACATAAAATGTTTCTTGAAGCATCTTTCTATTGAACAACAGGAATTGTACTGTCATGTGCTTGCTGTGGTATTTGTCATTTAAACAGAATATTTGGAATGTTGGACAAACATAAAATGTTTCTTTGAAGCATCTTTCTATTGAACAACAGGAATTGTACAGTCGTGTGCTTGCTGTGGTATTTGTCATTTAAACAGAATATTTGGAATGTTGGACAAACATAAAATGTTTCTTTGAAGCATCTTTCTATTGAACAACAGGAATTGTACAGTCATGTGCTTGCTGTGGTATTAGTTTTTTAAACAGACTATTTGGAATGTTGGACAAACATAAAATGTTTCTTGAAGCATCTTTCTATTGAACAACAGGAATTGTACTGTCATGTGCTTGCTGTGGTATTTGTCATTTAAACAGAATATTTGGAATGTTGGACAAACATAAAATGTTTCTTTGAAGCATCTTTCTATTGAACAACAGGAATTGTACAGTCATGTGCTTGCTGTGGTATTTGTCATTTAAACAGAATATTTGGAATGTTGGACAAACATAAAATGTTTCTTGAAGCATCTTTCTATTGAACAACAGGAATTGTACTGTCATGTGCTTGCTGTGGTATTTGTCATTTAAACAGAATATTTGGAATGTTGGACAAACATAAAATGTTTCTTTGAAGCATCTTTCTATTGAACAACAGGAATTGTACAGTCATGTGCTTGCTGTGGTATTAGTTTTTTAAACAGACTATTTGGAATGTTGGACAAACATAAAATGTTTCTTTGAAGCATCTTTCTATTGAACAACAGGAATTGTACTGTCATGTGCTTGCTGTGGTATATGTCATTTAAACAGAATATTTGGATTGTTGGACAAACATAAAATGTTTATTTGAAGCATCTTTCTATTGAACAACAGGAATTGTACTGTCATGTGCTTGCTGTAGTATTTGTCATTTAAACAGAATATTTGGATTATTGGACAAACATAAAATGTTTCTTGAAGCATCTTTCTATTGAACAACAGGAATTGTACAGTCATGTGCTTGCTGTGGTATTAGTTTTTTAAACAGACTATTTGGAATGTTGGACAAACATAAAATGTTTCTTTGAAGCATCTTTCTATTGAACAACAGGAATTGTACTGTCATGTGCTTGCTGTGGTATTTGTCATTTAAACAGAATATTTGGAATGTTGGACAAACATAAAATGTTTCTTGAAGCATCTTTCTATTGAACAACAGGAATTGTACAGTCATGTGCTTGCTGTGGTATTAGTTTTTTAAACAGACTATTTGGAATGTTGGACAAACATAAAATGTTTCTTTGAAGCATCTTTCTATTGAACAACAGGAATTGTACTGTCATGTGCTTGCTGTGGTATATGTCATTTAAACAGAATATTTGGATTGTTGGACAAACATAAAATGTTTATTTGAAGCATCTTTCTATTGAACAACAGGAATTGTACTGTCATGTGCTTGCTGTAGTATTTGTCATTTAAACAGAATATTTGGATTATTGGACAAACATAAAATGTTTCTTGAAGCATCTTTCTATTGAACAACAGGAATTGTACAGTCATGTGCTTGCTGTGGTATTAGTTTTTTAAACAGACTATTTGGAATGTTGGACAAACATAAAATGTTTCTTTGAAGCATCTTTCTATTGAACAACAGGAATTGTACTGTCATGTGCTTGCTGTGGTATTTGTCATTTAAACAGAATATTTGGAATGTTGGACAAACATAAAGTGTTTCTTGAAGCATCTTTCTATTGAACAACAGGAATTGTACAGTCATGTGCTTGCTGTGGTATTAGTTTTTTAAACAGACTATTTGGAATGTTGGACAAACATAAAATGTTTCTTTGAAGCATCTTTCTATTGAACAACAGGAATTGTACTGTCATGTGCTTGCTGTGGTATTTGTCATTTAAACAGAATATTTGGATTATTGGACAAACATAAAATGTTTCTTTGAAGCATCTTTCTATTGAACAACAGGAATTGTAGTGACATGTGCTTGCTGTGGTATTTGTCATTTAAACAGAATATTTGGAATGTTGGACAAACATAAAATGTTTCTTTGAAGCATCTTTCTATTGAACAACAGGAATTGTAGTGACATGTGCTTGCTGTGGTATTTATCATTTAAACAGAATATTTGGAATGTTAGACAAACATAAAGTGTTTCTTGAAGCATCTTTCTATTGAACAACAGGAATTGTATTGGCATGTGCTTGCTGTTGTATTTGTCATTTAAACAGAATATTTGGAATGTTGGACAAACATAAAGTGTTTCTTGAAGCATCTTTCTATTGAACAACAGGAATTGTAGTGACATGTGCTTGCTGTGGTATTAGTTTTTTAAACAGACTATTTGGAATGTTGGACAAACATAAAATGTTTCTTTGAAGCATCTTTCTATTGAACAACAGGAATTGTAGTGACATGTGCTTGCTGTGGTATTTATCATTTAAACAGAATATTTGGAATGTTAGACAAACATAAAGTGTTTCTTGAAGCATCTTTCTATTGAACAACAGGAATTGTAGTGACATGTGCTTGCTGTGGTATTAGTTTTTTAAACAGACTATTTGGAATGTTGGACAAACATAAAATGTTTCTTTGAAGCATCTTTCTATTGAACAACAGGAATTGTAGTGACATGTGCTTGCTGTGGTATTTATCATTTAAACAGAATATTTGGAATGTTAGACAAACATAAAGTGTTTCTTGAAGCATCTTTCTATTGAACAACAGGAATTGTATTGGCATGTGCTTGCTGTTGTATTTGTCATTTAAACAGAATATTTGGAATGTTGGACAAACATAAAATGTTTCTTTGAAGCATCTTTTTATTGAACAACAGGAATTGTACTGTCATGTGGTATTTGTCATTTTAACAGAATATTTGGATAGTTGGACACACATAAAATGTTTACTGAAACACATGTGCTTGCTATGGTATCTGTATATTGTATTTAAATATGTTTACAGAACATTTGGACTGTTAGACACAATATAATAAAATGTCTTGAAACATCTTTTTATTGAACTTGACTTGTATTGACAGTTTTGTAACAGTATGACAAACAGTACAGCATAATTTGATTGTTGTTCATAAGATATATTTTTTAAACAAGACATTCTTCTATTTCAGACAGTTTATCACAACTGACAGTTATTAAGAACAACCAACCACTGTTAACAAACAAATGAATGGACAATCCAGATGTAAACTATTGCGTGCTTGGTAAAGAGCAGCAGCTGTCGTTGACTAGTACTAATCAAGAACACATGAAACAAGATACAGTAAGAAATTTGCTGGACATCATATCATTATTCATACTATGATCTTTAAGAATATCGATTTTGATGTTCCAATTAATCCCTTGGATTAACAAAGTTTGTTGAAAGGCAAAAGGTTCAATGGTACAAGGAATAGAATTGATAAAACTGTGCTGAAAGAAAATGGAGTATCTTATATTGCTAGTCTTGTAAGAAAGGAATGCATGTAACAACTGTTAAATAGCAACACCTAACAACTTAATTATTAAAATTGTGAACATAAAAACAAAGAAATATTTGGATAAAACATCTTTACATGATGCAAAAGAGGTGGTTAGCCTTGTAATATCAGAACATAACTAATACTTACAAAATAATACAATGGACGGGGAAAATGATACAAGAGAGGAATATCAAGAAGAAGACGTGGCCTACGATGTGTTTCAAGTGTTTCTACTGATTATTGTGCTTGTAGGAATGGTCTTGAGTACAACAACAATCATTGCCCTGATGCATCTGCCGTGGTCATCACGTTCAAATCTCAGACTTGTATTAAGTCTGTGTGTGGCAAACAATGCATTTGCTCTGAATTTCTTGATATACATGATTTCGTTTTATACGAATCCTCAACAAAGTGGCTATGCTGCAACATGCCTGATGTTTGAGGTGCTCAGATGCGTGATTTATATTTATATTTATTTAAATATTACATCAATAGTGCTGGATCTATATTTAGCTGTGACGAATCCACTCGGATATGCTTCAATAGTTACGACCAGCCGAACCAATAAATTATTGGTAATAAATACCGTAATTGCATTAACTTTAGCTGGTCTTTCAATAATGTTTAATTATTTGACATTAACAGACAATACTACAGTATACATTCACGAAAGTAGCTGTTCTTTTTATCCCAACTATTTATATATTAGGTCATTTAACTGGATATTTAAAGTTTCAGTTTTCATAAGCATTCCAGTTTTTGTGGTTTTACTGGTAATTATAGTGTTAGCGGTAAAGGCAACAAATTCATCATCAAATAATCGTCAGTCTTCAAACATTGGGGGTGTCGTGACTGTCATATTGGTGGTGTCTATGTTTCTTGCTTGCTTTGGACCATACCAGTTCATATCATTCTACATACAATATTCTCCCCAATCTTACTCCTCATTTACGACAATCGCTAAAGTGTTGGAACGTTTATTCTACCTTAATGGCTTCGTCACTCCCCTGATTTATTCTCTGAGAATGAGTGATGTGAAGAAGGGATATACACTTATGTTCAAGAAGTGCATTTCAGCAGCTTCAGATTATCAAACAGTTTTTACTGGTAATTAAGGAGGACTGGTTGGTACTATTTACAAAAATGAAAGCGAATTTCTGTAGATAATGTTAAACAAATTCATGTTTCAGTAGATCTTCCTGTTAATGGATTTAATAACATTCAAGTGTTTACAGGTAAGCAGGAATAGCGGAAACAGACATAGCCGATTACTGAGAATTATCGGCAAAGCAGTGAAAGGTTCGTGTGAAAGGTGACGATAAAAAACAAGATAAAACACAGTAATGACTAGATTACTGTTGGATTATAAAAAGATGGATTGTACATAACTGAGCTTGCCAGGTGATCTGGTTAATACAAAAAGTTGAGTGCCAGCCAATTTGCTGTTTTACATAAAATACTGTGTACATGATGGTTATATTGCAATACATTGCACAACATGCTTTTATTAGATGACCTCAAGAAAGATTGGCTTCTTGTCAGTTCAGTCACCTGCATTCTATAAACATAAAATTTTATTTACTAAACATTTAAAGCATATCGATTTTATTTAATTTAAACACTATTTCTAAAAAACTATATCTTTAGATGACGTAAATAATTGTGAAACTCATAATGGCCATTATTTTTTAATAGCTAGATTCTCATCCAAATTTTTCTTAAAAAGGGGGATGGGGGGAAAATTCCACTTTTTTATTATTTATTTTTTCATTTTAAAATTATTTTTTTTTTAATTATTATTTTTTTTATTCATTTTTTTTTTTATGAAAATAAAAAGGTTCGGGGGAACATGAAAATTAGAGGGCAGGTGGGGATGATAATCAAGCAATTAATTTATCATGTATTATTAATTTAGAAAGTAAAACTGTGTAGTCCCACCCCCTTTACTTCTATTTTTGAAAGGGACATAACCCCGGTGAAGGAACACTTATAAGTATCTTCCATATTCTTAGGCTACTGTGACAAAAAAGTGTGAGATGTATATTTAATTTTTTTTTCAGATTTCATGCCACTTTTTTTAATTGGATGTTTATAGATCTTCACCAAAAATTCTTGAATTAGTAGTCGAAAAAAATCACAAAAAAAAAATCTGTAAATAGAAGTTTGATTTTGTAATGGAATTAAATATACAACTGTTTTTTTCCCCACATTATTATCAGTGTTCGACTGAAGAGAATAAAAAGATGACAAATGAAAAAAATAGGAGCGGTTGATTCCGTATTTTTTAACAATCAAATAAAGAAAGTTTAGCCTTTTCACTGAAAACATGTCCAAAAATAAAAAAAGGTACATTTTTTAAGATATTTTCTCATGTTATCAAAACTTTAAGTGTGGTATTTCTAAAAAAACATTTTTTGGAAAGGAAGTTATATTTGGAGGTCAGTACCTTCATTTAGTTATACTTTCATATGGGGCCACCCTTAAAAAATTGCCATTTCTGACTCACATCATTAAGGGGTGGGTAGGTAGATAAATTCTTTTTTTAATCAGTCACAGAATCTTTTAAATCTTTTTAAGGACACATAATCACCAAAATTATCTTATTAGACTGAACACCAAAAAGTTAAAATTCTTTTTAATAAAAATCTGTTTTTGTGATCTTTATGCATTTCAAATGGATATGAGGAAGGTTAGTATGACCATTCTCTCCCATAAGGATGCTCTAGATCAATTCTTATCTTACACAGCAAAATGGCAGATTATTAAACTAAATTATGCCCGATTTCCTTATGGACCAAGCCAGGCCTAGTCGGTAGCGCAGTCATGAATTTGAATCCCCCTGCGGTAATAGTCTCTGTGATGATTGATATACAACATTGCATCTCCCTGTCATTCACCTCTGACTCATTAGGAAAAGTTGTGAGTAAAATTGCTTGCAGAAATGGGTGTGCTGGAGCACTGGTTAACCTCAAGGATCTCAGAAAAGAGCGGTTAGGTTAAAATTTATGATCCTATGTTAGTCCCTGATGACATTAAAAATGATGCCTAACATTCAAACAAATTCCTTATGGACAGATTATGATGTCATGATAACTTTCAATTATTTCACAAAGTACAAAAATATTGATCTGATAAGTCATAATCAAAAAAAATAATAAAAAAATATGTGATTGTAAATCAACTGCTGTGGAGAGAAGCATGCATACCTGTAATATTTAAAACACTGAGGCAATCACCAGACAATCAAACAAATATAAGAAACCCTTGGGCTTTTTATTTCAATTTGGAAAAAGAAAGTGAAGCAGCTGAAAGGTTCAAAACAATTAACTGTTGCATTTAGGTTATAATAAATAATCTATAAATTAATGCATTATCCCAATGTTTCAATCAATACTGACGGGGAGTTAGTCAACAACAAAATCCAAATATATTGGGATTAAAATGAAAATAACAGGAGTGCGGGGAGATAGACAAATAACTATTATTTATTATGGAATATTCACAGAGTATGCATATCATTTCTTTGTTATTCATGTCAGTTGACACTCTCAGAATATCAAATGAAAAAAAGACATCTTTAACAAAGCAACATCCATATCCAAAATATATACAAATGTATATTGATAGGGTTGATGTAAAATTATTGTCACATCATATAAATAAAGACCTCTAACAGTTTTGCTCTCCATCTGCGTCATAAATGTCATACAGCGACGATCCTTTCTTATTAAACAACCTTTTCCAGTCAGTAGCCAATTAAAGTTCACTGACTTGCAGCATATGAGTTGTATTAAATAATGGACAGCTGGACTTACATGATTAGCTCCCATACATGCTGTAATTTTTTTTTAAATTTTTTTATCAATTTGTTCTTTCTTGGTATCTTACATTTTACAAACTAGTTCAACTGAAAATAATAAAAAGTAATATCAAGAAATCATTACAATTTAAAGGTAGTATATCAGGAAATAATGCTATAATTAATGTCTTAAAAATTAAAACTATTTTCTAAATGGATATAAAGCATTTTTACCTTCATAAATAAATAAAATCAGAATGGTTTGGTAAGTTTAATCTCACCAAAATTGAGTGGTAAACTAAATGAACTGAAATCCCCATTTTAAAAATAGACAGCACGTAAATACTGTTTAATGACCTTCACATCATCATTCAGACTCTTTTTAAGTTCAAGATGAAACAAATTCTACAATGACAGGTCAAACGTAAATGAAAATGAAACCAGGTGACTCATTTGTGAAATGACAAAATACCTTTCAATTTTAAGTGGGAAATCTATTTTAGTCTAACTTGGACGCAATTAAAGGCTAAATTAGGAAAGCCCTTTCAATATAATATACTGATGTGGCAATACAGTGCCTGATATCATGGAAAAAAATGTTTTAGCCAATTTAAATTTTTTGAAAAACCCTGATATATTCCCTTTAAGGAAATTTAAATTTGGAAAAAAAATTATAATGTGGCCAATAGTGGTGTGCCAATTATCAGATGACATTGCTTAGCCACGTGAAGAAGCTTACCGATTCAGAAAATCGATGCCACTTTCTCATAATCAATTATCGAGTATGAACAGTGATATAGCCCGGAACTGTCACGGAACCACAAAATACTCTGATGTTTAAACCGGGATTAAAAAGCTGCGCATGCGCGTCTCAATACCTTACATAACAGAATGGCGTACATTTTGTATTGAAAAGTTACTTTGAAGATTCAACAAGAACATGTTAATTTTTAATCTTATTGTTGATGAATGTTCAATGTCAAATTTGCAAATGATTTAATGATATTTATGGCGTTGAAATATACAAAGAATAAATACAATTATGATTTCGGAAACGACTTTAGGTAATTTATTTTTGACATTTTTCCGACTTGTCTCATTTTCTTTCATGTTATTGGAAATTCAACTTGCATTTTCTAAAATTGGCTCACATTTAGTATGTGAACCAGTGTTAATTTTTAAATCTTGGAGACGAAGTTCAGCCATTTTATGCACTGATTTTGAAAGTGGTTCCATCAATCTCTAACAAAGAGCATACATAGTGAGAATGCATATTTTCCGAAAATAGACTGTTGGCAGTTGTTTTCGGATTTTTTTTTTATCAGAAATTTCCGTGTAAAGTCAGTTAAATTCCAAAATATAACATGCACGATGCACCTGATCAGAGACATAAAATGTATCTAACCTGATCACGTACACCCAGAGATGTCTCTGCGTACACCCAGCTTCACGATTGAAGAGTTTTGTGCGCTCAGACCAGCAATGTACTTCTCTCAACTACAAGTACTTGTGCAGACCTGTTTACCCATTCTGATTGGCAGTATTTTGCACAGGTGCAAAAATACGCACTACGGATCGATGTTCAAAAAATACCCAAATCGCTAAAAAAGAAAAATATTAACTGCCCAGTTTTTTTCCTAGCGCAGAATGCACCCTGCCCCGTTTTTACCCTGCCCTTCTGCCTTAAAAACACCACCTTTCGTCAAAATGCAACCTGCTCTCCCAATTACACGTCGTATCAACAAATCACCTTACAATCACAAGTCAAATTTTCATTAAGAAGATTTGCCTACCGTTAACCAATACCACACCCTTAGCAGAATACACTGCTCTGCAAATGTGTAAAAGCCAAATGATCAGGTTCTTGTCACATATGTACAACAAATATCATGGTCAACTATTTTTCTGTGTTGATTTTTATTGGTACATGTAGTTCTATGCGTAAACCCAATTAATTATATTTATTTTTCAGTTTTTTTTACGGATCTGTTGATTGGGACTCAACTCAACTCAAACTCATACATGTTTATTGACTTACACATTAATTAATGAAAGAAGATGATTAACGGAGTATTGATTTTAAATATAGTCTAGATTATTCATTAAATACATATTTACTACGAGATTGTGACCAAATGAATTTAAAAACTGGAATAGTATTTATGGGAACTATTTTTGGGTATTCCACAAATAACAAACAAGCTGATTGTCTCAAGTTATTTGATACTAAATTTCTAATAGTGCCTGCTTGTCTGGTTATTGGTTCACACAGACATGTATACATCACAAAACCACTCACCATACTTAAGTGTTGAAAAGCCAACCACCGAACAGGCAGTAGACAGATGGTGATTAAGAACTCAAAAGTTCATCTATAAAAAGCAATTACTACTACCAGTCTACTACACTAATGATTATATATATAATAAAACATGATAAGCAATAAAACATCAATTAACATGCATACTTAAGTAGATCATTCTAGAATTGATTATAATCGGTAAAACGCATCGGAAGTACCAACCAATTCCAACCGATAATCGATTATGATCTCCAACCGATGTCCCATCACTAGTGGCCAAGGGCCCCATTTCACTAAATTTGTAAATTTCTGACTTCTTCCTGTTAAAATTTGAAGTTACAATAACTTCTTATAGTCATAAAATGTGTTTAAAAGTTCATTGAACATCATCATACTAAAGCTTTTGGAATGTCTTTTCAAGGATATTTCTCATAAAGGTTGACAGTAACTGTATCAATAACACTTCATCAGGTCTCACCATAGTTCTTCACAACTGATCTTTAAACAATGGGCCCCTTATTTTGATATGAGAATCTTAAGTTATGAAGGCTTGTGAAACTGGCCCTTTATTTTGGTATAAAAAATCACTTATGAAGGTACTATAAGTTTGGTAAGAAATCTTAACACTAATGAAGGCTGGTAAAACTGGAACCAGCATAGTTTGGTAAGAAATCTTAACACTTATGATGGCTGGTTAAACTGGAACCATAATAGTTTGGTAAGAAATCTTAACACTTATGAAAGCTGGTAAAACTGAAACCAGTATAGTTTGGTAACAAATCTTAACACTTATGATTGCTGGTAAAACTGGAACCAGCATAGTTTGGTAAGAAATCTTAACACTTACGATGGCTGGTAAAACTGGAACCACTATAGTGTGGTATGAAACCTTAACACTTATGAAGGCTGGTAAAACTAGAACCAGCATAGTTTGGTAAGAAATCTTAACACTTATGATGGCTGGTAAAATTGGAACCACTATAGTGTGGTATGAAATCTTAACACTTATGAAGGCTGGTAAAACTAGAACCAGCATAGTTTGGTAAGAAATCTTTACACTTATGATTGCTGGTAAAACTGGAACCACTACTGTGTGGTATGAAATCTTAACACTTATGATGGCTGGTAAAACTGGAACCAGCATAGTTTGGTAAGAAATCTTAACACTTATTATGAAGGCTGGTAAAACTGGCACCACCATAGTGTGGTATGAAATCTTAACACTTATTAAGGCTGGTAAAACTGGAACCAGCATAAATTTGGTAAGAAATCTTAACACTTATGATGGCTGGTAAAACTGGAACCACTATAGTGTGGTATGAAACCTTAACACTTATGAAGGCTGGTAAAACTGGAACCAGCATAGTTTGGTAAGAAATCTCAACACTTATGAAGGCTGGTAAAACTGGCACCAGTATAGTGTGGTATGAAACCTTAACACTTATTATGAAGGCTGGTAAAACTGGAACCACCATAGTTTGGTATGAAACCTTAACACTTATGAAGGCTGGTAAAACTGGAACCATAATTTGGTAAGAAATCTTATCACTTATGAAGGCTGGTAAAACTGGAACCACTATAGTGTGGTATGAAATTTTTAACTCTATGAACATTAGTGAAACGGGCCCCATATTTTGGTATGAAAGTCTTAACACTTATTAACAGTAATGAAACGGGCCCCATATTTTGGTATGAAAGTCTAAACACTTATTAACAGTAATGAAACGGGCCCCATATTTTGGTATGAAAGTCTTAACACTTATTAACATTAATGAAACGGACACCATATTTTGGTATGAAAGTCTTAACACTTATTAACATTAATGAAACGGGCCCCATATTTTGGTATAAAAATCTTATATCACTAAAAAATCTTTTATCACTTAAAAATCTTATATCGCTTTAATAATAAACATTAGTGAAACACTGGCCACATACTTTGTTATATCATTTGCAAATTGTGTAATGTTTTTATTGTAAACCCACTTTATTAGAAATTTTGTTTATTGGATAATATGTTTTCTCCTGTGTATATTGAGCTTAGTCCATTTCAGATAGCCTAGTAAGTGCTACATCTTTCAATGTGAGTTTTATTCATATGTAAAAACTTACCAATAATTGATAAAATTTCGTTTGAAACAAAAAATGTGTACATCCATAGTCTGATGATAAAACAGAGCAGTAATTTGTTAATGTTGTATTTTTTCATAACAGTTTCTTATAATGATCAATGTAAAAATTTTCCATTTGGGCTTTTGATATTGTTATAATTTGATGAAAGAATCTGAAGTTGTTATTTCAATGTTTTCTCTTTGTATATTAAAGTATTATTTTTGTAAAACACTTATGTGTTATATTGTTGAACTTACTATTCCAGAAAATTGCTGTTAAGTTTTTTTGATATTATAACAGCAGAATATTGGCCAATCCATTTCTGGAAGCCATTGTGAATTGATTGCTACATTTCCTTCCAATTTTTTCTGAAAAAGATGAGTGGGGTGAGGATTTTTTCTTTTTTCATTTTTATGAAAATAAAAATTGACGGAGCGGCATGAAAATTAGGGGGGGGGGGGGGGGGCAGGGATGATAATCTAGCAATTAATGTACCTATGTGCAGTTGTTAAGGGAAATGGCTTAGTGAACTGTGAACTGTAATCTATAATTATAACTGCAAGTCTGAAGCAGACACAATCAAGATGCTGCTGTAAGATTGTTGCAAAAGATGTAAAGTCGACATCCAATTTAACCCTTTACTTCATATAGACGCCTTTTGACACCTCATATAGAAGGCTTTTAAATTATTGGGTGAATTATGTTTATATTAACTGACAGAGTGGAAAACAGTGTGAGCAATCTGAACTCTTCCTGCACTGTTTTCAAAGGCCTTCTGTGATTGGTGCAGGAAAACAGGTATCTATGGAGTAAAGGGTTAATAATATCACACAATCAGTACAGTTTTAAACTCTCTCTCCATAAGCACAACTTGAAATAAACGGCTTACGGTGTTAGAATCAATACATAAACTGTGACAGATATGTATAACCTAATTTTGTCTAGCAATACATCATTTCTCTTTATTGAGTATAATATGCATATTTCTATAGGAAACATCATTTATACTATTACTTCCTCACATATTCAAATGAGAACATTTCATCAATGTTTCTGGAGAATAGGAATTAAATTATCTCCCGGATGCATGACTATCTGCATTGGGGCATTGCAGTGAAATCCAGTGTACAGGAATGGGAGACATTAAAAAAAACATGGGGAAAATTTAAAGTTAAATAAAACGTGACTGTGCATTTTATTTTTAATTAAACCCGAGATGTTTCATTAATCAACAAGTGAGATATTTATAAGGCCTCTGTAAAACTTAGACCATGCTACCACGGTCTACCATGTCTGATGATGTTCAAATCATGGTCATTATTGTTATTTTTCCAACATTGATTTTGGTCCAATATGACTATGGTTGACTATGATGATGACAATGTTTTTTTTTAAACAGTCAAACACTGTCAGTTTTCATAAAACATTGTCACTATTTTTGCCAGTGGGTCATATATTACAATTTTCACTATTATCAAATATATAACTGTAAACAGCTTAATTAGATAATAATTAGGTCACTGTCTTCTATGGTTTGTCTGTCTGTTTATAAATAGTGACAATGGTCGACCATGAAACATGGTCAGTTTTAATGTTTGAAATGCTGTCAATTAAAATGAAAAGACTATTATATTGTAATAAAATGAATTATATATTTTAGAAATAGGTCGAAGTATTCTTGAAATATAATTCTTAGGACTCTGAAGAACTTTGCTGGTTCGAACACGGATGGCTGAAACACCACATATAGTTCGAACCACTTATCTGATCCCTGCTAACTTCTATTTCAATATATATATATACATGTACATGTATGGTGTGATGTTGAACAATACTTGGCTCAAACAACCCTTAACTCTAACTATTTTGTTTAGTTCCGTCGGGTTTGAGTCATCAAAGTTCTATTGTATTTTTTTAACTTGACAGAGTTTGGTTCAACTGATTGACTGACGTTTGAATGTGTCGTGTATGATCAAGGTCAATTACAGGTTTTGCAGCAGTGTGATAATGACCTTGATTTTGTCCATTACTGTCCTTTGTGACCAGTGGACTTCTGATGGCCATTGTCAGATCACGGTTTTCCATGTTTAAACCATGGTTGTCCATGACCATAAAATTAATATCAACCATGGTTATACGGCAGCCAGGGCTCCAACCATGGTTAAACACCATTCTTGTTTGAGGACAATATGACTTTGGTGTCATATACCATCAATGGTTAACAATGGAATTGACCATGGTCATGTCGTGGTTGAACATGGTCACATGGTTTAAACATGAGTTACCAGGGGCTGACAGCTACAGGGGGATAATGTTTGAGTTGTTAAATGATGCATGATGTAAAAAGACATTTGAGATGTTTCTCAAAAAACATGACATTTTGAGATATTAGAATGACATTTGAGATCATTTCTACAATGATGAATGAAATATTTATTAAATGACATGTGAGCCAAAATTACATGTAAGCTATATTTCACATCAAAAGATACTACTGAAACCATAGCTAAAAATTAATGACATGTACGGTTTTCTAAAATGACAGGCAAAATTTAGATTTTCAAACATGTAAGCTGTATAACTAAGTACATTTGAATATTTTGGAACCAAGAACATTCTAAGATTTTAAAATACTGGTAACAAATCATTTCATTATCCAAGGAATGTATTCACAACATCCTTCAATTGAAGGGGAAAATATAAAATTAAATCAAAACAGACATTTAATGATTTTTCTCCAATTTTCATTCATTTGACAGAATTATTTCTGAGACAAGATTTATTAAATGGCAAACAAATAAATCACAAGAAAGCGGGTAATATCTCGGATAATATCTCGGTAAAAATCTACTCTATTTCAACCCAGTTATCACTGTAAAAAGCCAATTACATTCCATCCTAGCATAATGACATTACCGGAATATTGCAGACTGAGAAATGTAGATCAAGATGTTAACTTATAGGCAAGTTTATGACATAAATACGCCATACACAAAAGATATAAATGTTGTTTCCCAATAAATAGATGGTAATTTCCTTCCTGAATGTGCTTCCCCATTGTCATGTCATAGAATCAATCCTTAGAGTGGTATGGAATGGAGAGAAGTGGAAATTAGAGCGAAAAACTAAGGCTGAGAAAAAAAAGTAAGATGTCAATAATAGAAATTTATTGGGAGGGCCCTTGAAAATTTATTTCGGAAGTACCCTAGAAAAATTAACTTGGAGAGCCCAATTAAGTGAAGTGAATGTGAAGAACTCTTTTTCCTATGTACTTCAAGACAAAGTTATGAGACCTTAAATTGGCACTACACCTATTTAATGAATATCTGAAAGTTTCACACTAGTTATAGTAGATAATAGTTACAAAGAAAAAGAGTGGACATCTTGCATGCAAACATCTTTATTTGCCTTAAAGTACATCAAAGGTAACATTTTTGTAAATACTGGAGGTAGTCAGATATATGGAACCTTGTTTCAAAATCATCACAGAACACAGCTTTCTGTCAGAATCTACTGACCTGATTTCGATGTTATGTAACCAATCACAATGGCTTGAACAAACTTGGTAAAAGGTCACCTAAGGAACATTTCTGCGAAATTGTTTTAAAATCAATCAAGTGGTTTCTGACAAGAAGCTTTTTTTTTTAAGTTATTACTATTTAAACTTGCCCTGCCCACTGCCAGGCAGCCATGTTTTTTTGATGAATCACGATGGCTTGAACAAACTTGGTAGAGGGTCACCCAAGGAACATTTCTGTGAAATTATTTTAAAATCAAGTCAGTAGTTTCTGACAAGAAGATTTTTTAAGTTTTTACTAATTAAACTTGCCCCGCCCCCTGGCGGCCATATTTTTTGACAAATAAAAATAGCTTGAACAAACTGGGTAGAGGGTCATGCAGCACCCAAGGAACATTTCTGTGAAATTATTTTTAAATCGAGCCAGTAGTTTCTGACAAGAAGATTTTTTTAAGTTTTTACTAATTAAACTTGCCCCACTCCCTGGCCACTATGTTTTTTGACAAATCAAGTTGGCTTGAACACACTTGGTAGAGGTCACCCAAGGAACATTTCTGTGAAATTATTTCAAAATCCAGCCAGTATAAGTTTCTGACAAGAAGATTATTTAAGTTTTTACTAATTAAACTTGCCCCGCCCACTGGCGGCCTTTTTTTTTGACAAATCAAGATGACTTTAACAAACTTTGTAGAGGGTCACCCAAGGAACATTTCTGTGAAATTATTTTAAAATCGAGCCAGTAGTTTCTGACAAGAAAAGTTTTTACTAATTAAACTTGCCCCGCCCCCTGGCGGCCATGTATTTTGACAAATCAAGATGGCTTGAAAAAACTTGGTAGAGGGTCACCCAAGGAACATTTCTGTGAAATTATTTTAAAATTGAGCCAATAGCTTCTAACAAGTAGATTTTTTAAGTTTTTACTAATTAAATTTGCGCCGCCCCCTGGCGGCCATGTTTTTTTGACAAATCAAGATTGCTTGAGCAAACTTGGTAGAGGGTCACCCAAGGAACATTTCTGTAAAAATTGGCCCAGTGGTTTCAGAGGAGAAGTTGTTAGAAGCTAAAAGTTAACAACGGACGACAGATGACGGACACCAGGCAATCACAAAAGCTCACCTGTGAACCTTCGGCTATGAAAGTGGGTGCGAATGCAATGGAAAAACAATATTTACCATATCATAACGTGATTTATTCCACGCATAGCGTACACAATATCTGCTGCGAAAAGAAATGTTTGACTCTGGATGAACGTGTAAGAGTGGTTAAACGTCTGGATTTTCGGAAAAGGTGTTGATAAGACACAGAATCAGAATGTGTCCTAACGCGAGATAATTGAAGAATACAAGCTATAAATATTTACTGGATTGTACGGCGTCTGCTAAATGAAAAATTCAAATGAAACTGGATCTATTTTATGCTTAATTGAAACATAATGATTTTCTAATTGAATAACATGAATTAGAAACTTATTCATATGTACTTATATATAAAATACTGTCAGTTCAAATGTTTTCTTCCTGTTGATTTTTCTAGTTTACCCCAGTACATACTCCCAAACAACTTACAGACATGGTACAATGTACCATGCATGTGTGACCACTTTTCATCTATCACAATAAACCTCATGACCAGCTTTCTTGGGAAAAAAATATGGACCCTCTATTAAACAGCCACCTGTGTTAAACAGCCAGTTTTATTCAACTACATTTTAAGACATGCTCTCTCCACTGAGTCTAAACCTAAACTAACTCTTAAAGTGATATTCTCTTTTAAACAACATCTCTAGTAAAATTGACAACAATAAATACGAATCCTGTGGTTTAATATTAGGTTTACAAGTATTTACTTGTCTTTCATTAAATAGATGAGGTTTTCTTGTTAGGATATGTAAACATGCATGTATACAATTTCTACTCAGCACGTTTGACATGTATTTTCCAGTATACACTTTAAAAGCTTCCTAATTGTTTAATCTGTGTCACTCAATACATGCAAACATTCAGTTACAAGGATCGAGCTCGATATATATATTAACGTGACTTTTCTATTTGGTGAATACACTTTATATCGTTTGACATTTAGTACTCGGCCGTCAATCATCAGAACATCTCATAGAGTGCGACTCCACTTAGCTTTTTATAAAAGTTATAGATATTCAATCATTGTTCCAATATTAAACTATTAAACTAATTTGATAAAAAGACAATAATTCATGAGTGACTACAAGACAACCTCAGTGCAGGCACTCCATCTGATTAAGAACTGCGGTCTTGGAATTCTGAGGATTTGGCTTAGCTGTCTAAAGTTGCTAAACTACACAGTAACAGACCAAACCAAAAATTATGAAAGTTCTTTATATCATAAGTACATCAAGGGAAACAATTCTGCCAGTATTAAATGCACAGTTATGTAACCTTGGCACTGCACTTCACTGAATAACAGTCTTCTGAAGTTCTGAATGTTTGGGATAGTTAATTAACTTGGAATAGGTTACGGAGATCAGACACAACAATCCTCTTTTTCCAAAGTAAATCAATATGAATATGTCAAATGAAGGTTGCAATTATGAAAGTTGTGCACTACATCTTGTTGAACAATTATCTTCAAAGTTCTTGATGTTTGGAATTGAAATGCAAAATGGTCACAAAGTTACAGAGCAGACAAGAAATCTTCTTTCATCCAAACCCATCAAGGGAAGTAAATGTGCCACTATGGAAGATCACGGTTGTAATGACATGTATGCATTAAAGTTTTATCTGTTCTGTCAATTTTGTATCATTATGTAAAGCAGAACCAAATTTGCATATGGTCTAAGATGCCATCTCAAGTTCACTTACCTGTCACCGCTAAGGACAACAAACTGTTATAACCTTTACCTCATGGTGGTTTAAAGGATAGTTTTTGTGCTTGATTCATGCCAGCATTGAGTATCAACAGTTTGTAATAATCAGCCGTGATTCAATAAATGCTGACATGTGCCAAACACAGAAGCCGTTTGCAAACTTTGTTACTATCGAGTAAAACTGAAGTGCGATTTTTTATATAGACACCATTTTTTACATCTGGGTTACATGGAAACCAGAAATGGCTGCCAATTTTTGTTTTATCCAAACACGAAAACGTTTTTTTCTTTTCTTTTTTGTTTTTTATTAATTATATACATGTATATATCTAAGTGTATCAGATTGGTTAAATTGTAACCAAATAAGCTTTACATCACATTACAATGCAAACAATACCATTCAATTAGAAGTCGGACAGCACAATAGGTGTGAATAACCAACATTGATTTTTTCAAGGTAATAATTTATTATCTCTATAAAGCGGTCCGCGTATAGGGCGGTTTCATTTTGTGGGCCCCAAGATCCACGTTATAACAGGTGGAGTTATATATATTAATATAAAAATGCCAGAAATAACATTACTGTACAGTGTGTAAAGTCAGATAAACAATCCACATCAACTGTTATTTGAATTCAATCATATCACAGAAATCGGTTTTCAAGGTATACAAATATAACATGGAAGGACCGTAACTTGACTCACCTTGCATAATGTATAGGAAGTTTTTTTTCAGCCATATAACATTCATGGGAGTGGGGCTAGGTCCATATACCAAAATGGAAAAATATAAACTATACTATTAAAGCTAAACTTAATAATTTGCTAACAAAATGTACTTATTTAAACATAAAAATAATGACAAATAAAACATGTTAAAGTAAATTGTTTCATATATTTTCAAATAACATTAATGAGTAAAGCCATAATAAATTAATTGCTAGATTATCATCCCTGCCCGCCCCCTGATTTTCATGCTGCCCCAAACCTTTTTATTTTCATAACAACAAGAAATGTCACTGTTAAATGTCACATGCCCCCCAACAAGTCATGATGTTATGTTGATCATTTGTAGCAAGTATCATTAAAATTCATCTATGTATGACAAAGTTACAGGCCAGAAACGAAATCTCACATAAACTCAAAGTGTTGTCAAACAAACTGAAATTGTGACCTTGACCTTTAAGGTATGGGTGTGGGTCTTACTCGCGACCCGTCATCATGTTCTGTTGATCATTTGTTGCATTTAGTATCAACAAAATCCATCTTTGCATGACAAAGTTACAGGCCGGAAACGAAATACCGGACGGAAGGACGGACGGACGTTCTCACAAATGGGTATTTAAGTGGCTTCTTTGCGCCAATCGTATTACTTGTGTGGCTAAATTTTGGGTTACATGGAAACATAAAAAATGGGCATAAAAATAAAAAATTAAGGTTGGATATATCCTGTAAAGCTGGTATATAAGCTCCCCTGTGGAAGTTTTACTATTGACCTTTGCATGACCTTGACCCCTGTTGTCATTTCTTTTGTATGCATTTACTTGTACTTAACTATGATTCCTGTATGCACTGATAAATGGGAAATTTGCTGCAAAATTATACGACCTTTTCATTTTGTTTTATTTTAATCATATAAATTGTACTACTGAATGACCTATAGATAGAATACCTTAAAATATTCAAACTGGACAAAACAGAATAAACAACAGGTTGTCACTAATTGGTCATATCCCCCACCACCTTGTTAACCCTTAGAGGCATTTCCAGAGAAGTGGATTTAAATTATGCAAAATGAAAAAGCCGCTGAGCACAGAAATCACATGTAAATGCCGCAAACTGAAATACGTAGCCAACTGTAATATGACACATTGTCTTGTCCCAGTTAGCAATGGTGTCATGTTCTAAATCGAACCATAAGTATGTAAGTTATAACTCAAAAACAAAGAAGAACTATATTTTGATGAACAGACCCAACTCATTCGCATTACACATTGCCTTAGCAGTGGACGGACGGAGCTGTAACCTTGACCTTTGAAGAACAGATCCAAGTCATTCACATGACACATCATCTTGGCCTAGTAAACATTTATGCAGAGTTATTTAAAAATCCAATAACAACTTAAGAAGATAAAGTCCGGACAGCAGCGGACGGATGGAGCTGTGACCTTGACCTTTGACAAACAAACCCAAGTCAGTTGCAAGACACATCGTCTTGTCCTAGTGAACATTTGTGCCTTGTTATTTAACAAGAGTTGTCAGAAGACAACAAAGCTCGCCTATGGGATAAAACTCCCACCCATGCAAAGATTAAGATTGGAGGCAAACACCAAAACTTAAACGCAACTCAACGCAAAAGTTTAACCTGGGTGTCTGCAGATGAAAAATTAAGTCCAAAAGGGCCATAACTGTGTCAAATTGCAAATCTGAGTTATGATGCTTGTCTCTGTGTGTTACATTGATGATGGTGAACACACAGTCATTAGAAGTTTCATTCATATCCAATGAGTGGTTGCATAGATATCTTACCTGATAAAAAAACTTTAACATGAAAAATTAAGTCAAAAAAGGGTCATAACTCTGCTAAAATGCAACCCAGAGTTATGGTTCTTGTCTCTGTGTGTTTCATTGATGATGGTGAACACACATGTAAAGTTTCATTCATATCAAACGAGTGGTTGCATAGATATCTTAAACTTAAACGCAACTAAACGCAAAAGTTTAACCTGGGTGTATACAGATGAAAAATTAAGTCCAAAAGGGCCATTACTTTGCCAAAATGCAACCCCGAGTTATGCAATCCAGAGTCTTGACACTAAATCTTGACCTTGAGCTATGACCTTTGACGAACAGACCCAAGTCATTTGCATGACACATTGTGACTTGTCCTAGTGAACATTTGTGCCAAGTTATTTAAAATTCCAATAACAACTAAAGAAGATATGGTCCGGACAAGAGGAAACACAGTGTATACATTGGATTTTCAAACACTTGACCTTGAGCTATGACCTAGACCTTAGACGTACAGACCCAAGTCATTTGCATGACACATTGCCTTGACCTAATGAACATTTTGTGTCAAGTTTTAAAATTCCAATCACAACTGAAGGAGATAGCAGCAGATGCAATGACGGAAGCAGCCCATTTTTCTATATAAAAAGAAACAAAGAGATGAATAGTGGAGGGTAAACAAAAAACACAAAAAAACCTTGGTGACTACATATTGCTATCAAAATTGATAAGAAATAAAGCAAGCAATAATAGATCGCGCCACTAAATAAATGCACTAATAACTAGCCTAGCTAAGTGCACGCTTTTTACGATACCTGTGTAAAAAATGTTCAACTTCAGGACTTATCATTGTTCTATCTTCACTCATAGTGATTCCTAGCACGACAACGGCTAGAACTCCCGACATGCCACAAAACACCTCAACTGAAACATTTGTTACATTTTGTTCTGTTAAAAACATTCATATCATATTAGCATTCTGCCCAATATTATGTACGGGTATATTATACAGTGCGCTAGGATTTATCAAAACTTTATCGAGACTAAATCGCCAACTATGACTCGTAATCAAATTTGCGCTTACATGAATTTTATTGATGACCAACTTATAACAAAGTTTTTAACAATTACTTATATATAACAACCAACCAGTGGCACTATAACAGAAAAAAACACACCAAATTTTCATCCTCTGCTTTGTTTTTTTTCTATTTTTTTTTTTAAGATGGGAAATATTTGAGATTGTGAGTCAAAGTTGGAGTTTCAGAATCAGAAAAATTTTGAAATAATTAGGTCACTGCAAACTGGAATATTTATCTTCAACCATCTGAGCACATTCTTGGTCACAATGACGATTAAGAAAAAGCAACAATTTTTTACAAAATGAAACATTGAAACAGAAATCAGGAAGTGTTTCAAGATTATTTCCATATAAATTTTGTTTTAATAGCCATTTTAATAGTTTGCGATTAAAAAGGAATACATGCGCAAAATTTGAATGAAATTATTAACATTCCAGTTGACAATAAAGCAAGGATTTAGTTATTAAGAATATAAGAAATACCATAACTTCTACTATTGATTTCGAATGAAGAGTCCTACTTTCTCAGTCAATATAATCGCTTACAATTTCAAAACAGAACATTCCATTTTACATAATAATGTTATAACTATCAGTAGATGTTGACCTACTTCCTCAACCAATGAAATCGCTCCAGGAATGAGAAAGAAGATCAACATTTAAAGCTAGTTAGAAGTGCGTAGAAAATTCCATATAATTTTTAACCTCAATACGGATAAAAAATGTTTATCATTAAGGTTTTGCAAGTTGATTTATAAATATGGTCGAGATAACTTTACTTTTCGTTGTATCCTTCCATGTATAGGTTTAATATAATAATAGCGGTAAAAAGTTATATGGAATTTTGAGAGGTTGAGCTACTTTTTCGTTCCTGGATTGTTCTCATTGACTGAGTAAGTAGGTCAACATCTACTGACGGACATTTCATTCTATGCAAAATGTAATAATTATCATATTTTGAAAAATCTGACCGATTTTATTGGCTGATATCGAGGAAAGGACAGCATCAAAGTCATAATACAGTTTAGTATTTCTTTATAATTCTGTTTTTATATAATAGTATATTCATTATTGCGGCAACCGTATCACCAGGCTGCCTTGTTCCCATTAACCTGAAGAACCAAAAAAACAGCATTATATTAAGTTTATTTGTTTACAAAAAGCAAGAAACAAATGTCTAGCCATTTGTTTTGATGTTTTCCAGACACATAAGTGGGAGCACGCAGCCCGAGTCAATAACAGCCTTAAACAGACAATATTGAACACATCGACAATGATGCCGTCTATCACATGCCACTGATGCGTGACTGTAATCACTGTTATGGTATTTCTCAAACAACTTGTCAAAACTTACAGACCCTTTTGACATATTTCCAATAATTTTGTTCTAAGATCAGATGTTGCCAAACACGGAAAAAAACATGGCAGTGCCCAAGATTATATCATTATTACACTTTGACTTCAGTATTAAGTACCTATCAATCAAATCTTACAAGTAGAGGATGACGGACGGCTCCAGCCAGCATTCTAATATCATCATAACTTTACTGGTATTGAATGCCAAAAAAAATAATGACTACGTATACATCATTCAGTATTCATAACATTTCTTTTTTAAAAAAATTAGTTCAATATTTAAGACTTTTAAAGCTTCTATTTTGTTTATTTCTAAATATTTTAGCTAATGATTATTATATTTTAAACCTTTAAAAACTATATCCTTTCTTAGTTCCAAATTATTTTAACTCTTTACTTCATATAGACGCCTTTGGACACCTCTAATATAGAAGGCTTTTGAATTATTGGGTGAATTATGTTTATATTAACTGACAGAGTGGAAAACAGTGCAGGAAGTGTTCAGATTGCTCGTTACAAGCAATCTGAACTCTTCCTGCACTGTTTTCAAAGGCCTTCTGTGATTGGTATCTATGGAGTAAAGGGTTAATTCTTAATAAGTGTTTTTTTCAATATTAACATTTTTTTTTTATTTTATCATTTATTTATTAATTTTAAAAAGGCTTTTATTTAATTTGAAGTCTTAAAACCATTTAATTTTATTTTATAATGCTTATAAAATATGCTTATATGGGTATTATAATTTCATCTTATTTTTAAAATTTTTGGATGACTAACACCAGATGATCAAAAAGTTCAATACATTTGGAGCTTAATAAACTTTTATTTATTTAAAAATCTGAGCTGCATTCAGCACATTTAAATAGTTAACACGTTTAATGCCTGGTTCTTTAAATTTATTCGGTACTGCCTACTAATTTGAGGTTGAGCCAGTATCCAGGACAATATGTTAGCTAACACAAGCAAAAGTTTAACTGAACTGAATGCAGTCCTGCATCATATTGTTTTCTAATCTTTAAATCTTTTATTCATAATGCTGGAAGCACCTGGAACAGTTTAAATGTCTTAATTGAGTAGTTAGCTGTTGGATTGATAATATAATGTTACTTTTATGAAACTGTTTAATGGCTGGCAATCTGTTATACTGCTTCTATCTCAACTATAGTTCTGTATTAATTATCATTGCAATGAAATTATCAAAAATTAATAATAATTTCAAGTTCATGCTATTTTTTTGTAATAAATTCAAATTCCTTTATAATCGCATAAGTAATACCATTTTCATGTTTGAATATCTGTATTTTTATCCCCTCATAACTTTATGGAAATATCTCAATAAATCTGAAGTGTTGCAAGGATTACATAACAATAAATTATTATAGTGCTCATATCTCAAATATATCTCTATAAATCCTCATGATCATAAGAAGTGTCGCTCTATGATATCATAAGAGCAATCTTCTAGACATTCCTTAGTGCACGGAGCACTGATGAATTTGCCAATTTAACAAGCATGCACAATACAAAAATAGAAATAGATACACTTCTGAGATAATAAATCTCAGTAAATTGGAAAATTCATCTTAAAGTGCCGCAGATGACCAATAAACTTTTGTAAATCATCAAAATAAAACACGTGGGTTGTTTTATTATTATACACGTATTCAAGCACTGTACCATTCTTCAAAGGGAGATATAACGCTCTATTTGAGATGAAAGCACCGCTAAAACACATGTTAAACTTACCTGTGTAGAAATGTTTCTACCTCAGGACTTATCATGGTCCTTTCAGAACTCACCACAATGCCTAATACAACAACTGCTAAAACTCCAGACATACCACAAAATTCTTCAACTGAAAAATTACAGATTATCAAATAGGCCCCCTACAGAGTCTGGCATATTGCACAATTATTCAACTGTAAAACAGGGAGACCATAAATTTTATGGTCCAGCAACAAATGAAATCACATGACTCATTTAATTAAACATCGTAAAATATGCTGCAATTTAAGCAGGAAATATATTTTAATCCAATCTAGGTGCATTTCTAACCCTATTTAGTTAAGAAATCCCTTTTAAAAAATTTATTTTGGTATGTTTAAAAAGATTACTTTTTGGCAATACAGGGCCAGTGAGTATATACAGTCAAACCTATATTAAGCAGTCAGTCAAGGGAAGGAACAAAAGTAGCCCTTTAAGACAGGTTGTTGCTTAATACAGGTTATTTTGCTATTAAAGCCTAGAAATGGAAAATAGAAAATATGGCTGCTTAACCCTTTACTCCATACATACCATTTTCCCGTAAACCAATCACAGAAAGCCTTTGAAAACAGTGCAGGAATTGTTCAGATTGCTCGTGACGAGCAATCTGAACACTTCCTGCACTGTTTTCAACTTTGTCAGTTAATATAAACATAATTCACCTATTGCTGATACGTGGTGAATTAATGCTTTCAGTTTGGAAGAGTCCAAGAAAATGCTTATGGAGCAAAGGGTTAAGACAAGTGGCTGCCTAATAGAGGTGACTGCTTACACAGGTTTGACTGTATAAGCATGTTTTAGAACATATTTACATAATCATTCAAAATTGCAGCTACCAAAACTTTTTTATTGACTTTTAAAGTGTTTAATTCTTTTCATGGATTCTGTTCAATTTTGTTTCATATGACTATGCAAAATGAAAATCCTGCACAAAAAAAATAGCTACCAAATACCTGGTTCACATTTGCCCTGGGCGCTGTGTGATAAAGGGATCTTTGATTTTCCATATGAATTTTGAGGCAACGTAGGTGGCTACAGCATGTGTTCACATTGTGTATGAGCATCGTGCCAATTCTCGTACGGCCCTCGGGCTCAGGACGGGGCAAAGCCGTACAGAGACTGTCGGAGATTGTACAGAAATTGTGCAATTTCAGTGCAGTAGACATGCAGTCTCCGCAGCCTCCACACAGAAATCATATGGAGCTCATGTGGCTTCAGTGCAGAGGCTGCATGGAGATAGTGCGGTGACCGTGTAGCCGCAGTGCTGTTTTTTGAGCCCCAATGTTCACCTAAAATCTTGCATTTTCAGCGCGCGGTTTCCACAAAACAAAATCGTAGAGGCTGCGGTGCCCGTGAATCCGTACGAAAATCTCACGGCCACCTCATGCCTCTGCTTGGAGGCCGCACGGAAAGGGGGATACGGGCTCTGTAGACCCATCGCAGGCCAAATGTGAATAAGGCATAACCTAAGTGGTGTGTGGTAATACCAGTATACTGATATACTGCAATATAGAACCCATATTGTGATAACTTAGTATACTGACATATTGATATGCTCAGTGAATTCTGATAAATGTTCAAAATAATACTTTGATGTCAATAAATCTCAGAGAAATTAGAGCTGAATGATGTTATTATTAGATAATTTTATGGAGTTGAGGTTATAGCATAGTGCTAGCTGGTTTCCTGTTTGAAATATTTTACATATTCGACTCAGGGTAAATTCGGTAACCAATGCACATGTGCATTATCCTATATAGACTGTGTCACATAAATTTTTACACATTTCACTGATTCATTACCAACAACAACAAAAGTGTTGGAGATCAGCAAAAAACCCAAAACTGTAAAAAACATGATGAATAAAGCTTTGCTTGGACACATTTAGGTCTGGTTCGAAAGAAAATTAACACAGAAATACTAGCAAATGTTGTTGCATATACAATTTGCCAGAGAAATAAAATGTGCAGGTGGCTAGACAAATTTAACTACAGTGACATTAACAAAGGCATCATCCACAAATCTCGGTCAGCACTATACTTAGGGTGTATAAACATTTGATTTTAGATTGGTCAGTATTAGTTCTGGAAGTTATTGATAATGTTATGTTTTGATAAAAGTTTATGGTTGTATACTTCAAAGTTTGAATAGAAGATATTTGACAAAAATTATTTGTTTGATCTTTCATAGCAACTAGATAGATGATTTTTAAAGGAATATATCACCATATGTATCAGTGTACAATGGGCTTGTATCCAGATATATCGTGATACGAAATTCTTTGTGATACCCTTCTCAGCCTAACCTAATCACATGAAAAATACTGGGTCAGAGTACAGCTAAATAATATTTTAACGGATGGCCTCACAATAATGAGGCTCTGCTGGTGGCAGGTCATACATGTTCAGTTAGACAATTTCAGTCAAACCTGTATAAGTGGCCACCTTTATTAAGCAGCCACATTCTCTATTTCCCATTTCTATGTTTTCAGAGCAAATTTACCTGTATTAAACAACAACCTGTCTTAAAAGGCCACTTTTGCTCCTTCCCTTGACTGGATGCTTATATAAAGACAGGTTTGACTGTATATGAAAATCTTACATCCTAACTAATATCTTCTCAACTCAAGACAGTCTTGCACAGTAACCTCATATTATAATGTTTCAACGAATTTAAGATAAATTTTGTATTAGTTACATATTTTCCAAATAATTTACAATGTCATGATTTTTTTTATACAAATAAATAGCAAGGTGTCATAGATTTCAAATAAATAATTGTTCAAAAATGTGTCGTGTATGCATTTTCCAAGGTCTGTATAATATTTTCCGAGGATTACATAAAACCCTGGAATGTCTGAGTAACTCCGAGGTTTACACAAATGTTCATGGTTTTGATACCAATTTCCAGAAATTCCTCATCCACAAACATGTGCAAAATTTATGTTTGTGTCTTTTTTTCTCAAAACCTCATAATTTGGTGTCTGAGAATAGTCCGAGATTCAAACCTCAGAAAACGTATGGCCAGGAACTGTCCCATTCAGAATTAAGCATCAGTTGGCCATTGAGAATGTCGGATGAATCAGATACTAGATAAAAATACTGCTTCACAATGTCATGTTTATTCACCGATTCAATTTGGTTTTTAAATTGTTTTATTTTTATATTTCATGCTTTACAAAATTAACAAGCAATGTTTACTAAGTTATGCCCCAATCCTTATTCAGGAGTTGGGTGTAAATCATATACCATCAAACCTGTATAAGTGGTCACCTCTATTAAGCAGCCACTTGTCTTTAACAGCCACATTTGTAATTTCCCATTTATATGCTGTCAGAGCAAATTAACCTGCATTAAGCAACAACCTGTCTTGAAAGACCACTTTCGCTACTTCCCATGACAGGCTGCTTACACAGGTTTGATTGTTATTATGTTAAAGTGGAGTGTGTGGTCCAGTAGTAGTGCATTGAAGCATGAAAGGAGGGTCATGTGTTTCATCCTCCCCCACAGCTATGTGTGGTGTCCTTGAGCAAGACATTTTTTCCTCATATGCCTATACAGGAAGACTTCAAGCTTAGAAGCAAGACACTTTTTCCTCATATGTCTATACATGAAGACTTCAAGCTTAGAAGCAAGACACTTTTCCTCATATGCCTATACAGGAAGACTTCAAGCTTAGAAGCAAGACACTTTTTCCTCATATGCCTATACATGAAGACTTCAAGCTAGAAGCAAGACACTTTTCCCTCATATGCTCATACAGGAAGACTTCAAGCTTAGAAGCAAGACACTTTTCCCTCATATGCCTATACAGGAAGACTTCAAGCTTAGAAGCAAGACACTTTTTCCTCATATGTCTATACATGAAGACTTCAAGCTTAGAAGCAAGACACTTTTTCCTCATATGCCTATACAGGAAGACATCAAGCTTAGAAGCAAGACACTTTTTCCTCATATGCCTATACATGAAGACTTCAAGCTAGAAGCAAGACACTTTTCCCTCATATGCTCATACAGGAAGACTTCAAGCTTAGAAGCAAGACACTTTTCCTCATATGCCTATACAGGAAGACTTCAAGCTAGAAGCAAGACACTTTTCCTCATATGCCTATACATGAAGACTTCAAGCTTAGAAGCAAGACATGTTTTCCTCATATTCCTATACAGGAAGACTTCAAGCTAGAAGCAAGACACTTTTCTCTCATATGCCCATACAGGAAGACTTCAAGCTTAGAAGCAAGTCACTTTTTCCTCAAATGCCTAAACAGGAAGACTTCAAGCTAGAAACAAGACACTTTTCCCTCATATGCCCATACAGGAAGACTTCAAGCTTAGAAGCAAGACACTTTTCCTCATATGCCTTTACAGGAAGACTTCAAGCTAGAAGCAAGATGCTTTTCCTCATATGCCTATAAAGGAAGACTTCAAGCTTAGAAGCAAGACACTTTTTCCTCAAATGCCTAAACAGGAAGACTTCAAGCTAGAAGCAAGACACATTTTCCTAATATGCCCTGATACAGGAAGACTTTAAGCTTAGAAGCAAGACACTTTTTCCTCATATGCATTACAGGAAGACTTCAAGCTAGAAGCAAGACACTTTTTCCTCATATGCCTATACATGAAGACTTCAAGCTAAAGGCAAGACACTTTTACTTCATATGCCTATACAGGAAGACTTCAAGCTTAGAAGCAAGACACTTTTTCCTCATATGCCTATACAGGGAGACTTCAAGCTTAGAAGCAAGACACTTTTTCCTCATATGCCTATACACGAAGACTTCAAGCTTAGAATCAAGACACTTTTCCTCATATGCCTATACAGGAAGACTTCAAGCTTAGAAGCAAGACACTTTTTACTCATATGCCTATACAGGAAGACTTCAAGCTAGATGCAAGACACATTTTCTTCATATGCCTATACTGGAAGACTTCAAGCTAGAAGCAAGACACGTTTACTTCATATGCTTATACAGGAAGACTTAGTCAAGCTAGATTTTGTCTAAGTTGTAAGAAATGTTCCATAATTGAAGTAAAATAAACAAGCTAATATAAACTAAGTCACATATGTCCATAAGTGTTAAATCATAAAATGTTGCTTTTTCTTTGTATTTCTTAAGTGGATTAAACATTTATATATGGTTCCCATTCAGTGAAAGACCAACATTGCAGAACTTCATGGCACTCTGACATTATACTGTTTGTTGACTTTGCATGTGAGTGACAAAATATATAAAAGTATGGGCCTTTTTCCATCCAAGCGATTGTTGTTTGAACTGTATAACAAAGAGAAAGTAGACATCTAAATAATGTATTCTTCTTCTTCTTCCAATATTATGTACAGGGCCCACTCTGAGGCATATTCATACACCTATTTCCAGGCCTCATGCTGTTTCCTTTAAATTCACATTTAAAACATGCTTTCAAAAATGTTCAAAATACATCAATTAAAATCTTTTTGAGCATCGACTTGTTCCTGCTCATTTATATAATATTTACCATTTACTTTCAAGTTTGATATAACTTTGCACTGTTTGTTTTTTTTTTTATCTTTTCTAACATTGTGAAACCTTTTTAAGTTTTTTACTTTTTTTCGTTATATTTGATTTTATCTGCTTTTAATGTAATTAAAATTCCATTTATTTTATTTTCAATTATTCCATCAATTTTTAATTCCTGATTATCTTTTTCCAGTTTGGATGGCCGTAGTATTTGCTGCTTTAATGAATCTTGCATTAATTTTTGTGCTTCTATTTTTTCTATATTAATTTTCTTTTTTCTTTTTCTAATTTCTTTTAAGCGCTGGCATATTTTTAAAGTTCCATTCTATTGTTCTTTTTAAAGTTATAGGTGGTTGTAATTCATTATAATGCATTTGTTTTTAGTTATTAAAGGAATTATATAGAGAAGGAAAGGCAACTGATTGAGATTTTGTGAACGCTCGCATATTCGTGCAAAATATCGCAATATCTCGTTTTTAATTATCTTCACTTCCATTAACCTCAGGAACACAAATCAAAATTCTTACACTACACAATGAAATTGTCATCAAAACAATACCATTTCCAGAAATTTGTGTTAAAAATTGTTGAAGTACTTGTGATTACAAAATTTGTATAATGCAACTTAAATGAGAAGAAATTACGATAAATTTTACTTCAAACCTCAATATCTTTAATTCAAGATCATTTTGCGTGATCAAAACATGTTTAAACATCTAAAATTACATACCACTTAAAGTTTATCTACAAGAAATCAATTGCCTGTAAACTATGAATGATTGATTTCCATCTTATGAATCCTTCGTGTGCTGTTTCATCAGCATTTAGTCAGGAGATGCAAGTTTCCTATCCTTCTATACAAGTCCTTTTTATAACTTAAAACCCCATTTTATAGCACTGTGTAAAGCATTTGGATACCAAACTTTTATTTTTTGAATGGGATTTAGCACATGTGGCATTTCCATTTTAATTGGTGGAGGAAGACCTCTCAGAATGAATCTGGGTTCAAATGCTGTTCATCTGCAAACTTTCACATGAATATTTTACACCAAGCTGGACTGGCGAACCACGACCTCAGAAGTGGGCGGTTGTAAAATGGTCATTAAAGAACAACTGATATCACACCATTCTGATGTCAGAAGAAATTTTTTTTATATGTATACATGATTCCTTCTTGTATGGCGACGCTTAGAAAGCAAAATAGGTGATTTACTTTTCACAGGATAATCCCCAACAATGTTCAGTTTATGTTCATTAGGCCATTATAAATTAATTGCTAGATTATCAGCAAAATTTTTCTTAAAAACGGGGCAGGAATTTGTTTTTCATTTATATTTTTAAAATTGTTTTCTAATTTTTTTTTTTAATTTTTTTTTCATGAAAATAAAAAGATCGGGGCGGCATGAAAATTAGGGCATGGGCTGAGAAAATAATCTAGCAATAAATTTATTATGGTCTTATCTATATATTTGGAACTTTATAATCTTATCTTGTGCTTGTAAGTCATAACAAGCATAACAAATGGTTGCCACGTAACAAATGGTTGCCATGGTTACATAAGTGCTAAAATTCTACAATTTAGTGTTTTAAACTGTTGTATAATTATACACTTATTAAATTTTACATCATTTAACATTCAATTTACATTATCTCAGTCACTATACTTTACAAGATTTGGTTGATTGAAAATTTTATGTAGTAGTTTATCGATAAGGACTGGGGAAATGTTGCTATAAAATATCATCTTGAACAGACAGAGGTATTCAATCTCAAATCTCTAATCTTAAAATTTAGTTCCTTTCTTAACTTAATTGCTGGATTTTGAAGAATGGGTTGCTGTCAAGGTGTATTTAATTTCTTGAAGTTATACTTTGGTACATTGTTAATTTCCAAGAAGGCTTAAAGATGATGTAAAAATTATATTTCTTTTACAGAACTGTATTTTGTTGATATGTCAAAACTAATCTAATGAATCTTCGCCACCTTACACAAATGATTGTATAAGTAACTAAGGAGAGAAACTATATAAGAATTATTTTCTTTTGTTTCAATCCATTTACTATGTATGTTGTGGAATATGCTGTCTATAATTAACTTATGAATAAATATGTTTAAACCAAGAAGGCTTGTCATTATATGTATTTTATGTTCAAAGTCCTGTTAATATGTTAATACATGACATAAAATTGATAAGAAGTTGCTTGAACTACTATGAAAAGATTGTTTTTACTTGAGACTCGATTCAATAAAATAATAAGCCCATAGCTTATTCAATTATGTGCTGATTTTCGAATTGAATACTGCATAAAACATTGCAAATAAGCAGATATCATGCATACTTAAATTTGCTTTTCATCACTTTGATATCATAATAGTAGTCTAGTGGTAGAGCATCTGCCGCGCGTGCGAAAAGATCGTGTGTTCAATCCCAATTGGGTCATATTTAAGACTCAAAAATTAATACTGGAAACTTCCTCACTTGGAGCTCAACATTTAGAAGAAAATTTAGGTTTGGTCAGCCCCGTGTCCATGTAATATGACTCTGTAGGGTATCATGCAATACCATGTGTGTGGTATGATACTCCAGTGTGGCCGGGTGCTTAAAATACTGGCTCAAGTTGCGATATGAGGCACTGAAGAACTTTTGAAAGCAACGTTTAACACCATACAACAACATTTATCATTTTGATGGCAATTGCATAGTTACTTGATGTTACTATTAATTTTTCAAAGAGAAGAAAATATCTTGTACAACATTGAGTTGTCAGAATCAATTGTAAGGGAAATCACAGATAGGAAAATTGCTGAAGTTGAACATTGATAATATAGCAATTTCATCAAAATAATGATATATGGTCCTCATGACGATTTTAAGCTGTCAAAACTTATAGAGAGAACGTTAAAGTGTATATGATTCTTTAATTATAACTATAATTCTGTGGGCTATCTGAAGACAAATAATTTAGTTACAATGTTCTGTTTGCATGATTTTGTCAATTAACAATTTCTGTAAGGTAAGTTTTCCAGAATATTGTTTCAGTGTTTGATGAGATTTTGCATAAACATAATTTTATTATGAAAATTAAATATAAAAAAATTAATTAAGTGAGTCTCCATAACTTGTTGTCTTGTTTTAGAGAAAATTCCACATCAAAAGTAAAAATGACTGTTTTAATAGTCAATATACAATATGTTACCATGGCAACAGTATACCAAAGAATTTACGAGACTCTCAGGTATATTAATTTTCTTTCTGTTATTCTTATATGGTGACATTTATTTTTATGGACTATAAGGATAGTGGAATTATATATGCAACATCACTATAATAAAAGGGGTATAACAGTCATCTGGAGAGAACTGATTCACAGGTATTGTCATTTTACATCTTTTATTTTAATTAATTGTTATATTGAGGCAATATTTTTGACTCTAGACTCAGGAATAATAAGGACGAATGGTTGTTCAAGTTGTCAAAACAATTTTAATAAATACAAGAGTAATTATTTTTTAAGACATTAGGCTGCCTAACCTGATGCAAAATCATAAAGCACACTTCATTTATTTGTTTTTTAGTTTTTTAATTTTTGTCGCTCATTATAGTAAGTTTTCAAATTCATAACTGGGCAAGTGCCTCAACATACAGTCAAACATGTGTAAGCAAATTCACATGTGTTTAAAGTCTTAAAATGCCATTTCCCCTCATCCCTAGACTGGCTGCTTAAAGACAGGTTTGACTGTAGTTGCGGTCCCCAATCATCTATAAAACATACAACAAAATGGCGATGATTCAGTAACAATAAAGGATGACAGAGAGGAGCAGGCTAAAGAAAAATCAATTGCAGTACACACAGAAGAGTGATAAATCAGAGAAAAAGGAAACTTAAGCAGCTGGTGAAGACACTTAACAGTATTTCAAGGAGACACTTATAAATAAAATGGCCTCCAAGAATAAAACATAACCAAACACAGCCGAGCACAATATTTCTGTCCAAGATTGATTGTGAATATATTGAATACCAAGTTCTATAAAGGCTAGTAAAATACAGTTCCTAACTGCCACCATTTAACAGTTTTTAAATTTATTATGGGGAAAGTGCTGCACTGTGCCTTAGTGCAGTTACAGGGCCCCCAACATATACAAAACAAAATGGCGAGATTCAGTAACAATAATGGATGACAGAGATGGTGCAGGCTAAAAGAAAAATCAATTGCAATACACACAGAAGAGTGATAAATTTGAGAAAAAGCAAACTTAAAGCAGCTGCATCAGTGGTGAAGACAATTTTGAAAACCTAACAGTATTTCAAGGACACTTATATAAATGAAATGGCCTCCAAGAATAAAACATAACCGAGCACAACATCGTTCAATCGATTGTTATATTGAATATCAATTTAAGTATCATAAATGTTATAATTACAGCAAAGCATTCAGTTTTATTGGTGAAGAAAGAACAACGGAATACATCAAGAGTATAAACACCTTCATTCTGAAAGTACATCAATTTTTTTAACCAAAGACTCTGGGATAGTTACAAAATATTTGACCCCATGTAACGTTAGTTTAAAAATTTCCACTGGAATTAAGTTTTAACACCATGAAGCAATTAAATGGTATCTTTTACTCTACAAAATAAATCATCCTAAATTCCACTACCAAAATAAATGTAATCCTTAACACCAACAAAATAAATGTAATCTTTTAAACCACCAAAATAAATAAATTTTATTTAAACCACCAAAAAAAATTGCAATTTTTTACAACACCAAAATAAATGTAATCTCTTACACCACAAAAATAAACGTAATCCTTTACAACAAAATAAATGTTATCTTTTACACCACAAAATAAATGTAATCTTTTACAGCACCAAAATAGAAGAAATCTTTTACACCACAAAAATACATGAAATGCATTTCACCACAAAATAAATGTAATCCTTTACACCAACAAAATAAATGTAATCTTTTACAGCACCAAAATAAATTAATCTTATTTAAACCACCAAAAAAAAAAAGTAATTTTTTACAACACCAAAATAAATGTAATCTTTTACACCACAAAATAAATATAATCTTTTACAGCACCAAAATAGAAGAAATCTTTTTTACACCACAAACATAAATGTAATCCTTTACACCACAAAATAAATGTAATTCTTTACACCACCAAAATCAATATAATCTTTTACAGCACAAAAAGCAATGTAATCTTTTACACCACAAAAATAAATGTAATCCTTTACACCACATAATAAATGTAATCCTTTACACCACCAAAATCAATATAATCTTTTACAGTACCAAAAGCAATGTAATCTTTTACACAACCAAAATAAATGTAATCCTTTACACCAACAAAATAAATGTAATCTTTTACTCCGCAAAATAAATGTAATATTTTACACAACCAAAATAAATGTTATATTTTACACCACCAAAATAATTGTAATATTATACACCACAAAAATAAATGTAATTTTTTACACCACCAAAAAAGATGTAATCTTTTACACCACCAAAAAAATGTAATCTTTTACACCACCGAAATAAATGTGATCTTTTCACACTACCAAAATAAATGTAATTCTTTACACCACAAAAATGAATGTAATGCTTTACACCACCAAAATAAATGTAATTCTTTACACCACAAAAATGAATGTAATGCTTTACACCACCAAAATAAATGTAATATTTTACAAAATAATTGTTAGCAGTACAATTTAACACTTATACATAAAGTGTGTTTTTATTGGACCAAGCATAAAGGCCTTTTTCCATGGCGCGTATTATTCTGATGGTTTCGTATGCGCAGAACAGGCGATGCTTTTGTAAAAGTCGCTTCACACTATCTAGTTTACTTTCGTTTCCATCGAAGCAGATTTCTGCTCGGACTAATAACAGAATGGACAAAAGTCCCCAGTATAGGCAATTTTTTCTATGCTTGTCTGCATGTACAATGCGTGGAAATTCACTTTGGATGGGCACTACACAATAAATACATGTGTATTTCCAAGCATGTGCCTCTATAATATCTGCTCAGACAATCTGCATCGGGGAAATTGATTGTCTGTGTGCCTGTTAATACTGTGCGACAAAAAGTGGCTTAGGGAAAAAAACAGCACAGCAAAAATACACGCCATGGAAAATGGGCTTAACATGTTGTTCACATTAGGTAATGCCAAACTTAGGAACACATATTACTTTCAAAACACGTATTTCCACTCAAGTGGATAAAACTGTGACACTGACATATCTATCTGAAGAATCTAGATAATTTTTATGGTGCTGTAACACTTTAAATGCATATAATATTGGCTGTGTTAATCCGCAGATTCTTAATTCCTCTTGACATCCCAACCAAGAGAATTTTCAGTACCCTTACAAATAAGTGAGTGGTGCTCACAATTGTTGTTCTTGTATGGTGTTTAGCATTGCTTTCAACAATTTTTCATTTCATTCTGAGCGCTGTCACTCTGAGAAGCATGCTAAATACAGACACATGGTAATGATATCCAACTCAGTCACATTATATATATATATACAGACACCTGGTCAAATAGAACTTGAACTATCCTCTAAATGCCGAGTGCCAATCGAGGAAGCTTCTAGTACTATTTTTCAAGTTTTTGGTATGACCCAGCAGGTATCAAATGCTCTACCACTAAACCACCACTGCAGTATATAGTAAATGATTTGTTTTGTTTAAATAAAGGTTGGAACAACAGTTTATCTTATGATACTGTAGATAAGCGCATACTTGAATGTAAGTGTACACCAAAGGTAAGTGCAAAAGGGCCTTACCGTTATTCTGTATGTTATAATATGCGCATGTCAAATTCTTACCTTATTTGTGTCTTTAAATTAGGCACATATCAGAAAAACAGGTATTAACAAAGTAAAATCCACAAACTCGTTAATTGTCTTTATCAATACCATGATAATAGGTTATTACTAATACAGGTAACAAGAGTTCTAATTTGTCATTTAGAAGCCTGTGATTTTCACAGTTATATATTGTTAGTGAAATGCAATCAATTTCTGATAAACAGGTTGTTGGATATTTTTTTGTCTTGTAAACTACAAATAAAACTAAATTGATGTTAGTAATTACAGTAATGATCATTCTGTGTGATTCACACATGGCTCCTTTAAAACGGAAATCCGTCTCGAGAGAAAAATTGAAATCATAACAAAACAAGAGGGCCAAGATGTCACCCAACTTAAGTTGACTATATAATACATGTACACTCAAAATTCCAGAAAAACGAGATGGGCGAGTAGTTAGAATTTTGATTTGTTTTGAAGATGTAACAGATGCGTAGAAGAGTTCAAACTTGGTAAAGGTTCACCCATGGTAAACTACATCGAAATCAGATCAGTATATTCTGACAAGAAGGCTTTTGAAGTTTTTACTATAGCTGCCTATATAATAAACTAGTACTTCACTGTGGCAGTCATGTTTTTTAACAAATCACAACGGCTTGAACAAACTTGGTAAAGAGTCACCCAAGGAACATTTCTGTGAATTGTTTTAAAATCGATCAAGTGGTTTCTGACAAGAAAATTTTTTAAGTTTTTACTATAGCTTATATAGTAAACTAACCCCACCCCCTGGCCGCCATGTTTTTAGAGGAATCACTACGGTTTGAACAAACTTGGTGAAGGATCCTCCAAAGAACATTTCTGTGAAATTATTTTAAAATGGAGCCAGTAGTTTCTGACAAGAAGATTTTTTAAGCTTTTACTAATTAAACTTTCCCCGCCCCCTGGCGGCCATGTTTTTTGACGAATCAAGATGGCTTGAACAAACTTGGTAGAGGGTCACCCAAGGAACATTTCTGTGAAGTTATATCAAAATTGGCCAAGTGGTTTCAGATGAGAAGTTGTTAGAAGCTAAAAGTTAATGATGGACGACAGACTACGGACGACAGACGCCAGGCGATCACAAGAATTTTTAAGTTTCACTAAAAATGTGGGAACCTTAGTATAGAACATAATAAACACTGTGCATGTTGGTATTTTACTTTTATTTTCTCGAGCAAGGTAGCCGGCCCCGATTAGCTCAGCCGGTTACACGTCAGACTATCAATGCAGGGGTCATGAGATTGAATCCAGTCTCCGTGATGACTGATATACAACATTGTGTCTCATTATCATTTGTCTCTCACCAACAATTCAAGTGGGAAAGTTAACAGTTACTTGCGGAGATGGGTCGGAATGTACTCAAGTACTGGTTAACCTTTCAGGATCCCAGGAAACATTGGTTAGGTTAACTGATCATCTGTTAGCCCTCGATGGCATAAAAATGACACTAAATATTCAATCAATCAATCAATGTAATCGAGCAAGGTAAGCATTGTACAAATTGTAAAAAATAAGGCGTATATATGGCTAATGACTAAAATTTACGCGTATATCAAATATAGATGCATAGTTAAATGGTTTATGTAAAAAATATGCAAATTAATGTGTTCCTTAAAATAATAATATAAACACATACGCTTATTTATCAGATTCTACATCAATTGTTTACGCTAGGTTCCCGCCGTCATGCAATCTGTTACGAAAGCCAAGATTGGCCATTCGTAGCTGATCGTGGAATTTCTCTGAAATTTCAGGTTTGAATACGAGGTGATGCGAGTCAGTACGTTCTGATACGATCTGTTGTGCTCAGATGCAATCTGGTCACGATTTGCTGATTTCAGGTGTCACGATCTGTCATGGTCTGATCTCCCGTTCAGATACGATCACATACGTTCCAGTAGGATTGTTTCGATTGAGTCCCGAATTGGGACGATCTGGTATGTGCAGATACGTTCATCACGAACAGATATGCTCCGTTAAGATAGGATACGATTGTGGTCGCAATGTCTTTCACGATCATGATCAAGGGTAATCAAGATTTGAGCTACGACTGGACCCCGACGGGTATATATACAGCCCAACTGACCATGGACTTTGTTTCTTGAACTTTTACAGAGCGAACACCTCAACCCTCAACCATTGATGATGGCAGGAGTTACGGATGATGACAATGAGGCATTCATGGGAGATCGCAACACATCTCAACAGAGCGTGGTGTTTGTCTTGTGTAAGATCCATCCCGATCACCATGATTTGGAAGCACGCTTTGCAATGCCATCTGATACGATTATCCCGATTGACAAATCGATCGTGTTGATCGTAGAAAATTTTGAACCGTTCAAAAAGTTTCTACGATTAACACGATTGCCACGACTGACCTCAAGATCTGATAAGATAGTTGGAACCTAGCATTAAACCTTATCTGTTATATTGGCTCCATTATAGGCACATAGTTTAGGTGCTTATGTTTAAGCATTAATGAAAGCAGGCGCACAAAATTGTCCCTAAAATAATATAAGCAAGCGCATACACTTATTTACCAGATTCTACAGTAATTGTTTAAAAAATATCACATAATATGACACTCTTGGTAAAAGTAATGAAAGATAATTGAGACAGAGGGCTAAATCAGACATAAAATGGTGAAGTTTGTATGACATTAATATAAAAACCAGATATAGGTAATGGATGAGTAGCAATATCCCATTTCCTGCATGCAATGGCACTATAATCCATGAACCAAAAAACACATAAAAGTATGCCAGTGTTTAACTGTCACAAGGGAAATGCCTAAATTTCTATAAAAAAATTTTTACAAGGGGTGTTCTAAATCTATTGTGTATTTACATGTTGTGCAAAATTAATGTGAAATTTTACATCAATATTTATATGCGTGGTTAGCTCTTTTCAATACCTGCACCATGGTATATGCATATATTTCTGAAATACAAGATTCCAAAGTTATTATATATAGTTGTTTCAATAATAGGCAGTTGTTGACCACTGTTGTAATTAAAAATTGTTGGGAAATGAATAGCAAATAATGAGGAAATTCAAACTTATATCAAAGTTCATACTAAACTCAGTTGTTCCCCAAAGACTGAGCAACATGTAAGAAAAAATTAGAGAAATTGTTTGAAATGATGCATGATATAATTGCAGTCGTTTCACTATCTTCAGTTCATTTCGTTCTGAGATAAACCATGAAAGTTAGGAAAATATCTGCAAGCTAAGTGGGTGTCCCACTTGTTGACTGATGACCAAAAGAAGGGACATGTTGAAACTGCCAAAAAAACTGCTTAGAATGTTACATGAATATAAACAAAGGCAATTTGCCAATTTTGTCACTGATCCAAACCTGGGTACACTATTTAGAACAAGTGGGGAAGGTTGGCAACAAGATATGGGCCACCAAACATGGCAGGAGGCAAGTCATTGCCAAGCTGACCTTGAGTCACTGTAAAGATTATTCTTTATGCAATTTTCTTCTCAACAAGGGTAAAAGTGTGACTGGAAGGTACTATCGTGATGTGGTACTAAAAAAACTGAAAAAGTACTTCGAAAAAGATGGCTCATGAGTCACTGGATTCAACCATGTTTGCCTGTTTTGGAAAGCTTCACGGTAGGCTGATAAGAGTAAGATCGTCTTTGATATACAGTTTTATAAATTAATTTTCTTTATTTTTGTTTGTGTGGTAAAATACATAATAACCGATAAGACTATGAAATATTATTTGCCAATTAGTCATTGAATGTAACACCTCTCGTGTATAATCACATTTAAAGTTTCTGATATCATCTGCAATCTGATTGGCTTGCAACTGATAAAGGCGGAGCTTATGTATCTTGGTCATGTTTAGGACAATGATTGACATCCACAGTGTCAATTAGTTTGTTTTTACAAAAATTGCAGGGGGAGTAAAATTATAATACACAGAATATTGTGACTGCGGGAGATTTTGACTCCTGTCCAGGAGTCGCGGGTTTTCTCTTTGATTCTGGAAGACTCCCGCACAATGCGGGAGAGTTCACATGTCTGCTTTTAATTTGTTACTTCCGCTATATTGATGCAAAAGCATAGACGATTATGATCACATGCATAATTTTCCGCGAATCAATAACAAAAAGCGCTGCAACACTACCACTGATATATACCTAGTTTTAGGTTGTTTGTATATAAAGATGAAATGTGGAAATCATGAATTTTAAAAAAAAAGTCATGTAAATTTACTGTTTAAAATGTTCAGACGATACCCTATCTGTAAACCTTTTTATTTTGTTCTTTTATAAGGTATCAAGATGCGCATACGCAACATTTTCATACCAGTGTAAACATCAGCAGGTCAATGTTTTACGGTGACATTCCCAGCGCTGTTTATGTTTCTTCAATGGATATTTAAGAGGTTACAGAAAAAAAAATTTAACAAGAGTTGTCAGAAGACCAACAAAGCTCGCTTCTGGGTGTCTTAGTCCAAAAAGGGTCATAACTGTGCAAAAATGCAATCCAGAGTTATAGTTCTTGTCTCTGTGTGTTCCATTGATGATGGTGAACACCCATGCAAAGTTTCATTCACATCCAATGAGTGGTTGCATAGATATCTTAAACTTAAACGCAAAAGTTTAACCTGGGTGTCTACAGACGACACCGACGACGCCAGGGTCATGACAATAGCTCTCCTTGGACTTTGTCCCGTCGAGCTAATAAAATGATTACAAAATTTGAGAAATTTTATTATTTTTTAAGTTACCATTAAAATATAATATATATATTTTTTTTAGTTAAGGTAATATTACTCTAAAATGAGTCTAGCTATGAACCAGAAAAGAAATGCTTTTTTGGAAAATGAACACAACAAAGTTTTGTTTTCCAAGGAGTATAATCCTACGTTTAAATGCGAAAAATGTAGCTAAGCTGAAATATTAAAATATTGAAATGAATAATTTTAGTGTTTTTCATTAAAAATAGTTAAGGCCATGAAAATTGAGCTGCGGCCATGACATTTGAAAAGTTCATGGTCCTGTGGCCATGATCATAATAAAGTTAATGTCGCACAATGCTGTTAGACAGGAAAAGACAAATAGTTTGAAGTTGTTAACTCAAGATTTGATTTTGAACTTTGTGTGAAACAGAAAGTAAAAATATTTACGAAAAATGTTTTTTTTACCTCTATTTACCAAAATTGAACTGATGACCCCACCCCCAGATTTACAAAATGACCCCCAGATTTTTAGTGAGTGGGTAATGAATGACCCCCAAAAATTTTGAGCTGGAAAAATACTGTAGATTATCAAAAAATTTCTTAAAAAGGGGGAGGATTTTATTTTTATTTTTTTATTCAATATATATTTATAATTAACAACCTTATTTTTACAAAAATGTATCGAATACAAAATGCATGGAACATCTGATTCTCTCTCATTTGTCACATGTCATGCAACACGCAACTCAAAATGATAATAGCTGTTTACCATTAAATGCCATATATATTGATATTAACTGGAAATGGAATTATTCTGGAGTATCAATTACACTTCCATTGTATTCAATACACTTAAATCAATAGCATTTGAGATTTATGATCCAGTCACATAACATGTTTGTCATAATAATTTAAATTTGTTTATTATTTATTTACTTCAACGCTCAAGTGTGGCCTTGACCTTCAAGGTGTGCACAGACCTGGTTGTTGCTTGTTTTTTTTTTTGCATGTCGTCTTGATGCGGTTGTACTTGTGATTTTCTCACCATTAAGATCATCGGTTCGAGTCCCACTCATTCCAAAAACTTTATGTGAGAAAGTTTGTCAGTTACTTGTGGAAGGTCAGTGGTTCTACTCAGATTCATTCTAAGGTCTTCCTCCACCAATAAAACTTGATATGCCATAATACTGTTTAACCTGAAATGAGTTGAAAATGGCTTATAACCCCATTTAAAAAAAATAAAAATAATAATCCACTATGCAGCAAAGAATAACAAAAACAGTTTTAACTTGTCAATCAGAATCTTCAAGTCTGAAATACATTTCTTAATTCAAGGGGAAAAAATTACAAGTCTGCGTGCACAGCAAATTGTAATCTTGCATTTAACCAAAAAATGTTAACATTGAATGCCCCAAAAATTAAACAAATGCTTTTTTACTGCCTGTCAATGTTTTATCTCAATAAAATCTAAAATTAAATGTTTATATTTGCTATAATAATTGGATAACCTAATGAAATATCTATTAGATCTGCTTCAATTAAAATGCAAAAGTTGTAATGGCTCAAATCATCTCTTAGTTCATAACATTCAACTTAATTGGTTTTGATTTTGTTCTCCATAATTGTCATTGCTTATTCTTTGTTTAATCTCATGCTGTAATGCTGCACTATAAGTATCATTTCTCGCTATGAAATTTTGAAATTGCTTAACAATATAGGACACTTTTTTTCATTGGCCAATAGCCGTCAGTTGAATGTACTAAAATTAGTCACAGTTACTGTGAATATAGATTTTATTGACGGCTATGACAATGGTCCATTATTTTACTCATTTTTAACTGGTCCATAATTTAACCCCTTTTTTGTTAGCCATAATTTTATTGGCTAATATATTATGAGTATGGTTATATGCAGACCAGCATAAATTCTGCAACAACACATAATTTCATACTACGCAAGCAGAAATCAGTCTTTTACTGCATGCAGTAATTTATGGTCGATACAATTTTTTTTTTTAAATGGCGTTTTATGCCATTTTCCACAAATTTCAGGTTATTTATGGCATATCCAGTTTTATTGGTGGAGGAAGACTTTAGAATGAATCTGTCAGTAGAGCCATAATGTTCTCTCGCAAGTAACTGGCAAACATTCTAACATCAAGTTTTTGGAGCGATATCAGCAGGACACAAATCTACAAGTGGTGAAAGGTAAGTGATCTTGAGACAGCGTCTTATTTACTAAGATCACTTAAACATCCATTACCCCTCAATATTTAGCTAGCTGCTGGGTGAGCAACTGGCTGCATAAAAAACAAGAAATGTCACTGTTCAGTGTCACATACCCCCCAAATGGTCTGTGAAAAATTACAATATGTGATATAATAGGTAGCGATGTATCCATGAATATCAAGAGTAATGGACTAATGTTTCAGACTAGACATGCAATTTCATGTTTTTTTTACATTAAAGCGTAACCTTGACCTTGACATCTGATGTAATGGTCTGGGTATTTCAACAGTTAATTTTGATGCAGGTGAAACATTATCATGACATGCTGATCACTTGTGTCAAGCTATTTTAAATCCCTAAATGTAAGTTACAGATCAATTGTTGATCAATTGGTAAATTGAACCAAGTGTTTTTGAAATCCATCCATGAATGATAAAGTTAAAGGACAGACATGAAATTCAAACAGATTCAAAGTGTTGTCATTATGTAACATACTCAAAGTGTGACCATGTCTAGGTATTACTTATGACAGGTCATCATGTCATCTTGATAAAATGACCAAACAAATTGAAGTGTGACCTTGACCTTTGAGGAAAGGTTCTGGGTCTTACATGCAACACTTTTTTATGTCATGTTTATCAACTGAGCCAAGTGTTTTTAAAATATATCCATAGATGACAAAGTTATAGATTGGTCGAGAAATCTCACACAAACTCAAAGTGTTGTCAAACAAACTCTAAGTGTGACCTTGACCTTTGTGGTACGCATGTGGGTCTTACACATGACACTTTATATAGTCATGCTGATGAATTGAGCCAAGTGTTTTTAAAATTCATCTATAGGTGACAAAGATTCAGACCAGACACAAAATCTAAATAAGACTGAAAGTGTCATCAACCAAAGTTAAATTGTGACCTTGACCTTTGAAGTGGGATTCTGGGCGCAACACATCGTCATGTTATGTTGGTGATTTGTAGCTAGTATTAACAAAATCCATCTATGTATGACAAAGTTACAGGCCAGACACAAAATCTCAAACAGACCATAAGTGTTGTCAAACAAACTCAAATTGTGACCTTGACCTTTGAGGTACGGGTGTGGGTCTTACTCTCGACATGTCATGATGTTATGTTGATCATTTGTAGCAACTATCATTAAAATTCATCTATGTATGACAAAGTTACAGGCCAGACACAAAATCTCAAACAGACCATAAGTGTTGTCAAACAAACTCAAATTTTGACCTTGACCATTGAGGTAAGGGTGTGAGTCTTACTTGCGACACGTCATCATGTTATGTTGATCATTTGTAGCAAGCATCAACAAAATCCATCTATGCATGACAAAGTTACAGGCTGGAAACGAAATCTCACACAAACCTTAAGTGTTGTCAAACAAACTCAAATTATGACCTTGAACTTTGAGGTACAGGTGTGGGTCTTACTCGGGACATGTCGTCATGTTATGTTGATCATTTGTAGCAAGTATCAACAAAATCCATCTATGCATGACGAAGTTACAGGCCGGAAACAAAATCTGGGATGGAAGGACGGATGGACTGACAGACTGAAGGAGGGACGGACGCTGCGTTTACTATATGCCACCCAAAATATTTTTTGGGGGGGGGCATAAAAACAAGAACTTCCATCGAGATTTGAACCTTCGACGCTCCCCCCCCCCCCCATTTCCGATGTGGATGCCTTAACCGCTAGGCCATGGAACTTGACAAGTCTTTAACTATACAAACCAGAAGCAAACAAGCACAACTACACCTAATGTTTTTGTATATGCCTAGTCAATGACTTGAAAACTACATGCAAGTACAGCTAGCTAGTAGAGCAAATGAGATTCGGTCATTGCATTTTGATATAGGCAAAGTAGGTAAATTGTGCCTGATGAACATAGTATGCATTTAAACCTGCAAACCCCCAAATCAATAATAAAATACCTGTATATGTTTACAATGGTTCTCAAGTAAATAAAAATCATCTGTATAAACTCAATATAAACCGAATCAGCTATTTTGGAACTACGTCATTCTATTTTTAGAACTCTTTGCATTTTCAGTTATTTCTCCACAATTATAGTCTTCCCATATACCTAACCTATGACATTTGTCTCTTATGTGCCTAGCTTGTGATATCCTACTGTTCAGGCCTTCTAAAATTCCAAAATGCTGCAAATCAGTCCAGGTTTTTCACTACCGTAAGAATCGCACTTGATTTAAAAAAATCACTATATGCCTTTACATATATGCATACCCCACACACCATGTCAGCTGCACCATGTATTTTCTCCGTTTATTAATTAATAAGGAACTATTTCAAGTTTATTTGTGTATTATTTATAACATACTTTATCACAATGTGTACATTTTAATGAATGACATTATGTTTCCGCTTTACTGAATAATTTTCATTATATTAAAAATGCTCGATCGAACCAGAAGTGTCGCAAGTACTGGAAGCTGTGTGAAATAATCACCGTGGAAACCAATGTAACGGTTCAGTCAACTTTTTATTTTTGATATTCGTTGTGCTAGCCACTACGTACAATTACCAAAACCAGCTCGTATATATAATTAAAGTTATTTTTTAAAGTTTTTTTTTAAAAAAATGAAACAAACACTGTAACACTGCACGTTTTATCAAATATTTTAATGACGCAAACAATATTCGGTCGGACCGTCCCAGCTTTGGTTAGCTGTATATCAAAGAAATTACGGACGTTAACACAATCTTTTGATGAACCGACACAACGCTATGGGTCGCTGATCACACATCGAATACGTGCTACATAGCGATAAACTCTCAAAATTGACATCATTTCGCACAGCAGGTGACAAAACAATCGGATTATTGGGTCAAATGATATTGCCGCAAGGCGTATTTCACAGGTTAGTATGGCATGGTAAGAGCAATTTATGAGATTTTATATGACTGACAGAAATTATCTGGACCGATTTTTTTATTAAACTTTGAAACGAAAACCAGTTTTAAACTTCAGAAATCGGTCCAAAAACTGAAAAACCAGCAATTTTAGAAGGCCTGTCACTGTTATACCATTTAGGTTGATGGTGTTTTTTAATACGTTTAGGGGCATGTTTATCTAACACGGAATAAAATATATCGTACCACTGTTGTAGACAGACATCAGGGTCATTTTCAAACTCAGCTTTGTAAAAAGGAGCATCTTTGAGATCTTGTAAAAAAGCTGCTCCAAAGGTAGTCAAGTAGAGGTTAGTCAGTGTCACAAAATGTATGTAACACATATCTACGCTTGATACTGATCAAGTATGCAAAGTATGCAAAAAGGTACTAGAAGCTTCCTTGCTTGGCGCTCAGCATTTAGAGGATAGATCTGGTAGACTCAGTGTCAGTATAATTGATGGGGTATCAATTACCATGTGCCCACGGCATGATACTAAAGTGTGGCAGTGCTTAGAATATACTGTCTCATGTATAGACACCATCGCGATATAACTGATTTTTTTTTTAAAAGTGACTCTAACCACCATACAACTACAATATCACCCCACAAGTTGCTGTGTCGGATATGATAATTATCACAAATGAATCCTCTCAAACTTTTCTTGCAGATGTGAAAATATAATTTACAATGATGATATACAATTTGAAAACATGCTAATTACTCTAGCCATGCATTTATCATAGGAAACTTAACTAGTTATTCATATCCACTGTGGGTCTGGTTTGACAGTTTGAGTCAGGAGAAAAAAATCACTTACTTGAAAGTCATGACAGGTTATTATATTATATAATTATGTAAGTTTTATTTTACTTCAATTGTTTAACAAGTCCATACATCTTACTAATAGGCAAATCACACTCCAAGTCTTCCTGGGTAGAACCAGTACTAAGCATACTCAAGAACACCAAAGATAACTGTGGCAGAGGATCGAACCACCACCCACCAATCCTGGCTCCAATGGGTAGCAATCTGACATCATCAGGTGGAACTTTAAGCAAATTGTAACTTCTTTCGTTTCTGTCAATATATTTTGTAACTTATCAAGAAATGGTAATTACTTTTATTTTTTTGTTAGAAACATTATGTAATTATATTTTTCCACGCAAATATTACTTTGTTTTGAAATACTGATATTCTGCAACCTTTACCAAGGACGATATGATTTACCATTTACCAGTATGGCATGTGAAGTTTCCATTAACAAAAATCAACAAGAAGCAAATCAGGCCAATTTTTGAGATTTGATATAAATTGAGTTTTGATAAATACAGATAAAATTACTTAAATTAACTTCCTTTTATTGATAAAAAGTTGAATGGAATAATTGCATGTCTGCAGAGCTTTTTTACCTCACAAAACGGATGCCAAAATTAGTCTACTTTTCAATCAGAAAATGAAACATCTTGTCCAGGAAATTGTAGCTCGAATTTTAAAATTCTCAAAATTAAGATATATACCTGGAAATAAATAGATATTCTATGCGAGTCTTTTGACTTAGTTTAAATTTTTTATCAATAACCAAAGTTAAACAGTAAACAAATGATTTCTCTGAACATTTTCACCCGATGATAATAAATTTATTGGGAGAGAGATGCTGGTAAAACTTCAATTACTTAATGTTGTTTTATGGTGTTAAGCATCGCTTTCAATAATTTTTCAGTCATATCGTGACGGTGTCTACTTGAGATAGTATTCTAATCGCTGTCACACTGGAGTATCATGCCGCAGACACATGGTATGATACCCCACCCAGTCACATTATACTGACACCGGGCTGACCAAACCTAGAACTCTCCTCTAAATGTTGAGCATCAAGCGAGGAAGCTTCTAGTACCATTTTTAAAGTCTTTGGTATGACCCGGCTGGGGATTGAACCCACGACATTCCGCATGTCAAGCGGACATTCTACCACTAGAACACGCCGCAGTCTTCATTAACTTAACAATATAGTTTATCGATATTCCATTTACAAAATTCAGATTTCTAATAAAATGACTCCCTGGAAATTTCTTTAAGTTCATTCAATTTTGATTGGATTTTTTTCTATTGCAATTTCTTGATAGTTACGTACATATTCCATTTACACTCGAATTCACTTTCAGTTCTGGCTCAACTTCCCCCACCCCCATATATTCATCCAGAGAATACATTTTTTTGCACCAAGATAACCTCACATTCATGAAAGCCTGGTAGAAAATACAGATCTTGGAGCTAATAACAAATTGCAGCCCTGAATTCTGTTCAGCAATATACTGTGCAAACAGAAATGGATGAATGAATAAGTAATTGATTGATTAATTAATTGATTGAATGATTGATTGATTAAATGAATGACCAAATGAATGAATGATTGATTGATTGATTGGTTGATTGATTGAATAAATTAATGAATGATGAATGAACTAGAAATGTGTCCATGGGACACAGATGCCCCCACTTTGTAACTACATTGTAGATAACATCTATCGCAAATTTCAGCAAGTTTGACTATCGCATGAGGTCAGAAACTGTCAGCCAATCAGAGTCCAGATCACCTAATTAATATGTGCCGATTCTGTCCATTTTCGAACTTGACCTGGGTCTTCTTGATATAAAGCCAAATATCAAGTTTCATCAAAATAGGTCCATCAATAAAGATTTTAGAGGCCGGAAACCGTCAGCCAATCAGAGTCCAGATCACCTAATTAATATGCGCCAATTCCATCCATTGTCGAACTTGACCTGGGTCTTAATGACATAAAGCCATGCACATATAAATTTTCATCAAAATCGGTCCATAAATAAAGACTTTAGAGGTCGGAAACTATCGGCCAATCAGAGCCCAGAACACCTAATGATATGCAGGGATTTTGAAGGAAATTGAACTTGAGCTGTAGTTTATCACCATACATCTTTCTACCAAATATGAATCAAATCCATCCAACCCTTCAAGAGATATCGAGCGAAAACAAATTTTTTGACATCTCTCAATAATTTAAGTCCAAAAAGGGTCATAACTCCATCAAAAATCATCAGACCAGAACAACATACAAACTTGACCTGTATTCCCTGAATGTGAAGTCACACATCAAATCTGGTTTAAATCTGTTCATTAAAACTAAAGATATAAGTCTGAATGAATGGTGTTTTATGTCACATCAGTACATAAGTAGGTCATTTTGTGTAAAGATAGTAGGTATGAAGATAATAGAACATATTGTTAAAAATATAGTTTAAACTATTTGCATATAAATAAATGAATGAATATAAAACTAAATCTATAAGACAATTACTAAGAACAAGAACAAAATTAATCAGTCATTAGGTTTTGAATTAAAAACCAGCGGAAAACAATTTCTCCCACTCATGCAGTGGTGAGAATCATCTTATTCTTTATACCGGCGAGTTTTAGTAAAGGTGCACTAATAAAACAGCGTTACTGAGCACCAAAAAGCAAACTGGATTATGCGGCACAACGACGCTTCACATCTGTGATCATTCACGCCAAGTTCTGTCAAATTTAAAGTGGCATTACCAGATTCTGAAGTTCTCCATTTTGATTCAATAAACAACAGTATAATTGTAATATTTAGCATACATTGTGGCTATCTGGAACATATCAAGAGCAAAATAATATTTATCGTCAAACACATATTTAGATTCGTTTTTATCGCCGACATTTGAACTCAAACTGATCCCATGGAATATCATAAATAATTTAAAATATATAATCTCAGTTGTAAATTTACTGGCATCATCAATTAAACCTGAGTGAAGGGTTAAGTTTAAACGTGTATTTATACAACCAACCTTGTTATTCTTGCATGGCACATTCAAGTTACATCTGTGGATTATGATGAGGGCGATGCTGATTCGAATCCCAGGCGATGACAAAAAATGTTTTTTTAATTTTCATAGCAACATTTTTTTCCTACACTGCTCCATAAACGGCTTCTCATATAAAACAAATATATTCCAACAAAATTGAAATCTTTGCATATATCTGGCGACCGTTCTAACACTGAAGACTGACCTGCATATATGATTGAATCATAAATTTAACAATAATTCCCGTCAGAGGAGCAGCTAATTTGCACATTCGAATTACTGATCAGTTAATATAGATTTAAAACACAATTTATTCACGTTTAGGAGAGATATTAATTTTTTTTTTAATCGTTACGAATGCATCAAAGGCCATAAGAATTTGTCATGCATCAGCAAGTTGTTCATAAAAGAAATGTCTTCAGTTACTTTCCAGGTTCTGCCATTTTAACTGAATTCCAAGCGAATGTTAATAGCTGGCTAATAAAGGAAGATTCTTAATAGGGCACTTATTATAATAACTCAGCCAAAAATCATCAAATCAGGTTTGGAAAGGAATATGCACAACTAATTCCTTTTGAACAATGTATTTTCTCACTGAAATGTCGGTCTAAGAGAAGCACAAACAGGATTTTTCATTCTGAAAATTCAAAGGGCTGTAAAAAAATATGACTCAGTCATAAATCATTAAAGTGAATGTAAAAGAAAAATGCCAAACTGAACCTCACACCGAACAGCTCACACTGATCTTTCTCAGGGAGAAAATTCCAACTGATAGTTCAAAAGAAGATTAGCGTAGACAAGATTCTTTATTCCAACATTGAAAAGGGCCATAACTCAGCCAAATATTACCTACATTTCATACTGATGGTTTCCAGCACGCTTCATTGAAATACAAGAATATGTGCAAGACAAATAGCAAAGACAAGATTTTTAATTCCAAAATTGCAAAGGGCCATATAGAACTCAGTCAAACATCATTAAACCAGAATGGAAGAGATATGCTCAATAAATTAAACCAATTACTTCCTCACATATTCAGGTGGGAGATGGCCACAGAACAAAGTTAACATTTTTCAGCTTAACATAATTTCACAAACTACTTATAAGTGCAGTGTGATTGGAATTATTCCAGAATTGTGTTCACTGAAACAATTATGAATAGAACTGTTCATAGATGACCTATTTAAACACATACATTTCGGATCACAAAGTAACACTAGGCGAGGCCTCTTTAAAAATCTGGTAAAGATTTTTTTGGTCAGGTCGCATGAAATCGATTGCGAGTCATCTCGAAACGTCATGACCATGTGTTAAAAAACATTTTCATTCGCCATAAGGAGGTCGCCATTGCTATTCAAAATAGTGACTTATGGGATTGGTACTAAAACCAGGCCAGGTTCCAGCTGACCGGCCATTTTCCGGCTGCAATTAAAAGGCAAACACAGTGTGTGTGTAATAATAATTGTGGCGTTTGAATGCGCCAATTTGTAGTGCTTATGGGATATGGTGGTAATAAACCCAGACCATGTTTTGGCTGACTGGACATTTTCCAGCTACATTTAAAAGGCAAAAGCTGTGTGTGTTATAATGATTATGGCGCTTTAATGCACTAATATGAAACCATTATGCATAGTCATTTGTATATTAAATAACCATGTTTTAATCAACAGTTACAAAGTTATGATATACTGAACCCATAACAACAAACACAATCAAGACTGATTGATTGGTTGATTTAATATTTAGTGTCATTTTTATGCCATCCAGGGCTTAGACAGATGACCAGTTAACCTAACCACTGCTTCCTGGGATCCTGAATGGTTAACCAGTACTCGAGCACACCCCAGATCCGCAAGTAACTGATAACTTTCCCACTTGAATCAGCAGTGAGAGACAAATGACAATGCGACACAATGACATATTAATCATCACGGAGACTGTTGCCAGACAGGGATTCAAACTCATGACCCCTGAATTGGTAGTTAGACACATTACCGACTGAGCTAATCTGGCCCTGCCGCACAGTGAAGAAGTACATTTGTTTATTTTTGTTGATACAAATGATATAATATTTTCTTTAAAACGAAGTGGGTTAATTGGTGTGGTTTTACTGGTGTGGCGTTCAGCACGTTATAAGAATCAGACATATTGCCCAAGTTTTGATTGATTGATTGAATATTTAGCGTCATTTTTATGCCATCGAGGGTTAACAGACGATCAGTATACCTAACCACTGTTTCCTGGGATTAACGAGAGACCAATGATAATGAGACACAATGTCGTATATCAATCATCACGGAGACTGTTGCCGGGCGGGGGATTCCAACTCATGACCCCTACGTGACTCACGATAGTCAGACGCGTAACCGACTGAGCTAATCAGGCCCGGCCCCCAAGATTTGAAAAATACCTACATCACTGCTGTTTAACTTTTTAATTAATATATTCACAAATTAATTTAAAAATTATATTATCGCCAAAGTAGATTTTATTGAACATTGCAGTAAATAATTTTGAAAATATATGAAATGAGTTTCAAGACATTTTTGTCAGATATTTTCTTATTGAATTTGCAAATGGAAATGCGTAATGTTTCAGATTTGTGTATTTAAACATCATAATAGCTATTAAACATACCACATTCACTCTTTTCTTGCAGCCAGAATTTGACCGGGTCAGCTGGATCCTGATCGATTTTTGGTATCACCCATGTATTTAGTACCCGGTGTGCGGTTGTTTTTATCTCTCCTACATTCAATCAAGTATTATGCATCTTATACGAGAAAACAAGCATATTCTGAACAAACCCCAACTTACAACTTCATTCACTGTAATTGCCTGTGACCTCCTTTATAAGACCTATTAAAAGCAGCCAACTTGTTTTCTTAAAGATTGTAGCTATGCAGTAGACCAATAAACCAATTTTAAGCCCCAAATTTGATTTATCGACAGGTACTCTTTCTAACCTGAGACAATTTCTTTGATATAGAACCCTATTGAAATGGCTCATCAAGACTTTAAACAAATTTCCTATCTGATATCTGAGGAAATCTTAAAAACTGCCATCTGCATTTGTCCTCCATTTCCTTTCCTTTCCTGTTGGGTGCAAAATTCCATAAAACATGTTCAAAATAAACATTTATTGTTGATTTACATATTTTGTCATGCACTAGCACAGTAACAGTTCAATTTAAGCTCCGGGGATAAGTCTTTTCAATAACCACACTGCACTTAATTTACATTTTCACTCATTCACGCAACGCCCTAGCCAATATGTCTGTAAAATGATAATGTTCTTTCTAGGGTTATAACAATTTGGTTGCAATATGTATTACAATGTGATTATAAATTTCCACTTTTACTAGGATTTATATATTTATTATTCAGTCCTTGTATTGTGTAAGTTGGTTCTATTAAATTACAATTTAACCTGTATTAAGCAGCCGCCCAAGGGAAATGGCCAAACTGCCTGCTTAACACACGTGGCTGCTGAAAGAGGCCTTGCCTATATATTTTATGTCCGTGAAATGATCCAACTGTATCTAGTCTGAAAGAAACCTACATAACTTGAAGAAATCGGCAGATTTTCTACATAACAGCACATGTCACTTTCTAAAAATAAGTGTTTAAAAAGGTTGTCTATAAGCAATTGTATTCGGGATTGATTTAAGAAATCCGAAGATCTGTTAAGGGACATGAAAAAGGAAATGTCTACTGGCATGACTGCTGTGCCCATTATTTTCCTTATCCACACAACAGTCATGCTCATTATTGTCTTTATCTGCACGACGGTCGTGCCCATTATTACCCTTACCTGCACGACGGTTACAATGCCGATATTGTTTCTTATTGGCAGGACATGCAGGGTGCTTGAGGGGTGTAATTTTATTACATAGTTGTTATAATTTTATTTTAATGACATACCAGTTTATTTTTAAAATAAGCGAACTTGCCATGGTAGTGTGCAGATTACGACCGCTAGAAAAGGGGTTCATTAACAAGGTTAGAAAAATTATGGCTTGACTAACATTATGCATCAATATTGAGTTTTCTTTTTTTAAAAAAATAAATATTGATGTCTGCAATAAAACTGTATCGAACGTAGTAATCATTATATTATTTATACGCACTGGGAAACAGTAAGTACCGAACACTAAGTTTGGTCTGGTAACTCTTGCTTAGGTACAAAATTTATATTCTAAAAACTGGATATTTGTATAATTATTGAATTATTTATATAGAAAGCTTGCCTTCATTGAATACCCACCTATTACTAGTGTCATTGGATTTACTGATTCTAAGAAAACACCAATACTTCTGAGAGAATAAGTACTGCACAATGCTTACACCTCTTGGAGGGGTTCAGATAGCTCAGTCGGTAATGTGTGTCTGACTATCAATCCAAGGGTCGTGAATTTGAATCCCATACTTGGCAACACTGTCTCCATGGTGGTTGATATACGACATTGCCTCTCAGTGGCATACATCTCTCACCACTTATTCAAGTGGTGAAGTTATCATGTATGTGTGCTCGAGTACTTAGTGTGTCCAGGATCCCAGGAAAGAGTGGTTAAGTTAACTGATTGTCTGTTAGCCCTCAAAGGTATTAAAATGACGCTTAATATCAAAAAAATATATATACAACATAGTGTGTGTATACTAGTGACCAACCATAGTGTGTATACTAGTGACCAACCATAGTGCGTTTACATAGTGTGTATACTAGAGACCAACCAAAGTGCATTGGTGTCAATGATTCTAAGATTATCTTTTAGAATTCCTTAGACAAATAGCCATTAAAATTGAATGTTAATATTCCCATGATATATCATTGACAATTTATTACCACATAAAAAATCGTTCAAGTCTCATTTGCTTGAAGTTCTATTTTAAGTCTACTTCTTTATTCCTTCTGTCAATCATCATTTGTTTAAACAACACATCTGGAATACCTCTGTGGGCCAACTGTCACCATAATATGATATTTATATGACAGCATAACAGACTTGTAATATATTATTAAAACAATTTTCAAACAAAAAAACAAGTGTGGTACTCCGAGAAAAGACAATTTCACAATATCTTTTATCATTTAAAAATTTGTTTTTAATGAGATGGGAAATTTTTACGTTCAATTTGGAAAAAAAAAAATGACTTGCTTGGGAAAGACACTGAAGGAACTTTGCACATGACACAATCACAATGACGACTGTAAAAATATCTCAACGTCCCTTATAAACTGTATGTTCCCTTGTCAGGTGGATCTTGTTTCACTAACATTGTAAGTTTTAAAGGGTGTATAACAGAAAAAATGTTATTTAATGTCTAAAATAATCATTAAAATGCATTAATAAATGAAATCGAATGGTTTGATATGTCAAATCCACCATAAAGTGACTAAATTGATATTTAAATTGGAGTGGTAAACTTAAACCGAAATCCCAATTCTAAAAATAGACAGCACTTAAATACTGCTTGACCATCTTCACATCGTCATTCAGACTCTTTCTAAGATAAAACAATTTTTACTATGTGTATAATAGACCAAACTGAAACCAAAATCATGTGACTCATTTAATATTTCACAAAATATGTTGAAATTTTAAGAACAAAATCTATTTCAGTCTAAGTTAGGAAATCCTTTTTCAATTTATTGTTTTGGCATGTTTAAATAGATATCATTTTTGAATTACGGGGTCAGTGAGTATATATAGGCATGGTAAATTGGAAAAAAAAGTTTTTAGCCATTTTCAAAAGTTTAACAATCCTGATGAATTCCTTTGAAGATTTTCGGCCGAAAACTGTCACACAGGAATGTTTCATTTGTACAGTATTTTACCAAATTTTAAAAAGAATACTAATTACAAGGCTAGCAAAAGTTCTTGAAATGCTGTAAGTGAAATTTCTCGTCTTTTTATTATAACTTCAAATTTCACACTAAGAAGTTTGTAAAGACAATGTCCTATATTCACTATGTTCATAGTTATCTGAGTATAATAAACCAAGAAAGGTGTTATATAGCGACACCCTAAGGATCACTACTGCAGTGTATGCATGTTACAAGTCAATAACATTGTACACACTTAGTATTAGCAAAATAATTTCCTGAAACTTGGCATTACTGCAGGTTTTCAGGCACTAGATTTATTTAGAAATATTGTTTTTTTATCATTTTTTTTTTTAATATGTTTGTTCTCTCTGTTTTTGTGAGAGGAAATTTTGCCTGAAATGTTTCTTCATGTTGGAATCAGAAAATGTATTTGTGTTGGTATGCAGTACATACCGGACAAGGACTTAATTCAGCATATTTCATCCTACACCCCCTGCACAGGCTTATTATACCCTCCTTGTGCTATGACCTAACGCCATTCATAAATCCTCACGCTATGACAAATTCCTTGCACTATGACGTAATGTCAGTTATGAATTCCTTGTGCTATGACATATTCATTTATAAATAATATGGTATCCTTGCGCTACTATAAACAAGAGGGCCTGAATCGCTCTACTTGCAACAAATGGACAGATGACCATTTTAGAGGAAATTTTTTTTATAAATTCCTCTTCAACAAAGCTTTAAAGAGACCACCATACAATGCTACACATAACAAATTTTCACAGAAAATGTTTTTTGAAGTGTCTCTTTAAAATGTGCTTATAAGCACTGGGGAGGGGGGGGGGGGGGGGGGGGGGCATTTGTGATCAATTCACGCTGGTTGAAGAGTTTAAGAACTTGTCTGTGACGTTGTGGTTACATAATTGCTGTGCAAGTTTGGTTCAATGACACGATTCAATGAAAAATGTGGGGTAGCTATCAAAACAGCCTGACCATTGTGGCGGCCCTAAATTTCACCCCAGGGACCCAACTTTAACAAATTTTATAGGGAACCTCCATGCAATGCTACATGTAAAATATCTATAAGATCTAGGCTTTGAAATTTCAGAGAAAACGCAAGTTTGGTTAAGATCCAATGAAAAGATGAAGGTGCTATTTCGTCTACAAGACAAGAGCACTGCAAGCGGGTGCAGACGCCTGTCTTTTTCAAATCTATTATGTAGGTCAAAGTCAGTGAAGTAAACTTTTTAAACATGATGGTGATTTAAAGTTTAAAAAATCAATACTAATAATTACTGAAAAAATATAACAGATTAAAAAAAAAATCACCAAAAAATAGAGTTGTCGAAGACAGCTTTAACTTCACTATTCTGGCCTTGTCAGTCACAGAACAGAATAGTATAATATACTATCAGAAAAACAGATATATCTGTATGAATGTAAGCATCTTCATATTAACAAAATAGTAGATACATGTATGTGCAAGTAGGACTATTAGGGCAGAATTAATATACATTGGGGGTGGGGTGAGGGGGGTAGTGGTGAGGGTCTTGGGGTTGGTCACAAAGTTGAAATGGGGCAGAGTATTTGATTTAAAATAAAACAAAACAAGAGGTTGCCACTAACGTGGTTATATCCCCGCCACCTCATTAACCCTTAGAGGCACTTCCAAAGAAGTGGATTTAAATTATACAAAATGAAAAAGTCACTGAGCACAGAAATCACATGTAATATGACACATTGTCTTGTCCCAGTGTGCACTCGGGTGATGTTCTAAATCGAACCATAAATATGTAAGTTATAACCCCAAAACAAAACAAAAACTATCTTTGAGGAATAGACCCAAATTCGCATGAGACATTGTCTTGGGCTGGTTAGCATTTGTGCCAATTTATTTAAAAATCCAATCACAACCAAAGAAGATACAGTCCAGACAGCAGTTAACAGATGGAGCTGTGACCTTGACCTTTGAAGAACAGACCCAAGTCATTCGCATGACACATTGTCTTGTCCTAGTGAACGTTTGTGCCAAGTTATTTAAAATTTGTATCACAACTTAAAGATAAGGTCCAGACAGTAGCAGACAGATGGACAGAGCTGTGACCTTGACCTTTGATAAACCAACCCAAGTCTTTTCCTTGTGAACATTTGTGTCAATTTATTTAAAAATGCAATCACAACTAAAGAAGATACAGTCTGGACAGTATGAAACATAATGTATACATTGGATTCCCAAACACATGACATTGAGCTATGACTTAGACCTTTGACGAACAGACCCAAGTCATTGGCATGACACATCGATCGTCTTGTCCTAGTGAATATTTGTGCCAAGTTATTTAAAATTCCAATCACAACTAAAGAAGATAAGAGGAAACACAGTGTATACATTGGATTTTCAAACACTTGACCTTGAGCTATGACCTTGACCTTTGACACATCCTCTTGTCTTAGTGAACATTTGTGTAAAGGGGTAGCGGTCTTTGGGTCAGTTACAAAGGGGGTCGGGGAGGGTTGAGGGTGTTGGGGTTGGTCACAGTTGAAATGGGGTAAAGTACTTTGATTTAATACAAAACAAAATTAAAACAAACAAAAAATGGGGGGATGAGCTCAAATTTAACTGAAACAAAAATCTTAAAGAAATCATCTTGTTGTATACAAGAAAAAGTATCTGTCACGTTTTTTTTGGTGCGGATTGAAAATTCCATCCCTCGGGATCACCTTGATAAAACAGTTATCCCTCAGGACAGAGTTTTCCATCCCTCGGGATCACCTTGATAAAACAATTATCACTCAGGGCAGAGTTTTCCATCCCTCGGGATCACCTTGATAAAACAGTTTTCCCTCAGTGCAGAGTTTTCCATCCCTCAGGATCACCTTGATAAAACAGTTTTCCCTCAGTGCAGAATTTTCCATCCCTCGGGATCACCTTGATAAAACAGTTATCCCTCAGGGCAGAGTTTTCCATCCCTCGGGATCACCTTGATAAAACAGTTATCACTCAGGGTAGAGTTTTCCATCCCTCGGGATCACCTTGATAAAACAGTTATCACTCAGGGCAGAGTTTTCCATCCCTCTGGATCACCTTGATAAAACAGTTATCCCTCAGGGCAGAGTTTTCCATCCCTCGGGATCACCTTGATAAAACAGTTATCCTTCAGGGCAGAGTTTTCCATCCCTCGGGATCACCTTGATAAAACAGTTATCACTCAGGGCAGAGTTTTCCATCCCTCTGGATCATCTTGATAAAACAGTTATCCCTCAGGGCAGAGATTTCCATCCCTCGGGATCACCTTGATAAAACAGTTATCCCTCAGGGCAGAGTTTTCCATCCCTCGGAATCACCTTGATAAAACAGTTATCACTCAGGGCAGAGTTTTCCATCCCTCGGGATCACCTTGATAAAACAGTTATCACTCAGGGCAGAGTTTTCCATCCCTCGGGATCACCTTGATAAAACAGTTATCCCTCAGGGCAGAGTTTTCCATCCCTCGGGATCACCTTGATAAAACAGTTATCCCTCAGGGCAGAGTTTTCCATCCCTCGGGATCACCTTGATAAAACAGTTATCCCTCAGGGCAGAGTTTTCCATCCCTCTGGATCACCTTGATAAAACAGTTATCCCTCAGGGCAGAGTTTTCCATCCCTTGGGATCACATTGATAAAACAGTTATCCCTCAGGGCAGAGTTTTCCATCCCTCTGGATCACCTTGATAAAACAGTAATCCCTCAGGGCAGAGTTTTCCATCCCTAGGGATCACCTTGATAAAACAGTTATCCCTCAGAGCAGAGTTTTCCATCCCTCGGGATCACCTTGATAAAACAGTTATCCCTCAGGGCAGAGTTTTCCATCCCTCAAATCCATGAAAGACACATGTACTCACAGCTAGGGGTCAGGAAAAACTTTAAAAAGAACTTGTCTGTCGGCAAGTGGATTGGTAAAAAGTACTTGTCCGGATGGAAAATTAACTTTATACTAAAATGTTGTCCATTTGAAGCACGTTGTCACCTTGTCTGTCAATGTGAACAAGAGTTAGACTCGGTATTTATTGATATTGAGACGTCTTGAAAGTGAAAACAATTACCGGTAATGAGAAAACGTCGAGGAATAGTGTTTCATTTAGAATTTCCCATGTTCGAGTCCTAGGACAGGCTGGAGTGGGGATTCGCACCTGTTAGAAAAAAGGGCGGATTGTATCTGCATGTACTAATGCCAAACTCAAAATTATGAGTTTTCTGTTTTCAAGTAACATGTTCTCGAGCTATACCAGTTCTCAAGCTAGTTTTGAATCGCATGCTTTTCCACGAGTGTGACATAAGGAAACACTGATATTTGTTTACAGAAGAGTGTTATTGATAAAATCAGTCATATTATGTAAAATGAAGATGAGTTATTTTCAGTATTAATCAAATTTACCATATTTATCTATAATTCCATAATTAGTACCTTCTGACATTTCCTCTGAGATGCAAATGTCCACATCAACATTTCTATGTCACCATTAACTTTTCTTCTGAGAGGTATATGCCAACGTCAACATTTCTTCTGAGGGGAAAATGTCCATGTCAACATTTCTATGTCAACATTTCTTCTGAGGGGAAAATGTCCACTTCAACATTTTAACGTCAACATTTCTTCTGAGGGAAAAATGTCCATGTCAACATTTCTTCTGTGGGTCAAATGTCAATGTCAACATTTCTTTTAAGGGCAAATGTCTTCTTCAAAATTTCTACACCAACATTTCTATGTCAACATTTCTTCTGAGTGGCAAATGTCCATGTCAACATTTCTATGTTGACATTTCTTCTGAGATGCAAATGTCCACACCAACATTTCTATGTCACCATTAATTTTTCTTCTGAGAGGCAAATGTCAACGTCAACATTTCTTCTGAGGGGAAAATGTCCACATCAACATTTCTACGTCAACATTTCTATGTCAACATAAATTTTCTTCTGAGGGGCAAATGTCCACGTCAACATTTCTATGTCAATATTTCTTGTAAGGGGCAAATGTCGACAACAACATTTCTATGTCAACATTTCTTCTGAGGGGCAAATGTCCATGTTAACATTTCTACATCAACTTTCGGTGTCAACATATATTCTGTTGGATGGGCAAATGTCTATTTAATCATTTTAAAACCAAGGCAAATATCCATATTCCAAATACACCCATTCAACACTGCGTTGTCTGTGATAGCTTTCTGGCCTCACTTTAGAAATCATGAATTGTTTAATCATTATAATTGTAAGAGAAGCAAAGTATACGATTCCAGGATGGAGAATTTAAAGCCAAGATTGTAACTCATGCATGGGGAAGTCATTTTTAATTAGAAACTAAGTTCAACTTGTTTTCGAATTAATTAATTTGAATGAGATTTATTTACGCAGCATTCAAAGATTGCTCCCTGGAATCTGTGACATACATATATATAACGTGAATAAGAAGCGTTTTTGCCTGATATAAACAGTGTAACAAACCTGAACGTGCCGGTCTCCAGGGTATAATAACCAATGTTTTGAAGGTAAATTAACAGCCATTCCTATGCATCATCTGTATGCATCAGACTTGGAATGGATGCTATAATACTTGTTTGATGGATTCATTTACAAAACGTCTATGAATATTGGAAAACATATCTATGACTTTAACGGTAGCCTGAGACTTTATGGTGCAAACAATCAGAGGAAAAGTGACCTATATCTTTCTTAATTTTTTATGAAAATTCACAAAAAATAAAAACAAATGCTATCTCTTTATAGATATCAAGAGGGCATAAAAAACAATAAATTATTTGAAAAATTTTTTTGGGTAAATTGCACTGCTTCAAACCATAATTGTCTCAACATCCTTTGTATAAAGTGTTTGATTAGTACACAAAATCTGTTAAATATTATACCAATAACTGGTTTTCAAAAAAAATAAAGTTAACTTTTTATGCTTGGAACTTGCACTCTCTTTAGCCACTTACTTGAGCAGTAACGGTGTAATAAAACTACTTTACATCGACAATACCAACTGGAGTAAGCTTTTTTTATGCAGCCATTAACTGCTGCTTTAATGGCAAATGTCTGTCCCACAAAGCCTGATTGGTTTCTGAACAGGGACGTGTAAATTTTTCTACCGTACTATCAATTACTAAATGAAGCACCATTAATTTTAGCTTAAATGATTGAAAATGTATGGAAGTCGATTTAAGAAGGTCATTTAAATGTTCATATGGCGAAATGTTTGTATGTATCAAATACAATATTATACATAATGAAGTACCCTGAAGGTTAGATTTGATGTAATTGCGAGAGGGTCAAACTCAGACTAGAAGAGTAACATCTGACATCATCAAAGCCTGGAAAACAGAAACATTGATCAATACGCTTAATCTTATTACCCATCTTTCTGTTAATCTAAACAAATTGATTTACTTTTTAGTTCAAATATATTTTTCGTCCTAATCAGTTATGAACTACTTATACAAATCAAGCTCAAAGTATTCCCAGGTTACTTAAGGAACCAGTACAAAACATATGCAGAAAAAGTGTCTCCCTCAAGGACAGTACCACATATAGCCATAGAGGAGGATCAATCCCACGACCCTCTGATCCTGGGTTCAATGCTCTACCACCAGATCATGTATGTGACATTAAGGTTATACTGGGCCATGACACTTCATGTGTGACATTAAGGTTATACTGGGCCATGACTTTTAATGTATGTGACATTAAGGTTATACTGGGCCATGACACTTCATGTGTGACATTTAGGTTATAATGGGCCATGAATTTTAATGTATGTGACATTAAGGTTATAGTGGGCCATGACTTTTAATGTATGTGACATTAAGGTTATACTGGGACATGACACTTCATGTAAGTGAGATTAAGGTTATAATGGGCCATGACTTTTAATGTATGTGACATTAAGGTTATACTGGGACATGACATTTCATGTAAGTGAGATTAAGGTTTTAATGGGCCATGACTTTTAATGTATGTGACATTAAGGTTATACTGGGACATGACACTTCATGTAAGTGAGATTAAGGTTATAATGGGCCATGACTTTTAATGTATGTGACATTAAGGTTATACTGGGACATGACACTTCATGTAAGTGAGATTAAGGTTATAATGGGCCATGACTTTTAATGTATGTGACATTAAGGTTATACTGGGACATGACACTTCATGTAAGTGAGATTAAGGTTATAATGGGCCATGACTTTTAATGTATGTGACATTAAGGTTATACTGGGACATGACACTTCATGTGTGACATTTAGGTTATAATGGGCCATGACTTTTAATGTATGTGACATTAAGGTTATACTGGGCCATGACTTTTAATGTATGTGACATTAAGGTTATACTGGGACATGACACTTTATGTAAGTGAGATTAAGGTTATAATGGGCCATGACTTTTAATGTATGTGACATTAAGGTTATACTGGGACATGACACTTCATGTAAGTGAGATTAAGGTTTTAATGGGCCATGACTTTTAATGTATGTGACATTAAGGTTATACTGGGACATGACACTTCATGTAAGTGAGATTAAGATTATAATGGGCCATGACTTTTAATGTATGTGACATTAAGGTTATACTGGGACATGACACTTCATGTAAGTGAGATTAAGGTTATAATGGGCCATGACTTTTAATGTATGTGACATTAAGGTTATACTGGGACATGACACTTCATGTAAGTGAGATTAAGGTTATAATGGGCCATGACTTTTAATGTATGTGACATTAAGGTTATACTGGGACATGACACTTCATGTAAGTGAGATTAAGGTTATAATGGGCCATGACTTTTAATGTATATGTGACATTAAGGTTATACTGGGACATGACACTTCATGTAAGTGAGATTAAGGTTATAATGGGTCAATTTTTTGCCACTTTACATGTGACAAGTCACGGTTATCATGGGTCCTGCAACTTCATGTACATGACATTGAGGTTACCATAGGTAATGTTTAATAAGAATAATGTTATTTTGGCAAATGACACTTCATGTAAGTGAAAGATAATGGTTTGATGTAAGTGACTACTGTTTGCCATCCGTTTTGCACTTCTTAAATTGATAAAGGGTGTAAGCGCTATATTTGTACATTGACCCTCCTATATTTGTCCATAATTGACCCTCCTATATTTGTACATAATTAAATGACCCTCCTATATTTGTACATTGACCCTCCTATATTTGTACATAATTAATTGACTCTCCTATAATTGTACATTGACCCTCCTATATTTGTACATAATTAATTGACTCTCCTATATTTGTACATTGACCCTCCTATATTTTATATTAAAATCTGGAGATTTGCTGTCATACATGTATTGATATTAAAAAGAGTAGAAGAGAAAGATATTTTTTTTACAAATTTTGAGATAACCCGAGAAATATGATATATAAAATGCCTCACTCATCTGGCAATTGAATAGAAGTTATGGTATCAACAAACTGTTGTGGAGTATCAAATATACATCAATTATTCAAAACAAATATACAGGCGCAAAAGCAAGACCTAATGATAAAAAAAAATTTACAAGAAAAAAGTAATGTGATCAAAGGTATAATCAGAAGTAAATATAAGTTCATCAGCGAGACTGACATCATCATACTCACTTAACTGTGGACAGACAGTGACATAGTCAGAATCCTGAGACTGACATCATCACACTCACTTCACTGTGGACAGACAGTGGCATAGTCAGAATCCTGAGACTGACATCATCACACTCACTTCACTGTGGACAGACAGTGGCATAGTCAGAATCCTGAGACTGACATCATCACACTCACTTCACTGTGGACAGACAGTGGCATAGTCAGAATCCTGAGACTGACATCATCACACTCACTTCACTGTGGACAGACAGTGGCATAGTCAGAATCCTGAGACTGACATCATCACACTCACTTCACTGTGGACAGACAGTGACATAGTCAGAATTCTGACACTGACATCATCACACTCACTTCACTGTGGACAGACAGTGGCATAGTCAAAATCCTGATACTGACATCATCACACTCACTTCACTGTGGACAGACAGTTGCATAGTCAGAATCCTGAGACTGACATCATCACACTCACTTCACTGTGGACAGACATTGGCATAGTCAGAATTCTGAGACTGACATCATCACACTCACTTCACTGTGGACAGACAGTGGCATAGTCAGAATCCTGATACTGACATCATCACACTCACTTCACTGTGGACAGACAGTTGCATAGTCAGAATCCTGAGACTGACATCATCACATTCACTTCACTGTGGACAGACAGTGGCATAGTCAGAATTCTGACACTGACATCATCACACTCACTTCACTGTGGACAGACAGTGACATAGTCAGAATTCTGAGACTGACATCATCACACTCACTTCACTGTGGACAGACAGTGGCATAGTCAGAATTCTGACACTGACATCATCACACTCACTTCACTGTGGACAGACAGTGACATAGTCAGAATCCTGAGACTGACATCATCACACTCACTTAACTGTTGACAGACAGTGGCATAGTCAGAATCCTGAGACTGACATCATCACACTCACTTCACTGTGGACAGACAGTGACATAGTCAGAATTCTGAGACTGACATCATCACACTCACTTCACTGTGGACAGACAGTGGCATAGTCAGAATCCTGAGACTGACATCATCACACTCACTTCACTGTGGACAGACAGTGGCATAGTCAGAAAGGATTCCGACAACTTCACAAAATAATGTTCTGATACAGATGCAGCCATATATCAACAGACTGGCAAAGTTGTTAATCATGTTGTTAAATCAGTCTAGTTGAAATGGTAATTTGAAAAATCATAAGTGCAATATGGATTTTGCACAGTAACCGAGTGAGTTATACAGAATTTGCATTTCATAATGCAGCAGTTGAAAATGTGGTCTTAGTGAATTTATCTTAAAGGTTATTATATTGTACAAATATTTTATATATTTGCATTATAATGTTTTCTGAAAAAATATTTCCGAAAAATGTGATCAGTAAAGTGTGAGGCCATTCTTAAAATGATGTTTATTTTCTGTGCTACGACCCACATATTATGTGGGTAGGTAGGTAATTAAAAAAAAAAAATCCAGATTTTGATTTTGCATAGTCATTTAGAAAAAAATGATAAAAAATCATGAAAAAATATCAATGTTATGAAAGTAAAAAAAAAAGGCTGGTTAGCTGCAAATTTGAGTGAGTAGGTAGGAGAATAGTAAAGCAAGTTTGTTTTTGTTTTTAAGAACAGCCTGATGACATGTGAGAGATGTCCACCAGGGCTTCCATAAACAACAAGAAATTAATATGTTAAAACTTTTAACCTATAAAAGATTTTTTTCGCTTTCTAATGTTGATAAAGATAATTTATAGATTATGAATAGGCCGCTCAAGTTGAGCTAATAAAAACCTCGGCATATTTTTTATGATTCTCTAATTGCCGGGGACAAGACATTATACTAAGCAGTGCAATGGAAGACTGAGGACTTGGGCACAGAATGTCACTCTGTAATTATGGTAACATATATGGTCAAACCTGTCTTAAGCAGCCAGTCAAAGGACTGGACAACAGTAGCCTTTGAAGACAGGTTGTTGTTGCTTGATACAGGTAAATTTCCTCTGAAAGCATAGAAATGGGAAATTGAAATATGGCTGTTTAAAGACAAGTGGCAGCTAAATAGAGGTGGCTGCTTACACAGGGTTTGACTGTATTTAGAATGAAGCTTATTGGTAAATTAAAATTTTGGATGGGAAATATGTAAGATGTTTAATGCTGAGGTGAGGAGATCTTGCTATCTACCATGCTTTCGAAAAACACAACACATGACCTTGGCAGATCACCCTGCAGCTTCTCCGATCCTGGGCCTGATGCACTACTACATGACCACATGTGATTGAAACAAAACTCACTGAACTTGTTTGAAAAAAAAAAGTCAACAATAAATTGTGACAGTATTGGCATAATACAATATACACTTCCATAATTATAATACACACACATATATATATATATATAAAAGCCTTATTTGTATTTTTTTCTATTTTCTGTTACTTACCGACATAATATGTGATATATGTCGATGCCAGGGTGATTGTTATCTCCGCCAGGGCATCATTGAAGATTTTAGACAGCCAGTACAATGTTATTTTTGCCATAATGAAACCAACAAAAGGTCCCCCAATCGCCACTCGAATAAAATATACAACTATATCTCCACCTGAAAAAAATGAAAAAATACAACTATCTGTCGTGAGAAAGAAATACTAGCACAACATGAGATACAGGCACAAACTCATTAATTTATTTATATCTACCAGAAAATCTAATTTTGTTTCTTGACAAATTTATACTTTAACAAGATGGTTAATTTGTTTTATAAATAAATAATGCGTTCTGTTAACCTGGATTCCAGATGCTGTATCCATGCATCGATGCAGTTATATAAAATATAAAAATAAAATAAGAACTGATCTGCAAAATGTCTTTATCTGTTATTTTAAATTGAGAACAGACCTTTAAAAATATAATATACAGATGCTAAATATTTCAAAGAACATACATTTTTTAATTTTTCAGATGTATCAATTATGAAGTTAGGGCCAAATTTAAAATAATATTTGTTTGCTATCATTAGATCCTTAAGTTTTCCAAAATGGAGTAGGTAGGAAGAAGATTTTTGTTGCATATCGGACATTGGATTTCCTTGTACAGTCAAACTTATCTCAAGCAGCCAGTCAAGGGAAGGAGCAAAAATGGCCTTTTAAGACAGGTTGTTGCTTAATACAGGTTACTTTACTCTGAGTGCATAGAAATGGAAAATAGAAAATATAGTTGCTTAACCCTTTACTTCATATAGACGCCTTTGGACACCTCTAATATAGACGCCTTTTGATACCTAATATTGAAGGCTTTTGAATTATTGGGTGAATTATGTTTATATTAACTGACAGAGTGGAAAACAGTGCAGGTAACGAGCAGTCTGAACTCTTCCTGCACTGTTTTCAAAGGCCTTCTGTGATTGGTGCAGGAAAATGTGTATCTATGGAGTGAAAGGTTAAGTCAAGTGGCTGCTTAATAGAGGTGGCTGCTTACACAGGTTTGACTTTATTTAAGCGGGAACAGAAATTTCATCCTACACCCAATCACACGCTTCTTGATTCTACTCTGCTGTAGCGTTTTTATGACATGACATATTAAAAGATATATGCCAATATATTTAATTTGACATCTTCAAAGTCATAGTGATACAAATTTAATAATAATTTAAATTAAGACAAGTATTCAATGTGTTTGGTAGGCAAGAAAATTGATCTCATGTCATCATCAGGCTTTTTCTGTTCTGAACTGAGCAGAAACAGGCGTGTAAGATTCTTATAGTCTGGCAAACAAAAGTACAATGAATGTCATAGACAATCATTGTAGCCTGCTTGCCTGGATGTAAAAGAAAATTGTTCTCAAAATTTTGAAGAAAAAGAAGATTTGGAGTACTAGGCAGTTTGATGGGGAGGTTACTACGGTTAAGGGTATAACAGAGGGTTACTAAGGGTAGGTTACTAAGAAAGAAAACAAACACAATTTTAATTTTGCCTTTAACTTCAGGATTACTACAATAACCTCCGGCCACGACAGTTTAAAAAAAAAAAAAAAAAAAAAAAAAAAATTATATATAGATAAATCCCCCCCCCCCCCCCCGCCCCCCGGGAGGAAATTTAAAAAAAACCACAATAAACTTATGGGTATCACTGCACTGTCATACAGCTGAATCTTATTTTATATTTACTTTATAGAGCAAAATAATTCAACTGTCTGGTGAGACCTTATTGGAACAAAAAGGAAAATCTCATATTGCATGCACACTAGTCCATAATGTCACAAGTTTAATGTGATGTTTGTTGGAAGTTGAAATTAAATATATGTGTACATTATATTATATACGAGGGTTGAAAAAGTTGCTGTTTAATGCTGACGATCGGCTGCTTGTATGTAGTGCACACCGGATACAGATATCTACATTTTTACCTGGGTTAGATATTTTATCTCACCCTAGGGCCGAGATAAAATTCTCGCTATGGGATGTTGTAACCAACTAGACAACATAACGTGTAAAATATATGACGTAAATCATATAATTAAACGTCTTAAAAGCGGTCTTGTAAAATCTATAATGATAAATTAAATTAAGATAATTATTCAATATGTTTGCATGGTATGCAAGAAAAATAATCATTCATGGCTTTTTTGGTTCGGATAGAAAATTCCGTCCCTTGGGATAACTGTTTTTCCCAGGAACTCCCAAAATAGTTATCCCTCGGGACAGAATTTTCTATCCGAACCTCAAACCATGTAAAATTCTTATAATCAGACTTAATCCACCTGGATATGAAGCCGAAATTATAGTTGCGTGTTCCAAACCAGGCGGAACTTAGGAGCATGACATGTAATCTCTTTACCAATGCAACCATAATAATCAGGCATAATCTCTGAAATCCAGGTGTAATTTCTGACAGCCAAGCATAATTCTGTCAATCAGGTGTAATTCAGTTGTCTTAGGAGACCTTATTGGAATAACAAGAGGCCCATGGGCCTTAACGGTAACCTGATTATCCAAAAAACATTCAAAAGCAGGATCAAGGGACATGCAATTCACAATTTTAATAAAGGACCCATATACATCGATAATCATGATCACCATTTGTTTCCCAGCGCTTCCTATTTTAAAGTTTACCATGAATTTGACAGTTTGATTGCTTGATGTCATTCGGACTCTTTCTAAGATGAAACAATTTTTACTATGTGTAAAGCAGCTCATTTAGCACATCACAAAATATGTTGCACTTTGACACGTTAAATTTATTTTAGTCTGTTTAAGTCAAACCTAGGCTCATTAGGACGAATTTAGGAAATCCCTTTTCAATATACTATTTTAGCATGTTTAAATATATATGCTTTTGGCAATATGGGGTCAGTATGTATGTTTACGCATGATATATTGAAAAAAAAAGTTTTTAGCCAATTTTAAAAGTTTAAAGCTCCTTTTATTGCTTCATACAAACTACATTATTACAACAACTGATCATACCTGATAGACCCGATTCTGTGGTTGCCAGTTTTAAGAACACGTTAAAGAAGACAATTGCAGCCCCGTCATTGAGCAGTGCTTCACCTTCAATCACCATAGCCAGCTGTTTGGATGCTCCTAAAATAAAAGAAAAAAAAGTATTCTTACTTATTGTTTAACATGCTGAGAGAGGCAGGGGTGGCGTAGTGGATAGCGTGTTCTATTTTCTTTCTATTTTCCCTTTTATTTTATATCAGTTATTTTGCTGTCAATCTTTGGAGTTCTTCACGCAGCAGACCATTGCTAATAGCTACACTAGCAGAAACATCATCTTTTTTTGTTGAAAAATGAACTTAATTTAGTTTTTAATTTTTGCATCATGTTTACAGTTTATTTGTTGACAATCACATGTCAGTTTATAAACACATTCTTTTCGAGGCAAAATATGATGGGGTAATACTAAAACTTGTTTCCGACTGGCCTGGCTCTATTAGGAAAAGACAAATTCCGGCTGAGTTTGACTGGTACAGTTCCATACCTATATATATCTAATACGTAACTAGCAATTCATAATGACTGAGATAAGTGAATTTAAACACCATAAAATCTCACAATTACAAACACCACATGTGCCTTTTCCCATGCAGCAGGAATATGGCCGGGCTATCGGGAACCCAGATGGGTAGTTTAAATGATAAATCAAACCTCTTAGTGACATTGTTTATAAATTACACAGACTGGATTACCATTATAACCAGTAAAATGTATCACTGAAGTGAGTTGAATTGAAACCAATCAGCTATTTTTATTTACGCAGATAGGTCAATAAATAAGTGCATTGAAGATCGATTTTCAGAGAATGTAAACTTATTTGTGCATATAAAAATTGATTTAAGCGTAAAACTCTTTGCGTAAGCGTAATTGAAACGCAAGTAAAACAACTTTGATGCATATCCATCTATTTTTAATGTGTCATATACGCATTTCATCTGGACTTTGAGTTGACGCTGTAGACCACTCAGCCACCAAGGACCCATGGGCAGCATAAACTAACATATCGTGCCATGATATATGGTTTTATATCCCAACTGACAGCAGTCGAAACAATTCTGTAATATGGCACATTAAGTGAGAAAGCTTCTAGTACCTAGATCTTAGATGCTTTAGTATAACCCAACCTGCGCTACCAATTATAGGCAACTTTCTGCACATGGAGTTGATGAAACTCACCCACTATACCAATGCTGCTATCTAAAAATGTTGTGTCAATGATTTAAATAATAATCTCGAGAGATCATTGTTGACTAAGGCTCATAAACTCAACCCTTTCTTAACTTTTTGGATGAAATGTCATTCCTTGTATTTCAACTATAATTGTATTTTCATTTTGAATGGGTGCAGCTAACTGAGAGCCAAATGGTGAAGACTCTGGCATGACTGCAAATTACCAGCTGGATAATTGGTTTTCAAGGCTATCACTGATGGGAATAGTTAGCAAAGATGCATTTAAGGGACACATGTCAATTTTTTACAGGTTGCATCCACAATTCTTGCCAATCTGAAACAAGAGGCCCAAGAGGGCCTGAGGACGCTCTACTGACTCATGAACCCTCGGGGTGGGGTCATTTTTAACCCTAGGGACACCATTTGAACAATCTAACAAAACTATAGTTGGTCATCATTACAACATAAACATTTTGAAAATCTGTTTGGCCGTTCATGAGAAGAAGATTTTTTAAGTTTTGGACTATTTTTAGTAACAGCGGCCATCTTGAATACCAGATCGAAAAAATAAATCTTCTGTATTTTCTCCTATGCATCAGAAATATGCATGTGAAGTTTCAGTTTAATTAGCCTAGTGGTTTCAGAATAGATGAAAGAAAAAGAGAATTTTCTGTTTTCCCATAGTATCCCTATGTAAAATTCTAAGTCCCCTTACAGGGCCCTATAAATCTTAGCCCCTTAATTCTTATCTGCAATCAAACCCCTACACGTAGGGATGATTTATGCCAAATATGAACAAATCTGACATACCGGTTCTCAAGAAAACGATTTTAGTAATTCCCAATTTTTACCCTTATGGGGCCGCTCCTGACTCCTTAAGACAGTGGAACCCAGTCATTTTTACAAATCTGAACCTCCTTCACCAAACAATGCTTCTGTGAAGATATAGACAAAATCATTTCCAATTTAAAAAAAAAATTAAAAAAAATATTATGACATGTGCCCCTAATTGAACCCTCGGGACGGGGTCATATTTAACCCTAGGGACACCATTTGAACAAATCTAACAAAACTATAGTTAGCCATCATTACAACATAAACATTTTGAAAATCTGTTGGTTGGGCCGTTCATGAGAAGAAGATTTTTTAAGTTTTGGACTATTTTTAGTAACGGCGGCCATCTTGAATACCAGATCGAAAAAAATAAATCTTCTGTATTTTCTCCTATGCATCAGAAACATGCATGTGAAGTTTCAGTTTAATTAGCCTAGTGGTTTCAGAATAGATGAAAGAAAAAGAGAATTTTCTGTTTTCCCATAGTATCCCTATGTAAAATTCTAAGTCCCCTTACAGGCCCCTATAAATTTTAGCCCCTTAATTCTTATCTGCAATCAAACCCCTACACATAGGGATAACTTATGCCAAATATGAACAAATCTGACATACCGGTTCTCAAGAAAACGATTTTAGTAATTCCCAATTTTTACCATTTTGGGGCCCCTCCTGACCCCTTAAGATAGTGGAACCCATTCATTTTTACAAATCTAAACCTCCTTCACCAAACAATGCTTCTGTGAAAATATAGGCAATATCATCTCAATTTTAAAAAAATATAAAAAAATATCATAATGACATGTGTCCCCTAATTGAACCCTCGGGATGGGGTTATATTTAACCCTAGGGACACCATTTGAACAAATCTAACAATACTATAGTTGGTCATCATTACTACACAAACATTTTGAAAATCTGTTGGGCCATTCATGAGAAGAAGATTTTTTAAGTTTTGGACTATTTTGAGTAACTGCGGCCATATTGAATTTCAAATCGAAAAAAAAATTTTTCTGTATTTTCTCCTATGCAACAGAAACATGCATGTGAAGTTTCAGTTTAATTGGCCTAGTGGTTTCAGAGAAAGTGCTGCTAACAGATGACAGACGACGAACGACAGACAACGCGCCATCGCATAAGCACTTCTGGCCTTTGGCCAATTGCTTGGAAAATATAATGATAATAAAATTGAATAAATGTGTGTTTTTTACGATCTGCATGTAGAGTTTACGATGTTCCAGTTGTTCTTCACTGGACATGGATAATTTCATATTCTGTAAAGCAGTCTATGCATTTGGAATTTTTGGTTGTTTTTATAAGTGCTAAGGACTTGCAACATCCAGCATGTTTTTATATTCATCACGCAGTGTTGGTATTATTGTTTAAAACATGCAAACACATGAATACTGGAAACCGGATGGTGCCTGTTATAAATACAACGCCTTTATCTGATTCATTCAGAAACTATCATGCAGATAAATGTAAGGAATTCAAGTATTAGGAAAGTCTGATATGAAATCGGATGTTAAAAAATAATATAAAAAAGATGACCGAAAGACGCACTTTTTGTGAGAGCGAAACAGTAAGCACAGCTATAACTATATTTAGCCTAAAAGAAAACATCTACAATTCCATTCTCATTTCCCATTGTATTATTATTCCCTGCAAGCAAGATCGTGATAAAATGATTTCAATGGATAGTCCCAGGAGTTTTTAATACAATCAGATGGATGTAATAGAAATGTTATTTACGGAAAATCTTATTGCCTGTTTATGGCAATACGAAAACTAACTAATTTTCTTTCGTAAAATACAGAATCATGACGCTAATCTGTTTACACCGTCTACCATAAAACATTACAGGCAAAAAACATCAAGTTCCAAGACTGCGGAGAATATTTTTCTTAATTTCTGTGCTGTAAGTTTGAGTTATGCAGACACTAATCAATGTTAAGATGTGTTAAATTGCCATAATGAAAATGTAGAGACATACAGACTGACAGCAATGCAGAGACCAATCTAACTACGGTACACCTTACATAACACCATAATAAATTAATTGCTAGATTTTCATCCAAATTTTCTCAAAAAGCGGGAGGATGTTATTTTCTATCTTTTTTTTAATTTTTTTAAATTTATATCTTTTGTTATGAAAATAAAAACGGTCATGGTGGTAATGACAATTAGGGGGCGGGTGGGGACAATAATCTAGCCGATGTTCCACTATGTCCCAACTGAAAAATCATGCTTTTTTCTCAATTGAGCACCAGTGATTTTTTTTACAAATTTTAATGTACGAGTCCCAGGACTCACTGGACTACAAATCTGTGAGTCTGTTTAGAAACAGGTGCAGTAGTAACCTGATGATCTTGAAATTCATCCGATGATGCAGGCGCACTAGTGTTTACAAAGCAGTGTGCAAGAAACACAATGCGTCGGGAATTAAATGTCTGTATTTGAGATAAATGGGACTATTGGCTGCAATTTTCCTGTGTCCAGCAGATGCACACGTTTCAGAATTATGCGTCTGCTTCAAGATTTGTGAGTCCAAGATGCAGGAAGCAGGGGTAAATGAAACACTGAAGCACCTAAAAATCCCAAAATGAAAAAAAAGACAAGAGGTCCAAGAGGACTTGAATGCTCTACTGGCAACAGATGCTACATATAAAATATCTTAAGCCAGGCCTTAAACTTTCAGAGAAACTGTTTTTTAAAGTTTTGCATAAAATGTGCTTATAAGTCGTGGCAGGCGCATTTGTGATTGAATGTAGCTGGTTCAAGAACTCGTCTGAGATCATATGGTTATATAACTGCTGTGCAAGTTTGGTAATTATTTAATGAAAAATGAAGGTGTTATCACATCTACAAGAAAAAGGTTAATGGACAGATGAGGGATAATATACCATGACATAAGCCCTGCTGGCCTTTGGCCAGTAGAGCTAAAAAAAATTTCTTATATTCACCGACTGGATATGAAGTAGTACTGTTATATCTGATAATTAATAGACAGAACTTGATCTTAACAGTGTTACACATTATAATCATTGACAACACATTGTTAAATCAAAACAATACCATTACCATGTAAGGAAATAACAGCACATGGTGCTCGTGACTGACACAGTTATAAATCTGTGTGCTTCTACCTTATAATTCTCTCATACAATCGTGCATGTAATATTTGCCTTGGTTAATAATGTATACTTCTATAATGACAGCTGGAACTTTTGATGTTTTGATATGGTTTTCATCAGTATTGGCTATTTAAGAAATACTGTGATCAATCAAAACTCAAACTTGATATACAAGGGTATTCAAAAAGTTGTGTGATGCATTTGCAAATCATAATGTACAAGATGCTGCACCATACTTTCTTATTAAGGAAGCCCATTGTTGTCAGGGAATAAAAATTTCTCTTGTCCCATCGTATTTACGAGTGAAAATTGGGCAGGGCGAGAAAAGATTTACACATCATTAGTTCTGCACCAGGACGAGTGCTAAAATTGTGATAAACTGGTAGTTTACTTGCCTTATTGAATCTTAGCAATTCAGAATCGAGAGAGCCGGGCCCGATTAGCTCAGTCGGTTACGCGTCTGACTATCAATCCAGGGGTTGTGAGTTTGAATCCCCCGCCCGGCAACAGTCACCGTGATGATTGATATACGACATTGTGTCTCATTATCATTTGTCTCTCACCACTGATTCAAGTGGGAAAGTTATCAGTTACTTGCGGAGATGGGGTGTGCTCGAGTACTGGTTAATCCCAGGAAACAGCGGTTGGGTTAACTGATCGTCTGTAAGCCCTAGATGACATAAAAATGAATCGAGAGCGACTATGAAACTGGAAACTGAAAATTGCAGATCATGACTTCTACATGTCGGTATCCTGTATTGTTTGACCCCGGTATCTATCGGTATCCCTACTATGTAATACTAATTTTATTTTAAGCTGTTTTTTGTGATCACTAAATGTAAATGTCCCTTTCAGTATTGATGTTTTCTATACTGTTTTGTTGATTATTTCATATCTGTTTGTAGGACAAGTGAATATGGTAACAGAACAAATGCATTTAGCAATTTAGTCATTCATCCTGCAGGACGAGTTGTAAGTTTTTTTGTAAAACCAAGGACTTGTATAAAAGAATAGGAAATTTGTGTCTCTCTACTCAATGCTAATAAAATAGTGTGCGAAGAATTAATAAATTGCAAATTAATCATTCGCATTTCACAGGCATTTGATTTCTTTTGCATAAAATGTAAGATGTATGTTAAACCTTAGATGTTTTATAATATTTTAAACACCCAAAATGATCTTGAATATAAACTATTGTAGCTTGAATATAAAAAAATTCAAATAATTTCCGTTTTTTTTGTTGCTGTATACAAATCATGTAATCATTATGAAGTACTTAACAATAATTGTAAACACAATTTGCTGATATGATTCCATTGCGCAAAGAATTTGTATTTTTGATGTATGGATATTAATATGTGAAAACTATATTTTGCGATGTGAAAACTAGATTTTGAGATGTGAAAACTAGATTTTGCATGAATACGTGAATATGCGCGCATTTCTAATATCTCAATCAGTTGCTTTTCCTTCTCTATATAAGTCTCTGATAAAAAAAAAACAATTAAATTTATATGCAGGCCTGCAATATGTGTAGCTACCCGTGCATAAATCCACACTTTAAAGTTTGATCCAGACGAGTTAAATGACAGTGAAGAAACATATCTAACTGAAATATTCACAAAAACTATGTGCAGCAATATTGTGGAAGAAATAACAGGAATTATAATGAGACACTTGCGCAAGCCGGGGAATAAGGAATGATGTATTATCAACAGGAGAAATTTTAATGGCAATATATTACATGATTAAAATGTTTTAGGTCACCTGCCACTGGGAATTATTGAAATTTCTTGATTGTTTGTGGTAAATTAACTCAAGAGATCTTTTTTGCAAAACCTATAATGAGAACAAGAAGAATTACCCCTGCTTTAATTAGACTTCAAAATGGTATTCAGTAAAGTTATAAGAATAATGAATTATACACAGAAATACAAACATTATACCAGACCTGTGGTGTTTTTTTAACAAATCTGCATTTCTAAACACAAATATCAGTGTTCGGCTTACCTTATTCTTTTCTCTTTTTTATTTCATTTGAATACATCTTATTCAGTCAAATACTACATGGAGCAAATAATACAATAATACAAACATAATTATACTCACTTACATTTATAAACACAATATACATACTTTCACTACTATATATACACATATCTTTTTTTCTTTTTATTTGAAAGAAAAATGAGGGGGGAAAAAAATAAATTAAAATATACTTTCTTACTTTATATATGAAATGTAAGAATAAATATATACCCATTATATTTAGTATATGAGGACTCAAACCTACGACCTTAGCAGTGGGAGGTAAGTAATCTTGAGATGGATCAATAGACCATTTGGCTGCAGAGGACCCCCTTAACTGATATTCAGTAAAGTCAAATAGACCTGTGTTCCAGAAATGTACACAGAAATACAAACATATATACCAGTTCTGTGTTTTTATTTACCAAATCTGCATTTCTAAACACCAATTCAGTGTTTTGTCACGTTATTCTGGTGAGACAGTTACAAACCTGTTTCTCTAAGCAGGGCAACGACAGCGACAGGATCGGTGGCACTGAGTATTGAGCCGAACATCATGCCCTGGTTCCAATCCCAGTTGTACGTGAACAAATACCGCGACATCACTGCCGTCAGGAACGAGGCCAGAGCTGCAGCAGAATATAGCCATACATCTCATGAATATAACATCACTGTTCCACATTGTCGGAAAGTAAAATAAATCTAAGGGAAGCAACTCAAAAAATATTCTCATTGCAGTTTTAACACAGTTATTTCCCATAACATCTACAAATCCAATGCCAAAAGACAGTAAACATGTACATGTATTCCATAAAAATTTCTAAAATTCATTTTGTTTAGAAAATGCAGACAATTAATGGAGTACTAATGCTTCATTGTTCACTGAAATAGATCAGTATTTTTAATTACTTAATTGAAATTAAAAGTGAAAAATCATTTATGTCTCTTAAAAATTCGTCAAACGTTAACTTTTAGTTAAAGATGATTTGAAAACATTGACCAGCGGCGGATCCAGGGATCGTTTTCACCAACCACTCTTGAGAATATTCTTAGATTTGAGCTTGAAAATCCAAATTTCAACCTTAGATGTCTAGTTTGTCATGGGATATAGAATAATTGTGAGTGTTTACTCAACTGCTTGCAAATTTTGGTCTCAAGAAATGATCTCTAAGTGTATTTTTCTAAATTCATTCTTGAGTTCAAGTCTAAGAATATTCTTTAGAAAGGTTGGTGAATACTAGGTTCTGAGGGGACGAACTTAGGCGGCGCAACAGAAAATCTGAACAGGAACAGTCATGTTTTTCAGTAAAATAATAGTGAATATTAATAAAAGAATTTAGGGGGGTTGGGGTGTACACCATTTTTTTTAAAGAGTAGATCCGCCATTGATGACCAATAAAAATCACAAACTTACCTAAGCCAGGTATCGCCAGTATAATGACTTGGACGAATGCTTTTATAAAGGTGTGCACTTCCATGGCAAATGCGGACTCGAATATGAGAACTGGTAGGAAGATACTGAGTATAAGATGGGGATCAGTCTCTACAATCCTTGCGTAGACATGTACCTCGGGGAACCTGCCGGACAGCAGGCCAAACAGCACTCCCAGAACAAGCAGTACCACCGTGTAGGGCAGTCGTAGGTTTAAACCTTGGATGATACGTCTGGTGAGAGCTACAATATATAGTAAAATATATGTCACACATAATATAATACCATCTTAGTTAAACAACTATCTGGGTTAGTTTTTGTTGTTTTTAATGCCATTTTCAACACATTTCAGGTTATACATGGCATATCCAGTTTTTATTGGTGAAGACTTCAGAATGAACCCGAGTAGTACCACCATCCTTCTGCAAGTATCTGGCAAACTTTCTCATGTAAAGTTGAGCAGTCTCATTAAAATCTAAGCTAAAGTTAATCTAATATTGATGTGAGTGAAAGTTGAGCAATTGGGACCCAAACCTATGATCTTAGCAGTGACAGGTAAATGATCTTGAAACGGCACCTAAGACCACACGGCCACAAAGACCTCCAACTGGGTAAGATAACTAGTCAAACCTGTCTTAAGCAGCCAGTCATGGGAAGGAGCAAAGGTGGCCTTTTAAGACAGGTTGTTGCTTAATACAGGTTAATTTGGTTAATAAAGCATAAAAATTGGAAATAATAAATGTGGCTGCTTAATATAAGTGGCTGCTTAATAGAGGTGACCGCTTACACAGGTTTGACTATACTAATATTGTGTTATATCTTGGCTGCATTCGGCACTGTTAAACAGCCAAACCATTTACTGCCCCAGGTTCGATATATTTATTTATATCAGTGCTAATTTGAGGTTGAGACAGTGTCCAGGAAAATCTGTTAGTTACTGTAAGCAAACGTTTTACAGAACAGAACGCAGCATTTGTAACATTTTTGTCAACAGTAGACAACTATTATAACATGTTGACCAAATTGACCATTTCGTCAGAATAATTCGGCGTGTAAACATGACTTTTAGTAATGATACTTTTCAAATATTTTTTAGGCTATTATTCATGATCGACTTTATTTGGTGCGAAAATATAAAATGTGTCAATATAAAGGACCATCAATTAGTCAAATAAACACCAAAATTTGATACAACCAAAATTGAGTACTTTATTTTATCACTATTGCCCTATCTGACTCATTTTAAACTTCAAAGTTGGAATTAAGTTATAAAACTATAGCTTCCCTTTCAACAAGCCAAAAGGATAGTGCTTTATACTTGTAAAACTGACAAGTGAAATGGTGTGAAAATGAGGGGTGGTCAAAACTGTCACATTACAAGTGATTCTGTCATCCCAGGTGGACAGCTGTATTATAAATAGCAACAATTAGTGTACAACTAGAGATTATAGTTACTGAGATGCAAACTGCATTGTATAAGTTTATTGTAACATGGCAAAATATAGCATGTTTCATCACTCCCATTTCTGCATGATATGCAACTAGTTTTCCGAATTTGAACTGTCCTTAAATTTATATTATTTAAGGCTAGCCGGATTAGCTGGTAACACGTCTGACAATCAACCCAGGGGTCTTGAGTTTGAATCCCTGTGCGACAACAGTTTCTGTGATGATTAATATACGACATTGTGCCTCATTATCATTCGTCTCTCACCACTGATTCAAGTTGGAAATTTATCAGTTACTTGTGGAGATGGGGAGTGCTTGAGTACTGGTTAACCTTTCAGGATCCCAGGAAACAGTGGTTGGTTAACTGATCATCTGTTAGCCCTCGATGGCATAAAATGGCGCTAAATATATAATCAATCAATCATTACTTGAGGCTCTAAAAATGTTAGCTTGTTTTGAAAGATATAAACTAAAAGATGCAGAAATTGCAAGGGCCATAAATGTTGTGTTTTTTATTTATTTTAGTATCATACAACTGCAAAATTCTTAAAAACTTATACCAATCTCCCTCATAGTTTTTCATGGTCTAATGACGGTAACCAGTACAAAGCATAATTATGTGGAGAACATATCTAGCTGACATGATGTGAAAGAAAGCCATAACTATGGCTCCGCCCACTGGCCACGTGGCGACTTGTTTGTCTTGGTCAATACAATGTGGTTGCTTGCTTATGTCCAAGGAAAGGGGAGGTCTTGGAAACGACATGAATCACTGATTGGATTATCAGCTTTGTTGATTGACAGCCCGCATCAGATCAGTTGCTTAAGGACACCACACATGACAGTGACTTAGGGGATCAAACAATCCTGGGTCTGGTTTTCTAACATGTTTAGACTCTCTCATATCAAGACTTTTGTCACATGTAATTAATATTCATGAACACAAAATGGACAAGTTGAAGAGCTATTTTCTAAACAAGTTATTGAACAAATTCATTTGAAAATGGGGCAGTTAAGTGTAGCTGATAGTGTTGGCGGCTCATGACTGAAGTTGTGGGTTCAATCCCCAGCTTGACCTGATGCTTAAAAAAAAACAACAGCACACACACACACAGTACTTGTTTTACCCTGGAAGCGGGAAAGAAATGACTGATTAATGTGCTAGGTGCTGATGCCGCAGTTGAAGTGGGTCTGAATCCCACAAGTGACATAATTAATGTGCTAGGTGCTGATGCCGCAGGTGAAGTGGGTTTGAATCCCACAAGTGACATAATTAATGTGCTAGGTGCTGATGCCGCAGGTGAAGTGGGTTTGAATCCCACAAGTGACATAATTAATGTGCTAGGTGCTGATGCCGCAGGTGAAGTGGGTCTGAATCCCACAAGTGACAGAAAATATTTCCAAAATTGCCTGTGGTCAGGTGAATAAGACATTTGTCACTCCCCTCTATTGACTCATATAAAGTAGGAATAATACAAAAATTAGAATTTGAATACTTTTATATATCATTAATGATATAATTACTGTTTTTGAGAAGTTTAAGTATATTGTCCTCAGTAGTTTGATAGACAGTGAATATGACCAAGACATTCGAATTTACCTTGTTTCGCTGTCATTTAGCAGCCGTTTTACATATTGGAGTTACCGGTATATGCGAGCTAGATCCGAGATACTGGGTGGAAACATGTACATACGAAATCGGAACTTCAGCTGAGTGAGTGATATGGGTTATAGAGGAATGAGAAAGTTTTCTTCTGTCCTCTATTTCGTCATGTTTTCAGTTTAAAATCTATGATTATTTTTATGGTTATTATTATTATTATTAAGTGTTTTGTTACTGCTGAAGAATAAATAAAAAAATAAGATTTGAATTGAAAAATTTACAGAGAGAAATATATGGGTTATAGCAAGGACATGTATATCTCTAGTTTAGTTTTAACTTATTTATTTTACTTCGATTGTGAAACAAGTTCTTACAACTTAGACAAGCCACGCTCGAAGTCTTCCTGGATAGAACCAGTACAAAGCATATGCGGAAAAATTGTCTTCCTCAAGGACACCACACATAGCCGTAGCAGAGGATCAAACTCACTACCCTCCGATCATGGGTTCGGTGCTCTACTGCTGGACCACACGCTCCATATCTCTATGGGTTATAGACAAATAAGAAAAGAATAAGAATTTTGTAATTTGTAATATTTTATTACCCACACCCCACCCCCAAATAAACAGAATAAATTTGATTAAATCAACTTGTTTAGATGTTTGTTTTCAGAAGTATATTTTCTTGTATATGAGCACAGAGCTGGGATTAGTGAAATATTTGCAAAAGTTAACACTCACAAGTCAATTAAAGTATGGGCGTTGAAAAATAAGAATATAAATGTTACTTAAACAAGTACTCTGTTTCTCTTTAGACTATAATGGATGAGCGTGTATTCAACACCGCGTATATTGGTGGAAAGAACATGTGAATGCATACAACATTTAGTGTTCTTGTAAACCGTTGATACTAAAGTCTGTACATGAATATCCAGATATGTCTGCCATTTATAGTGGGTTGTGATCAAATACAATAATAATAAGCAGCTTTCATTATTTTAAATAATGTCCGTCTGAACAACATTGGGTGACAAGCTATGACTTTGGATATTTATTGCTAAGTTTTCAACTAATTGATTTCGTATGTATTGGCCACACAAGTTTTAATGATTCTAACTCCTTATTGACAGTATATTAAATTGTTTTTGAAATGATAATTGTCATAAGCTAACAGTAAAACAAGTTTCTTATATTGTGAATGCCTAATAATGACTCTAAATAATGAATAACGTATGTATCATTCAATTTCTAACCATAGAACCGTGCTTGAAGCATTGCATTAATTACTCAACCCACAGATCCCTGATGAAGCTATAGCAATATTTCTTTCAGTTGCAATATGGATTGATACCAATTTAGAGCTAATAAGTGTATCATTGACCATAATTCATTAGTACTATACAATATTATTTTCAATAGTCATGTATGCATCAAGGAACTGGCGTCAAGTCTTTGACATTGGCTTAAAGCTGTACATAAGTTAATATGGTAGAAAAAAAATATCATTGTGTACTATTGGCACATGTAGTTATCTTTTGAAAATTAAGTTTTGCTCTTTTACTATACGTTCAACGGTTATGATAGAAGATTACCAGAGATTTATGAACAAACGCTTAACTTTCGGCATGGAAGTATATAAACCTGACATAGATATTATCATTAACTGATGAGCTCCTAAAAGTGTTTTAGGATATATTGGCAGGAGGTAGGAATGGGTGGCCGTACTGGACAACATTATGTCGATCTCATAATACACTTACAAAAGATCACTAATGAAAACGGTATCAGACGATAAAAAAATTTATGAAAATAACGGATATTCCAAAGTCGAAGCAATGCGGAGAAAGACTGTAATGTCATGTGTGTGGCTGCATTATTTGCGAAATGAAATGTTAGTGTACAGGCAGCATTTAGTTTAAACACAATTTTGTTCACAGTAAACATGGTAGTCATACATTTAATTACAAGTGAAAAAGATCCATAAGAAAGCTATACTAGTATCTTATTATCCGTTTTTTTACTTATAAAGTACAAGCCACATTTCTGCTACAGACATAATATTTATTAAACTTTAATAGTGATGAAAATTGTAATTTTTTTGTTAAAACACATACACAAGTATTGGTTTGTCTAATTTGAATACACACTGTGACAGGAAATGTTACCTTCTCAGAACATGAGTATTTGCCTACCCTGATAAGTATTGTTCTCTAATTTACAGCATAGAGCTTCCATCACAGTGTTTCTATTCAAATCGCTTATTATGATGCTTGAAAGGTGGGTGTCACATGATAACTGTCAAACACGATTTGAAAGTAGGATTGTATGTAAAAACTAAGTTATTTGAGTGTTAAATGTGCGGTTTTGTGGATATTTTTACGTTATGGACATATATAAAGTGTTTTTTTTAACCCTTTACTTCATATAGACGCCTTTGGACACCTCCAATATAGACGCCTTTGGACACCTCTAATATAGACGCCTTTGGACATCAAATATAGAAGACTTTTGAATGATTGGGTGAATTATGTTTATATTAACTGACAGAGTGGAAAATAGTGCAGGAAGTGTTCAGATTGCTCTTCACGAGCAATCTGAACTCTTCCTGCACTGTTTTCAAAGGCCTTCTCTGATTGGTGCAGGAAAACGCATATCTATGGAGTAAAGCGTTAACAACCGGTAAGAGTTTTTGTTAATGATATTACATATTTTAATCAATATGAGTGTTTTGGCTTCCACACTGGAATCATGGCATAAATACTACCCATAAAAAAGCGGATGGAGTATGCACGTAGAGGACGATCAAATAAAAAAATATAAAATCGTTCGAAAACGTGCTTTGATATGCACTAGGTCAGTGGTAAACCATCGATCCCAGGATTGGAGATTTGAATCCAGAGTCCCCCATGGCTAAGTCTTGTTCTTGAGCAAGGCACTTTTTTCCACATATACATAGAACTGGTTCTACCCAGGAAGACTTTGTGTGATTTGCACAAGTTGTTTCTTCACAATCAAAGTTGTTTTTTCACATGAAATGGAGCAAGCGAGATTCAAAGTCATCCCCTATACCACTCGGCCACAAAGGATTGTCCAATGTAACTATTTTAAGAACTCGTTAAAGCTTGCATTGTAAACAACAAGAAACTTGTAACTAAAATGAGAAGAATGGCTTCCCACATTATTTAGCTGACAACTATATTATATTATTAATGAGATAATAAAATTGAAGGAAAGCATGCCTTGAAAACCCATTACAAAATATATAATATTAATTTCATAACGTTGTACTTTTCTTTTCACATATGTATGGAGTGCATACATTTACTGCTGCATTAAGCAATAAAAATCATGTGATTTGAGATAACCTTTGTGATTATTTTGATACAGATATCTAATAATTTGCAATGTTTTACCTGCCTTTATTTTTTGAAGCAGACATGTTTTCTCTTCATATATCAACAACCATTTCTACCTCCAATTTGAATATAACTAACTTTAAAAAAAACAAAATGGTCAACAAATAGCCACATGAGTGACAATTTGATTGAAAGCGAGATTCAATTTATTTAATATGCGTAATTATACAATAACTCACTCCTCTCCTTGAAATATGTATTGAAATACACCAAAACAGTAATAAACATCAACAATGCTGTATAGATACATAGAAAGACATACTCAATGTAAAACCAAAATCATGAAAACATTTCACAAAATCCCACTACAGTACACCAATGACTTGTATATCTCTATATAATTCCTTGAGTACACCTAATAAACCTAATACTAAAAATCTGTATACACAACTTAAACATTTAAAACAAGACTCGGACAGTGTAGTGGCACCTCTGAAAAAGGACATCATCTGCTACCCCGATGATACTAAGAAAGTGACTATACTTAATGAATAGTTTCAATCAGTATTTTCAAAAGGTCACCACTGTCCCTGAAATCACTCTGTGAATCTAAGCGATCAAGGTCACAGCTCTTCTCGACTCCCTAGTTTGTTTTATTATTTTTAAAACTAACAACCGAAATATCAGTTTCTTGTAAATATTCTTTTAATATATTTTTAAATATCAACAGTCTTTGTCCGTATGGCGACGTACGCATGCCCATGTCACCAATAGGGGTTTGGCATTAACGGAAGACTAGATAGATGGATTTAGTCAATACTATCTAAATATGTATAGATCTACTAGATATATGTATAAATTCTATAATGACTAGATCTATTTTGTTGATGTTTTCTACTGTTTTGGGATATTCTAATACATGTTTAAAATTTTGGGAACAGGGTTGGGTCATGTGGTAGCAATGATAGTAGGGGAGAGAGGCTGGTACCCTTATGAGGTGGAGGTACGGCAGGGAAGATCCGTCTTGGTGTGGATATTTGTGAACGTGAACACAAGTCTTTGTTCATTTACATTGGTTGGTGTTATGCCTATTTAATGTCTATGATAATCATTAGATTTTTACCTCCAACAGCGCAGCTTCCAAACAGGAAAAATATGATGGCAGAATCATGTTCAACAGTATAATGGTGATCGCCAGTAGAATTAGTTTCGTTCGACATTCTGACGTTGCTGCACTTTAAAAGGTCCCAAAGTGCAGAGTAGATCTATCATACGTTGTATTTCTGACCCTGTAAAATATAAGAAAGTTTATGTTTTTGTTTACTTAGAAAAATCGCCATTTTTTCATTGCAACAACGTCATTTTTCTCAGAAATGTGACGTCATCCGTATTATACTCGGTCAATTCCGTCATCTCTCCGTATTTTGACAACACCGTTGTTTTTTTTTTACAAACATAGTCTTGATCATCTTTGACGCTTACTTTTCTAGAATGCCGTAACCAATGTGGTGAGCACTTGTGACCAGACCCCCATTTGTCTTATTTAGACTATTTAAAATGTTCCATATAGATCAAGGCTATTATATACTGTAAAATCGATTGGCTACACGATATGTCTCAACTTATCTTGACAATTTATTTAATAAATTGTAACGAGATTCTGATAAAGTTTCTGACTGGCTGGTTCAACAATCGGACTTCTTCCGCGATTTTAATGGAATTTCACCAGACTATCGTTTAATCTTTATTTCTATATCTAATTTTTGTTTGATTATTTTATCTTTTTTATTTGAATTAAACTTAAACAAAATGTCTTCAATGACTTCCTATATCTTTGTTAGTACATATGTGCCCCCGTTTGATCCCTCTTTTTGGACATATGATGTAGAGTCAAGTTTGACCCCTTTTTGTTTTGCATAATGCGATGGTCCAGAACACTCTTACGAGGATCACAAATCACAGCAGCTAAACATATGATAAAAAAAACATGTTTTTTTATTCGAAAATGCTAATTTTCTTCATTTGGGTGATGGTGCTCCAAGTTTACATCTTATTACGCATATCTAAAACATCTATATGTAATAATATCTGACAGAAGGGTCCATTCATCCGGGATTTAGTGACAGTGAGATAAATACTGTCACATTACTATATTTAAAAACGTATTTATTTTATTGGTTCTGAAATAGTCAAAACCATTAAAAATGCTGTACGCTCATTCATATGACCATAGTATTAAATACTCTAATTCTAGAATGGGGTGTTGAAAATGATCAACTTAATAGAAAAAAAGCTCGATATTATTTGTGTTGATGCCTCACTCTGTGCCCATGTCCGGTTGTTTGCCATCCTCCATGCGCGATTTAGACTGCTGTAGGCTGGTAAAACATCAGCAATAACAATAAATGTGCAATTAAGATGCCGTAATCCCGCTATTTAATCAAAGACAACAGCTGGTGACGTCTTGTCCGCTCACAGATGTGTTAAATACGATACCAGAGTGAAAGACACCTGCGACATAGATACGCATATTGTTGTTATGTTCAATAAGAAATCACGGACATATGTTCTGATATAGCAATTCGTAAATGAAACACAGGCAAACCATCATAACCATCTACTGCTGCTGCTTCTAATACTACACTTACAACTACTACTATAACTGCTACTACTACTACTACTACTACTACTACTACTACGACTACTACTTCTACTACTCATTCTACTGCTGCTACTTCTATTACTTCTACTATAACTACTACTACTACTTCTTAAACTACTACTACTTCTATAACTACTACTACTACTATTACTACTACAACTACTACTATAACTGCTACTACTACTACTACTACTACTACTACTACTACTACTACTACTACTACTCATTCTACTGCTGCTACTTCTATTACTTCTACTATAACTACTACTACTACTTCTATAACTACTACTACTACTATTACTACTACTTCTATTACTACTTCTATTACTACTACTACTACTACTACTACTACTACTACTACTACTACTACTACTACTACTAATACTACTACTACTACTCATTTTACTGCTGCTACTTCTATTACTTCTACTATAACTACTACTACTACTTCTAAAACTACTACTACTTCTATAACTACTACTACTACTATTACTACTACAACTACTACTATAACTGCTACTACTGCTACTACTACTACTACTACTACTACTACTACTCATTCTACTGCTGCTACTTCTATTACTTCTACTATAACTACTACTACTACTTCTATAACTACTACTACTACTATTACTACTACTTCTTTTACTACTTCTATTACTACTACTACTACCACTACTACTACTACTACTACTACTACTACTACTACTACTACTACTACTACTACTACTACTACTACAACTACTACTACCTACTACTACTACTACTACTACTAATACTACTACTACTTCTGTTACTGCTACTGCTTCTGCTTCTGCTACTGCCACTGCCACTGCCACTGTCACTGCCTCTGCCACTGCCACTACAACTGCTGCTGTTGCTGCTGCTGCTGCTGCTGCTGCTGCTGCTGCTACTACTACTACTACTACTACTACTACTACTACTACTACTACTACTACTACTACTACTACTACTACTACTACTACTTCTACTACTACTACTACCTTACGTTATTAAACATACAGCTTACTTTTTATGCAAAAGAAAGCAGTTGCTTGTGGAATAACAATGATTAATTTGTCAAATTGTTAATTTCTTCGCGTGCTATTTTATCAACAATAAGTAGAGAATTTCAAGTTTCCTGTCCTTCTATCTAAGTATTTATAAAAAAAATTATGTAGATAAATATGAAGAAATTCTCCACCCAACCTGTATCAGAGCATGGTCACGTGCATAAGTTTGTTGAAGCAAGTTTGGCCGAAAGAAAATAATCTAGTTTATTGCTAACTTGAAGAATTGCGAACCAATAAACTAAACTTCTACTGGGGGTCAATTTGTTTTTTTATGAATGAAATCGTATAAATATGCAAGCGCTAGGTATGAATCTAAATACTTGATTTCTTGGCTCGTTAAATAAAGTGATTTCTTTCCACCAGATTCATTTCGTTTTAGTGAAATTAGAATTACAAACCATAAATATAGATGTGATTTGACTTGGTGTAGATTTTAGTAATAAATACATAAAAGTATAATTCCAAACTCATACAAATTTGCATATTTAATAAATAATATAACGATGAATGTTCAATCAATTTGTAACATGTGTTCATTTTTTAATCAAGGCATGTTTCTCAAAAACATTTTCTTAATAAACTTTGACATTCGATTTATATTAAGGCGATTGGTGCACTTTGGTAAATTACTTTTCTCAACTGCGCAATATATCAAATATACGAAATGAAGATTTATGTAGAAGTTGAACTTTCGTCTGTTTCAGTTCAGATAGGCACAAGCATAATATAGTCATATAACGATAGTTTACATATAAGAAAACCGACTGCCTGTCTGCCTGCCTGCCTGCCTGTCTGTCTGTCTGCCTGCTGCTAAATACGTTTACTTAAGTCCATTAACAGATAACCGACATCTTTGTTTAAAAGAAAGGCAGTTTTAACCTCTCTCTCTCTCTCTCTCTCTCTCTCTCTCTCTCTCTCACACACACACACACACACACACACACACACACACACACACCTGACGAACTAGCATATCATTTTATTATTTGACAACATACTTATGTTTACGGTATTCAATTTTGGGGTTATATTAATTGATATACCATTCTTAATTAATCAATTAATTAATTAATTATATATATAAATATAACTTAATTGATTAAATAACTTAAAATGACGAGATTAATAAAACTTAGTACACTTACAGACATCACTAGACAAATAAATTACTCCAGCGAAAATCCCAATTAATCCCTTAACAATATCAGGTCGGTATTTATTGTATAATATAACAAGTTATAGATGAAGTAGACAGTGTAATTTCTAAATGTTTTTTGTATTGATCCCCGAATACTGTATCCATTGGTGGGTTAATAAAGCAAGTATCTTATACACCGGAATGTTGGTTAGTCACCCAAATTTGCATGAATCAAAGCATGTCCCTTAACTTCAGTTGAAAAATAAAATTCAAATATCAATAAATTAACGAATAAAAACGAAAGCATTTACACACCTAGATGTTTCATCCATTTAATTGTGTGTTTTTCTCTCACAATCATATGGTTAATTCATGTCAGACATTGATACTGAATCCGTTTGATATAAAAAAAACGTGTCTTTATTCTCAGACGTTCTAATATTCGATGTATGAAATGGAATTTGCGTCGAACGTCTAATTATAAATAACAATATAGTTCCTAGCTCAAAACCTTTGTTCTCCTTTCTTTATTGTGCATTAAAAAATCCACAGTTTTCTTGTAAAAGATATATCTTTATTTCTGGCGTAAATAGCAAAAAACAAAAAACAACCCAACCCTCGGTCGACCGATCCTTACATGTATGTATAAGTTTTTATTTACCCTCGCGCTTTGAACTAATCATTTTGGCGAGCCGGATTAGATGGTTATTAGAAACATAAAATTGTCAATTTGTATGAATGATAGATGAAGGATGATAATTATATACTTAGTTAAATTTTTTATTTTAGAATTGGTGATAACTAATTTAGCCGCTATTGTTTATCATGATTCTATATGTGGTCCAACTACTGAGATGATTAAAAATTGATGACTAATTAATTAGGATTTGTTTATATTAATTTACCTTGTGCAGCAATATGGTATATTAAGCAACTCTTTCGTGTAAAATCAAAATTTTTATTATATGTAAAAACCTATATATTAATCCAAACGCCTCTGCCTATAGCGCAAATAAATTTGCTTACAGTATCAGAAGAATCTTGTTCAAACTTATTTATTTTACATTGATTGTGAACAAGTTTTTACAACTAATAATAATCACGCTCAAAGTCTTCCTGGGTAGAACCAGTACAAAGCATATGCGGAAAAAGTATCTTGCTCAAGAATACCACACATAGCCGTGGCGGAGGATCGAACCCACGACCCTCCGATCGGTGCTCTACCACTGGACCACACGCTCCACGCAAGAAGAATCTGGCTCATCCTGGACCTTCAATAGAACTAAATTCTACTGATTGTATATCTGTACACTGTTTGTGTTAGGCTACCATGGTAAAATTTTATTAAAAAGACAATATCGTTAGCAACGTCATATACAACATACCATCAGTAATTGTCAATATAAGAATATCAACAAACTAAAGTATGCCGTCAAACCCTCTTCAATATTTTATTATTGTTGTTGATACAGTAAATGTGACTTAAATTGATATTTGGCTGCACATGTATCGTTGAATTAAATGAACTATATTTAATTTATTAGTATCAATTTATTAATAGTCTTGCGTAACTCTATATTGAATGCCAGTGCTACTAATAACATCATATGGCATTCCCTATAACCATTATACAGCAGTGTTTAATGTTAATGCTAAGCCATATATATATATTGTATATTTATAGTGTACACATATACAAATAAAATTATCCTAAAGTGTACAGTCATGTATTTTCATTTGTAATATATCGACAGGTAATAAGTGATTTGCCCACTTAAATGTATATGTCCTCAGCCATATGGAAGCCGAATGTGTTGGTCGGCTAAAATATGACGCGCACTCTGTTTGGCTATTACGTTACTTTGTCAAATGACAAAATGTTACGGCTAAATTAACTTACAGCAATTTGAAAATAATTTTTACTAAAATGTTGATTTAAAAAGTTTGTAGTTTTGTACACTCACGTGATTGACTTATTTGACTTTTCGATAACTGTACAAATTGGTTTAGTTTAAACTTATTTATTTTACGTAGATTGTAAAACAAATCACGCTCAATTTTTCCTGATTCTTATTCTAATTGGTTAAATAGTATTGCGGAAAAATGAGATGGTACAGTTTGATTTTACCAATATTCTGTATATCCTAACTGATTTAATAAAGATTTAACATAAACTGTCCATAGAATGTAATAAATTATTTTTTGTTAAATACTTATACAGCAAGTCATTGTTACTCATGCGTAGAACTTGCCAATGCGGGCGAACATCAACGTCATCACGGCGTCGGTAACTTGGCGTCAGATGTTCGTCGCAATGGAAAAAATGCGTTTTTGTTGTTTTTAATCTGCTACAAAGTGCTTAGTATCAACCGAAAATTTCATGAACGTAAATAACATCATTTGAAGACATTTTATTGCGCAGGCACTATGAGATTTTGTGCATAGCATGATGCGGAGAAGTCAAAATTTGATCACCATTGACACCCGAAATTCAATACCACCTGTGAGTGTACTGAGTTTTACACCGTTTTTAATAACCAGCATCATATAAGGGCGGTTAGACTTTCATAGGCTCGACCTGGAGTCCACATCTAGGCTAAACTGTAAGATGATGTCATCTACAGTACTACACGCGATATAGGATTAGCAAGAGACACTATAATGTACAGTTTATGTAGTACTTCATCCACATCTAGGCTAAACTGTAAGATGATGTCATCTACAGTACTACACGTGATATAGGGTTAGCAAGAGACACTATAATGTGCAGTTTATGTAGTACTTCATCCACATCTAGGCTAAACTGTAAGATGATGTCATCTACAGTACTACACGTGATATAGGGTTACCAAGAGACGCTATAATGTGCAGTTTATGTAGTACTTCATCCACATCTAGGCTAAACTGTAAGATGATGTCATCTACAGTACTACACGTGATATAGGGTTAGCAAGAGAAACTATAATGTGCAGTTTATGTAGTACTTCATCCACATCTAGGCTAAGCTGTAAGATGATGTCATCTACAGTACTACACGTGATATAGGTTTAGCAAGAGACACTATAATGTGCAGTTTATGTAGTACTTCATCCACATCTAGGCTAAACTGTAAGATGATGTCATCTACAGTACTACACGCGATATAGGGTTAGCAAGAGACACTATAATGTACAGTTTATGTAGTACTTCATCCACATCTAGGCTTAACTGTAAGATGATGTCATCTACAGTACTACACGTGATATAGGGTTAGCAAGAGACACTATAATGTGCAGTTTATGTAGTACTTCATCCACATCTAGGCTAAACTGTAAGATGATGTCATCTACAGTACTACACGTGATATAGGGTTACCAAGAGACACTATAATGTGCAGTTTATGTAGTACTTCATCCACATCTAGGCTAAACTGTAAGATGATGTCATCTACAGTACTACACGGGATATAAGGTTAGCAAGAGACACTATAATGTGCAGTTTATGTAGTACTTCATCCACATCTAGGCTAAACTGTAAGATGATGTCATCTACAGTACTACACGTGATATAGGTTTAGCAAGAGACACTATAATGTGCAGTTTATGTAGTACTTCATCCACATCTAGGCTAAACTGTAAGATGATGTCATCTACAGTACTACACGCGATATAGGGTTAGCAAGAGACACTATAATGTACAGTTTATGTAGTACTTCATCCACATCTAGGCTAAACTGTAAGATGATGTCATCTACAGTACTACACGTGATATAGGGTTAGCAAGAGACACTATAATGTGCAGTTTATGTAGTACTTCATCCACATCTAGGCTAAACTGTAAGATGATGTCATCTACAGTACTACACGTGATATAGGGTTACCAAGAGACACTATAATGTACAGTTTATGTAGTACTTCATCCACATCTAGGCTAAACTGTAAGATGATGTCATCTACAGTACTACACGTGATATAGGGTTACCAAGAGACACTATAATGTACAGTTTATGTAATACTTCATTCATATTTTTGCAAAAAAAATGTATAGCACCAAGGGAGCCTCAATAGTTTCTATAGAGTAAAACAAATAGGACATCCCCGCTATCGTGACCGGAAATAGAACACAAGTCTTCTGTATTGTGAGGCCATTAATACAAATACTAGACCAAAATCTACAGATCCGCAGAAGTCAAGTAAAAAAAAATCCTGGATTACCAGAGCCAGTACAACAATATGGGACTTCAACACACAATACAAGGTAAAAAAAACACCGACATCCACCCAAAAGCAAACAATAAGCTACCACCTTGGAACGGCCAAATGGCAACAGGGGATTTAAAACCAAACCTCATTTTTTCTTCTTAAAACTACAAATTACCATATAATGTCTGTGTGAACCACTTCACGCCGAAATTAGTGTTCAAACTTCCGCAGAATGAATACTTTTTCGTCAGGAAGCTATCACGCAAGTTTAAATATGTCCGTGTATTTTTTCCGTATGCCCTCTCTTACATGCAAACTCATTAAGAACTATGGGTCTTCCTTTGCAAATGCAAGCTTAAATCTCGTCACATTTGTTTCAAAAAAGTATATCCAATTCATAAGACATGTTTTATGGCTACCAGACAGTCGGACGGACGAACAGACGGACGCCCTGACTGAAAACAATATACATCTTCTGTAACGTGTGATAGACATTAATAATTGCAAATAGGGGCCATTCTTTTATAGAGACGTCACTTTTGCAAAGGAGGTATCACTATTTTAAGCGTAGGGAGTCGTTATTGTTACACAAATTTGTGACCGAGAGTCATTTTCAAACGTCAAATAATGACCGGGGACCATTTTCCAACGTGAACGTATGACAGAAGGGGGTCAATAAATTTGAGTAACACCGCCACAGTTCTGTGTATCATATCGTTCGCCATATATTTTACCAATGCGATGTTTGTTACATTGTCGGAGATGTGCGTTGTATAAATAACTTGCAACAAGTTATTGGTTTTGGTGACACACGAGTTGTGATCAATATTACACGTGATTGCTTACTTTGAATGGCGTAAATAAGGATTGTCAACCATAAAATGTCTTACTTATAAAATACCACACGGGCCTTCCTAGTCTATAAGAAAGAAAGGTAGGGCATAATGAGAAAAATCTAACATATTACATTTCGATTTGTAATATATTCCTGGGGCCACATGCATTTGTAAGTGGTATTAAGGCCGACATGGCTTAATAGGTAAGTAGATGCATAGTGGGTGTCTGGACGGACGATATTGCAGATATGTGGATAGATACTTGGCGGGTGAATGGATGAATTGACAGCAGACAAATGAGAGATATTATACATCTAACACAACTTGTGCATTTCCATACATAGCGTTCTATCGTTTTGTAAATGTCTGAATGACAGTGAAAAAAATAATAATCTAAAGCATGTTTCGTGGTTCAAATTCTTCATTGGTCCAGATTTGCAATTAACAACAGAAACGCGCCTGACTGTTAATTCAGGCCTGAGTCTCTGTGCTGATTGGTACATTTTACATTTGATAGACGGTACGTGACTACTGCTGAAGGAAGGCGAAAAACGAACGAACGAAATACATTTATGAAGTTGGTAACATGCTCAAATTTGAGAAGTTGATAAACAGTGAAAATGGTTCAACAATTACACATCTAGCCGTATATATTTACAAAAGTTTTTAGCAAAGATTAAACGTATATATATAGCTTAACTCATACATATATATTTGTACGGTTTGTTGAGGGATGGCCGACCCCGACCCTTACAGACCTATAACAGGGTGATTAAATGGTTAAATGAATCACTTTTTAGTGAGAGAGAGAGAGAGAGAGAGAGAGAGAGAGAGAGAGAGAGAGAGAGAGAGTGGGGGGGGGGGAAGAGGGGGGAAGGCGGGCACTCCCTATATATTTGTTGATACATGTATGCCACCGTTGACCCCCTTTTCTTTTGCATACTGCATTGCAGAGCTTTGACCCTCCTTTCTGAACAAATAATGTAGACTTTTGACCCCTTGTTCAATCCGGGTTCAAGGCGGTGGTGTTAAGGCTGTATCGGGTTAACATTTTATACTGTTTAATGTTTTAATTATAACTAAGGACCTTCTGTCAACATGTACATATAACATATATACTTGATGTCAATATTTTTGAACGGCCCCGTAAGATAACCGTTGCAATTCTTAAGGTCTTAATATACCAGTGTACCACTTTTAATGTCACGATAACATGATTCTTTAAAAAAATGTCCTACATACTTTGGTTTGAAATATTTTCAAAATGCATCATAGTAGTTGTGATTTCTTGCTGCATATTAGCAAAGCAAAAACTGGCATAGCATATACTGAAATAAGCCATCAGTGGTGTTAAAAAAGTGACTTTTATCGGATTTTAACATAAAATTATGCAAATATTTGTGAGCATTTTTTATATAAAAAATCGTAGGGTGTCACAGCGCTGTATTTTTAAAAAAAACACGATCTGGCCAACCTTCTAGTTATTAAGTATACCTATGCGGATACATTCCTGCTTTGGATTAAACTAGATTCTGTGTGGACTTGTTATAATTGAAATCCTCGATCTTATTTTATAAATAACAAAGAACAACAATCAACTGTGAAGCGAGACCTGAATGATTCTTACCAGAGCGGTTCAAATCCATGTGATTAAATGCAATTCATATCAAAATATCACACTATATCACAATATCACATATATCTCAATATCACATAATATAATTTAATTTGATATGATAACCGCATGCCGCCGAATGTATATAAATTTCTTAATCGATTGTAGAAGACGCATAGCCTGCAAATACAAACATAAATAATTCTATATTAATAATCGACGCTGCAAGCATTTTAAATTTACCAAGTTGCCATGGTGTTTGATATCTTGCATTTCAATTTAGAATGATATGACATATTGGCAATAATTTCAATTTCAACTATTAAATGTGCGCATGCACAAACATTTTGTATTTGGTGTTTTAAACAAACTATCATTACAAATGCAGTTATCAAAGAGAGTTGTTTTATCAAAACTCGCTTTATAAATGTTAATAGTATCTTATTTAGTTTTCAGCCCAATGTTCGGCCTGTAACTAAATTGGTACAGACGTCATTTTGAGCATTGATTTCCAAATGAAGTGTCCCTCTTCGATTAAATGATATGCTAATGAAGAATTCGAGCTCATGACTATTCAAATTGTTTTGTCACTTTATGCATGGTAAGATGTTTAGCCCGTCTTCAGCGTTCCGTGCATTTTTATTAAAAACAACTTTTTCAGCATGACTATCACAATCATCATCAGCATTATTATTATTATCATTATAATTAATATTATCATTATTATCATTATTACCATCGTCATCATTACAAACGAGTTGTGGCTTTTGCACACTGCACTTCCTCTCAATGTCCTCTATAATTGTGCGAGATATCAACAAATTCACTTGAACGCTTTTTGAGTTATGTTCCTGACAAGCATAATACAATATAATAAAGGGAGATAATTAAAAATGGGCAAGGTAGAGCTATAGTTCTTGGACATTGCACTTCCTCTCAATGTCCTCTTTTACTGTGTGAAATATGAACCAAATCCCTTAAATAGTTCATGGGTAATATTTATGACAAGTATACTAAAAGTTATAAATGGGAATAATTGAAAAAAGAGGCAAGGTAGAGTTATCGTTCTTAAACACAGCACTTTCCCGATGTCTTTGTATGCAGTTTAAATATATTCCATTCAGCACTTTTAGAGTTATGGACTGGACAAATAAATCTAATAAAAGGGAGATGATTCAAAAAGTAAGTATGGTTCTTGCACACTACACTTCCTCTCAATGTCTTCAGCCATCATGTGAGTATTTAACAAAAGCCCTTCAATAGTTTTGGAGTTATGTCTCTGTTTTATATTTATCATATTGTTAAATGAACTTGTATACTTCAAGTCATGTGCATCTGTTATAAATATACTTGCTTATTCATTCTGATGTTCAGATTTCTTAGCATAGACGTGATCAATTTTAAAACACCTTACAATAAAAAAATGATCTTATGACTTAAACCATTGATTGATTGATTATTCAGCGTCAATTTATGCCATCGAGGTTGAACAGACCATCAGTTTACCCAACCACTCTTTCCTGGGATTCTTGAAGGTTATCCAGCGTGATCCCACTCATATATGCAAGTAACTGAAAACGTGCCCACTTGAATCAGTGATGAGAAAGTAAATGATAATGAGATGCAATGTTGTATATCAATCATCACAGGGATTGTTGCTGGGCTAGGATTCAAACTCACAGCACGTGGATCCATTTGATCAAAATGTTTTAATGTTCTAAATCAGTTGAATGTTTAAATCACCAAATCATTTTGGTAATTTCCAAAAGATTGACTGTATCCTAAAATAGTATTTTAGTTGATAATAATATCGCAATTATTATGTTCAAACAAAATAATTTCTTTGTCTCAACTTTATATAGTAACTTTTATGTGGTAAAAACTCTTTCGTAAACAATATGCCTCTTCAATTTTTTATTTTTTTATATGGTTAAGTGAAGAAATCATTATTTTGACTTTCTATTCACCAATCAACTTACGGCATTAATCATTTAAATATGCAAATGACACCAATATTATAGTTAAAGAGTAACACGTGGATCACATAATAGGACTCATTGGCACCCATTTAATGTTATCGTACTCTATAACAAAGGCAGGCAAAGAAGATAAAGACCACATATGCATATATGTTGTAACTTAAATCAGAAATGCCCATTATAATTATGTACTAAATATAAACTTAAGGGATAATATTGGCAAGTAATACAAACACGCTGTTAATCCAGACTTAACCTGTATGCAGTGTGCACAAAATAATGCTTGTGTATTGACGTATTACCTTTATTTACTTGAAAGTTATCAAATTAACAGTAATTGAATATTGGCCAAAACTTTAATACGTCCCGCAATAAAGTATTGCGCAATATTTACATTGAACTCCGTAAACTTCCCGAACAAAGTCTCGAAAACGAGATCGGGAACGAGTCTTCACGATGTTATCCGATGATTGATCGGAAACCCGAAAGCGGTTCGTTAAAAATGGCGAATGTAAACAAAAACAAAAAACGTGGCTTCAGAAACCCGATGTTTGTAATAAAGAGGTTATGCAATTAGACACTTTAGACGCGTATATCTCTAAGTTATAAGTGTATCTTCATGCTGGGCGTGTGTATTTAGGACAGGGAATTGACGGTATTATGCCAATATAATCCCTTTAACGTATATCTAAATTTACCTGTAGCTTGGCAAATGGTATGAAATTTGAAAAATATATGGACACAAGTAAAATATTGAAAAACATAAAATATAAAAATACATTTTACGCAGCAAGTAATGTTTAATCTGACACAAAGAGACAAGACTTATGTAACTTTTACAATGATAGGATATAGTAGGATAGACAAATAGCGAAGTTACAAAGGTGAAATGTTTCATTTCCTACAAAAAACTGAGAAGAAAGAAACATTTACACCCATTGCACAAAGAACAAACGACAAATTTCAGACAAAGAGTTATGGCGGTGATACCCTTCCATAGTAAAACACCATAATGCATTTTTTTTCATTAAATATTGTTTTAGTTTGTAAATGTTGACTGATGTGTAATCAACATAAATTTCATTTATTTCTGTCCCCTGGATACATGCCCGCATATATGTTAAACAAAATGAATCATGTTGTTACCTTATGTAGCCTGATATTAATAAAAGTAAATAGTGTTGTTGTTGTTGTCAACCTATTTCATGTATGTCATTTTTGATTTTAATATATAGTGATTATAACATAATTATCAGAAAATATACCATTGTTTTATTCATCTTTATAAACAGTATTTTCCACCGGTTACGAAATGGCCAACATTTTAAACTGGTTACGAAATTACCTAAAAAACGGTTACGAAACGGTCAAAAATAACCCGTTACGAAAAGACCGAATTACACTGGGATCCTCCAGTGGCGCCCCACATTTCTCCGGGT